>JAQSVV010000292.1:3011281-3622562 GCA_036375495.1 Agrotis segetum
GTTCTGTGTCTGGGTGTAATTTATCTATAATATGTATGTATTTAGAAATATATAAGTAAGTATGTTTATCAGTTGTCTAGTACCCATAACACAAGCTCTGCTTAGCTTGGGACTAGATGGCGTTGTGGAATATTATTATTATCGAGGAAGGCTTTAAGCTATAAAACATCACGGTACGGCCGAAAGGAGCTGAACAGCGGGGGCGGGGGTGTAACCAAGGGAAACTAGTCAAGATATACGCAGGTACTCATCTTTCTAGTAAAAAGTTAGATCATAATAAAAACCAACAAAAAATATCTAGTAAATTCAGAGTAACATACAAGCAAAAATTGAAATCTTTTTGAACAAACAATAATGGAGTATTATGAGCATCGCAAAGCCAAGCGAGATATCATAGATACAATAACTAGAAATGTTATTGAAATCCCAAAGCTTGATGCTAGTGATGTGAAACTTGATAAGAAGGCAAGTTGTGACTGGAAAAGTAGTGAGTGTATGTATTATATCATCTTTTCTATCATCGAATTGTAAAACTAATAGCATATTGCCTTTATTTTCAATTCCTAAATATGCACTCAAAATAAAATAATGATCCTAATCGTCTCATCTAATAGTAGATTATGCACCGAGGGGCTAAAGTTGTGTCTTATGTCACGGGCGTCATATTGAATCTCGAGCGCAATGAAGGATTCGCGATTTAACTCCCGAGCGTAGCGAGGGAGTTAAGAGTTTAACTCACGAGCGAAGCGAGGGAGTTAATACAAGAATCCTGAATGCAGCGAGGGATTCAAGCTAGCCCAAGGCAAAGACACCTTTAGCCCAGAGGAGGATACTCTACTTTTTACACCTACTGTGAGAAAATAATAGCCATAGTACGAAAAACAAAGTATCTTCTATGGTTTTGTCGTGTTTGTCCTAATGATATCACTCTCATGGATGTGGCGTTTGTGTAAACTAAGTTTTATACAGGGCTGGTAGAATGGTTTTGGATGATTGGCTGTATGCATTTTGAATTTAGAACGTCATTGGAGACGCTCGTGAAAATAGAGTATTTTTGATAAAATGTGATAAATCGACTATATTATAGATAGGTTTTATTATTTATTTATTTATTTACAAAATCCACAGCAATATTAGTGCAGTTTATTTAAAATAAATAAACTAATATTACAGCCAATTACTATTACCTACGGTATTACGGCGCGGTATTTGTTATTATTAATGCCAGTTTTAATGTTATTTCATTCCTTTTAAAAAATGGTTCGTAGGTATAGTTATCTAATTATTCTTACAATATTATGTCTTCAAAAACATGGCAACGATATGAAGAAGCAATCGTTATGATTTTTTAGGAAATCGAGAATATCATCCACGCGTAGTAAGGGTTTCGAGAATAGCTTTCCTCTTTCTGGCACACTAAATCAGACTTGGCTGTATGGGCTTAGCTCCCTTTGCCTGCCCCAAAGAGGGACGAAAAGAACCAAAAAAAAAAAAATCTAGGCTGCATGGGCTAGATAGATCCCTTTGTCTTCCCAAAAGGGAAAAGAAAATTAAAAAAAAAAAATCTTTCTGGCACCAAAGGGTGTTTGTTGTTTATAAACATATTCCAAATTCAAATCACATTATTGACCAGCGGGTAATAATGAAATCCAGTACAACATTATTGACCGGCTGTGCCCTCGGCCACTAATGACTCACTTTAGGTTAAGGTTGCTTGACATATAATTAGACATTTTCGAGCAGGTGGTGTGAAAAGTACATTTTTGCAATGAAAGCTTCTCAATTTAAATTATAGCAGAGCTGCCATTTTTCCAAAATGACGGACTAGTTAGCTTTTTCAACAATAATTTGCAGACAATTTACAACAAATTGTTTTTATTTATGAGTACTAGCGTACGATAACTCATTGTGATTTATCTGCATTTGGCTGCATTCAGCAAAATAAGAGCAGTGGACCATTCAAATTGAAAAAATCACTTTTGTCGCATCACTAGCCTCAGCTACACTGAAAACCAAAGACAACAACTCAGCCAATGCTTCTAATGGAAACTAAACCATAACTTAACGTCGTAAGATGTAGTTTTCTTTGCTCTAAGTCAAACGAACTAAATTACATGCACTTTCCATTGAAAGTTTTGTTATGGAATGTATCGTGAATGTGAGTTTGCATTGTATAGCAAATAAAAATTGTCTTTGCGATGCAGTCACTCTTCAATATGGGGAAATGAAACGCTGTTATGAAACGGAGGAGCTATGCTAAAAGCTATAATGAAGAGTTTCACATAGCGATTCTTACTGATCTATGTTTCAAGATTTTTCTTGCTAAGTAGAAACGTTAGACTGTTTAGCACTCGAAAGTAGTACATTATTATTTGTGTTGTTGAGTAAGAGGGAAAGTTGGATAGAGTGACTGATCGTGAGTTAAAATGGCTCCCAATCGACTTCGTCGTGATGTGCACATCCTATCTGCACTTCTCTACAAAATCCTGGATAAAGACCCGTCCACTCCTGACTATCTTCGCTCCCGAGCAGTTCCGCTTACTACCTCCTAATCCTCGGCCTAGGCGCGCATCGTAACACCAAAGTACTTGAGTGTCCTAGAGCAAATACTAAATTCTTTTATAACTCCTTTACTTTTCGAGCTACACAAGGAACAGGCTACCTAAGACAATCCAAGACTCTCCTTCGATAACATCATTTAAACATAGATTGAAAGTGCACCTCCTATCGCAAATATCTTGATATTTATGTGTGTATATATTTTATGATATATAATATGATGTATGTATATATCTATGTATATATATATACCTATATTATGATAAAGAATACTTGTATGTATATATTTTATGGAATATATAATATTAAATATGAATATGTATTACCAATTGTTAATAATTCTGTGTACTATCTTGTCCCCGTGTATCATCAAATCATCTCAAAGCAGTTACAGGTTGGCTGGAAGAGATCTCTTTAGAGATAAGCTCGCCTTTGTGAACGTAATTTTAAGTTTGGTTTTTATTGTAAACTAGCTGTTGCCAGCGGCTTCACCCGCTACTACTCGAAAGTTATCCCACGGGAACATAAAATCGGGATAAAAAGTATCCTATGTGTTAATCCAGATTATAAACTATGTGTGTACCAAATTTTAGCCAAATCCGTTCAGTGGTTTTTGCGTGAAAGAGTAACAAACATCCATGCATCCATACTTACAAACTTTCGCCTATAGAATAGTAGTAGGATATTGTGCACAATAAAGAATATTTAAATGTTGGATTGAGTGATTGATGGATGAAGGATCAAAGGTGGGTTTTAGTTAGTACAAGTCCGACACTCCCTTGCACTCCATCTAGATCAAGAAGAATCATGGGATAAATTAAAAATTAAAAAAACAGGCTCATATTTTGGTAAATTGAGTTTATTTGGCGCAGTAATACAAATCTCTCCGATATCGAGCCTAGTACCTACCTTTTTACAACTATTATGTGTCCTATGCTTTATATAAAAAACATTTTGTGCTGAGCGATAACAACGTCAATACATTATTGATTATTAGCTCACTAACTATGTCATAAATTGGTCTAGACTTCTGAATTCCTAGACTAAATTAATTAGAAACTGTGTTTACGTTCAATAGCAAGGTAGGTCACTGGACTTATGTGGATTATGTTTGTAGCGCGTCACAATGATTACCTAATTATTATGAAGGTAAAACTCTAGAGAGTATTGAAACATGAAAATAAGTATAATTTCTGTCACCACTTCTGCAAAATAAAAATACCGAGTAATGGTAACAAACAAGAAGGGCAAGGGCATTAGGTAAGTACTTGTAATCCCGATTAGGACATAATCGGATAGATTATCATTTGATAATGATTTCTATTTGCATCGTATTGTAAGGGTGCTTGTACACGGCGCATGACGTAACCCGCGCAAGTAAAGGTGCGGCTTACCCGCGCAAATAACATGCACAAGCTACCCGCGGGGTGCTTGTACACGGCGCATGTAGCTTGAGCATGTTGAGGCACTTGCACGGGTTACATGCGCCGTGTATAAGCACCCTAAGTTTAATTATTATCAGAAACCAAAATGTAGGTACACTTTTTGATTACTTATAACTTAGGTACCCATTTTATGGTAATATAATGAAATCTATTATATGAAAAACATCTAGGTAAGTATTCTTCTTATTCTTATGTTCCCATGTTTGAAAAGAATTAAATGATTTGATGATTTTGATTGGTCCTTTTCCGACAAGTTTAGTTTAACGATGAAAGGACTGTACCTATCAGTATTGTCTTGCTTATTGTTGAGATTTGTTTATCAGAATTCAGAAAGTTAAAAAAAAAACCACTTAGTTGAAAATTTAATAATTTCGTGCGAAACCGGAGAGACCACGAGTTAAATCTATCGGAAGAGTTAGTTTGTTTGGTTGAAAGCTCTAATCCCAGGAACTGGATAGTCCAGTTTTCGAAGAAGGCTATACATAACGCTAAGTACTACAAACAGGATAATGGAAGCACTGGGAACAGCTAGAAAAATATTAAATTGGAAGATAGAGCAGATCGAGACTATCTGACTAATATGTGGTTGTTGGAAAATTCCAACACACTTGGCCGGTGGCCCTACAAGAAAGCCAGCGCCGCTGTGACAAATGTCGCAGTCGCAGCACATGCTGAGGTAGGAGCCTTTTGGCCTCGAATTGTTTTTTTTTTTTTTTGTTCTGTGTGGGCTTACCTTTTGTTTTTCTTTTATTAATTTGTTTGTTTTTATTAATGTTATTATTGCCTGTTCTATCCTGTGTGTTCCTATAAATCACTTTTCTTTCTTTCTTTACACTCATTAAATCTCATTACATTTTCATTTGCGCCTCTAAAAATGCCAAAGCAATGCATTTTCGATCCCTTTTAAATTTTGACATAAACCTTCTACTGTAGCTAACTTTAAACTCAGATTAACCAGACAACTTTAATTCTAAGAACATGTTAATGTTTTTCAATATTAATTAAAGTTAGCCGTCAGATTAGCCCTGTCAGTTAAATACTTCCATTATTAACCAAAGAGGTTGAAAATAAGCTTAAGGCAACTGAAGACGTCTAGACTAAGGATTGAAAAAACAATTAAACAAGCGGTGAAGAACTTAAATGGGCACGTTAATCGGCAATTATGATAGTAAAAAGTTATTAAACTTTTCTGTAGGTAGACCTATTTTTGTAATGAAGAAAATGAAGTCAAATTCTAAGTAAACCAGCCCTTTATTCCCATCTGCAACCATCGAGCTTGCCACCGTGGTGGTGGTTGGCACTAAGCGACACTGCCCCGACTTTGCACGGATGTTTTGAATCATTCTGGGGGTATTACAACGTCTTAAAACCAGGCTTGTTCCAGTGAGTGAACAAAATGGCACTAGACGACTTGAATAGCTCTGTCACTTTCACTCGCCGGATTAAGCCTGGTTTTAAGACGTTGTATTGTAATACCGCCCCTGTCCTTTGATGGAAACGGCATTAAAATCCGTTTCGTTCCGATCCGATTCGTTAAATGTAAAAGGCGGTAAGCGACTTTAAATAATACCTTTATTTTGTGCTAGCTGTTGCCAAAAGAATTAAAAAAAAAAAACAATAATAAATCAAATTCAACGTTTGGGGCGTTTGCTAACAACTCACTAAGTAGGTACCTACTTACAATTTTTTAATTTTTCTTTTCGTTCGATCTTATTAATTTGCATTGACACAACCATGGCAAAAATAGTCACATAAATATGATGATTGATTTAAAAAAAAATGCTAAAAAATTAAATTTTAAAAACCATTCTAAAGCTATTTTTATTTTGTCACAGCTGGAACCATCTTTACAGCTAACCTACTTTTAATTAGTAAACTTTTAGTAATATATAAGTTAGATAGTAACAATTTTAATAAGTAACAAAATCATAACCCTCCTTTTGGCTTTGCCGTAGTCGGGTAAAAAGAGATGCAATGTTGACGCCGATCACTAAAAGTTAGCAAAAATATTACGCACGTAGGCAAGCATCTAAGTATATTGTATCCCTAACCCCATGTAGTACCTATTCAATAAAAATTATTACAAGAAAATAATAAGCCTAATGCGTCACGTAGCATTTGAATTAGGGGAAAGCAAACAGTCCAATATTTGTAGAGATAATAGAAACAGTTTATTTCGAATTTTGTCGCCGCGACGTAGTCAGGTGGGACGTGGGACGACATGGCCGAATCACGTACACAATGGGTCACGATTAAAACGCGCCTACTTGCTGTAAAGAGGTGGGACTGTATAAAAAAATGGTATCGATTGACGTCATTTAATAATTTAGTTTAATTATTTATTGGATTCCAGGTACAGGCTAGACGGATTCAGGACTGCCCCGCTTGGGCAGAGCACCGCCGTGTCCTCACGACAACGATAGGCGGAGACCTCTCTCGCCCGGCATTGGTTGAGGCCATGCTGCGGGGTGAGACGGAATGGGAAGCGGTCGCCTCCTTCTGCAAAGCAGTACCTAATGCTCGCAAAGGAGGAGAGGACAGCATCCTCCCTCCACCCCAGCGTCAACAGCCGCAGTGGTAGACGCCCACGGCGACAGACGACGCAAGACAATCTCCGCCACCGTAGGCGCGTCGGGCAACGAGTAAAAGGCGCCTCGCTGCCTGACCATGGCCATGCCCGGGTCGACGGTAGTCTCAAAGAGCGTCAGCATGATGACGGGGTCCCCCTCTAGAGGGCCAAAGCCTGCCAGGGTCGCGAGACTCTTTCCATTACCGTGACCCCGGAACATAAAGGGCTATTGAAAGACACCGTGAATTTAGAGGACTCTTTGATGATTGATTTTACATAGTAAAAAAAGGGGGGCCCTGTTCCCCCCGCCTGCCCCCCCACCCCCTCCCCCCTAAGCGACGCCCTTGAATGCTAGTATATCTTTGAAAATTAAAAATTCTCATCTCATCAATTTTATCATTAATTTATGAGAAGATTCATTTCTAATGGCAGAAATTAACTACTTCTCCCTGGCGTCTGAACGAATGCTTGTGTTAAAAGCATAAATACTTTTTACGTTCAGATTTTTTTATTAATAATGCATAAATACAAAACATAGCACGCCTTTTTTTGGACAGTCGAACAAATAGGTTAGAGATAGCGAATCTAGAGTTTTGTATTTCGCGCCACACTGTGGATTATGTGGTGTGGTAGGTATGTGGTAATGTGACTGCAACATGCAGTGACTGTGTGCCATTAATAAAAGTACTCTGTGTGTGTGCCGACGACACACTAAACGCGAATGGAGTGTGAATATTTAACCCTCAAAGTTCATGATACTTGTTGAGGGGATTTCTCCATACTTTTTCATTTGATGTTTTAATTTAATTTTCAATGATAATTATTTTTAGTTTTATCACAAAGATCATAATTTTCATGAAAAAGAAACACTATTGTTTATGGTTTATGATGAATGGCGCACATCCGAACAAGTGTGACAACACTACAGACTAATAAAGGCATTGTCTCTGGTAATAGTTTATGGTTTATATACTGAAATCCTATTGGCTACCAAACGGCTAGTTAAAAATGGCGCGCGTTTTGTCACATCCTGTTATGTGTTGGGAGAGTGCATGGCCTCGACGTTGATCCCGTTCTAAGATATTTTTCTTCAACGCCGCGGCTGTATAAATAATATTGACGGTGTTAAATTTCGTGATGGTGTTCTTTAAAAGGCCATGGATTTGATGAAAACGGTAAGAATATCATATTTGCAGTACATTTACATAAACATTTGTTTGGCTTTTGTTTCTTGTTTTGGTGATATTGAAACTGGCCATTACATTAGAAAAAATATCTCTTTCCAGAAATTGTATGCACGTGGGAGGTAAGTGCCATTAGTTTTTGATATATAGAAAGTGTCCAGTTTCGGGTTTACGCAATGAGAATCACCAATATGTTGATTTGTCAATACTCCGATGGCACCCGGCAACTGAGCGTTGTTACGCCATCTTATAGTCCTCCAAATGTTCCGCATATTTCGCAGCTTTGCGTTTGTAGAAGAGACAAATAAACGCTGAAAATAATGCTTTAGTCGAAAGGAATTCCAATGGAAGTCAATTCGACAATAATTGAATCGGTAATAGGTATGTCATTTTCACTTTTGCATTTCATTTCATGACTTTGAAGAACCACATGTGCTATGGATTTGTTGTTGTTTAGTCGGTACGGAAGCTATTGCATATTATAATCTTTGCATGGTAGTTAATTGTGTAGTATTTGATGTACTTATTGTTTGTTATGAAGAGCTTCTGTACATTCAATGACTAAAATCCCGAAACTTATAACCTATAAATTTGACAAGCCGTAGTGAAGTCCAACGTTCAAACGGGTTGTCATTTCAGTTCACTTCGCAGCGAAACTCAAGGTTACCTTTTCTTTTAAAAAAATGTTGGTAACCAATCAAGTTGATGCAATTAGTTTCTTCAGAATGTAACAGTTGACTTCGTATTGTACTATCAGGTAAAATATCTTGTCCAATGTTTTACTTGTTGTGCCACTGACAGTTCCAACTACTTGTACTAATTAGTCAAGTAAAACCTATTAAATAGCCAGGAACCTGTATTTTTTTGTGCATTTAAACAAAACAATAGTTTCGTGTGAATGTAATAACTTAAAATTTTAAATTAGTTACATAACCTATGAATGTTAGGAAGATGTCCTTTTCTATTATTCATGAATTCCAACCTGTCAAAATATTTATTTCAGACTTTGAAAGAAAGTTGTAATGTATGTAGGTTTTAGATTTACACATTAAAACACTGGATATTTATGCTCATTATAGGTTTGTGTAAAAGATTCTCACGCTTCATTATTGTATGTTATGGTTGAATTCCGTTCCTCATATCAAACAGTGCCATGGAGATTTGTAGATTTAAATTACCATACTAGCATAATTTAGTAACTTAATTCACCAATTCATACATGGAAGTTTACAAGTTTGCCAACACAAAACTTGCAGACATATATAAGTTGTTATTTATTGTAGAACACACATAAAATGATAAATGTTAACAACTCAGTACATTCATAATTCATGCTTATCTTGTTTTTATTGGTAGTTCTGCTGAATGTTGTTGAATTAAAACTTAAAACAATATTCTTGGACTTGAGAGTGACTTCTGTTTAATAATTTTATTTGTTTTTTTTTTAATTTCTGTATTTCAGTTAGTTATATTTTGGCAATGTTACCATCATTTAGCAGCCCTTCATAGTACAGTCACATGCATTAGTGAACATAATTCAAAATTGTCAGAGCAAGTGTAATTTTTGTAGTTCAATGGGTATGGTTAGCCGATACAAAATCTGAACAGAAATAGAAAGTGCTGAACAGCATTTAGCTTATGCTGGCTAAATTAGCAGCTGAAACCATGCTGAGTTCAGACGAGAGTGAAGCATTTTGACAGTTGTCTCAGCATGAGCTACTCAGTATTTGCCATTTTTCTTTTAGTGCTGCTCAGATAATGTATCGGCTAACTGTACCCAATGTGCCTTGGATTGTAGTACATACACCAGCACATCAACCTACCCCTATCCGTCAAATTTCAGTAGACTTCCAATTTCATCACAAAAGGCTAAAGTTCATGTTTAATTGTAAAAAATTGTGGGACTGTGGTAGCTTGATGTGCTGGCGTCTGTACAGTTGGAGACATAAGCTGGAGTGGTGAACTCAGTACTGAATAATTTTATTTGGGTAAAGTATTGCATTCAGTATTGTTGAAAGAGATTGTATTACCCAGTCTTAACTGTGTTGTGGAAGTCAGTTAGGTTAGGTTCCCTGCATCTGGTTTAGACAGGAAGTCATCTCCAACTTACTTGAGAAAAGTCTTGTGCAATGAATAATGCATTTACATGTTTTGTTTCATGCATGTTTTTGTTAATTTTATTTTATGTTTTTCAAAATTATAGGAGTTTATTTTGGCTCTATTTCAAGATAAGACTTAGTGTCTACAAAGTCAAAGGTTATTTTAGCAGAATCATAATATAATTCAATTCATATTATGAAATTACAATAAAATAACAATTCTCATTATGATTCTGCTAAAGTAACCTTTTAAGACCCCCAGTAAGAAGCCATAATTGCAATTGGATAAAAAAATTACATCTTAGTACTAGTACATAATATTTATATATGCTCATACGGATTGCAACATTTGATTAATGAATTTGATTAATTCTACTTTGTAATGTACAAGGAACAATTTAAAAGTTAATGGATTCTGATGAAAAGATATGGAAGCAGAATAACAAGAAACTTATGTTTTATATTCTCAAAAGTTTCGTTTTCTTGTTATTATATTTCATGCATGTTACATTGTTGGTCTTAGTAATGAAAGCAACTCATTTGCAGAATGTAAGCTACTGTAGACTTCAATGTGTTGAATGTTATCATGATTTCTGAACTAATTTTGTAGTTAAGCAAGCATGACAATTAGATTTTGTAGTCTAGATAGTCCATCATGGCTTGATCATGTTAACATTATTTTCTTTTATTACTTTTTTAGCAACATACTATGCAATTGCCTCCAACTACTTATTCATTATTTTTCATTATAATAACTTGTCTGTATAGTATATTGAAAAATAAATGTACGAGGCAAAATTTGATTATTTTTCTAAATTATGAAGTCCATTGTAAGTTAGGTTGCAAATGATCCACATTGATTATACCGACATGAGGCTATTTATGCAAGTTTATGAATGAAGTTTGTTTGCTGAATGTGAAATTGTTGCTCAAGTAATGAAGTCGAAAATGAGTGTAGTGCCTACACTCATTTTCAGCTTGACTGTAGTCGCCTGGTCTGTGCTGAATCTGGCCAGATTCAAAATTTGGAAGGAGCACCAAGTTGTGAGCATGTCCAGTAATTGATTTTATTTATTAATTTTGTTTTTTTGTATGAATAGAATATTAAATGGCTATGCACCATTCCAATTGATGTATATACAACATGTAACGTTAAATGCGCAAAACCTCTCGTGGGGAAACTCGGCTCATGTTACTGAACAATGTTTGTTCTGAAACTTTTGGAAATTCGCAAAAAAAGAATAGTTTTTCATACAAAATGAGAAATTGATCAGGCCCATCAGTATGAAATGAAGATCTTTTTTTTTGTGAATTTCCAAAAGTCTTAGAACAGACATTGTTCAGTGACATGGGCTGAGTTTCCCTACGAGAGGTTATGCGCATTTAACGTTACATGTTGTATACGCATTTAGCTCTCGAAACATGGCATGGCATGGGCACTCAGTGTGCCCAGCATCAGGAAATATCGAAAATAATGTTTAAACCTGCAGAAAATAGGACATTATTACTTGGAAAAGAAGACGACAATTTGCAAAATACAAAAAGTGGGATTTTATTACTAGTTGGAGAAGGGTACAATTTACGGAATTTTTACGGAAAACTTTTAATCAAAAAAAAATCGAACCTAGCAGAATACAGTGAAAACCTCATCAGGATTTGATAGCATGATGTTAAAAGTTATAGCATTGAATTTTACAATGGTCTTTTCTTATGAATAAAGGATCCTGACCGGGCACGTAGTCGTCGTAACGCCATTGTTGATAATTGAATAATGGATATGAGAACTAAAATGTTGTAAATTGGAACCATTTGTGTTCAAGTGATCAAACAATTATTTTGAGCAGTACTGTTAGCACAAGTATTAAAAGTAAAATCATTGTAGGTAGGTTTGAATAAATTGATTCAGTAGGTAGAAACATTCAATTGATTGATTCAAAGTGGCAATCTATTACACATGAAATTTCCTTGAACCTGTATGTCTTCATTTGCTTCGATTTTCAATGACGTGTTTTCAGTGTGGTACAGATGCGCTCCATTGGATTTTAAAATACGAGATTTCATATAATTTTTAGGCGCTGGCAATAACAGTCGTAATAAACACCTGTGTGGTCGTAAGGTAATTGTGAGATTCATTAAAACATACATAAGGGAGAGTTTTCATTGCGCCACGGGTCTGTCATGCCACCAATAATAGCATCTTGCTGACCAATTGCTGTAAATGTTTCCTGTTTCCAATGATCATGACTTTTAATCCTTATTTCAGAACATACTTAACTTTTCTGTAAATATGGTTGGTTTCCAATTGTAAACAGTAACATAGTACATGGTGTACAGGTTGTCGCGACACGAACTAGCCACAGATAACATTAAATTATTCTTAGGTACAATAAGTCAATTTTGGATGCGGGTCATTTGCAAAATGTTTAGGTGCGCAAGAGCATGATCTTGACAATAACTGGCTAGCTAGGTGATAGATAGATACATGTAATTTTGCGTCATTAAACATAACGGTTTTCCAAAAATTGACCTTGTAATTGTTTGTATTTGTGTGAAATACTCTTGCATGTGTTGAAGTTGTTGTTTTAATTAATATTGAATGATGAATTACAATGAGGGCTTGCCTCATATACTGAATACTTGGATAAGTTTTTGTCATGATTTCCAACCATGTAAAATTAATGTAATATCAATATACATAATTTAAGGGGGTCTCTATCCATACTGTACTTGAATTCAGAATGTTCAATAATGTTTTGGGCATTGTGACTTCAGATATCTTAGTTTATGATGATTTTGAATGATCACTGCGTAAGGTCTGATAGAAAAATGGTTGTAATATATTTTAAATGTTCTGTATTTCCAAGGATAATTATTAACATTCTGAATTAAAGTAGTATTCTTGCAGTTGCACCACTATTCACCACTTGATTACTTAATAGTGCCCTCTTTCTTGGTAATATTTTAATGTGTACAGTGGAGTCACTTGCGTCGCTCTGCGCTTCATTCTATCAAATATGGTTTGTTGGATGGTTCCTACAAGTTAAGTTCTAAAATTAGCATTAAATAATCAATATGCACTCATTGTAAACCATGAATGTTTTAATGAATGTAAAACAACAATTAAAAAAAGGAAATTATATGATGAAAGAGCACAATATTCTTACTTTTCGTCAGTTTGCTGAATACTAACAAAGGTGAAGTAATTTCAGATCTCCAGGATCTGGAATGGTTTGGTCACAATCCAAAGAAATGTGTAAAGAGAGTTTTACCATATAGAATGAAATGGTGACATGACAACGGAATAGAAGTTCTTCAGCACGGCCTACTTAGTATGGAAAGTGACCTGCCTTTACTTTTTATTATGTAGTTGTTAGTCTTGTACTTACTGTATGTGAATAATAGCATGAGAAAATTTCGTTCTAAATTAATATCTGTGGCATGTTTCAGGACTATGAGTTCCTAGACTTATCTGATGTGAAGGAAGCAGAATTGAACAGACTGCAGTGCGCCCTGTACGACCGGATACCTGACATCTCGGCGAACGCACTCGCTGGTGGCTGGAACGAACCTTCTATAGGTAATTACTTTTTTATACCTAATACTATTTACTGATTTTTTAAGTAAAACAACAGTAGTCTGATGAGCAGCGTCAATAACATGTACCTACTGTGGCGACTATAGATCCATCATCGTGTTCATCGAGCACGGCGGGCGCCGGGACCGTGTCGAGCAGCGTGGACAGCCTGTCGGGCGGCGAGTGCGAGATGGCGCCCCACTCGCCGGCGCGCGCCGCCCCGCCGCCGCCCTACGCGCAGCCGCCGCCCGCCTACCCGCCGCCGCACCACCACCAGTGGCCCGTGGCGCCGCCCAACGTGTACGTGAGCCAGGTCACGGCCAACGTCAACGTGCACGGCTACATGGGGCAGTACTACCAGCCGCAGCCGCAGTACGCGCCGCCGCCGGCCGAGCGCGCGGCGCGCACGCAGCGGCGCGAGCGGCGCGGCAAGCGCCCCGCCTCCCCGCCGCAGCCGCCGCCCTACTACCTGCAGTACCCGCAGTACTACCCCGCCGCGCAGGCGCAGGGCGCGCCGCTCTACCACCTGCCCGTGTACCAGCCGCTCGTGTATGGGCCCTACGCTTACCCGCCCTACTACCCTGACTACCCCATGCCCGTGGAGGGCGAGCCTGACAAGGGGCCTGATGACTACCCGCAGGAAGTCGTCATGGAGCAGGAGGCTGTGGACGCATACTACGCCAGCGCACACTACGCCGCACCTCCGTACGGACCACCCGTGGAGGGCGGCGTAGAGTACATGCCTCCCATGTACCTGCCACCACCGCCGCACGCGCCTCCCGTACAGATGCAGCCGCAGCCCCAGCCACCGCCACCGCCGCCGCACACCACGCCGCACCAGTTCAACGTACACGCCAAGAACTTCGTACAGGGACAGAGTCAGAACAAAACCTACGCACCACAAGACAAGAGCCAAGAACAAAAGCCCATGCCCCCACCGCCAACCGCATCAGCGTCGGCTGGATCCGTAGAGTCACTGCCTATAAAGGATCTTAAAATCGGAAAGGGTCCGGGTAGTCCAAAACAGTCAGACAGAACACCTGATACAGCCCAAGCTAAGCTTTCGTCACCAGTTGAAAAAGTGGCGACTATACCGAAGACTGAGGCCCCAAAAACCTCGTGGAATGCGACAGAGTCAAAACCTGAAGTACCAATCGCTGCACAGGTTCCGGCAAATAAATCATTCCCTCCGTCGTCGGCACCCTCTACCAATCAGATTCCCACAAATAAGATTCAGCCAACGATTCCAAAACCAGCCAAAGGTCCTGCCGCGCCGTTCTCAGGCGGTAAACAGCAGCCTAAGCCTGTCGTTCCCCAGACTGTAGTCCCAGTGCAACAAGCTGCGTCCACACCTAAAGCTCCTTTCGGCAGCAGACAAAAGCGTGATGGACCTACTAACCGCTCGCCGTCCAACGAAAACAATGATGTTTCTGACAGAAGCGCACCTGCAGTAGAGCACGTCAAACGTGAGCCTCCGCTACCTCCCAGCAAGGCCCCATGCCCATCTCCATCACACTGCACGCGGCCGGCCCGCCGCTCATCGTGACCAACAAGGCGCCGTTCGGTCACTCGCGTAAGGGCGCTGCAGCACCCTCCCCGCCCCCCGCCCCGCAGCCCCCTCCGCCCGCACCCACCGCGTCGGACTTCCCTCCACCCCCCACGCCCCGTAACCGTGGCGAGCCTGCGCCGCCTCCCGTGCAGCCGCCGCAGCCGCAGCCCGCGCCGGGCAAGTCGTGGGCCAGTCTGTTCTCTAACAAGACTAGCGGCGTGTCCGCGCCTGCTCCCATGCCAGTGCCCGCGCCCGCTCCTGTACCGGTCGCGCCTGAGGAGCCGCCCAGCCCGACCACGATGGCACCTCCCGTGCCTCCCAACGTCCAAAAGCCTGTAGCGAAGGTGCCGCCCTTCGATGCATCGCCTTTGCAGTCGACGACCGTCGACAAGAGTTCTCCTGTACCACGACCTGCTGCGCCGCCCGTCGTGTCGTACTCTGAGAAAACGTCAGTGAACGCGACGGCCGGCGGCGCGCGTCCTACGCCGGTGCCCGAGGTGCGTGAGGTACCAGTCACTAAGGAGCCCAGCCCCGCCGTGCCCGTGCAGCCCTCGCCCTTCAGCGATGACCCCAACTCTTACAGAATGGGAGGTGAGTTCCTATTGTGATTCATGTTGTATACAAGTAATGGAAAAGAACACTAACCATGTGTTCCATAATGTTGTAGGATTATTGACGCCTAATGTATTTGTTTATAATTTTTATTCAGAATTCCTGTCGAAGTACCAGCTGGACAACCGTCCTGTGTCACTGCTGCCTCGCGGACTCACCAACCGCTCTAATTACTGCTACGTGAACGCCATCCTACAGGCGCTGATCGCTTGTCCGCCATTCTACAACATGCTGAAGGCGCTACCCTATCAGACGCGTCGCGGCAAGTCTAGCACACCTGTCATTGATTCTTTGTAAGTACAAAATTCAAATTAACCACATCAATAAAGGTTTTTTAACCGACTTCAAAAAAAGGAGGAGGTTCTCAATTCGTCGGAATCTTTTTTTTTTTTTTTTTTTATGTATGTTCCCCGATTTCTCGAAGACGCCTGGACCGATTTGGAATTTTTTTCTTTTGTTTGAAAGGGTATACTTTCCAATTTGGTCCCATGATAACCAGGTCAGGATCTGATGATGGGATCCTAGGGAAATTGAGGGCAACCTTCAAATTTTATAGGCACATAGTACCATTTTCATATATTTTCTAAAGCTGTTCAAGTATCTGCATCTGATAATCATCATCTCAGGTGGATGACCTGATGATGGAAGGTACAACTCCTTAATAGTAAGGAGTAGGCATAGATTGATTTATATCTCCGGAACTACAAGTCCGATTTAAGTAATTCTTTTTTTGTTGTACTAGGTATCATTTAACTAAGAGAATACTGCAAGTTTCATCAAAATCGGTTCAGTAATTTTTGAGATATGGAATTTTATTAGCTTAATGTGTACATGAGTGATGTAAGTACTGGTGCGAAGGATTACAAAATTCTAGTGCACATGTAAGAGAATAATGTTCTTAACAAGAATTTGGGTTGAATATTTAAACTAAAAAGAGTAAAATAAAAACTTTTTCAAAAAAAATATAACCGCCTTCAAAAACAACCACAAAAAAGTGTAAAATAATCTACAAAATAACTTTTCTTTCGGAAGTCGGTGGCTAAAAAGACAATGAAAAGAAAAAATACAAAGGCACCGACTTCCGAAAGAAAAGTTATTTTGTAGATTATTTTACACTTTTTTGTGGTTGTTTTTGAAGGCGGTTATATTTTTTTTTTTCTTTCGTTTTACTCCATAAAACATGGCGGTTTAATTTGCATTGAACACTGGAACAGTAAAATAATAAACGAAATAACTTCCTTTTTTTTAAGTCGGATATAAATATACATTTGTTCCTTCAATCACAATGAATGAACAAACGGATCTAATGTGTGTGTTCTGTTGCGGACCTGTACGTTGTAGTTACGTCTTGTAAGTTTGGCGACCAAACTGACACGTGCTGACGGAAGTTTACAGTTTCCTCATGGAGAAAAAACTCCTTGTGCAAGCAATATCAAAAGATGTTTGTCTCAATCAGGGTGGAGCTGTGCTACGAGTTCAGTCCGCTGGCGCCTGTGGCCCGTCCTGCGCGCGGCGCGGGCGCGGCCGGGGCCCCGCCCGCGGTGCCGGCCGGCCCGCCGCTGGAGGGCGGCGCGGGCCAGCGCGTGCTGCGCGCGCTGCGACCCTTCCCCGGCTCGCAGGAGGGCCGCCAGGAGGACGCGGAGGAGTTCCTCGGATGTCTGCTCAATTCGCTCAACGATGAAATGCTCGAGGTAAGTCCACTGAGACAGCATTGACGTATTTCTTAACTGTAATAATTGGTAAAAATATACAAAAAACCATTGATTTTGTTAACAAAGTACTTTTATTACTCTAAGAAGCTAAAAATCTAAATAATAAGACCTGTACAAGAGTTTTCATTTTTAATTCTAGCTGCATTTTAATTCCCCAATGATGTCATTATTTTTCGTCTCCAATCGTGATCAAAATCACGGCAAATGTGGACAAACTTTACTGAGGATATTTTCGAGAATGTTACAAACTCACGGACGAGCGATACCGTAACTGTGTCGTTTGTGTCTTCAAAAAACTAGTCTGATTGATGGTATGTATGTGGTTTCCAGCTGATAAAGCTGGTGGAACCAGAAGAAGCTCGTGCAGCAGCGGCACCCACGCCGGCCGAGCTGGCGGCAGAGGACGACGAGTGGAAGGTGATGGGGCCGCGGAACAGAGGGGCCGTGGAGAGGCGCTGGGCCGCGCGTCGGACACCAGTGGCCGACATCTTTCGCGGCCGCACACGTCTGCGTCTGCACCGCGCCGCGCACCACGACGTCACCGACGCCGTGCAGCCCTTCTTCACGCTGCAGCTGGATATCGAGGTCAGTCTCACCTTCACTTTGTGTACATACACTTCAATCATATGAATGAATAATAGTTGTTCAAGAAGAAATCTTCATTACGGTTCAAAGGTTTTATTTATTTATTAGTAGATCTATCACCAGGCACAAAGTCAGTCAAAGTCCTACAGTCACATCAGTCAAAATAGGGCCAGACCTATTTGCACATAGATTATACTATGTGTAGTAAACCTGCCTGATAAATCTGCTCATTTACTTTAATTTTTTACAATGATGGTACCTATTTTTCGTCTCCGAGAGTGGTAAAAAATCACTTCAATGTTGACAACATTGGCTGAGTATAATAAACAACTTATGTTGTAGACTTTTCATTTGTTCAATATTTTCACTGTACTAAACCGATTTATGAATGAAATTTCAGCGTGCGAATAGTGTGAAAGACGCGTTGGAGCTGTTGGCCGGCAAGGATACCCTCGAAGGTGTGAGCGATGCCTGGCAACAACTGTCGCTGGAGCAGTTACCTGTGGTGCTGTTGCTGCACCTCAAGTGCTTCCAACTCGACGCCGATGGACACACCGCCAAGATTGTCAAGAATATTGACTTCCCGATTGACTTGAAAATTGATCCAAGTATGTAATAGATTGCAGAACTGATAACAGTAGCATTCAATATTTACAATGATGTACTTATTTTTCGTCTCTGAACGACATTATTATGTCTAAAACTTGTGGTAAACAATAACTGAGGAAATTCAAAATAATTTATTTGATATCTATTTTTGTACTAGATTATGACACTTTCAATTATTCCATTACAGAAATAATGTCTTCTAAGCTGAAGTACACGTCGAAGCAACGCGTGTACAAACTATTCGCTGTGGTGTACCACGAAGGTGTAGAGGCAGTGAAGGGACACTACCTCACCGACACTTTCCACGGACAAGTCGGCTGGATAAGGTTGGTTATTTATGTACATTACATTAAATTTTTATGTCAATATCATCATGATGTCATTATTTTTCGTCTCCAATCGTGAAAAAAAATCACGGCAAGTGTGGACAAACATCACTGAGCAACCTATCGACATCCATGCGAGTCGGAGCGACGCCATAACTCTCTAGTAACTCGGACGCTCTCTGTCCAGGTACGACGACTCCACGGTGACGCAGGTGAGCGACGCGGCCGTGCTGAAGCCCAAGCCGCCGCGCATGCCGTACCTGCTGATGTACCGCCGCCACGACACGCTGCCGCCGCACCGCGCGCCCGCCAAGCCCGAGTGAGGCTGGCTGCGCGCGCTGGACGTGCAGCTGCACGTGTCGCGCCAGGCGTGCGCGCGGGCGGGGCGCGCGGCCTGCGCGGGCGGCGCGGCGCCACACCGCGTGCTGCTGCGGCGCACGCTGCACGTGCTGCTGCAGGCGCCGCCCGGGCCGCGCGCGCCCGAGGTGCGCGTGTACTTGTGTCCCGTGCACTACTCGCGGTGGATGCTGTCGACGCTCACGGGCCCCGCCTAGATCTGAGAGTGACTTATTTTTGTCGTTTTAAAGTACAAAATTAAGGTTCCGTTCGGCGAACCCGGTCCGGTGATGTGGCGCTGTAATATAGTCCGAGACTTTGAACCTGCGATGGAACGATTGTAAAATTAATTTAAATAGTTTACGAAGCATGGTTTATGTAAATAGTATGTAGTATGTCCGGAGAGAGGAGGCCGAAGTCGAGACGCGGAGGTGTCTTCAGAAGCATGTTTCCGTTCGGTAAGACTCGACGCTACTCTCACGGTATAAGATGTGCCTCCTCTTTTCTTAGTGTCTATTTGTAATTTTTCTCCTCGACAATATGGAATTGTGGTGTTTATAAATTATAAAAAATGTAAAAAAACATTGTAGGATATCTACTACTGAATTCATGATACATATTATTTCTATTCAGTTCGATAATATCGAACGCTAAATTGATGTAATCAGCTGTTAGATAGTACAAAGCCGTGAAATGATGTGATATTTGTCCCAAGTATACCAGTATGCATATTGAAAATAATACATTAGTATTTATAAGTGTAGATGCTGGTATTTTGCGACTGGCGAAAGTACGCGAAGGAAAAATATGTAACTTGAATTATATTAGTTTAACGTTAAGTGATAAATTAAGGGGTCGTGGATTAACGCTGGCAATGTTAATGGTATCGGTGCTTAGACGGACTGACTACGCAGTGAGTGATATGTGCCCTATGATCTTGTGATAACGGAGTGCTTGAGAACGATTACAGCAGATTGTTTAATTGTACACACTATTGTATAGATATTGTTATAACAATATAAGTGTTAAATATAAATAGATTATATTATTATCTCGCCGTTGGAATCTTGTGGGGAATATCTGTTTTTAATATTATTCAAATTCATTGAGGTCTATTTTTATTCTGTTTGAAAAATTTCCAAATAAGTATGGCATTCTTGACAACCAGTCTCAATGGTTTAACTCTGTTATCCTTGGTGCGTTATCAGAGTGCCATTCTTATTTGTCAATCAAACTAGCTGACTGTTGAATATGTTAAAATTTACGTATGAGTTGTTTTATCAATATTAACATTCAAAATGTGACTTGACTCGAAAGTGTGTGAGATAGCACAAGTGCTATGATTATGTTAGTGTCCACTAGTATTTAATATCTTAATTGATTTTTGTATGTTAATAAAGTAAATTGCTTTAGAGTTGACTAGCTAGTTTGATATTACAAATTTATTAATAGCTACACTATCCATTTATTATGTAAATTGATAATGAACCATTTTGATCTCACTCATATTGTTGTTGTTTGGGAATTATTACGAGTTTGGATGTAAATTTCCTTAAAAAATGATGAAGGCAATACATCACGCCTTATTAGGTATTTGAATGCTAATATTACGAAATTGACCAAAAAGTATGGATATTATTTGAAATTGCTGCTATTCTAGCTTTTCTACTTAGTGTTACGAAAATCATAATAAAAAAGCCAACACTATTTAGGCGTTAAAAGAATATCTTAAAATGCACTTCAGTTGTGTCCAAATTATAATGAAGGAGTATTTAATCTTATAATTAGTCAATTTAACTATTACTGTAATGAAAACGAAATAGGTTTAGTTTTGTATGGTAGTTTCTAAAACAGAGTTATATACTAACTCACTAAGCTTTTTTATATGTATAACTTGGTTGTTGTTAATTCGTTTATTTTGGATTGTGGGTAGGTATTAGAATAGTTAGCGGTTACTGAAGGTAGTGAGTTGACACGAATACTGCTAACTTCGGTCTTGTGTCGATCAGTGAGCTATGTGCGGGGGACAGTCCTGAGAATGTCTTGATACAGGTAGTAACACTAAAATATACCTTTTGAAACATTTCACCTGCTTGAATTGTTCCTATATTTTAAATGCACCAGTTCCTATCACTTTTTTACTAAACAATATTAGGAGCAATGCTTTATGAACATTTTAATTAAGCTATTATAATCAATTATACATGTTTTCTACCTAGTCAAAATATCCTTTGTTTATGATTAATTATTTGTGCCTTCGAAAAGTCGATATATTTGCAAAAATATCACGGAAAGAGCATGCAACTAGTGTTGTGAAATGGCACAGTTGTAGCTTAAACTTAATTTTCAATGTTACTTATACCCTCGAATCAATTCACATGACTGTCCTTTTGTAATTAATCGCGTGTTAGCACACAGCACGAATTATAAAATGATATTGATGCAGCTGTTGCAATTGTACATAACGTTTACATTAAAATAATGTTTAATAAGAATAACACGAATTTATTCATCTATTTCTAATAGAATAAACAGTAGCCCATCTCGATGGCCCGCGTCACTGCTGGTCCACAAACCCACAGCATTTTTCTTGCACAATTAAATATTATCTTCTACTAGTTTTAAAAGAATCTGTTCCTCTCGTTTTAGCAATATTTATTTATCGAGTGTGAAGTATTGCTGAAGTTCTGCTTGTTTCTGTGTTTGTTTGCTTCAGTTTTAGTTTTTGTTCAGTTAGGTGCGAAATAGATATAATGTTACGACAGTACATTGACACTTGGAAAGTTTACGTTGGAGGCATCATTGTAGAGTTTTTGTTAGATTATATTAATTTAGCCATTAGCTAGTGATACCTGTATCATACTAAAAGGCTTGTAATATTAGACTTTGATGTATTACATATAAGCCTATACGTAAAACGGTAGGTACTAGCAATGTCCTCCAGTGAATGTGGTGGAATCTTTGATGCGTAAGACTGAGCGCAGGGTCCCCGAATGTCTGTTATTTATGTTTTTATTAGGACGTGAACACGAGCACACATAGCTAGTAAGATTTTATAGTAACGAACGCTGCCTTTTAGTTAAGTGTCTGTGTTGCGTATTTATTGAATTATAACTAACTTAATTAATATAATTGGAGAAAGCCTCGTGTAATGTCGCATCTCAGTTGAACACAGATTCAGGTTCATAAACAATGCAACATGTTAGACGCAAACTATCGATATCGTTGCACGATCATGACGTAGCACATGTACTGTAGCTAGCGGTTCTCTAGTTACTGGTACACGTAGTTGGCTGTGACGTAGTTATTGGTTAGTGTGCCAAACGCCAGTAACCACATGTTCATTTTGTTTATGTAAATCTTGACATCAATCACAAAAATCGCTATCTAAATACATCATTACTATGGTATACTAATCAGTATAGTTATTATAATGTAAAATTGTTGCATTATGTATATTAGTTTGAAGAGTTTAATCAATTAGTGAATGTTCCTGGTAATAGTTTGTAATTTTAATATCAGATCAAAATAGTTGTGAGTGAAATCGAACTACTTTTTATTAACTAGTTTTATTTACAGCAGAGAGCAGCTTATTTTGTTTTTATTTTTTCTCGAAATGCAACAAAATGCCAAAATCCATTAAAATACAAATGAGTATGGTAGTATGTAACACAGGGCTAACAATTGCTGAACTAGGTTCATCAGGTAAAGTACGCCACGTCAATGATAATAATACGCTCATCATGTAATGTTTGACAGTAATATAATAAATTGTCCATAATAATTTCCTTAGTCATAACCGCTTTACAATACATATACAAGAGCTTATTTCTCGAGAGTTTAGTAGTTTAGCGTCACAGTATTTCACGTTTTCAATATCAGCACAATTCAAATATATTGAAAGATTTATTAAGTTACTGTTCAAGTAAATATCGATAATTTTTCACTGTGTACCTGTTAGCCAACTCTGATATTTTACAATCAGTCATGTAATCATCAGCTCTTTTCTATTATTTTAATTAATACGTAAAATCTTATGTAAAAAATACCAGGTACAGGTTATCGAACATTTTAAACATGCTGGAATTGTATACTATTTTATCATAAAATGATCTGTAAATATTACTATGTTTTTTTTAATGATGTAAATGTGAACCATAAGATGGATCCAACTTATGAACGCGAATACTTTACTTTCCTTAAAAAAAATATACAGGCCTAGAATATCTAATGTTTTATCCAGTATCTCGCGTATTCAAGGAAAAATAGTCAGATTCAGATTTGTAAAATAGAATAATGTTAAATAATAGATTGATGAAACAAGTTGACTACGGCAGGCCGAGGTCATAACATTTTATTATAGGTGATTCTTGCATGTCTATTTAAATTATCATAATACCAGTTGTATTCCTACTGTGTTACTATTGTAATCTCATATTTTCAGCTTTACATGTTTGCTCCAGGTTTTACAGGCCTGTCCCAGTTTGTAAATAATTTTCAAATGATGAGTAAATTCGAAAAAAATGTCCAAATATCGCGTGATTCTAAATTGTATTGAAGCCAAATATTGTTTTGTTATAATTTGTCCATCATTTACACGTTTCAAGAGAGATCGATGCGCAAACCGTTGCCAAGTATTATAAAAAAAAAAAGGTTGTTTCATTCATTTCAACCCGCACTGGGCCCGCTCCCTCCAGAGAGGCCTGTGTCCCAATAGAGGGAACATTTATATGCCGATGATGATGATTCATTTTGACAGTAGCAGCTATTTTATTTTTAATTAACCATCATGTTTTTAGGGCTGGTGTAAAAATCACATGCTGAATACGAGGTAACAGTTTATACGT
This sequence comes from Agrotis segetum, assembly GCA_036375495.1. NCBI lineage: Eukaryota > Metazoa > Arthropoda > Insecta > Lepidoptera > Noctuidae > Agrotis > Agrotis segetum. Next base: position 3,035,288 of record JAQSVV010000292.1, read on the forward strand.
CGATATCTCTTACAACCTGTGTATTGTAAACAAGTGTTATTTTGTTTTCAAACTACTCATCTAGTCCCCATATGATTTTATCTTTTGGTGCAATTAATATTATATTTAACAGAAAAATAATATCGTTACCGTTGCGTTAAATTATTTACTGCTGTAAATTCTTATTTTGAACACATAGTCTACAAACGAATATAATATAAACAGTACTTTACAATGAACACTTGGCGGTCTATCTACTTAGATTGTAAACTTTTAAAAAAGATGTATGTAGTAATGCTTATCATTATTATTTTTATATGAGAAGTTCATTATTTAAGTTACGGTTAATTTTAGAATTAAGATCCAAGGCTGTATTAATAGAAGGAGTGTTTTTTCCCCAATCAAGCGAAGCTGATTTAATGTTTTTATTTAACCAACAACTGAATTAAATATTGTGTAAAAAATACTCCTGTTGGTCATAATAAATAACGTTCAATTAAAAAAAAAGACAAAAAAAATGCCAATATTTAAACATCGAGCATTATTTATTATGATCAGCTTTCTAAGTTGTTATGTGGATATGTGTGTATGACTAATTATAAAATAATCCTTTATTTTGGTAACAAATTGGTGTTATGAAAAATTTTGTGAATAAAATAAGATGTCATTCTGATTTCAATGTTTCATTTTATCATAAACAACAAACACTATTACAGTGGCTTTTTTTTAAATAACTATTTTCCGTCTCGAACAATATTCTGAAAGCAGAAATAAAATGTATTAGTAATGTATTAGTGTTATGGTTCGGTATACACTAGTGGATGCGTGATGAGAAATCTAAAAATTTCAGATGGATTGGCCTGCGAGCAAATACTGCTTCTCAGAGGTGATTGGCATTATAGAACCCTGCGGTTGTCACAGAAATACGTACTCGTGCGCTGTTAATGGGTCTACCACACGCACCAGCGCTTCACAGTTTTGCCCGTGCAAGCCTGGTCTGTGCGTATGTACTTGTCGGTGTGTGGTGTGGTTCAGTGTTGCCAACAGTATTGTTTTTTTCATGCGAGAAGCTTGCGCAGGCAGAATTGTGGTGTAGCTTGTGCGTGAGGAAGGCCCAATCAAGATTAGTGCGCGCATGAACTTACTCTGACTCTGCATTTGAAGATCCCATAGACTATCATGACGAGAGCGATGGGCACCATGGCCGTGCCCACCAACATCCAGCCAGCCAGCGCCTCGGTGCCCGACCACGTGCTAGCTCCGCCCGCCGCGAACGTAATCTGGCAAAGACAATAAGACATGGAGTTCACTCTATGGACAAAAACGATCATTGCTCCACGCGTAGTCTCATCAGAAAGGTTGATATTTTCGGCTGTCGGGAATTGATCTTTCAATAATTACATTTTACAATATAATCTTATATGGGTCACACTAGTTACAATAATTATAATCTTTAATGGTGAGTGGTGGCCCAGCGGTATAGGTCCCGACTTACGAGTTGTAGGTCGTGGATTCGAACCCCGTCAGGCACATTACTTTGTGTAATTTATTTCATCACCACTGCTCTCATGACGGTGAAGGAAAACATCGTGAGGAAACCTGCATGTCCTAGAACCAAAACTTCGGAGACATTTGACATCCGCCAATCCGCACTGGGCCCGCGTGGTGGTTTATGGCCCACTCCCTCTCACAGAGAGGAGGCCTGTGTCCCAGCAGTGGGAACATTATAGGCTAATGATGATGATGGGTCACTCTTTGAGCTAAGTAAGTCGCGTGAGACGCATTTGGTATACGCCAGACGTATATCAAATGCGTCTCCCGCGACACACTTTACCTACCTAGTTGCGTCACTATGTTAGCGCCAAACGTGCTGCTGTGAGTGATAGCGCAAGACGTCCACTGCTGAATATAAGCCTCCATCGTTTGCCCCGCGACTCAAGATGTCGTCGGTCCACCTTGTGGGAAGTGTGCCTACGCTGCGTCTTCCAATCCGAGGTCGCCACTTTAGAACTTTTCTTCCCCATCGGTTAACAGTTAGAGACTTAAATCATGGCGCGATTTGAACGAATTCCAACTACAAGTGAATATCAACCTTACCACTATGAATTAAGACATAAAACACGTTGATATCTATGGGTAGATGAAAAACAAAACACGATGGCCATGACAACGTCAAGTCAATCGAATTGCATCTTTATTTCTTAGTGGCAAGGTTGATTTTCACTTGTAGTAGGAATTCCTTCGAATCGCGTGGCATCGTGCCATAAGTAAAGTCCCTTACGAGGGTTAATTTTCCAATTATTTTCAATAGGGTAGTTTCCAGGGTCAAAGTAATTACATTCTATTTAGTCCGTATTTTAGATTATAAAAAAATATTGGACACGTATTTTTTTTCTTTTTTCGATTAAACAAAAAAGAACAAAAATAATAGCCTATTTAAGTTACCTGTGACGTCACTCTGCGCGAAAAATGCCACGCATCTTTACGTCACACGTAACTTTAATAGGCTATATCTTTGTCATTTTTGGTCTAATTTACAAATAAAAAAATACGTGTCCCTTATTTTTGAATAATCTAAAAGACGGTCTAATTAATTTTTTTTAGGTAACTAGCCTATTCTGCTTACCATCATGATAGCAGGCGAGATTGCCCAGCAGACCCTCATGAAGACGCTGGGATACTCCCCGACAGCGAAGAAGACATCTTCACAGAACATGGTCTGTCCGTACACGTAGGTGATGACTGTGGCCATCACCGCTGCTATTGGCACGCGCGCCTTCGACGCCGGCCAGTTCATCAGGAAGTTCATTATGTATAATCCGCTCTGGAATTTAATAAGGTAAGATTTACACACTTTTCAATTTAGAGGGTTGGAATGAGATAGGCGCCATTGCCCAGGGGGCCGTATTACAACGTCTTTAAACCAGGCTTATTTCAGTGAGTGTACGAGATGGCGCTAGATGACTTGTATAGCTCTGTCACTTTCACTCACCGGAACAAGCCTGATTTTAAGACGTTGTAATACCCCCCCAGGCTGTGAAAAAGAATTTACACAAAACTGCCAAATTCACCAAGTTTTCTTAGAACTCGCCTTTTGATAAGCCTTCCTGCCACACATGCATAATTTTTCGTTAACTTACCATCGGTGGGTTCGCGACATTGAATGTAGTTCGTCAATAAGGCGAGTTACGCAACACAAAAATTAAATCTTCGGTTCGACATATTGTTACGTCGATCGAATTGCGAGACCTATCTATAAGCTTCTCGAAAGTTCCACAAGGTTCTCGACAATTCTACTCAAGTTCGGTCAGGAAATTTCTAGAAAGTTCCACCCTGTTCTAGATGTTTCGAGATGGTTCTAGAATGTTCCAGAAGGTATGGGAATATGTCGAAGTCTATGGACGTTTCCAGAACATTCGACCACCTTCTAGAAACATCTAGTGGGTCCGGCCGGAGTATAAAAAGGGGCACCGATCGGCGACCGAGTCAGTCTAGTTTTGACTACGATCGAGGTGACTCGAAGTGAAATACAAGCGATATCTAAGTGAGTTCTACGTGTGATTAAGAGTGTGTATAAGTGTTAAAGTGTTGAGTAGTGTTTTGTGATTGTTTTAATTTGTGATTTGTCTGTGAATAAAGTTGTATTTGGTTTTAATTGGTGTTAATTAATTTATCCCAATACCCAGCTCGTAACATTTGGTGTCAGAAGTGAGGGATAAAATGCCGATTTTACCAAAGGACGACACGGACGGTATTCGTACCAGGAGTCAGCGCCAGCAAGACATGGACCAGAGGCGGTTTGGAGGTTCCCCGATACAGACGCCGGGTGGTGCTCAGCCTACGACGGAACCAGCCGCTGGTCCATCTGCAGTCTCTTCAGCACCCGCGGTTCCAGACTTGTCTGCGCTTATGGTGCTGCTGCAGGAGCAGGCCCGGCGCCAAGAGGAACAGGCACGCCGCCAAGAAGAACAGGCTCGCCGCCAAGAAGAACAGGCTCGCCTACTGCAAGAGCAGCTACAGAAGGACAAGGAAGAGCAGGCACGCCGCCAGGAGGAGCAGGCCCGCCGCCAGGAGGAGCAGGCCCGCCGCCAAGAAGAACAGGCACGCCTGCTGCAAGAACAGCTAGAGAAGGATAAAGAGGAGCAGGCTCGCCGCCAGGAGGAGCAGACCCGCCTGTTACAAAAGCAGCTTCAGGAAGATAAAGAGGAGCAGGCTCGTCGCCAAGAGGAGCAGATGTACCTGATCAAGGACCTGCACTCGACATTTGGCAAGGAGCTCAAAGTGGTTAAAGAGCAAGTCAATCAGCACGAGAACCGCATCTCTGAAGCTGAGGTCCAAATTGCCGGGGTGAAGAAGGCTTTGGGTGAACTTCGGTCTGGAGACGGGGTTGTGTGTCCAGTGATTGCTGCACCTTCGGCACGAGGGTTTAAGGTGCCGCCGTTCGACGGAACATCTTCATGGTCGGCTTACAGGATGCAGTTTGAGGCCGTTATGAAGGCGAATGGGTGGACGAAAGAGCAAGCAATGACCGCGCTCACCTTAGGCCTACGAGACCAGGCCCTGACCGTACTTGAGGCTCTTGGCAAGGATGTGACTTACGATCAGCTGCTGGAAGCGTTGGAATCCAGGTACGGCGACGCGCACTTGGAGCACGTATTTCGCGCTAAGCTAAAGGATCGTGTTCAACGTAGTGCTGAGAGCCTACAGCAGTGGGCCCTGGAAATTGAAAAGATGGTCCGAAAGGCATACCAGTCTGCTCCTGCCCTGATCAATGGTAATCTCGTACAGGCATTCGTCGACGGAATACGTGACTTGGAAGTCAGAGCCGCCGTAAGACTTGGGCATCACGAAACATTAAAGGACGCCTTGGCTCATGCGTTGGAAGTAGAAGCAGTGAGGCAAGATCATCGCACGCATCGCGTCAGAGAAGTAGTGGAATCACCTGTACGCGACCGACCACAAGGGTACAGTCCCAGGTGCTATACTTGTGGGGAAAAAGGTCATCTTCGGTCCAGCTGCCCCAAGCGAAATACACCAAGAGAAGATCAATCCCAGCAGGGAAGAGGGGCCGATAAGACTGCCCAGCAACAGCAGGGAAACGAGTAAACGCCAGGACTGAGGGGCGGGTGCTGGCTGGTATGGAAAGAGCCCCGAGGATCTCGATCTCACAGGCCCATGACGGAAACAGCCTGATCATCAAAGGCGAAGTCAACGGAAAACCATGCAAATTGACACTCGATACAGGAGCTTCTCACACGGTCGTCAATTCAAACCTAGCAAGTCGGTTCCTTGGGGACTTCTTCAACAACCACGACCGCATACAATTACTGACAGCTACCGGTCAGCACATAACCGTCCGAGGCAAGAAGGAGGTGAAGTTAAAACTAGGTCATAAGGCGTATTGGCATAATGTCATCGTGGCCGACATAGTAGACGATTGCATCTTGGGCTTGGACTTTATGCGGAAATATCGTTGTGAGATCGATGTTGATCGAGGAGTGTTGAAATGTGGTAAAGAGGAGATCTTAATGGAAAGTACACCGTCAGAAAAAGTGCTTCGCTTGAAATTTGACGTGTCAACACTTCTAGAAAACTGCGATCTAACTGGAGTAGAAATGGATAAGGCTAGGAAAACGTTACTCCAGTATGCCGACATGTTCTCTACAGATGATGCTGACATAGGGAGAACAGGGCTGGTTCAGCACAAAATTAACACTGGCAATGAGTTACCAATCCGACAACGACCAAGAAGGGTGCCGGTTGCTCGCGAAAAGGAAGTGAAGGAGATGATTGAGCGCATGGTGAAGAACAGTTTTATAGAGCCTTCATCTAGCCCGTGGTGTTCTCCTGTGGTCCTAGTGAAGAAAAAGGACGGCAACACGCGGTTTTGTGTGGACTATCGACGGTTAAACGACGTCACGAAAAAAGACAGTTACCCACTACCTAGGATCGATGACACATTGGATACGCTGACAGGAATGAGGTGGTTCACAACGTTAGACCTGAAAAGCGGCTACTGGCAAGTGGAAATAGACCCTAAAGACAAGGAGAAAACTGCATTTTCCACAGGAAAGGGCCTATGGCAGTTTAAAGTCATGCCATTTGGATTGTGCAATGCTCCTGCGACATTTGAAAGGTTGATGGAGCAAGTACTTGCTGGATTGATCGGAGACGCATGTCTTGTCTATTTGGATGACATCATCATCGTGGGCCGAACATTTGAAGACCACCTTCAAAACCTAACTAAAGTGCTGTCGAAAATCCGAAGGGCAAATCTTAAGTTAAGTCCGGAAAAGTGTTCATTCTTCAGGAGACAAGTGAACTTTTTAGGACACATAGTTTCGGAGGAAGGTGTTCAGACAGACCCGGAGAAAATCGTCGCCGTCAAGGAATGGCCAGTTCCGAAAGACAAGACGGAGGTCAGAGCATTTTTAGGTTTATGCTCCTACTATCGACGGTTTGTCAAGAATTTTGCTGACATTGCAAAACCCCTACACAAACTTACTGAGGAGAAGCAACAATTCTGTTGGGACGAGAACTGTGACATCGCATTCCAGGAATTAAAGAAACGTCTGTGCAATTCACCTATTCTTGACTATCCTGACACTGAAAATGACTTCATAGTTGACACAGACGCAAGTAATACTGGAATTGGTGGGGTGTTGTCTCAACGGAAAGGAAATCAGGAAGTTGTTATAGCTTACTACAGCAAATCTCTATCGAAACCGAAAGAAATTACTGCGTTACGAGAAGGGAATTACTTGCCGTAGTAAAGACTTTGCAGCACTTCAGTAAGTATCTGCTGGGGCGAAAATTCTTATTGCGAACGGACCATGCCGCATTAAAGTGGCTATTGCAATTCAAGAATCCAGAGGGACAGGTGGCGAGGTGGATTGAGCTACTACAAGAGTTTGACTTCGTAACTGAACATCGCAGTGGGAGGGCACATGGTAACGCAGATGCACTGTCTAGAAGACCTTGCCCTGAAGACTGTAAGCACTGCAACAGGCAAGAGGCCAAGGAGGTTGTGCCTATAAGAATGCTGAGAACGGATATCAGTGACGAATGGAAGGAAACTTTACAGCATGCTCAGCAAAATGACGCAGACATTAAACCAATTTTCGACTGGATTAAAGCTGGTGCTCCTAAACCCAAGTGGAGTGATGTAGCTGCGATGAGTTCCATCACTAAGAGTTATTGGGCGCAATGGAACAGCTTGGTTATCCAGGAAGGAGTCTTGTGCCGTAAATGGGAAAACGCTCGAGGAGACAACTGTCACTTACAAATGGTTGTCCCCAGAGCCAAAGTACCGGATGTGTTGCGGCTCTACCACGACGGATGTTCAGGTGGACATATGGGTGTAAAAAGGACCCTACTGAAAATACGTGAGCGATTTTACTGGATCCATTGTCGTGAAGATGTGGAGGACTGGTGTCGGAAATGTACCAGTTGTGCGGCTGTGAAAGGACCCCAGACACGCAGCAGAGGTGCTTTGCAGATTTACAACGTCGGCGCCCCGTGGGAACGGATAGCACTAGACGTGGCAGGACCATTTCCAGAAAGTGAAAACGGGAACAAGTACTTCATGGTTGTCATGGATTACTTCACAAAATGGCCAGAAGTCTTCGCCATTCCTAACCAGGAAGCTACAACAGTCGCAGATAAATTGGTTCAGGAGGTCTTCTGTCGTTTTGGAGTACCCTTGGAAATACACAGCGACCAAGGAAGGAATTTTGAATCACAAGTATTCCAGGAGACTTGTCGGCTGATGGGTACTCACAAGACTAGAACGACTTCCTACCATCCACAATCTGATGGAATGGTGGAGCGGTTCAATCAAACGTTGGAGAGATACCTGGCCAAGGTTGTGGATAGCAGGCAAAGAGATTGGGATAAGCACATACAGCCATTTCTTCTGTCATACCGTAGTGCAGTTCACGAAAGTACAGCTGTGACACCAGCCTTCGCGAATTTTGGAAGGGAATTACGGTTGCCTGCTGATCTCATCACCGGAACCCCTCCTGATACTCCATGCAGTGTAACCGATTATGCAAATGACTTGCGTAACAAGTTGAACGACGTATATGAGCATATCAGACAATCCGGCCAACAAATGTCTGAAAAGATGAAGACCCGATACGACCGGAAGACAAACAATAGAGGTTTCGACGAGGGGTCACTTGTGTGGTTGCATAACCCAGTGCGTAGCAAAGGGAAGTCTCCTAAATTACAAGCAAAATGGGATGGACCATACCGAGTCGTGACCAGGATTAACGACGTCACCTACCGGATACAAAAGGGTCTACGTGGCGCGCCCAAGATTGTCCATGTTGACCGTTTGGCGCGATACAACGGGACTAACGATGCTCGGGACGAGCATGTCTAAGGAGGGGGCAGTGTTACGTCGATCGAATTGCGAGACCTATCTATAAGCTTCTCGAAAGTTCCACAAGGTTCTCGACAATTCTACTCAAGTTCGGTCAGGAAATTTCTAGAAAGTTCCACCCTGTTCTAGATGTTTCGAGATGGTTCTAGAATGTTCCAGAAGGTATGGGAATATGTCGAAGTCTATGGACGTTTCCAGAACATTCGACCACCTTCTAGAAACATCTAGTGGGTCCGGCCGGAGTATAAAAAGGGGCACCGATCGGCGACCGAGTCAGTCTAGTTTTGACTACGATCGAGGTGACTCGAAGTGAAATACAAGCGATATCTAAGTGAGTTCTACGTGTGATTAAGAGTGTGTATAAGTGTTAAAGTGTTGAGTAGTGTTTTGTGATTGTTTTAATTTGTGATTTGTCTGTGAATAAAGTTGTATTTGGTTTTAATTGGTGTTAATTAATTTATCCCAATACCCAGCTCGTAACAATATTATACGACGACATAGCTAGGATTAAGGATTACCAGATAGAAAATTTAAAAGACTGGAGTGAAAACCTAATTTTTCATTGAAAAATACTCGATATTTTCTCCAATTTTGAGACTGTCTCATACGTTTGCCTATCTACAGCGTCAGGTATAAGGTTTGTACTTATTTTTTTTTATGGAATTAAAAAAAAAAACCAAAATTTCCAAGATCCGGCCGCTCAACATGCGGCTCGGCAAAGTAATGGCTTCTTTGGGTCGGCTATTTTCGAATAAGCCAAACTTGAGAATTCTGAATTATTTTTTATAATGTCTTTACCTGTGTGCAGAGAGTAAGGACCCCAATCAGACAGAAGAGTAAACATATTAGTATGAGGAAGGCCCAACTGATCTTCCTTATTGACCGTCCAGTGAATGACGACATCACTGTTTGTACTAATAGCGCCTGTAATAGACACAAAGGAAATTAGTTTTTCAACTTTTTTTTCTTTGCCTGTCGATGATACTTAAATAGTGTCCGACCACCGTAGTTTACCGGCACAACTCTACCATTTGCCTTGTTCAAGTTTATCACGAAAGCCTTTTTTTTTAATTATTACAAAAAAAAAACTTTTCCTCGCACTAGTTATCCGATATCTGTGTTCCGTTCGGGAATCGGAAATACGCGGCAGCAGTCTAATTTCTATGTAAATATAATAAATTCTATGTATGGCTGGGTACTCACTTATCAGCGTAGCACGTAACGTATCAGATACGGTATCAAGTGAGTACGTAGGCACGAGCCCGCTGCGAGCCGCTCGCTGTAAGTTCGCAGTGATACCGCCTCTCGGCGAGTCATACAATCACAAAGGCGGCTCGCAGTGTGCTCGGACGAGCCGTATACCCACTTGCAGGTTGATACCGTATCTGATACGTTACGTGCTACGCTGCTAAGTGAGTACGCAGCTTATTATGGAAACACAGATTGGTGCACGGCTGGCACACTTAATTGAAGTGTAGCTGCATGTAGCATACAACCATAAAGTGTATAATAGTGTAGGATAACTACAGTATACAGTGTAGGTACAGGAAAACCTATTGAAAATTGCTGTATGCATACTGAAGTGTACCTATGACTGTACATCATTAAAAAGGTGCATCACAGTGCATACTTACCGTTGTCGTAAGTGATGAAACGAGGAGTGTGAAGAATACCAAAGCAGACCAGAACTGACTGCCAGGTATCCGAGCTACCAGGTCAGACCATAACACCATTGATGCGGATGATCCTGCAAGAGACGTGAACAGATTTTGACAACTCGACAATTATTGTTATTATCTAACCATCTAAGAGCCTTTGCAGACCAAGTTTTTTTATCGCGCCTGTGCAGCGCGTTTGACGCGATACGCACGCAAGTCGAACAAATGACAACAAACTGCTCTGATGAAAACGCACCGCCGGCGTCGACGCGCCTTTGCAGCGCGTTTCTAAAACGCACTGCATCGGAGCGTTTAAAAAACGTTGTGTGCATTATACGCCCTAAATTTAACCATCCACGAATAACGAACTAACAGACATGCAATAACTAATTTCATCAGCACTGCTCTAAAAACGGAAATAAATCTTCCCTATCTATCTGAGCTCACATACTAGACTATAGAATGGCCCACTTATTGTCTGATAATACATTCAGACTGTCACATAATATTATTGTTATCCTTTACCTGGCCAAATACTAGTAGTGTTCTCATAGTCGTTATAAAGCGCTCCATGTGTGGCTCCTAGTGTCAACGCAGTGGTCATCGTCGTGGTCTTAGAAACAGCGAAGGCAAGCATCGCCGTGGTACCCAGCTTGTGTTGAGACTTCGGGCAGTAAGAGCCGAGCATAACTAGGGATCCTAGGCATACTGTCATCTCAATTAACGCGTATTCCATGGCCTCACGCCATAGCTAGAGAAAAAATATAATGGGTATTGTTTTAGAATAAATTTAGGCGATAGAAAAAACATTTGAATGGTTAAAAGAGACGGGGAAGATCTCACGGAAACACGGCACGAAATGGAGAAGGCGTAAATACTAAAACGTAATGTTTTAGGTGCAATTATTGACCGCAGAAATGTCACCAACACACGGTCGACTTCAACGATGAACTCAATTTCTTCCAGTTCAGGCGACCAGTGAATCACGGCGCAACATACTTAATAGGTGTCGACGAAAAGGTCGCGTTACAAACACCTTTCTCCACCCCATAAGGTTGCCAATATAAACGTAGAAACTACAATGGGAATCCAGAGTTCAGAAAGTGGGCAAATCTTACCTGAAAACTCTCTAGAAGGACAGTCCAATCGCATTCTTTAAAAATGCGATTCGCACCCTGCAGCTGCAGCGCTCCCACTAATGCGCACATCAGCACCAAATACGTCATCGCGTCTTTGAACAGAATCAACTAAACAACAAAACAGACTTTAGTTCATGGAGACAAGAACAAAAAAACGGCAAACTATGGGCACTTAATAGCCAGTCGACTGAACATTCTTTATTTTTTTTAAACCTTCCCCGCACTAGGATTTTCTCCTGTATCGTGGGTGCGTTTACAAATATAGAAACTCACATACACAAACACCCAGACCAGGAGCAACTACTCGTAGGTCAAACAAATAATTGTCCCGTGCGTGGATCGAACCCGCAACACGCTGTGCGGCAGTCCAATCGCTCACCCACTCTGCGTCAATCGAAACTGCACTATTTTGGACTCTTCCATCAATATCTCTAGCAATCAGTTACCAGGTAAGGCTAGCGCTAGTTAAAGATCCTAATAGTTATTTGTTATGCAAGGCTGCAAAGTTGATTTTTGGCGCGAGTACTTTGATTGAAAACTGAGCAAGCGAAGGATTCTAAGATTGTTCAAATATAAAATCCTGAGCGTAGCGAAGTTTTCAAAGGTACGAGACGCAGAAAAACTTTGCAGCCGAGTGCAACACACAACTTTTCACCTCACTAAGCGAGGAAATGTAGGTAGGGGCCGTAGGGAGGGCGGCTGACTGTCAGTGTAGAAAATAATTGAATACAAGACGTGACGTGTTCGAATTTTGAAGAACACTTTGTGGTCTAGAGCACAAAATGGAGTTTTGCGCTCAGATTTTGAATGAGAAATGGAAATTTTCTGAGCGTATGAGGTAAAAACAATAGGATACAAGACGTGTCCCAATTATGAATAACACTTTGTGCTCTAGAGCACAAAATGGAGTTTTGCGCTCAGATTTTGAATGAGAAATTATAGAATCTTTCCGAGCGTGTGAGGTGAAAAATAAAATACATAATAAAACTTACTTTCGAGTAGCTGTATATCCGTTTGATGACTATGAAGTAGATCAGCACCCAACAAATGATGTAGTAGACCGTCAGCTCCCACACCACATTGCCCAGTCCACCTGATAGACCATCCCGCTTCAGATCCAGCACGAAGTTACTGGAACAACAGATTTAATTTAGTTAAAATAATAATAGTATTAATATGAATGTTAAATTGAAACTTCTACATTATCTATGTGGCGAAAAAAGGGTTTTGGAGACTTGAAAAGACGCTTGTGTCTCACGTGTGCACAATAGAGTTGATATTGACTTTTATTTGTTTGTGATAAAGTTAAAATTGCGAGTGTTTGGATCAATGTACCTACAGTCGTCAATCATTTTCGTAATAATATAATTTGATCCACAATATTTACACCTTCGTTTGGTATCTATCTACAAGTGTAAATAAATACTAAAGAAGGTACTTAATAAAAGTGCCAACCTACTAACAAAAAGAACTGCGGCGGAGTTTCACTGCTGACTGGAAACCGTCTATGACTGGCTGCAGGAGGGTAGCTAGCAGTCGCAGCGCAGTGTTGAACGGCAGACACGTGTATCAGTAACATAACTACATACTTACACATTTTTTTTAGCTAGGTAAAATCATCAAATGAGTCCTCCCAGGGCAGGGCAGGAGTGGAAGACTGTCTTGTACTGACTTAAATCCACGGTGTCCTTTAATAGCCCTTTACTTTTCACGGTAGCTCGTTAGAACCCGCGACCCCAGCAGGCTTTGGCACTCTAAGGAGGACCCCGTCATTGTGTTGACACTCATTGAGGCGCACGTGGAACACAAATTCGCCCTCGACTCAAAAATGATCCATGAGGTGCCCAGTACTCGCCACCCAACCAAACACCTAAAGTTACTTATAAAAGTACTTACAAAAAGAACGACTGCGGCGGAGTCTCGCTGCCTACAGGCAGTGGTCGATGTCTGGCAGCACAGGGAGGCTTCGCAGCAGCCGCGCAGTGCAACCACGGCAGGAAGATGTGGAAGGAGTGCACCAACATCGCCAGGCACCACGCACCCACCGTGCCCGCTGCTAACGCACTGAACGTGCAACTTGATAGCATCGCAAATCCCAGGCCTGAAAAGATTTATGGTAGGTACTCAGCATATGCACAGAAAACAGGGTCGTGCACGCAAAACGTGGGTTTAGCACGTACATAATGACAAATTATAGACTTTTTTAGGATTTTTTTTAGTAATCAGGTAGGTACTGTTCTAACACACAGATGAAAATGAGATAAAAATGAAGTTTTATACCATCGCACCGTAGTACCACGTAGTACCGACTACATGTGCCTTCTTACTGGACACAAGAATACCTACCTTCATTACCTATCAGAAAAAAAAAAAAAATAGATTTCTAGTTTATAAAAACTGTGTCCACACTGCTGTTTTAGTAAAATGTACAGTTTTCACTTGACGTATATTATGTAGTGATATCCACTTTTCATAAGAGCAAGTACATAAATAAATAAAAACTACTTTGATTTCAAAGAGCACGTGCGCTCAAGACGACAGTTGTGTGACAACTGAATAAAATCTCCGTTCGTACCTACCGTCAATATTTTATTAAATGTACCGTAGTAGCAGGTAGTATCAATAATTATACCTTATTATATTTTCCGTAGGTTTAAATATATAAAACAAAATTGAGTAAGTATTATACCTATTAACGTTACAATACAGCTATATTTTTCAATATCAAAATAATTCACAAGGGCAGACAAAGTACGAAACATTAAAATATATTGTAGATAATTTTTTTCTTACCTCTCGCCATAGGCGCTAAATCCCAACATTTCAGCACACCCTTTCTTGTAACTACTCCCAAAGCGAGCTCTAGGTAGAAGATGGGATATCCGATCACGATGCTGAACACGTTGTACAGGAACAGGAAGGGCAGGAGTTTCTTGAAGTCGTGGAGGTATGGATGCCACCACACTTGGAAAATACCGATGCAGGAAGATATTACCAGCTGGCGGTAACTAATGTTGTTTGTATATCGGTCGTAGACCTAGAAGACGGGGGGATAGGTAAATTAGACCTAAGATTTTTCATCATACTGATTGTTACTGAACAAAAAACTAAACAGCCTTAGATTATGAATGTCCAGATTCCTAGTAGCCCAGTAAGAATAGCCCAAACAAGGAACAAAATTTATCCCCCCGGGTCAAGAGCAAACCCATAAAAAAACTTTTAAGTTGATCTATAAGATGCTATTTAGAAATAAACAATAAATCAATCCTTCTCAAGTAGGGTTCCGATCGGTAATCCTGAAGAGTTTGTTTGTTCGGTTCGACGCGCTAATCTCAGGAATATACAGGTTGAATTTTTCAACTGGTCGTGGCTGAAATTATGAGTTTCAAGAAGTAGTTGCGATCGGTCCTTAGCTGCAGATGGTATATTCGAGGTTGGTAACAAAAGCCCGATCGATATGCCGATAATATCCTCTCTTATGCTTTCTCCATTAATTTAAGTAGATAAAAGTTCATGAGACGGGTAATACAATCATACATTACCAATGGACTTTCAGTTGATTCACTGTCGACGGTGTCGCTCAAAGTTTTCGAACGTGTGCTCTGAAATACATAGTAATTAGTATTGTGTATCATCATTTTCTGCTTAGCCTAGCCTTATCGACTATTTTCCGGTATGCCTCCTAGTTGGGGTGGGACCGAATGAAGCTATAAATGTAACCACTATTTTACAACCCAGTTAGTTATTATATTGTAACATATTTTTTATAAAAGAAATATATTCGCTACATTCATTAGGTCGCTACATTTAATTTAATTCCTTAGTTAAATATCTTGTACCTATGTTCTTTACTTATACATCTGTTTTTATTTATGGACTATTTAACTAGTATATAAGACTTAACTATTTTACATTTCTGTGGCTACGTTTACACCCCATTTCTGTAAAAAACATATATGAATAAAATTTATTTATATTTATTTATTTATATTATTTATATTGTTCAGTAATAAAATGTTGGAGCTTACCGCGCTAATACTCATTTTAAATCTAAATAATTAATATTTTTAGAAAATAATCCTGAAGCCATGAATAAGTAAACATCCGTCAAAATATACAATTTGTTGACATTGAACGGATGTAACATAATCAATCCGTCATCAAAGAGAATTTTCTGATATTTTTTATACAAGAATATCAAAAAAGTATTTAACTGAAAGTCAAAAAACTACATCTTCTTTCGTGGCGCTCTTTGTGTACATAATAGAAAATTGCATAGTAAAATGTAGCACACAGTGTATAGTCCGGTCAATTTAGACATTCGAGGTTACATAAAGTCCCAGCAAGCTGAATTTCTGTGAAGTTGTTCAAAACATAATTATAAACAATGTCTTAAAGTTCCCCATCATTCCCCTGTAAGGAAAAAAAAATATTCAAGGTCAAAGGTAAAAAAAATGAATTTTTCGCGATTTTCAGCAAAACGGTAAGTTTTATCATACAAGTACCTCAGACAAAAATTGTAGATCATAAAATTATCTATAAAAATGTGTTAACACTTTTTTTCTTACGAGCCACCGTTTCAGAGATATAACGATTCAAAAAGTTATAAAAGTTGTTATCGTCATATGCATCTAATGAGGTAGTGTACTTAGCGCGTTTTTTTTAACGTGGTTTCCCCAGTAGGCCTACTCCACGGGTCAGTTGTGATCCTGTTTATTGTAAAACTATTGCAAAATAACGGAAATTTTCAAAGATTGGGAAAGATAAAAGCGTGCCTGTCCCTGTGTTCAATTTACTTGCATCCAAAATGAAGATGATGAAGAAGCAGGAGAAGATCAGGAAGAAGAACAAGAATTTGAAACTTACGAATGAGACGAATAAACTTCAACACTTTCTTTTCATTTACATCGCTTTTATCTTTCCCAATCTTTGAAAATTTCCGTTATTTTGCAATAGTTTTACAACAAACAGGATCACAACTGACCCGTGGAGTAGGCCTACTGGGGAAACCACGTTAAAAAAACCCGCTAAGTACACTACCTCATTAGATGCATATGACGATAACAACTTTTATAACTTTTTGAATCGTTATATCTCTGAAACGGTGGCTCGTAAGAAAAAAAGTGTTAACACATTTTTATAGATAATTTTATGATCTACAATTTTTGTCTGAAGTACTTGTATGATAAAACTTACCGTTTTGCTGAAAATCGCGAAAAACTCATTTTTTTTACCTTTGACCTTGAATATTTTTTTTTCCTTACAGGGGAATGATGGGGAACTTCTAGACATTGTTTATAATTATGTTTTGAACAACTTCACAAAAAATCAGCTTGCTGGGACTTTATGTAATTTCACTCACATTTTTATGTCTAAATTGACCGGACTAGTAATTTTTTGCAGGACTTCGTGGTGAACTCTATGAGCTGTCGCTAAAAATTCCTTTGTTCGTCAGTACTTACGAGCTAGACGCAAAAATATGCGTGTTAAAATATGCGTGTTAAAAGTTGACCGCTAAGTGTGTTTGTCTGTGCAGCTCGTATATTTTTTGGAAGATGGTTTTCTAGCATCCGTTCTCATGTTCAAAAACGGTACACACAAGAAGAGAATTCATCAGGACTTATTATACAACAGGGATTTTTATCGATAAACTTTTCTTGACAATGTTCTAAGAGAAAATAACAATAATTAGAACCAAGCACTTGACTTTACAACGAACAGTGTATGAATATGTGTGTATACGGTTCCATCTTAAAATAACTTAGATCGAGAGGATTGAATCAATAAAAGAACAAGATTGTTAATATAACAAATTCTATAATTCATTTATGTCTATAATATCTAGCTATACATAGTGGATTCGTGGTAGCTAAAATAAATTAACTAATCGCACCAAATTACGCTACTATTTGGTTTACAAACGTGATTTAAACCTTGAATACAGAACCGAAGTTGAAGAAATAATCACAATTTTTAGTGAAATATAACAACCAAAAGCACACATACAAAAAAAAAACCATAATTTTGTAAAACAGGCATATTTTTCAGGGACCATCCAAAATATTATGAACAAAAAAAAACTTGTCTATTCACAAAATAACTTATTATGGTAAGTCACTGAAAAATTACATTGCGTTTCAGAATTTCAACATGTCTGTAACTTCTAAAAAAAAAAATAACTGAGCAAATAATATTATTGCTTAGTTTACAAACAATTTATTGATACCTGCGTACATTACATGTATACCAGAAAAAAAGCTGATTTAAATTAATCTTTTTGAATGTCAATTTTTTTTTACCGTGGTAAAAACATCAAATGAGTCCTCCCACCCCGGGCAGGGCGGAAGGGAGGCAGACTTGTACTGACTAAAATCCACGGTGTCCTTCAATAGCCCTTTATGTTCCGGGGTCGTGGTAATGAGATAAGTCCCGCGACCTTTTGAATGTCACTAGAAAAATTTAAACATGTCTCAATCCAGCTATGCAATTCTCATCGCTGAACTTTACAAGGCAGCTTTGAGATCGTCGGCGGCGAGTAATGGGTGACTCGCCGTCCGATGATGAACCATGCCAAGGTGACCCTGGAAAACTATGGATTTTAGTCAGTACAAGTCTGACAGTCCCTTTTACTCCACCCAGAGTTAGAATCATTGGATGATGTACCAAGTTAAAAAAAAAACCGCGGCGTGAGCGCTGTCACAAGGCTCTATTATTTTATAGAGAATAGCATCTTATAATAGAGAATAGCGCAGTCCAACGTTCCTATTTTTAAATCCAGTGACGCTGGATCAATAGGGGGTTTCACTGCGAGTTTAAGCCGTCAGTGGCGCTACCAGCGCATAACGTAAACTACGTTTAAGTGTAGCTTCGAGTGTATATTATCTGTGGAGTAGTATAAATCAAGTTACAGCTTGGCAAAAAACAGTAGAAAACCGGAAGTCGCCACTGTGCTCTCGCTACCAGCACATTGAATGTGTTTATTTTATTCATTTCCACTTATTCCGTTAGTTTTATGGCACAGTAATAAATCTAACAAACCTGCGCCTCTGTTAACATCAAATATTTTAAAACGTTGTCAGTAAACAAAAGGATTAGTTCCGTTTCAAGACGTTCTGGCCAAGTTGTAATCATACAGTAAATGACATTATGCGCTGGTAGCGCCATTTGAGCCAAGCTAGCGTGAAACCTCCCATTGTAATCAGTCACAATACAGTCAGTATTGATTACTATCTAATGAAAACTTAAAATAAATCATCATGGCGGAAGACAGCGAAACCAGCGCGGACAGGAGTAATATAAAATAGAGGGAAATGTATGTACACAATAAAATTTATCCGTCAATGATAAATGTAATATGATAGACACGTAATATTAAAAAATATTCTATCGGCAGTATACAGTAAAAAGAGAAGACAATCCAATACTGGCAGTTTTTTTTAAGTGAAACTTTTATCACATCGTCTCAAACTTTTTCGTCAATGTATTGCATTTTGCGTGACGTAATAATATATGGATAAAGTGAAAGGCGCTTAGAGTAGCCGAGGCGGGGTGTAAAAAATAATGTCAAAAAAGTTTCACTTTTATCGCAGTTTCATAAAACCACACAATCCTTTTTTTAAATATTGGGTCCTTTCTAGGATTTCTCGTGTCGTGGGTGCGTTTATAAAAATTTAAACTGACATACACAAACGGTTAGACATGGAAAAAAATCTGTAGTACATACGGGCTATACGGTGCGTCAATCAACCACTGCACCTACAGTCACAAGCAATAGTATGTATACACTAAGCAGTATTCAAAAGCGATGTTCTGCTACCAAATTAATTAAACTTTTGCCTTTTCATTACACTTATATAATGGAAGCCATACTATTACGAAATAGGTCTTATTTACATCTGTGACGTCTCGCAAGGCTCAGTTGAAAACCAGCGTCAGGCCCCCTGTGACCTGGCTTTTTGCTGAACTGAGCATATCTGGCACAGCCTTGAGGCACACGGTACCTATATTTTTTTTGTATTCTCGTATTTTTTAATTGTAATTGTGTGGATAAGGCTTGCCAAATAAATTATTTTCTTTATTTCAAGGTGGAATCCATGAGTAAATTGTGTTTGAAGTTTTTTAAGTGTATACATGTTATTGCTCGTGACTGTACAGTGCCGCCAAATCATAAAACATAGAATGATGTCTTAGAAAAAGGCCCTTATACAGTACACGATAACGGTAACGACACGACACTGGCATATCGTCCCCTCTCGCTCATTTTCCCTAGAACTACCAATCTCAATCCCGCCAATATAGTGTCGTTACCGTTATTGTCAAACATGAAAGCGCATTGTGTATCTACGGAGATCTGTCGTACATATATTTGAGCATACTTTTTCTGCTTTAACTTTTTAGAAAAATATTCTTTTGCAAGTTTCTCAATTAACCACCCTGTCCCATTAACACATTACTGCAATACACGGCAATTTTTAAAATTATGATAAGGAACTAGAAATGTCGATATAGACTAATGCCTCTTCAATAACCCTAAGCGAAAAATTATTGCCTTGTAGTTTTTTAAACTGCGTTGAGGCAAGAGTAGAAAATACAACAATTCTATCGAACGCTTAGTGTTAGCAAAAAAGCGTAACTTAATGAAAATATGGATTAAGGCTGATTCCTCAGATCAAAGAAATAGGCAGAGAGAACGCTCAGAACACGCGAGTGTCTCCACCAAAGTTAATATAAAATCAAATAGAATTACATTCCATAATGTTTTCTTTGTTTTTGAGAACAACTTTTACGATGGTTAAAGACACGAGACAGCATATTTTGGCAAAAAACAACAACGACGCGCAGCTTGGTACGACGCGTAGCTTGGTACTGTCGCGACTTTGCATTCGATTTTGATTTTGTATTAACTTTGGTGGACCCACTCGCGTGTTCTGAGCGCACTATCTGCCTATTTCTTTGATCGGAGGCTAAATCTTACGAAGTCAAACGTAACAAACGAAAAAAACATGACATATAGGATACTGTTTGCGGCTCAATGTATGGCTAGCTGTTACTAAAATAATGCAAGTCCACTTTTGTCGAGTCACAAAGTTTTAGTAACCAAAATCTCACACTTGCATAGTTATTTTGGCGCGTGCTCAAAGTCGGAACTAACGGCAGCCATCTTAGTTTATTACACAATTTCCACAAATAATTTTACATTTTTTTGCAAACAGCGACGTTCTCAATGTCAACCAAGCGCCAAAAAAATGCATGAGAGCTGTATCCATTTTATTTATCCTTCTGAAGCCAAAAGCAATCATAGGTGTAACATAAATAATAAACTACCCACAAACATACAGAAAAAGTTTTCTTTATCTAATCGATTTATATTCTTATACCTTTACATTGTATGCGTAATAAGGCGAATATTCACGAAAAATAAGGCAAACTTCGATTATAATTAAATTATAAGAAGTGTATGATAATGCATTCTGTTTTATTTATGATAAACGAGATCGGAATAGGTAGAAACTTAAATCAAGAATGTAAGTAACATGTGGATAAGACCGAATATTTTGTCTTGATGTGGTTGTGGTAAGTGTGAACTAACGCTTAGTCATTTTTTATGAAATAGGTACCTCAATGGATTTTTCGAAAATCTTACAATTGTTAATAGTAAAATAATAGCTATCTAGGTTGGAGAGTAATTATACAGAAAAGTCGGGTAAACACATAACCATACACAGCATACACTTCAGTATAGAAGTTACGTTTCACGAACACGTGTCTGACATTGCAATTTGAACCTTATGACAACGTCTAAAATCACTAAACTCGCTCGTGATTTGCAACGATTATATCTCTCACTATGTTTCAGGGACCTGTACCACCATCTCTTTATTGTTACTACAGTGTGGAAAAGTGATGCGAAATCTACAGGCTAACTCCATCCCTTTCCCACACCAACTTGAATTTTACTAAATGAGAATATCATTTCCTGTTTCTTTTGTTGTCTTGGAGTGTCAGGGCCACGGTGCCCTTTAAGTCAGTCAAGCGACACCGATGACACTCATAAAGGTGATGTATCTCAAGCAGAATGACAAAAAAAATGAAACATGTAAGATGTACAGTCACGAGCAATAGTATGTAACCAATAAGCAGTATTCAAAAGCGATTTTCTGCCACCATATTGATTAAACTTTTGCCTTTTCGTTAGATTTCTAGTTTGGAAGCCATACTATTACTAAATAGGTGTTTCTTCAAAGCGGAAACCAGTATTTCACGAGTAATTTGCGTTTGAATTTTGCTAAGTGTATACATGTTATTGCTCGTGACTGTACTGCTATAATACTTGGTGGTAGACCCCTAGTATTTGCTTAATATGCAAAATAACTTAAGACTGATGCCTCAACTATTGAATTGAATAGTCCATCTTATTTTGAAATGCACTTACTTATTATTGTATCTCAATTATTTTATGACTGCTTGTTATTTTGACATAATATATTGACTTCTGGTTCATAAAAAGCTGAGATTAAAAATAAAGTTAGTTTTTTGGTTCATTTTTTTTAATTTTTATAGGTATTGGTTTAAAATGAAAATTAATTACAATGTCTTTACCGCCATGAAGCTTTTTTTGACCGGCTATGTCAAACCATCTCGACATAAAGGGAAAAGTGAATAAGTCGACCAAACTTGCTATGAGATATTGAAAATTAAACTCTCAATAGTTGTATTTATACACAATAATGCCTGCGTCGCGTCTTCGCAAAGATATTTTGAGGAACGAAAAACTCAGCTGCGAGCAGGGTTTGAACCCGCGTCTTCAGGGTAAGTACTCCAGACGCTTTACCAATTGACTTGACGGCACGGTAAGCTCAGTAGCTGAGCGATTGAACTGCTGCGCTGTGTGTCGCGGGTTCGATTCCAAGTATTTGTATGATCTACAAGTAGTTGTTTCGGGTCTGGACGTTTGTGTATGTGAGTTTATATGTTTGTAAACACACCCACGACGCAAGAGAAATTCCTAGTGTGGGGCAAAGTATTAATAAAAAAAAAATTAGGCCATCGCAACCACCAATCTCGAAGCTGAATTTCTCATATCCTCGTTTTTTAAACGCTTTACACGTTGCGCCATCTATATAGGAAGCGTCTGAAACTACCTACTTAAACTCAAAATATCAAAAAAAAAAACTTTATAGGTCGATGAAATACGCAGAGTACCCCTACCCATGAGTTGTCATTACGATACTCGATCATACGCATCGACCGCGTTTGGCGTTCTCATTCGTTGAGAGTTCATACAACTTTGGAGCGGGCCAATGAGAGCGCCAAACGCGGTCGATATCGATAATCGAGTATCGTAATGACAACGTATCTAAACAAGGGTGGCAACTTGCTCAGCCAGTAAAAAAAATACCTCGGTATGTTTAAATGATAAAATACGTGTCAATGTAATTGTAAGTGCATTTCCATGATCGCGAGGTGCCCTGCATCCTCCAAGTATACCCTCAGATGCTGAACAGGTCCCCGGCAGACGGCAGCGGGGCCAGGCCTCCCGTCACATCCGGTAGTCGGGATACATCCGGTAAGCTCTCTAAATGAGACTTCAATTCGGCTTTGACTGCGTAGATCTTTTGCAGTTTTATATTGTATTCCTGGAAAGAGAAGTGACATTGTTAATAATAATACCTAATAATATTCCACAACTATCACACAACGCCATCTAGTCCCAAGCTAAGCAGAGCTTGTGTTATGGGTACTAGACAACTGATAAACATACTTGTGTATTTGTAAATACATACATATTATAGATAAATTATACCCAGACACAGAACAAATGATCGTGCTCATCACACAAACATTTGTCCTGGTGGGAATCGAACCCACGACCTCCGGCATAGCAGTCATGGTCACTAACCACTAGACCAACAGGCCAGTCGTTAATGTACTTAAGTTGGGAAAAAGGCGTTTAACTACGGTCATTTTAAAAGAAATTGTTTAATCTTGGAACGCTTCCTATATCATGGGTGCATGACACGGAACCATAACTTTTAGATTATAAAAATATTTGTCAGTGGAAATTGAATCCGCCACCCTGAGCAGCCGACCGCTCAATAGCTGTGCTATTCCGCATTTGTCATATTTACAAAAACAATTTGTTAAATAAATTCAAAGTTAATTAACTTATGCATGATCGTCGCTACTAGAGTACTAGAGACGTTGATTATCATCTTATAGCAGTCCAATGTTGGACTTAGGCCTCTTCAACCGCACACATTGCGATGATCCAAAACTGCGAGTTCTAGATTTAAAAGTACCGCGGTAATCAAAAAATTGTTTTCCTAAATCACCTAATCTATTTACATAAAATTGAAATTGATGCAGTAGATCTGCTAAAATTATGACAATTTGGTGAAATAAATCTTTTAACAATAAAGGCTTTACTAAACAGTGAGTTTGGCGTGCTTTCTTACTGTTGAAATATTTGTAAATCGTCCCACTAAACGCCGACGCAAGCGTGGCATGTTTTGGATGACGACTTACAATTATTATATTAAAATCATTCAAAGTGCTGGTAGCGCGAAGACAGTGGCGACTTCCGGTTTTCTACATTTTTATGTCGAGCTGTAAACACGTCAAGGATACGCCACGCTAGCGTCCCGACGTGATCGCTGTTTGGCAAAGCCTCAAGTCTTATTTCACCTTCCAAGTTACCTCTAGCCTAGCCTCCGCCTGCTTGGCGAGGTCCCGCTGCGCCTGCGCGTAGTCCCGCAGCATGCCGGCCACCTTGCGTCTCTTCTCCAGCTCTTCGCTCAGTCTCAAGTTGTATTCAGCCAACAGTTCCACGGCTGAGTTCACCACAGCACTCAGACTTAGTGCTGACTCCTTATCTGAAAGAAGTTGGTAACATTAGTAATTTTTAAAGTGTGCTTCAAGGTTCATTACTACTAGTAATGGACCATTTACACGTTGCAAGAAATTGCATGGAAGAGTAACGTAGTAGCAATATTAGTGGACAATAAATAAATATACTATTACTTTTATTCATCAAAAACATTGTTAAACATGATGGTAGTTTAAAAAAAAACCGTTTTAGTGTGACTACAATAAAATAGGAGGATTCCTAGCTAGGTAAAAAAATACCAGTGTTAAGGAGTAAAAATTAAACAGTGAATTCACTTGATGAAATACCGCAATGTAGTCAAACTTACATGCAACTACTTGCAGTGTGTAAATTAGGCTCAAGTGTAAAAATTCAAAATCTTAGATTATTAACATTCATATCTATTACTCATCTATATATATTATATATTATTTACTTCTCCAAAACAAAAAAAAATAGTACCTAAACAATTTTTTGTCTTCAATGAATTTTTAACATTGTTGTGTATGATATAAAGTTGGTAGTTTCAAAATATGATTGTTAAATAAGATTCTGCATTCAAGTTTGTGTATGAGTTACTTGGTTTCTGTGTGTTTATTTACATTATTGTTTGTTTTTACAACAATTTCTGTAAAATACTTGTCTTTTTCCAATTAAAATTCAGTAATAGGTGTGACAGCATTGACTGTGATAAAAGCTATACGTGCTTATAATAGCACAGGCCAAAATATACTCTGGACACAGGCATGAGTATATTTTGAACACAAAATTCCTCTTTCATAAGGCTTACATTTCCTTGAAGAAAATTTTGGGAAATTACCCACAAACATTCAAAGAGGTCATACATTTTTATTTATTTTACAATTTTTTTTAAATCATAATTTGTGTGACGTCTGAAAGAATGTTTGCAAGTTTTTGAACCAAATTGGGCAAAACAGAGAAATACACAGAGCATATCAGTAATATACTTTATTTATTAACATAAGTCATAAATGGTTGTACAATAAATTTAGCAACTAGAATCACATTCAACACAATGATTGAGAAATATTTGTATGAACACAATTAACATGCAACCATAATATTGTACAGTCTTTAGTTTCCAATCACAGTCAATGCTTATAAATAATTTAAGATTATAAACTAACTTAGCTTGAGACAATTCTCTTCTGAAACTAAAACAATAATTCTGATACAGGATTTCAATAATATCAACTATGAAAAACAAATTATCAAGGAAAAAGTGTACGGAACCAGTATATTAATGTTGGAAATGAAAAGTCACTCATTGCAATCTTGATCAAAGACCGAATTTGTCTATCAGTTTCAAAGTGAAAGAAAACGGTTCAAGATTTGGATTGAGATAGAATATTAATTGGTGTAAGATGTAAATAAAACAAGAGCACCAAACATTACCTTTTATTTGTTTTTCATAGTTTCATATTTGGATAAGTAACTAAGGCCCTTTTTACACATTTAGGGTATTAGTAAAAAATATTGAGAGATTCTAAGTTATAAATTTGCTAGCTTAAAAATGCAACAGGGGGTCTGAAAACGGTCATTTTGGCGAAAATATAAACTTAAATTGCGACAAAATTCGTAAAATGGTGTCTTTATTCTATATGTTGGTAAAGAATCGTGGCCTATACAAATTTTTTCGCAATTAATTTTATGATTCTGCTAAAGTGGAGTTTTTAAGGCCCTAGAGCAAATTCTTTTCATCAGATTCACCGTTATGTTTTTGCCGACACGGACATGCTTCCATTTCTTTACATTCCTTCATTATAAGGGCT
Organism: Agrotis segetum; assembly: GCA_036375495.1. NCBI lineage: Eukaryota > Metazoa > Arthropoda > Insecta > Lepidoptera > Noctuidae > Agrotis > Agrotis segetum. The sequence continues at coordinate 3,061,108 of JAQSVV010000292.1, forward strand.
TTTAATTTCGCTATCCTTGTTAAATAAATAATACGGTTGATGTTATAAAAGGGTGTCATTTTACCTTGTAACTTAGACAATAATTGCACTTCGGACACCTCCGGTGGGAGCGAAGCGATCCTTTCTCTGACCGCCTCATCGCTTGATGCACTGGCCTCTAACTCAAGCAGTGCCTGCAAAGAAAATTAACCTAATTATTACTTGATACTCATTAATTAACAAACTATTTCATTATATTAATAATAAATATGTAGATACACTACTTTCGACTTCTGTAAAACCCCTTCTACACGGTCAGACCCCACCGCCTGACAGAGGTGATCTTGGTCCGGTGGGAATGAAAATCGACCGTGTAGACGTTGGTCGTGCGACCAAATATGGGCGGAGTCAATCGAACCTTGGTCGGGAGCGCATCCGTCCCGACAGGCTCCGTCCGCGGTGGGACCCGACCGTCAGTCGACAGCGTTCCAGACGGTGGGGTACTGTTGACACGACCAAAGTCACCTCTGTCAGCGGTCAGGTCTGACCGTGTAGAAGGGGTTTAATTGATTTTTAATGTCATATTATAATTTTTTTTCTTTATGCTTATGGCTGTACAGTGTACAATCAAACAACACATAAATAAGGTGTACAAGCTTCTAAGGATTATGAACGATGAATTTCAAAACTATAACAATTGGATATGAACAACGACGATATAATACTAGACTCCTAATAACAGGCGACCGATGTCTGCCAACACATTAGGCAAAAAAGTCTTATATTCGTCTCATTTCGACCAATCCTGTGAGCCGTAAACATACGTTGAGACAGAACAGACCTTGATTTAGCCAATCACAACGTAGTACCCCGTCCCCCTCGCTGACGTAGTACCTCAGCGAGTTGGCAGAATAATTTTTGTTCTTTAGATCGTGCATGCAGAGTCTAGTATTATATCATCAGTTGGATATGAAGCTATGTAACCCACAAAATCTTTTGATTGTAGCGGCAAAAAAGAAACCTGATCACAGTTCACTTGGGGGTCAATTTGGTAAGTATGACGGAGAACTTGTATCAGTCCTAAGCCCGATCACCATTCGACACACATGTAATCTGCCTTGAATAAATCTAAGGTTAATGTTCTAGTGAATACCTTGACGAGTTCCTCAGGCTCCGGTGGGTCTCCTGGCGGAGTCTTGGGGCTGAGCGTGGTGTGCGTCTCCAGGTGTCCGTCCACCTCCTTGGTCTCGCTGCGACGCCGCTCCTGCTTCGCGCGCGCCTCAACCTTCGCTTTCTTCTCCGAATCCTTGATCACCTCTACGTCCACTGACTTACGCTTCTTACTTTCTTTCTTTAGAGGTATGGCATCATTGGGATCCACTGGAATGTTGAGAAAATCTTGATTAAGAATAACTGAGTTTAGTATTAATCTGGTGTTATTAATAATTATTATTCTTATCGTTTTCAATGAACAGCAATACACTGCTCAAGAATTTTAATTATCTAGCTAGTACTAGCTTTTGATTACACTTAGCACATACACTCGAAAATTATGCCACAGGTACTGGTAACATTGAGATAAATATTATCCTACTAGATTTCATCAAGATCCTTTCAGCAGCATTCAAATACTAGCTGTTGCCAATGCCTTTGCCAGCCTTTATATTATTTCGAGACTATTTCTATCTGAATACCAAATCATAAGAAAATTCATCTATTCAAACATTTACCATCATACCACAATAAGTTAAACATCTGTTGAACACAACTAACAAATGCCATTTTGACGTTGTCAGTTTTTTTAGAAAAGTGTTCAAGTTTATTTTTTTTGTAGAACCTCCTCTATTGTGGTTGAAATAAGACTTGCCAGATATTATTAACAAGACATAAAAACTGTGAACTACAATTAGTTGTACCGGGTCTGGGTGTTTGTGAGTTTCTACGATGGTAAAGTCACCCATGACAGGAAAATTCCTAGTGTGGTGCAATGTTTTTTGATAAAAAAAAACTTCAAAACACTCACCAGCCTCCTTAAACTCCTGAATCTTCTGCGAGTCATACACACCCCTTTCCTCCCAGATAGCGAGTATCCTATGCAGCGAGTGTTTAGTCTTAGAATTAATTCCAGTCTTAGCCATATGCTTGAAGGACTCTACAAGCACTTCTCCAAACTCCTTCCCGTACTCCGGACCTTTTTTCTTACTGTTCTGTATTACGTCATTAGCCAGGTACATGAATGTTAGCTGCTTGCTGTCTTTAGCTGTAAAGGAAAATACTCCTTATAAAATAGACTACAGAGTTATCTTTTACATGTCAAAAAAACAAGTATTGCCACTGTAAGAGATTGTAGCACCTTATGAGTCAAGTGCCAGTCAGAATCGCATGCAAATTAAACAATAAATAAAATGACTGTTGTATGGGAGCCCCTTAAATATTTATTTTATTCTTTATATTTTTATTAAATTATTACTTAAATATTTATTTTTTTCTTTTTAGTATTTTTTGATAAAGAAGCAATAGAAATACCTTATCAGTGAAAATTAAAACTGTCTATCAAGATTAATGAGATACAGTCTTGCAACAGACAGCAAAGTCTTAGTAATAGGGTCCCATTTTTCATTTTGGGTACAAAACTCTAAATAAGGAATGAGAAAATTAAACCTACTAGATGCACTTTTAACAAATCTGTCTGACAGTTGTGGCAGGCATGCAAGACTGCAAATGTATTGGCAAGAACAGGCAACCTGTTTGATGCCTGCTGCACATTCTCAAAACTATTACAAGTAATCAAAATATGTGTGTGTTAAATCTGAAAGTGTGGCTAGCTTTAACCTCCACATTTTTTCATAGATAATAATGCATATAGTGTTCAAGGCCAAACTTAGAAGATGTCTTAACACAAACTTAAATTCTTGTCAACACAAATATTATTGTTATTGGTCTATCCAATCATAGATTGCCAACAATAATGAAATAGATGCTTAAAAAATAAGTTCTGGATTTTTGGTATACCTAGTCAGCTAAAGGCATAAATAATGATAACCTATTTGTTGTATAACCACTAGTGGTTCTGAACAGGTGTATGTAGCTCTATATAATATATACCACTTACATTCCTAATTAGATGTGGTTAAATAATTACATTTAATACCACTATTGAAATTAAAATATCCCTAATTAGCTGTTTGTTATAATGATTATTTTGTTGTATTCATTAACTAATTTATGTTTATACATAAATATATATATATATAGATTTGTTAAAAAAAAAAACACCAACTCTAGTTGGTCTGTTGGTCTTTTGGTCAGTGGTTATATCATGAGAAAAAAAAAAATTGCTGTTCCTATTCATCCATATTTTACAAAATATCATTTTTGAGGATACAAATAATGTAATCTGCAAAATAGCTGCGTTTAGCAGTACCTACCTGATCTTAGCAGGTACTGCTAAACTAGAAGCTCAAAATATGCTAATTGACATTAATTTTAATATCAGTGATACAGAAATCATGAGTGGATGTTACATCTTCAACGTTTAAATATGACGTAAGAAAATACCATTGTTACTAGCATCCACAAAAGCTTTCAAACTGCTGGATTGATTTTAAAAACATACAAAAATTAAAACAAACAAAAGTTTTCTCGATCAAACAATGTCCGTAGAAACCGTTTTAGAAATGAAAACTTCTCCGTCAGTACTTTACGAGAAATAATCTGTTGATTTAGATTAAAACAGCTCTTAAAATTATGAAGAAAATATTATTGTAGGTTACCTTTTAATATTTCTTTGAACCAGGTTTTTACGACAACGGCATGGTGTTTCCTGTGATGGATCAGCCACAAAGAAAGTGTTTGAATGCTTTGCTGACTCGAATTCAATTCTTGAAGCTTACGAACTAACGCGTTTTCCGTAAACCCAGACATGGTTTAGGAAATTAATAATTATTAAACGCCACGGACCACAACTACACACTTCATTTGACGTTTAGTAGCGCCATATTGAAATCGATCGGTGAGAAAAAAAATGCTTGTCTGTGGTTGCGTTTCATTTCAAGAATGATGAAAATCGAACTCACTAGAAAAGTACTTACTTTTTGGTTATCGTTATTCGCTGTTGTTTGAGCGTGCTAACCTAGAAAGAATAATGTTTAATTTAAGGGAAAATGCATCTTTTTGGCATCTCTCTTTTTTCTTTCGCCAGTTGCTCGATGTTCCGTTTTCACGTCAAAACGGCTAATTTTGATTTGATACAGTGAGTTTTTGTGAACGAAGCTACGGCCAAAAGCTAGGGAGACAATAAATATAAACTAGCGGTGACCCTGGAACGTAAAGGGTTTAAAGGGCTATGGAAGAAACACCGTAGATTTTAGTATTTAAGTACGAACCCGTCAATTTAGTACTTTTAGAATTCGTTGTATGAAATCGTACAACCAACTCGGTGGGCGCTCCTCAAATCAGTAGGTACTTAGCAAAAAGAACTTACGACGAAATTGGTTTCGATAAGTTCTACATACTTAGTTCTAGGTAGTTCAGGACGCCGGCGTCCTGAACTACCGCATGACGCAGGTTCTCACCCGACAGGGAAGATTCGGGAAGTACCTGTATCTGATGAGGAAGGAGGAAACGCCTGGGTGTCACCACTGCGAGGTTCACCCGTAGGACACGGTGGAGCATACGGAGCAAGACTGCTCCGCTTGGGCAGAGCACCGTCATATGTCCTCTCGCGCCCAGCATTGCTTGAGGCCATGCTGCGGGGAGAGACGGAGTGGGAAGCGGTCGCCTCCTTTTGCGAAGCAGTCATGCTCGCTACGGAGGCGCATAGGCGCGGGCATGTGGGCGACGAGTAACGAGCGACTCGCTGTCCGACCACGGACCATGCCCGGGTTGAGCACGTTGTATTCCACGCGCGCCTCAAAGAGTGTCAGCATGATGACGGGGCCCCCCTCTAGAGGGCCAAAGTCTGCCGGGGTCGCGGGACTTCTCTCATAACCGTGACCCCGGAACACAAAGGGCTATTGAAGGACACCGTGGATTTTAGTCAGTATGAGTCTGACAGTCCCTCCCGCTCTCCCCGGGTGAGAGGACTCATTTGATGATTCTACCACGTAAAAAAAAACCTGTTCCCTATGGTTTCATCCCCGCTGCTCGGCTCCTATTAGTTGTAGTGAAATGTATTTAGAGCCTGAGCCTGAGAGTGACCTTCCGCGATTATCCAACACAAAAAGAATTTCGAATCATTTTACTAGACCCGAGATTAGCTCGTGAACACAAACTCTCAGCTTCATGATTATACATGTATTATGTAGACTAGATAATAATTATTGTTCGGTGCTATGGAACTTTTTGTGCCGTCGTCGTGAAGCGTCAATCCAGCTTGCACTACACGACCAAATCGACCTCCGTATTTTTTATCGTACATAATAAAATCATCAAATGAGTACTCTCGTCACCGGGCAGGACGGGAGGGACTGTTAAACTCGTACTGACTAAAATCCACGGGTTTCCTTGAATAGCCCTTTACGTTCGAAAGTCACTTGGGGTCGGCGCAACACGTTTTTTTCTTCTATTCTCCCCTATCAGACGTCATCGTATCATTTACTCCTTTTTCATTCATATCATTCCGTATACAATCCATCCATTTTTTCTTTGGCCTTCCTTTTCCTCTCCTCACATGAGTCTCATCCCTCCTCATCACATGTCTAAGGACAGACGATTCCCTTTAATTTTTTCTGTAACAGGCGTCACTTTCAAACTTCCCCATGTAAACTCATTCATTTGACAACTTTCAGAACACCATAATAAAGGTTTATAAAAGTTTCTAGCTAATTTTCTCTTATTTCAAGGTTGAACTCTTTTTTGGGCTGTTGGATGAGTTTAAAAATGAAAGTGTTTTTACCATGTTCCTTGGTGTTCTTACATAAAATATATTACTCTGTCCTACTCTTTTATCGTGGATACGTTTTTTATTTTAATTTTTAGCCCTCTATTGACCATCTGGGTAAAAAATTCGTAACCTTCCATTCCTTCCTAGGTATATATTTGTAGATTTATCTGACAAATCTTGCTTATACCATAGAATACCTATTAAATGCGTCTAAATTATCGTCGTGCCAACTTTTCCTGCACCTAGACTTCCCTCGGTAACGACGCCCGTTTTCTGGCACCCCACCCACTTCTGGTAGGTACACAACTAAACAGACCCAAAACAATTACCTGTAGACCACAAAAATACTTGTTCTGTGCGGGAATCGAACATGCTATAGTCAGCCAATAAGTTCCCCACCATGCCAACCCACAGCCATTAAATAGCTTACCTCTTCGTAAAATTCCTTTGAAATAATATTGATTCAGATTCTTGACTGCAAATTATGCATAAGAATTAAAATGCATTTTGTAGTCAAGAATTTTAAATGAGTAGGTCTTTATGCAGATAAACGTAATAAAGATGAGCATCTATCAATGATATTATAAAGAAAGATACGCCATGTTCATACTGAATGGCGTTCAGAATTGTTGCGTTGTTATTATAGTAATTTAAAACTACGACAGCGATAGATAATGCGGAACGTATTAAGATAGAAAGAGATAGGGATAGTAAAGAGCAACAATTTGTCTTAGTTTGTCCTCAACAATTTGTGCGTGCTAGTGCGATATCTACCTCTTTTTATTTATAATATCATTGGCATCTATGCAATTAATACTAAGATTTAAATAAATATATAGTTTTTTTAAGACCCACCCAATTTTATAAAATCAAACATGTAAGTTCTACTGTTTTGTAAGATTAATTTACACTCATACGTCTTATACTTACTACGCATTAACAATGACTTCATAAATACGTATAAAAAAAAACAAACGCTTTAATTTCTCCACGCTCAATAAAAAGCGTGTCTGTGCATGCCACAAATACCTAAACGTTTGTAATCACTTGTTTATCGTAGGTATGATAGCAGACAGCGGGCGGTCCCCGTGCCATCGACCGGTCCGGCGATCTACGATGGACATGCGTTCTTCTTTCTCTATACACCTGCGCCGGCGCAGCCTCCTCTCAGTTTAGTTTCCAAAGGCTCGGCCGCACGCGCTCCCACCTCCGCGCCCGACGTAACTTGAATTCCGCGCGAAAAACATCTCGCGTTCGTAAATCTTCAATTTGATAAGGAAAATACAAAATTAATTTGTTTTAATTGAAATATATTATATTCTTGTGATTTCTGTTTATTTAAATTTGAATTTCGTTTTGTATAATAATTCGTTTTAAATTCAATTAAAAATGAATTACTTTTTCGGTAATAACGTGCCTGTCTTGCTTGTATTGTCGTTGGTGTTTCTCGCAAATGCTCAAAGAAGAGATGTTGGTGAGTAAAATCATAAATAATAAATATAAATTAATATGAAAGCTACGTTCTCTTACTTACTAATTTAAACTGGAATCTCATACTATAAAATCAAGGTGAAATTGTCTTGTTACGAAGTTGTAGGTATCTAGCACAAAATCATAATTCAGGTGTATTTTTCATGCATAATTCTCAAACATTTGCTGCATTTTTTTGCATTATTTAATAAAATTAGTCAGACCGTCTTGTTTTCCTCACAAAAGTTGCTCATAACAAGAAACATCACAATCGTTTCATTCGCAGACCAATCAAAAACAGAGGATGACCGTCAAAAAAATTGCCTACGTACAATTTTGTCGGACATGTTATTATAAGTTATATTCAATTTCTAAGATATTTTATCATAAAGTTTTATACATAGGTATACATACAGCTTACAGCCATATTTTAATGCAATTATATTTTAATGAGGATGCCTCCTATATCTGAATTGTGGCATATCCTTGATAAGCCAATTATGGTGCGCCTAAGTATCGAGATGTTCTATAAACCTTCTCATTTTGATTTGATTGTGCATAAAATATTCAATTAATACTTACGTTTGCAGATAAAGATACTTATTCATCTAATTAAAGAAGAAATAATAGCTCTTATTTATATTGTAAAGAAGGTACTTTAAATTAATAGGTACCAACAGTATATAGTCGCCATTTATAAGTACTTATGAGTCGTACATTTTGTCTTAACATAAAATATTTTTGTCGGTAAAATATTTAAAGATTTCATTACCGCCGTTTATATAATCAACGCCTAATATATCTCTTGATTTACATTATTATTAAAATATGTTAAGTAGGTCCTATAACATAAATAAGGTATGTAAAAAACCTACAGTTTTATAAGGTCGGTTCGGAAAATGTGTTTAAATTAACTTACTATTCGTAGTGTAGTACATTTCTTAATTTAAAATATTATCAAATCAAATCAAAATCATTTATTTCAAATACCTAAGCCAGTTACAGGCACTTTTGAATTGTCAAAAGACAAAATATTCGTAAATAAAAGTTAAAAATCAAAAAGTCCTTCAATTAAGAATTCGTAAAAACGCCCTACTTAACGCAAACAGCCAGCAATTATAATAATATTTAAAAAAAAAAGTATTTAGAGTAAAACCTTGATAGCTACGAGTAGAGTTATTGGAACAAGTTATCTGTACTTATTACGTAAGTTAAGAACCATGATTATACATAAGAATATATAAATAAAGCATTTCGGATTGACAGTGGTCGGCATCGCAAGGCAGCACCACTTTTACTTTTCATGACACAAATGTGGGTGTGATTTCTCTTTCGGAAGCAAGCTATTGAATGTTTGACCACCAGATTCAAAGATAATGTGATTACGACGCAAATCAAATATTTGCATTTTAAATTTTGATAATTTTAAAGGCTAAAAAGGCCTCCGCGATGAAGATGGGTGTAGACAAAACACGTGTTTAAGTTTCCAATTAATATTAGACATATAAAAGAAACAATAAAGATATAGACATGTGTAGTTACGTAACTAACGTAATAAAAAATAAAACGCAACGTACAAATTGCACAAAGAACATAACAACACAATATAATCAAAGAAGAGAGAGCGCGTTTGTGTCTTTTGGAGGAGAATTTTCAAAAACCAGTTGACCAAACTGTAATTACATTTTGATGCGTAATTTTGATCCAAACACTACTTTAATATCAGAAATGTTGTAATAAACAAATTGTTTATTGATGCCAATGTAAAGCGTGAAATGCGCAATTATTTTATGACTTTTGTAACAGAGGCGCTAGCACGAGTTCGGACGTAAACGTAAAGTAAAAACTTCGTTTTTAAATTGATGATACTTGTTTCCCAAATATTCATGAAACTTTAGGTATAGAATAGATTTTTACTCTGAAAAACTAATGATGAAAACTAATTGTGTTTTTTTTCTAAATTATGACCTAAATGCTTAAGGATACGAACTAGAATTTTCCATTCAAAAATCGGCGTATAGGTACTATATTACTTTTAAATCACGCATTCTTTCAAGTCAATGTAGATATTATTATCTACTTTACAAGCTCAATCACGCTACGCTACATCTATTGATATTTTTTACTCACTAAAAAAAAGTTTATATTTATGCTAAGAAGTAAGAACTCAAAATCATAATTAGAAAATGTGTTAAAACTAGATTTCAACTTATCATAAACCTTTTAATGGTTTAAACATAATTCCATGTATGTAAGTAGGCGTTTAATAGGTACTAAATCTCGAAATATAGACAGTGTCATTCTGTATGTATTTTAGTCTTTGACGAAAAAACGGCCACATTTTATTGAGGCATAAAGTGTCTTAAATGGGTACATGAAATGCGCGTGAGTTTCTGAAGCTCAACAACAATCTGACTATGGCCGTTATAGATGCTAAAAATGCTAATAAAATATTTATAGTTTGGTTTGGTGAAAATATTGATGGGTGGATACGGAGAGGTAGGCTAAAGACTGAGTATTTTGTGCGATAGGTGGGACAGCCCCATGCTGGCTCACTGGATACGGTTGCACACGTAGGTGTACCCAGTCGTTTTGAATTTTGTATTTTGGTGTCTACTAACATTAGTTTAAAGACTTTTACTAACAAAATATGGATTTAAAATCTCAAATAAATAAATAATATATAATAATAAAGAAAAGAGGATTGGAATTTTAGGAATGAAATGAATGAAAAAGGAGTACCTAAACGATGCTTTGACGACTGACATTTTCTAGCTGATCCTGATTTACATTTTACATTAATGGACTGAAGAACAGTACCCTTAGCACGAATTTTCACTCTTTTATTTTACATACGTACGTATTTTCAGGGTTTCTTTTATGAAAATATGGAAAAGCTCATTTATCATTTATCACTTAAGCTATTGTCAAACAGACAGGCGTGACGAACGCGAAGCGAGGCGTTTTTGTTTGTAATGTATGGAATTGTTTGAAGCCTGTCACATAGAATATCGGATCGCTTTCGCATTTTTACATGACATGATTCGGTTCGGTTCGCTATCGCCTGTCTGTTTGACAAAGGCGTTAGCACGAATTTTCAAGGAAAAAATTAGTTCTTTCTCCGCCGCACACCAGAGGCGCTGTTCCATTTTTTCATACAAAAACGCTGTAAATACTGGAAACGCTGTAAGTAAAAGAGTGAAAATTCGTGCTAATGGTACTGAATAGAATATATTACCTATTTACTTTATTGTACATCAAAATAGGTACCTAAAAAAATAACGCAGTAACGCTTAAATTGGGACTACGCTGACCTTGTAAAATGCTTTATTATGACATAATTGTCTGAAAGAGAGTAAACAAGAGCGTGCGTTGTGCTTAATTTATTTGTTAAGGTGCTCCCTCACCTCGAGCATTCACCTGTAATGTAACGTTACAGATTAGAACATTTCATCAGTGAGGTAAGAAACTAAATGTACCTACGCGAATGCTCGTCAGTCAGGGAGTAGTATTGTAAATGTAATGCTCAAAGTCGTATCAATAATGTTACATTACACGCGAATGCTCCAGGTGAGGGAGCGCCTTTATATGACAAGTACCATCTTAAAGAATTCTCAGTATTTCAGCTCACCTTCAATGCCTATACAGATACTTGAATGTGTTGTAAGATTTTGTGGTCGCAGATCATTATTAATTTTGAAAGACTATTTTATTATAGCCTATGAAAACATTGCCCCTTGTTGACTTTTAAGTTCTATTTACCATTCAATCAAAATAGTGCCTTTGCAATGTTGTTAAATCTACATGCGTGTAGGCCGATTGCGATTACTAAGTGATAATGAAATGCACACTAATTTGACACTTGCCCAATACTGAGTCTATTAATTATTACGCATTAATTTTATGCATGCATGCGCGTGAGCATGTTTTTGAGTCATCTCCTGCAGCTTTGTGTCGATTTTATGAGATTGAATCGAGTTCTGTGGTTACCTCTACATAACTAGTAAAAAGCCTGTTTAATCCTACTACTATTATAAAGGCGAAAGTTTGTAAGTATGGATGTATGGATGTTTGTTACTCTTTCACGCAAAAACCACTGAACGGATTTGGCTAAAATTTGGTACACAGATAGTTCATAACCTGAATTAACACATAGGATAGCTTTTATCCCGATTTTATGTTCCCGTGGGATAATTTTCGAGTTGTAGCGGGTGAAGCCGCTGGCAACAGCTAGTTACCCAATAAACCTGAACTAAAGTTACAACCAGGATAATCTTCAGACTAACCATACATTTTTAAGGATTAACTTTGGTGTAATTTTACTTCTTGATTTATTAATAAGGTTAAGTGCTCAACCTAATTAATATACATAGGTAGCGAAAGAATAAACTGGAATTTTAAAAGAGCAGAAAGTACATCCCGTGATTTTTAAATAAAAAAGTTATTTACTTTAACACTAATCTTCTTATCTCTGACGTTTTTATTACTATTATTTATTTGTAAAACTGTTTTCCACACGAGATTGTCTTTTAGAAATCCCAGGAAGATCCATACCTATTAACAACAACATTTCGATGCAATTACTAAAATAACTCTACCTAAATCCGACCTCTGATAATAAATAAGAAGGTATTATAAAAATAATAAAGTATCGCTATGGTATGCCATTAGGTAAAATATATTGAAATCAAAAACATTCATATACACCTCCCAAGTAACACAGTCTGGAAGTTTTAAAACCAATCTGTCTATACCTAGACTGTCTATTCAGGGTTAATCTTTAGATACGGGCTTTCTAGAGATGGGTTTGATACAGAACATTTAATCTTATAGAGTTTTTTATCTAAAGCTGTATTATTTTAAGAGCATTTGCTCTATAGAACACTTATTTTAAGTACGTTTATAGTTACAACGAATGTTTCTAGATAAAATGCGCTACAAATAGTTAAAAGAGCCTATAGGCACCTATTTTGAAGTAGTTTTATAGATAAAACGATATATTTGAAGACAAAACTTTCTACAGATATTCTATTTTGGCTAATGGTACTCTTATCTTTTTTTTCTATAGATACTTCAGTCTAGATAAAATACTTTACTAGATAATTTTAAGTTTGTCTAGAAAACTGATAGAGAAGTCGTGTTCTTAGAGTTTTTATCCTTAAAAGTGGCTTAGTTATATGCATTTGTACTAGAAAATTTAATCGGATGAGTTTATGCAATGGAGAAGATGAAACAAAAGATCTATGGTGATGGTGGTTTCGTCGAAAAATCCGCAAGTATTTAAAAAGAAAGAAAAATGAAGAACAGTCGACCGAAGAAGAATCGAAACTTCCTAGTAACTTCCTCCAAAACGTAGAAAATTGTTGATGATAATTATATGGGTACTCAAATATGAAAAGGTTTACTGTCAAGAGTACGAAAAAAAAATCACAAACATGACTTAAATCCAATATGGTGGACAGGCTATTTAAAATACACCCCCATAATATGGGTATCAAATGAAAGGGTTTGCTGTCAGGGATACGAAAAAAATGGTCACGTGACTTAAATCCAAGATGGCGGACTGGCTGTTTGAAATTCCCCCCCATAATAATTATGGATATCAAATGAAAGGGTTTGCTGTCAGGTATACGAAAATAAAATGTCACGTGACTTAAATCCCAGATGGCAGACGTCCAAGATGGCGGACAGGCTATTTGAAATGCAACCAAATGTTATAACCAAATGGTATCAAATGAAAGGGTTTGCTGTCAGAAATAGAAAAAATAGTCACGTGACTTAAATTCAAGATGGCGGACTGGCTGTTTTAAATCCACTCCAATTATGTGGGTATCAAATGAAAGGGTATTAATGTAATTACAATTATAATGTACCCTCTTGTATTGATTAATTATATTGGTTTGTTACTGCATAAAATGGTCTTACGTTCACAACACATGAAATTGCCTATTCACTGAAGAACGTCTAGAAATACTGTACAAGATAAAAAGGAATACAGAGTGACAGTTACTAGATAATTTTAAACCACTCTTAAATCTGTTTATTCTCTCACTAGATAGTTTAGTATGTAGTAAGTAAAATTATTCTAGAGCCATACTACAAAAAAAATCTCTAGACTGTTTGTTCTATAGGAATCGGTTTTCTAGTAAATTTTATCTGGACGCCATTTTTATTGCCTAGTTTTTGCTTCAAATAATTTTCGTTACGTACTTTAATGTTTTTATCATTAAATTATGTCTAATTAGACATTTGATATGTTTGAAATTACTATATTTTAAATAAAATGAGTATTTTAAGCATTAAAATGTAAATTCGAAAATTTGCTCATACCAAATAATATACATATTTTGAAAAAAAAATGTTAAATCTTACATTTACAGCGGGCGCTCTTATTTTACAAGAGTTTTACATAATATTCAACGATAGAATTTCAATCGCATGTTGATTTGCTCATTTACCCATTATTAAAATTCAAATTAATAAAAAGTAATAAATTTGTTACGCCATGATGCAAATATTATTAAGTAAAATAACTCTTGTAAGTTCCACGCCATTATGCGTCACTAGTAAAATGTTACTTATAGTTGTTAGTCTTAAATTGACTTATGAGATGTTTCTAGTGTCTCTCTAAACCGTTTACAGATCGTACGTTTATCTAGTAGCGTACTAGTAGATAGTTTATAGATAGAGTTAAGACCTTTAAAGGAATCATTGCTCGTCACGTTTTAAAACCAAATGATCTTATTTGGTTTTAAAACGTGACGAGTGTTGTTGTTGTGAACGTAAGACCATTTTATGCAGTAACAAACCAATATAATTAATCAATACAAGAGGGTACATTATAATTGTAATTACATTAATACCCTTTCATTTGATACCCACATAATTGGAGTGGATTTAAAACAGCCAGTCCGCCATCTTGAATTTAAGTCACGTGACTATTTTTTCTATTTCTGACAGCAAACCCTTTCATTTGATACCCATAACATTTGGTTGCATTTCAAATAGCCTGTCCGCCATCTTGGACGTCTGCCATCTGGGATTTAAGTCACGTGACATTTTATTTTCGTATACCTGACAGCAAACCCTTTCATTTGATATCCATAATTATTATGGGGGGGAATTTCAAACAGCCAGTCCGCCATCTTGGATTTAAGTCACGTGACCATTTTTTTCGTATCCCTGACAGCAAACCCTTTCATTTGATACCCATATTATGGGGGTGTATTTTAAATAGCCTGTCCACCATATTGGATTTAAGTCATGTTTGTGATTTTTTTTTCGTACTCTTGACAGTAAACCTTTTCATATTTGAGTACCCATATAATTATCATCAACAATTTTCTACGTTTTGGAGGAAGTTACTAGGAAGTTTCGATTCTTCTTCGGTCGACTGTTCTTCATTTTTCTTTCTTTTTAAATACTTGCGGATTTTTCGACGAAAACCACCATCACCATAGATCTTTTGTTTCATCTTCTCCATTGCATAAACTCATCCGATTAAATTTTCTAGTACAAATGCATATAACTAAGCCACTTTTAAGGATAAAAACTCTAAGAACACGACTTCTCTATCAGTTTTCTAGACAAACTTAAAATTATCTAGTAAAGTATTTTATCTAGACTGAAGTATCTATAGAAAAAAAAGATAAGAGTACCATTAGCCAAAATAGAATATCTGTAGAAAGTTTTGTCTTCAAATATATCGTTTTATCTATAAAACTACTTCAAAATAGGTGCCTATAGGCTCTTTTAACTATTTGTAGCGCATTTTATCTAGAAACATTCGTTATAACTATAAACGTACTTAAAATAAGTGTTCTATAGAGCAAATGCTCTTAAAATAATACAGCTTTAGATAAAAAACTCTATAAGATTAAATGTTCTGTATCAAACCCATCTCTAGAAAGCCCGTATCTAAAGATTAACCCTGAATAGACAGTCTATAGACAGATTGGTTTTAAAACTTCCAGACTGTGTTACTTGGGTAATATTTTGCCATAAAATGCTACCTATCGGTTTAGAAATAAATACCTACTTATCTGCTTTTATTTGAGGATCATAATTATTGAGAATAATACCTATGAAGGGGAGGATATAAGATTCGATTACCTACCTACACAACGCGCATCCAATGAGTGTGGCCATTTATATTTTTTTAAATTACTTTAATTTTGGTTAAATCATGAAATGAGTCAGGGCTGGCAGGAGGGACTGTCAGACTTGTGCTGACTAAAATCCACGGTGTCCTCCTAAAACAGCCCTTTACGTACTGGGGCACGGTAATACCGCTACACCATGTAGGCTAGTGTGGCCATAATTTAAAAAATACCTTTCAGACTTGAATGAAATTACTTAATTAATTAATTAGCTAGTCTTAATGTAAAAGCCTTAAGACGCTTTCCTTCGCTGTTTAACGGTCATAAAAGTTTTCTTAAACAGCACAGGAGTATACTATTGATATTAATACTGGTCACGACATTAGACGATTTCATAGATACATTCCACGTTTTGTTTAGTATTCTAATTATGTGTTACTATGAGAACTTTATTCAGAGCACACAATGACAGCGATTATCGGACACCTTAAATACTTATACTTTTAATCAGTCATAAAAATAATCCGAATTAAATATTTATGAATCGTGTTGGTATTTACTGTGTGAGGCCTAGTGGTATCGGCTCCGACTTACGGATTCAATAGTAGAGTAACTCATGATTTGCAACTGCAACTCATGAGTTCAAACCCAGAACTCTGGGTGAAATTATTTCATCAATACTCTCAAAACAGTGAAGGAAAACATCGTGAAGAAACCGGCATTTCCCAGAAGCAAACATTTGAAGACATGTGACATCTAGCTACTACCTGCACTGGGCCTGCAGTGCTGCAGGGTAGTTCCGCTCAGGGAACGAGATGGCGCTAGACCACTTGTATAGCTCTGTCTCTTTCTCACAGCCTAACTACTCACGCTATAAGACGTCATGATAGGCCACCAGGGGTGACAGATACAAAGTTGATAATGGGGTGAGCTTACCCAGAAGAAGCCTGCAGGCTTCTGATAATGTACACTCTAACTTTGAAGAGATTAGGGTTGTATGCGTTCGGAAATAGACTGAGCAGAATAAACTCTAACAATATCTTGATTTTCTGAATTGATTTAATAAAGAGGCTTATAAAAATAATACCTGCAATAAGCAAGTCAAGGCTTCAAAATTACAATAATTATACTATAGCAACAGTACATAAAACAATCAATCATGAACCGTATATCAATGTAGTTTAAATATCATTTGTAATGGGGATGATCAACATCAATCATGGCGGTCACAGCTGCGCAGGCGCCACAAAATTGCTATCATTATCATTGTACTCCAATAATGAGTATTAGTACAATGTGCAACCTTATTACAATGTCATAAATTATAAATACAAAAGACAGGAATCAGCTTTGACACGTAAAGTATGTTCCCACGGGTGTACTGTTGACGGAATCCAATCTGATACAATAACAATAAAAGCATAGCATAATCAGCCTATAACTTCCCACTGCTGGGACACAAGCCTACTACATGCATGCCTTTACCCAGTGCAGCACTAGAATACCCTTAGCACGAATTTTCTCTCTTTTACTTTACAGCGTCTTTCCAGTATTTACAGCGTTTTTGTATGAAAAAATGGAACAGCGTCTCTGGTGTGCGAAGAAAAAACTAATTTTTTTCTTGAAAATTGTTAAAGTTCTAATTTATTTTACATCTGAAAATAAATGAAATACTGAAAATTCGTGCTAAGGGTACTGGTTATTTTTAAAATTCACTAAGCACTGAAGAGCCGTGGTCAACAGTTAGTACCAACACTATAAAATAAGGTATATAATCTTCGTGCAAATTACAGTAATTTCTCAAGGAACACCCTGCTTAACCTTTGATCACAGTATCTGATATTACCGGAGAGATACGGTATGCACGATTAATATTATCCTTTGCTGTTTCTATGGGCTTTGAAATTAACACTCAAAACCAAAACAAAAATCAAAACCAGGTACATATTTATTTCCGGGGTCGCGGGACTTATTCCATCACCGTGACCCCGGAACATAAACGGCTATTGAAGGACACCGTGGATTTTAGTCAATATAAGTCTGACAGTCCCTTCCGCCCTGCCCGAGGTGGGAGGACTCATTTGATGATTTTGCCACGTTAAAAAAAAGGGACATATTCATTTAGCAGAAAATAATCGCATGTCTGTGGCGTAATCTACGCGCAGTCTCTGAAAGCCGAGAGTCGGTAGCAAATTATTCGTAGCGTTTTATTGGTTGCGAAGTCTCGTAGCGCAGTCTCCGGAGCCGACTGTTCGTAGCGTGTAATCTGCTAGATTAGCTTCTTCATACGGACTGCGTAGCTGAATGTTAGTAGCATACTTTTCGTAGCGTAACGTTAGTGGCGTAGCTTTCGTAGCAGAGTATCCATATCCTAATTTAAGAATCTAGTTAAATATATTCGTTGCACTTTTTAGAGTAGCAGAGTATATTATTTTATACTACCGAAATGAACAACAATCTATTTTTATAGAAACCAGTAAAATTAAATAGTAGATTATGCACCGAGGGGCTAAAGTTGTGTCTTATGTCACGGGCGTCATATTGAATCTCGAGCGCAATGAAGGATTCGGGATTTAACTCCCGAGCGAAGCGAGGGAGTTAATACTAGAATCCTGAATGCAGCGAGGGATTCAAGCTAGCCCAAGGCAAAGACACCTTTAGCCCAGAGGAGGATACTCTACTTTTTACACCTACTGTGAGAAAATAATAGGACGAAAAACAAAGTATTTATTAAATAAAAAAACAGTAAGAATAACATTTAGAACTAGTTATATAGGTACACTTATATATTAATTCAAGTTAATTGTAACATTTGAGACATTAGTCCAGTACCTCTACCATGAGTTAGTACAGTAAAATTGGGTGACGTAACTAATCTCGTTACGTAAAATCCGTTTCCACAATAGTAAACGTTAAATTGGTACCATGGGTTTCACTTGATTTTACGTTTACTGTCACGTAAAAACCACACTGACTACAATAAACGCTAACTTCAGTGTAGTTAGATGAATGCAATACGACAAAATGAAAAAGGTTATTTTTCTATTGCTTAGTGCAAGAAAACACGTATTCTAAATTTGGCCGCCAAACTTTACTGCCGGACAAACGTCACCGGTTGTTATTTAGAATTTCTTCAATAATTACGTAAGTTGAAAAGTGACTTTTTTGTTTATGGTTATTTTTCAATTAAATTATTTAAAAGGGGTGTGTTTCATTATAAAAATGATTGCACAAGTTGTTTCATGTAAATCGGATCAGTAGTTTTTAAGTTATTGTACTTTTTGTATAATCAAACTTTTGTTCCTGTGTAATTTTTGTAATTTATGTTCTAGGATTTTTTTGTATTTAGACATAGGTACATTTTGTTTGTTTTATATAAAAAGACTTAATAAGGAATCTAGAAAGGTACAATACATAGTTATAAATATAAGGTTTAAATTAATAAGAAAATAAAGGCTACGAAGGCCTCGGTCTAAGTAAAAATCACAAGGAAAAACGGGCTCAAAATACGTGTGTCTCTTTAAGGTAAGGACGGGCGGTATAAAAGGCGGTACGACCGGCCGGCACTGCGTTCAGTCGCAGCCGAGCCACCGAAGAAGAAATATCACTAAAAGAAGATCGAAGCCTTCAAAGTGAACTCTTCAAATTGGTGTTTTTATTATTTCCGTTGTCCGTGGTCCCCCTATTGTATTTCCGTAATCTTCCAAAAACGTACGCATTCAGGGGTGCGTGGGAGCATGCGTCACCAGCGAAGGCACGGCACGTGTGTACAACATAAGTCCCTGTAGTGGACGCGCTGTCGGAATCCCGGTCCGTCCATTACAACTTGCTTTTGCATATTCGGATCGTGTCCTCTATAAAATCTGTTTTCATCTGCCGCTTGGCCTTCGGCAAACATCCTCCAAGTGAAATATTGTCGCTCAGACATTTTTTTATAAACGAAAAACAATAAAAAAATACTTTTCACAATAAAAATATCGGTGAGAGAAGTAACCACAGTAGTTACAGTAATTTACTGTGACATCTATCAAATCAGTGACTCATGGTACCGATTTGTATGCAAAACGCTACGTAAACTAAACTCTCTACGGTAAACTGAAACAAATGTGGTAAAGTAAATTTTAGCCTTCAACTCATGGTACGGATTTTAGTTCCGCTACTGGCCAATAGAGGCGCTGTACAGATTCTCATACAAATTGTTTTACGTTAACTGTACCGTAAACGTAAAAAAAAACTCATGGTAGAGGTACAGTTGTGCAAAGATATAGTTATGTTTTTATTTGGTACGTTTATAGATGTTGATGTAGAATTTATTTGAGTATTGCTCGTCAATGCTTCAGAATCTTGTATTTGCAGAGAAGCATTTTGGGTGGTGAAAGTTGGTGAAGGTGGTGAATGAGGCTCAGGGAAAGATGGAATGTGATGGTGTGATGTTGAAGGTTGTGGTGAAAAAGAATCAGATGACGTTTTTAAAGTGATGCTGTTACCAATTTGACAGCTTATTTTATTTTTGTTTTGTACAGAATTTTCAATGTATCCTTCTGCTACTGTATCCGATTTCCAGCCACCATGTCGTTTTATTTGGGTTATATCTGCTCCCGCATCCGCCAACAGTGTAGCTGACGTTCGACGAAAAGAATGACCCGTATAGAGCTCGATATTTGGTAATCCTAAGTATTTGGCAATTTCCTTCGGCATGGCACTCATTTTGTTCTTCCCAATCACTTGACGGGTGCATTTTCCACTACTGAACGCTATAAAAAATCGGTTAGTGTTTATGTTAGGAGGCCGCAGAGCTTGATACTTTTCCACAACCTTTACATATGCTCCGCGGATGACAAATGACCTTTCCTTTTTGGTTTTAGTGTCTGGCAACTTAATCAATAACAACTCTTCTGAGTGTTTTTCTATATCTTGGACCTTCATGTTTACCATTTCTTGACAACGACAAGCCCCATTCACTCCAATAATTAAAGCCACCTGTAACAAAAATAAAAATAAATTTTACTAACATACGTAAATTCAGTAAGTATACATAAGTGTTCTTGTTGCTATTTGCTACCATGTGGTATTTTATTTAGTTATAAATAAAATGATGTACTTACTTTTACGGCAAGATAGCTATGATCAGGAGCTTCATTTAAAAAGTTTCAATATTCATAGGTGTGAAAACTTTCGATTTCTTTGATTGGTGACCTTCCGATTTCCTCTTTAGAAATGCTAATAGCTTAGCGTATGTCTTGATATTTATATTGTGTTTCATGCTTATTGTTGACCTAAGCATTGAATAAGTACACCATAGGCTACTTGACTTCTGAGTACAAGATAAATGCTGAAAATACACTAATAGAACTGGTTCCGAAATGGACTTGACGCCTTTCGTACTTTTCCATTTTTGGAAATTGTCATAGGCTTTTATATAAGTTTCCTTTGACTTTTCCGGCAGTAAATCATTGGAAATATTATTAGCTTCGGTTGTAATGAATTCAGGAGTACAATCACTTTCATCACTCGACATTTTATAATACTTTGTTGATAAATTTAAAATTTAAATGCCAAAAATTCGCGCCTTTATTGCGTCTACCAATAAGTAGCCAAGACACGATCAATTCGATTTTCGAAAAAAAAAGTATCTTCTATGGTTTTGTCGTGTTTGTCCTAATGATATCACTCTCATGGATGTGGCGTTTGTGTAAACTAAGTTTTATACAGGGCTGGTAGAATGGTTTTGGATGATTAGCTGTATGCATTTTGAATTTAGAACGTCATTGGAGACGCTCGTGAAAATAGAGTATTTTTGATAAAATGTGATAAATCGATTATATTATAGATAGGTTTTATTATTTATTTATTTACAAAATCCACAGCAATCTTAGTGCAGTTTATTTAAAATAAATTAACTAATGTTACAGCCAATTACTATTACCTACGGTATTACGGCGCGGTACGGTATTTGTTATTATTAATGCCAGTTTTAATGTTATTTCATTCCTTTTAAAAAATGGTTCGTAGGTAGTTATCTAATTATTCTTACAATATTATGTCTTCGAAAACATGGCAACGATATGAAGAAGCAATCGTTATGATTTTTTAGGGAATCGAGAATATCATCCACGCGTAGTAAGGGTTTCGAGAATAGCTTTCCTCTTTCTGGCACACTAAATCAGACTTGGCTGTATGGGCTCAGCTCCCTTTGCCTGCCCCAAAGAGGGACGAAAAGAACCAAAAAAAAAAATCTAGGCTGCATGGGCTAGATAGATCCCTTTGTCTTCCCAAAAGGGAAAAGAAAATTAAAAAAAAAAAACTTTCTGGCACCAAAGGGTGTTTGTTGTTTATAAACATATTCCAAATTCAAATCACATTATTGACCAGCGGGTAATAATGAAATCCAGTACAACATTATTGACCGGCTGTGCCCTCGGCCACTAATGACTCACTTTAGGTTAAGGTTGCTTGACATATAATTAGACATTTTCGAGCAGGTGGTGTGAAAATACCTTTAATTATTTAAGGATATCCTTACTGCCGTATTTATGTATGTACATCTTATTGCGGATGGACGAATTATTAACTTTGAAGATACATAAACTAGTTGCAGTGAACTGAGTGAACTGGACTGTCCAGTTCGTTCAGAAACGATGACACGACGTCCTTGGATGCAGCTGCAGTAGCACACTGACCTACCACATTCTTACTAAGATGCATTATTTATTAACTGCTATTATTATAATGAAGGCTTTTGTAGGTAAGAGAATTTTTAAGTTGGTTTGTGTGTACGTTGCGTGAGTAATGTATGGACGCCAGCAAGTCAACCTACCCTATATCTATTAAGTATTCTATGCCCATATTCTCAAATTTTACTAATCACACGTCATTAACCTTCTTGTATTGTGATAGGGTTGAAAATCTATTAAATAATTTTGAGAAATTGAGGTAGGTTGAGGTCTGTCCTTCACGATTAAAAATTAACTTACGGTCTTACTTGGTGTCACATGAAAGAAAACTTGAATTTAATAGTTTGACGGCAGACAGAAAGCACTTACCTAAAGCAACTCTAAATAACGGAAAATTTTAATCACTAATGGAAAAATATTTATGTTTAAAGATAATGATTAAATTAAATTAAAGGAAAAATATTTATGATTAAAACTATTTATGAAATATTGCAATAATGTAAAGAGACGTAATTATAATTGTGCATAATATGTACTTTCCTCATAAAAGGCATGTTATTTTACTATTCAAATAACTATTACTCTAAAAAGTAATTAAACACTGAACAGATTATTTCACAGAGATTTTTTTTTCACCAAAACACGTAGTCAAAGTCGCGAGTAAAAACTAGTTTTCAATTAAAAAAAGATGTCGCTGTTCAAAATAACTTGTTTCGTCTTGTTTTCCCGCGACCGCATTAATTAATTAGGACTACTTATATCGACTTCTCGACCTCTAACAGTCGACCTTGTTCATTTAAAGTCATCAGTGACGTGTTTCATCGAATTTTGGTTGTTGATTTTGAACTGGTTTGATTACCAACTGCCTCTTCTGCTATGTTCTATAAGAAATCGCGTCGTCCACGATTTGATAGTGTCGCTGAAAATTTAGTACCAGCGTGGAGTGGGCGCTGCCCCCACGCCGTTATAAGGCTGTTTATAGAACAGCACAGCAGGTCTTGAAATCAACGACTTTACGGCCTTAAGCGTGTTTGTACACGGCGCATGTAACCCGCGCAAGTGTCTCAACATGCTCAAGCTACATGCGCCGTGTACAAGCACCCTAAACACGATACCAGCTCAGAACGTGTACTGCTGAAGTTCTACGCGAACATATTGTGTACCCCACGCTATTTTGGTGGAATCAAACCAATAGCAAAGCGTGCATGACGTCACATAGGCGCCATCACAGTTTCACTATTATCGTGGTCGCCTACCTACCCACAATGTGTTATGTTGTGTGCCGGTGTGACGGACCTAGTTCTCAGTTCGCGATGAGTCCGTGACCGATTGACTCAATATCCGCAAAGTGACGTGTTACAAGGCGGGCCCAACGGGTCACGACGAAAAAGTTGTAACGTAAACAATGTGTTATGCAAGAAGATCTCTTTTAGATACTCGTAGTTTTGGTTAAGTATTATTGGGAGGAGACACTACATACTTTTTACCCGACTGCGCGACGCAAAGGAGGGTAATGTGTTTATCAGTCTATGTATGTATGTATGTATGTATGTATGTTTGTTTCTATGTGGCGTTCTAGAGACCAAATGCGTAGGCCGATTTTGATAATTTTTACGTCAATCGATTCGTCTTAACCTTGCGACTGTCACTAAAGACATAACAGTAATCAAAATTCACCACAGCGACAACCAGACGCCATATTGTCAAAATGAAAAAAAAAAATGTCGATGAACCATGTCATGTGGGGTATCGTTGAATAGGTATTTTAAAATCATCTTTAGGTTCCCTTTATCATTTTTCATTTTGAATAATAGTTTAGGATATATAACGATTTAAAGTTGTTTAGCAAAACAATAATTCTCTGAATAGTAACTAAAAAGTATGAAATAAAAAAAAATATTTAACGACCGGCCCGTTGGGAAGATTTGAATGGTATAATTTGAATGGGCCCCGACTGTGAGTGTGAATGAGTGAATTCTTAACTACTGGGCTTGTTTCTTTCTTTTTAGTTTTTTTTAACGCAGTCGGGTTTTTTGTTTTTCGTTAAATATTTTTTTTAAGGAAATCATCGAACGTCTTCTCCCGTTCCGAGTAGCCAAAACTGTAAGAGTTATGTGTCAAACTCATCCGAAAAATATTTGATCCGAGGATGAAACGACACCCTTTAAAACACGAAGGTTGAGTCATCCACAAGTTCGCATTACCGTCTTTTACGAATGTCAGCATATTCTACCAGTGGCGTGCCTAGAGGTCAACATTGCGAGGGTATGCGGACGGCGAGTAATGGGCGAAAAGCTGCCAGCCTTTTGACGGGACACCACTTTTTTAGCCGGCCAAAGTCTGTCGGGGTCGTGGGACTATCTTAACAGGTATCCCTGAATCTGGAACGTATAGGCTATTGAAGGAAACCGTGGATTTTAGTCAGTACGAGTCTGACAGTCCCTACCGCCCCGCCCTGGGTCTGAAACTGATTTGATGATATTTCACGATATGTTATTGTACACACTGTTCAGAATACAAAAATTTTAAAGAATACTATAACGATATCATCCTGCATGTTTTTCCCGATCACGTTCATCATATTAGCCGGCACGCGCCGTTTGCTACTATGTATTTATACACTTATCTCTGAGTAAAATTAAAGAGCTATTATGACCTTTTTCTTTGTATAATTTATTGATTTTCATTGTCACTATAAGCTTGAATAGTTATAACCCCTACAATATATCGAGACGTTCTTTAATTCCGTCGAGTGGCTACAATTTAAAACGCTTAATACGCAAAATACTTGAAACGAGCACAAATCAAAGATTATGTTGTTATAAATCGGTAAGAGTTATGTTAATGTCCAGTGTTTTCTTGGTGAAATATTACAAGCGAAAATGGCGAGTAAAAGACAATACAACATATGTGTTTGAGAACGCTTTTACATATGGGAATGAGAAATACATGCGATTCTTGAACGCAAAGGGCAATTCAAGGAATAAGGCCTCAAGTCTGCTTTGCATTAGATAAGGTCTATCATTGATTTTATAATAAACTAGCTGTTGCCAGCAGCTTCACCCGCTTCAAGTCGAAAATTATCCCACGGGAACATAAAATTGGGATAAAAACTATCCTTGTGTTAATCCAGGTTATGAACTATATGCGTACCATAATTATTGTATCCAATTCCGTTCAGCCCATGTTACTTAACAAAGGTTCTAAAACATATGGAAATTCGCAAAAAAAAAAAAATGGTTTTTCATGCTCATGGCAATTGATCGGGGCCATCTGTATGTAATATATTTTTTGCGCAATTCCAATAGTCTTAGCACAAAAAATGTTCAGTAACATGGGCTGAGTTATCCCACGAGAGGTTTTGCGCATTTAACGTTACACGTTGTTGTATACATAAATTAAATCGCTCATGTTCAAATGTCATTTTTTCACGATTTTTTTATGGGACCATTGACCGACCAATGTTTGAATAATGAGTTTAGCAGATTACGAGCTTTTTTGCAAAATGACAATGAGATCGTGTTGGAATAACGAATTTATAAAAATAGCTGATTAGTGTTTTCTATTTTTATTATCGTGGTCAAATTTCAAAAGAGTCTTTCCTATCCAGGGTGGGGCTGGAAAGACTGTCAGACTTGTACTGACTATTTACGGTAATCCTTCAATAGCCCTTTACGTTCCAGGTCAGGTTACCTGACGAGACAGTCCCGCGACCCCGTCAAGGCCTCAGGGTCGGTTTTAGTCTGGGCGAGTCTCTGTTTAGACTGAATTTCAGTGTCTTAAACCAGAGAAAACGGTTTGAGTGAAAAATTGAGAGATGAATTATGAATCAGCTTGAATAATGGATTCGATATCCCATCATTACAGCATCAGTTATCAAAGAAAATAATTAGCTATTAAGACAAGACAGTGTCTACCGAGCGCTCGTCCATACTAAAAGAGAAAACGTTTTCCTGCCCCTAAATGTTATCCTATCTCAATGATTTTTTAGAATGCTTCTGACACTGTGAAAACGTAGGTTTACTTATAGGTTTTCTTTTTACCCGACTGCGCGACGCAAAGGAGGGTAATGTGTTTATCAGTCTATGTATGTATGTATGTATGTATGTAAGTATGTATGTATGTATGTATGTTTGTTTCTATGTGGCGTTCTAGAGACCAAACGCGTGGGCCGATTTTGATAATTCTTACGTCAATCGATTCGTCTTAACCTTGCGAGTGTCACTAAAGACATGACAGTAATCAATATTCACCACAGCGACAACCAGACGCCATATTGTCAAAATGAAAAAAAAAAAAGTCGATGAACTATGTCATGTGGGGTATCGTTGAATAGGTATTTTAAAATCATCTTTAGGTTCCCTTAATCGTTTTTCATTTTAAATAATAGTTTAGGATATATGACGATTTAAAGTTTTAACAAAACAATAATTTTCGCTCATTTTCTTACTTATTGATTTAAGTTTTTATTTTTAGTACTCGTAAATAAACGGTTTTGAACAACAAAAAAGAAACGTAGTGAATAAGCATGACGAACAAATATTTTTGGTAAAAATAATCTAAGTATAGGTACACAAACACCAAGGAACTACTTTGGACCGAGCTGTGGCTGACTTAAGTTCACGCATTTTTGCTAAAGGTTATATCAAGCATAATTATGTAGCTTTGAGCCGAGTTAGGTCTCTAGAGAGACTAATTCACACTAATATTATAAACTAAAAAGTATGAAATAAAAAAAATAATTTAACGAAAAACAAAAAACCCGACTGCGTTAAAAATACACTAAAAAGAAAGAAACAAGCCCAGTAGTTTAGAATTCACTCATTCACACTCACAGTCGGGGCCCATTCAAATTATACCAATCAAATCTTCCCAACGGGCCCCGACTGTGAGTGTGAATGAGTGAATTCTAAACTACTGGGCTTGTTTCTTTCTTTTTAGTGTATTTTTAACGCAGTCGGGTTTTTTGTTTTTTTTTCAAAATTTATTAGTTTGAAAGTCACAGGCGCCTAAGATTCTGTAGAAATAAAGTTAACAATTTTTAGTTCTGAGGACATTATTATATTGCAGAGATGTGGAGAACATAACATGATGGCATCATCATCATCAGATCAACCCCAGATCCCTGTTACTTTGTGAAGTCAGTCCCAAGAGTTCCTTAACAGTTACATAACAACAACTATATCGTGTTTGGGCTCATTTCACTCAACTTGATGAGAACTTTAGACCTAGCTGAGGTATCATTGCCATCGAGGGTCTGAGGATGGTGACGGATAGCAGGGGCAAGAGGTCCTCAACAGTTAACAGCACCTTTATCGTGTTTGGGCTCATTTCACTAGGCTTGATGAAAACTTTATACCTAACTTTGATAACAGTGACGTTCAGGTACCTGTTAAATATGACGTGAATACTCGACAAGCCAAATCAAAATCACTTCAAGTGCCACGTAAGAATAATTTCTATGGTAGGCGTACCGCCTCTTTCACAATACCTACTTTGCTAAACAAAATACCTGTTGACATTAGAGACTCATTAAATAGTAAAAATATTAAGCGTAAGTTAAAAGAACATTACATCAATACGATCATAACCCAATGAAAATTTAGCGCGTTGATCAAATCTCAGGCTGTGGCATGCTAAGACAGACCCCAGAGGTCTAATTGTGTGCTTTGTTTAAGTTTAAGGAACTACATCATGTAAATTAAATAAATAAAAAATTAAAAAAAACTGGGTATAATTGTCATCGAGGGTCTGAAGATGGTGACAAAGGGCAGTAGCAAGAGATCCTTATCAGTTAACAGCAACTATATCGTATTTGGGCTCATTTCAGTCATCTTGATGAGAACTTTAGACGTAGCTGGGGTATAACAGTCGTTGAGAGTTTGAGAATGAAGACAGAAAGCAGGTGTAGGTCGTCAATAGTTAACAAAAAAATATATACATATTTGAAAAAAAAACTTATAATTACTTGTTTTTAGGGTTCCGTAGTCAACAAGGAACCCTTATAGTTTCGCCATGTCCGTCCGTCCGTCCGTCCGTCCGTCCGTCCGTCCGTCCGTCCGTCCGTCTGTCCGCAGTTTAGCTCAGAGACGCACAGTACTAGAGAGCTGTAATTTGGTATAAATATACGGATTTGTTGTGCCGAAAAAGTGGTAAAATAAAATCTAGAAAAATATTTTTTTTTAGGGTACCTCCTGTACATGTAAAGTGGGGATGTTATTTTTTTTTCTCACGTACCCCTTAGTGTCTATCATTAAATAGGTCTTTAAAAAATATTGATAGTTTCCATTAACAATTTTTTGATA
Organism: Agrotis segetum; assembly: GCA_036375495.1. Classification (NCBI taxonomy): domain Eukaryota; kingdom Metazoa; phylum Arthropoda; class Insecta; order Lepidoptera; family Noctuidae; genus Agrotis; species Agrotis segetum. The sequence continues at coordinate 3,089,519 of JAQSVV010000292.1, forward strand.
AAAAAATTCGTTTGTGAAATATTAAGCTTTAAAGTGTTAAATTTTGCTCGTCTCGAGTGTCCCCCCCCTCTACCAGCTAAACGGTTATGTTTGGGGGTGTGAAAAAATTCACAATAGTAGTGTATATAACGAAGTTTAAAAGAAAATTGTCATGACTAAGTAGGCTTTACAACTTTACGAGTAATAGTCGACCAACTTATAAAATGTACTTGGATTACATATTTTCTTAACAAAATGTATCGGATTCAACTGCAAATGTAAGTTTGTCAACTTTATTTTTACAACTTTAATAGGTATGTTTTTTGGGAATAGGTAGGTTTTTATCGTCAACTATTTTTAACTAACTTTAAAAAAAGGAGGAGGTTCTAAATTCGTATTTTCCCCGATTTCTCAAAGACTCCTGGACCGATTTTGAAAATTCTTCTTTTTAAAATTAAATTCAGCGAATCAGTTTAGTTAGTTAGCATAAGTATTTTGATGGGTAACTACGGAACCTTACACTGTGCGTGGCCCGACACGCACTTGGCCGGTTTTTTTATGTATTATCCCCGATTTCTCAAAAACTCCTGTACCGATTTTGAAAATTCTTTTTTTTTTATTAAATTAAATTCAGCGAATCAGTTTAGTTAGTTCGCATAAGTATTTTGATGGGCAACTACGGAACCCTACACTGTGCGTGGTCCGACACGCACTTGGCCGGTTTTAGTTACAGAAATTGACACGAGATAGGAAACTCAAAATTAAAAAATAAAACCTTTTTAAAAAAAAAATCAAACCGACGAAACATCGAACTGAAAAGCAAAAAATAAATTTTGAGGCGGCGCCAAAGAAACAACCAACGAATAGCTACGACGAGCTATTCAACCACGACAAGCTATACAACGAGCTATTCTGCTCTTCAAATAGTTAATTTATGTATGTTTGTTTGTTTGGCGCCGCCTCAAAATTTATTTTTTGCTTTTCAGTTCGATGTTTCGTCGGTTTGATTTTTTTTTAAAAGGTTTTATGAAAAAAAGAAAACCTATAGGTAAACCTAGTTTTTTACTGTGTCAGAAGAATTCTAGTTTTTTTCAACTTTACATTTTGCCGTCAAGTAAAGTTTAAAAAATATCTATGTAAAATCTACCTCACAGATAGAAGAAAAACTTTAGTTGTAACCATGTTCTAGAATTATCTACGAGCATTTTGTTATCTCGCATCGCCGCAGGGTTAACTGGGGTTCCGCAATAAACTTGTTCGCGTCTCTTTTATCCTTTTTCTCCAACGACGATATAATACTAGACTCGTAATAACAGGCGACCGATGTCTGCCAACACATTAGGCAAAAAAGTCTTATAACCGTCTCATTTCGACCAATCCTGTGAGCCGTAAACATACGTTGAGACAGAACAGACCTTGAGTTAGCCAATCACAACGCAGTACCCCGCCCCCCTCGCTTACGTATTACCTCAGCGAGTTGGCAGAATAGTTTTGTTCGTTAGATCGTGCAATGAGTAGTCTAGTATTATATCGTCGTTGTTTTTCTCCTACAAGCGAAGCCGTGTGTACAAAGGATAATGGAGAAATAAAAATTTTCGACGCGAGTAATAAAATTGTGCGGGGTGGTTCAGACTTGGCTGATATATTCGTGTGGTTTGTGTTAAGCTGAATTTGTAAAGGTTTTGTTGCAATTTTAATAACATCCTTTGTAGTTTTTTTGTAACTTAACTACCTACATGTTATTTGTATTCCAATATCACAAGAAGTTTGTTTTTTCATCTTGATTATAGACCCGATGAAAATGAGATCAAAACTTGTTATTATTATGGAACAAATATAATTTGTATGACCTACAAGTAGTTGGTCCGGGTCCGGATCTTTGTGTATGTGTATTTATGTATGTTTGTAAACGCACCCACAACACAGGAGAATTTCCTAGTGTGGGGCAGTGTTTAAAAAAAGTACATAGTAGCAAAATAACTTTTTCTTTTGGCAACTGAGCCAATATTGACTATGCTGCCAGTATCGTGTAATGACGACGACTTGTAATTTCTTGTAAGTCACGAAGTCACGGGCACGCCGCAATTGCGGCGGTAAGACCCCTCTTTGAGGAGTGGCTGGAGAGAAGTCATGGCGTCCTGACCTACCGCTTGACGCAGGTCCTCACCGGACACGGAAGTTTCGGGAGGTACCTGTGTCTGATGCGAAAGGAGGAGACGCCTGGGTGCCACCACTGCGAAGATCGCCCGGAGGACACGGTGGAGCATACGGTGCAAGACTGCCCAGCCTGGGCGGAGCACCGACGTGTCCTCACGGCTGCGATAGGCGGAGACCTCTCGCGCCCGGCATTGGTTGCGGCCATGCTGCGGGGCGAGACGGAGTGGGAAGCGGTCAGCTCCTTCTGCGAGGCAGTAATGCTCGTAAAGGAGGAGGCAGGCCGCGAGCGAGAGAGGACAGCGTCCTCCCTCCGCCCCAGCCGCAGTGGTAGGCGCCCACGGCGACGGACGTCGCAAGATGATCTCCGGCCACCGTAGGCGCGGGCATGCGGGCAGCGAGTAAAGGGCAACTCGCTGCCCGATCAAGGACCATGCCCGGGTCGACGGCGCGTTGTGTCCCACGCGCGCCTCAAAGAGCGTCAGCATAATGACGGGGCCCCCCTCTCAGAGGGCCAAAGCCTGCCGGGGTCGCGGGATTATTCCCTAACCGTAACCCCGGAACGTAACAGGCTATGAAGGACACCGTGGATTTTAGTCAGTAGAAGTCTGACAGTCCCTCCCGCCCTGCCCGGGGTTGGAGGACTCATTTGATGATTTTACCACGCTAAAAAAAAAAAAAAAAAAAAAAAAGTCACGAAGTCAGTCTAAAATTCCGTCTTGCGTAAAAACAAATAGGTAATTGTTGCAAATGTTTGAAAAAGTTAAGAAAATAAATAAAAAAACAAAGTGGTAATTAAGAAATACCTAATTTTATCTTTTTATACTCGTAATTATACACGTACAATTACTTCAGTTTGGAGATTATAATCTCCTAACTGTGAAATGATATTTCATACGTATAAATAAAATTAAACTGTTGTCGCTGGCAACTCTTTTCGGTCGCAAACTGACGGGAGCGCCGACAGAGGGCGCTTGCGAGGGGATAAATACGCTGCAGCGACGATACTCGCCCCTTTTTTGCTTTCGACTACGGAGCTGTTCGGTCGTCTCACATCCTGATCCGTGTTCTTAACTATTTAAAGTCATTTGCTTCTACCATCAACTTGTCTAGAGTCTATTTTTAGAACATTTATTTAGTTAATAATTATAGTGATTCGTAAAAACCTTGTTTAAGATTCTAAGTGTGTTTATTTGAATGTATATGTTGGATTAGTATTAAATTGGTGTGTAATTGAGCGACGTTGTTTACTTTCTCTAATATCAGAAGTGAGAAATCGTTTTTCGCCGTTTTTGTTTTTTTATTTTTCTGCTAATACCCGCGATGCCACGTAGTCGAAAGTCAAATACTTTAGAGAAGAAGAAACAAGGCCGCCGACGTCGGCGACGCTCCCTTTCATCGAGTTCTACTTCAAGTTCAACCACAAGCAGTAGTTCAAGCTCGAACACACGGGTACAAAGAAATCAAAAACGTAAGAGGTCAAAGCGGTCTCCGGTGAGCCAAAATTCAATTTTATCATCTGTTATTCCCGAGTTTGATCCGTTACTTGATGATGTTTATATGTGGTTAAATGTAGTGGATGCAAATACGCGTGCTTTTTGTTGGTCAGATAATGTTATTATGTACCAAGCATTACAAAAATTGCGTAATACAGCCAAAACGTGGTACGATTCCATGCTAAAAACTGAAACTAAGTGGACTACTTGGAAATGGCATGACTGGCGTAACATATTGCTAGAAACATTTGCGATTAGGCGTAATATGTACACTTTGTTAAAAGATTTAATGGAATCAAAGCCTACCGAAGGCCAATCTTTGTATGAATTTTATTTTACTCAGAAAAGTAAAATTGATCGGTTAATGCTTTCTTTTTCCGAAAAAGACATTATTTCTGTAATTGTCGGTTCAATTGGTGATAAAGGTATTTGTATGGCCGCAGAAGCAGGTAGTTTCAAATATTGCGATGAATTAGCTTCATTCTTACACGGTAAAACATTTATGCCTGCAGAAAATAGGTCGAAAAATGTAACGCCTAGACATCCTTCTCGACCTTTTGCTTTATTAGGAAAAAAAGCTGATTCAAACGTAAACATTCAACCTAATGCTATAGGTAATCAAAATTTTACTTGTTTTCGTTGTGGAGAAAGCGGACACAAACGTACCAATTGCACAGTGCCTAACAATACGAAGTGTTATTTTATGCAGTAAGGTAGGTCATGTAGAAAAAGTGTGTTTTGCTAAAAATAAAGTAAAGGCCGAAAAAGATGCTGAGGTTAAACTTGTGAGTAGTAGGAATACATACAGCAAAGACAAATTTTACAAAAATGTTATGATAAATAATTGTGAACATCAGGCTTTCGTAGATATGGGAAGTGATTGTTCATTAATTTTAGCTTCTTTAGTAGATACTTTCAAACTTCAACCACGTAAATTGAGTGTGCCATTAAAACTAATAGGTTTCAATAACAATTCGCATACAGAAGTTAACGAAGTAGTGTCGGTCGAGCTTAATGTTGACGGTGTGCAGCTTCTGGTAGATTTTTATGTCACAGACACGCTAACTAATTGTGATGTCTTGATCGGTAGGAATTTCACAGAAGATACTCGCATTATGTACAGTCGCATAGGAAATTATTTGAAATTCCAATTAGTTCCTGATAGTATGATAAACTCAGCATGTTTAATGTTAAATGTCGAATCAATTGGTTGTAAGGAGAAGTTAAATGAATTATTTTCAAAGTACCCAAAGTGTATTTCAAGAGATTTAAGTGATTTAGGAAAAGCTTCTTGTATAGAATTAGAGATCGAATTGACTACGAATAAACCAGTTTCACAGCGTCCTTATAAGATGTCTGACGCGCAACGTGTAATAACTAGGGAACTAGTTGATGATCTCCTAAAAAACGGTATAATTAGGAACAGTAATTCTGCTTATGCAAGCCCAGTTGTTCTGGTAGACAAACCTTCTGGGGAAAAGAGATTATGTATCGATTATAGGAGCTTAAATAAAATTACTGTGAAGGAAAAATATCCCATGCCTCTTGTTGAGGATTTAATAGATCGTTTAAAAGGCTGTAAGTATTTTACAGTATTAGATTTAAAATGTGGGTATTACCAACTTTGTGTGGCAGAAAACTCAATAAATAAAACTGCTTTCATAACTAGTGATGGGCACTATGAATTTTTGAGGATGCCGTTCGGTCTGTGCAATGGGCCTTCAGTTTTTCAGCGTTTAATGAATACAGTGCTTGGTCAGCTACGTTTTAAAAATGTTATTTGTTATATGGACGATCTGATGATAGCAACGGATACAATCGAAAAGAATTTAGAGTGTTTAGAGCAGGTTTTATCGGTATTACAGGATAACGGTCTCACAATTAATGTAGATAAATGTTATTTTTTGCAACCACATGTAGCTTTTCTAGGGTATCACGTTTCTTCTGAAGGTGTCAGGCCAGGTAATAAAAAACTAGCTGCAATTGAGAGATATCCTATCCCTCAAAACGTGCATCAGGTTAGACAATTTCTAGGCTTAATCAATTATTTTAGGAAATTTATACATAATTGTGCTATAATTTGTAGACCATTAACTAACCTCTTGAAAAAGGATTCAGTTTGGCAGTGGGGAGAGGAACAAATTAAAGCTGTCAATACTTTAAAAGATAGGTTAATTAAAAATGCTCTTTTATCAATATTCGATCCTAAACTTCCCGTTATTCTTTATACAGACGCTAGTCGCGACGGTTTAGGTTGTGTATTAATGCAAGTTACGGCAGATGGTGAAAGACCCGTACATTTTTACAGTAGACAAACTACTACTGAGGAAAAGCGCTATCACTCATTTGAATTAGAGTTTTTAGCCATAGTTGTGGGCCTTCAAAAGTTCAGACATTATTTGATAGGTTCTAACTTTAAAATAGTCACTGATTGCAGTGCAGTTAGGTATTCTATCAATAAGCAAGAAATAAATCCCCGTATAGGTAGGTGGGTCCTACAGACACAGGAATTTACTTTTGAAGTTGTACATCGGGCAGGATCTCAGATGCAACATGTAGATGCGTTATCACGAAACCCTATCATTGATACTTCTGTCAACGAAAGTGTGATGGCCATTACTGAATGTGACTGGTTATTGTCGGTACAATTGCAAGATCCCAACATTTGTGCAATAAAGGAAATTTTAGAGTCAGGACAGGCCGATGAGCATAAAAAAGTGTTTAATGAATATGAACTACTAGGTAATAAGGTATATCGCAGAACAGAATATGGTAGACGATGGGTAGTACCAAAACAATGTATTTGGCAAATTATTAAAGCCAATCATGATGATATAGGTCATTTTGCTGTTGATAAAACAATTAATAGAATAAGAGATAAGTATTGGTTTCCGCATATCAAAAGAGTAGTTACTAAGTATATACAAAACTGTTTAAATTGTTTATATTATAAAAATGTACATGGTAAAAAGGCAGGGAAATTGTATCCAATTCCTAAATATGCGAGGCCTTTCCATACGTTGCATATGGATCACTTGGGGCCTTTTGTTAAATCAACATCACAAAACACTTATTTGTTAGTTTTAGTAGATTCTTTTACGAAGTTTGTTTTCATCGCACCTGTTAAAAATACGAAAACTCGAATTGTTATAAATGAATTAAACAAAATATTTAAAATATTCGGTAACCCTAAGAGATTGATATGTGATGCAGGTAGTGCATTTACTTCTAAATTGTTTGTTACATAATTATTGTAAAGATAGGAATATTAGACATCATGTAATTGCCACAGCTATGCCAAGGTCTAACGGGCAAGTTGAACGTTTCAATCAAACTATATTAGAATCTTTGCGTAGTATGGGAGCCAACACTGACTATAACAAATGGGATATGCATATTGACCAAATTCAGCAAGGTATTAATAGTACAGTAAATAAATCTACTGCGGCTGTTCCTAGTGAAGTATTTTTTGGATATAGGCTACGAATGAATTCAGATAAAATAATCAGTGACAGTGAAGAACAAGTAGTCGATGTAACTTCACTAAGGGAAAAAGTAGATGATCATATTAAAAAGGTAGCTAAAAACGCAAAATTATCTTTTGACTCGAAACGTAAGGAGGCCCCAAAGTATTATGTTGGAGACCTCGTCATAATAAAAATTCTAAGCCATAACAATGACGGGCAAAGCAAAAAGCTGTTACCGTTGTTTAAAGGCCCTTTCCAGGTTAAAGAGGTCTTGGGCCACGACAGATACAAAGTGGCGGATATGCGAGGTGCTGAGCGTACATCCAAGCGCTATGAAGGTGTAACATGCGCCGAGAACATGAAACCATGGATACGGTTCTCTGAAGGCGATGACTAATTGCTTGGGCACGCTAAGTAAAGATACCGGATGTTGTCAGGTATGTTAAACATTAATTACAATCTTAGATTTTGGATTCTTTGCAGTAAGGATAAAGTTGTCACTTGTTGTTACTAAAGTTTTGAACAATCTGATTTTCTCATCATATTGTATTCAACTATGTACCTATTTCACTATTTCAATCTAAGTGTTAATGTGTCTAGTGCAAGTGCTTCATATATGGTTTTCAAATTCTTTGTCATTTCAATCGGTGACGAATATCGGAGATGAACATCGTCGCTGTAGTATTTGGTAAAAGAGTATTATCAGTACTGAGTATGCCTGCAAATATGTATGAGTATATTTTGAATATATTATATATTGACTTGTGGGTATGCAGTGTTCTGTTAAGACTTTTGAAATCAATGAACCAATAAGCAAAAGTGGTGATATACATCCTGTGTACGGATAAACCACCGGCTAGTTTGGTTATTGATTTTTACCAACCAGAATGCTGTGACCAAGAATTTTGAATGCTTTAGATGAAAGCTATAAAAATCATTTGGTATAGCTATACTGGTTTAAAAGGCTATACGAAATGATTAAGGTTGTTGTTGGTTTTTTTTATATAAAAATGCTAATGTAAACAATATGTTGTTTTCAGCACTTGCACCAGACTATGACGCCATCGAGGACGAAGGCGTAGTGCAGGACGGCCGGATGTTGTCGCTGGCAACTCTTTTCGGTCGCAAACTGACGGGAGCGCCGACAGAGGGCGCTTGCGAGGGGATAAATACGCTGCAGCGACGATACTCGCCCCTTTTTTGCTTTCGACTACGGAGCTGTTCGGTCGTCTCACATCCTGATCCGTGTTCTTAACTATTTAAAGTCATTTGCTTCTACCATCAACTTGTCTAGAGTCTATTTTTAGAACATTTATTTAGTTAATAATTATAGTGATTCGTAAAAACCTTGTTTAAGATTCTAAGTGTGTTTATTTGAATGTATATGTTGGATTAGTATTAAATTGGTGTGTAATTGAGCGACGTTGTTTACTTTCTCTAATAAAACCAACATTATACTAACGGTATTCAGAACACATAAAAGTAAAGGTGTTAATTACATACGGTAACTATATGCACTCGTGAAAGTACGCTTCGTTATTTTAGTAGGTAGGTCCAAGATTCTAACATTGTAAGCTAATATCTAATAAATAGGTAGTAGATTGGTAATTTAATGGCTTGAATACCATCCAATAATTATAGATAGTAATAAGAGAAAGGACTGTAGTTATGTGTAGTTTTTTTTCTTCTTTCTAGTTCTTAGATGTACAAAGAAAATATTCTTTGTACATACGTTCGCAGGTCAAGCTACCTCAATCCGTCAAATTCCAATCGAACATTAACGTTCCACTATTATGATAAGTTTGAAAATCTACCTATTTAAGAAATTCGACGAGTGAGGTAGGTGCTGGCGTCTGCAAAATGCTATTCACGCACGTGACTGCTATGTGCGAAGTGACAAACGGCTACGTCCGCGTCATTTTAATTTTTTGGCAGTCATGTTTGAAACATTCATAGATCGATAGATCATAATATCAATACAAACTAAAATATAAGAGGCAAAACCTCGTAAAACTTCACGTTTCCGAGTTCCGAGATGTCAAACAGCTACTTGTACATGTTTTCGAATGGCACCTGGTACACTCTCCATACAAAAATGTTCAAACCCCTTTGGTGGTGGGGACTTTCAAATCAATAGCAGTGCGTGTTGTGACAAAGATATGAAGTAAATAGGGAGTAGGGGACGTCCGCGGAGTGATGCACGAGTCCAGTTTAAGGTGATGGGTCAATAAAAATACGCTTTTTATTTTTTACTTTTCTTCGTACGTATATGGACTACAGATCTTAAAACTTGGAATATAGTAATTGACTATATGATATAAATTCTCACAAAGTTGAAAACACGATTCATTGAAATTTTCTCGATACAAAAAAAATGCAAAGTTAGGTCTATATTTTTTCTTTTTTGGACTTTATGGCATAACTACTATGAGTTATGGAAAAGATGTTACTTTAAATTGTAGAGAATACCACTATCTAAATTCTGTAAAGACAGTTTTTCAATGAATAACAATTTTAATTCATAAAAAGACGTCAATATGTTTGGGCACATACGCCGTTTTATTCTGAGCACACATTCACTATCGTCCTCTCATCTTTTGCCTTTTACAAGTAGTGTCATCACTTTCGTTCCTTGACGAATCAGTCAGCCAGCGTGGCTCTTACAGGCTAGACCTGTGACACTTTTTTTCAGATCGCGGCTGTCAGATTTTCGTAATAATAAAATTGGTAATGGATAAAAAGATCGAGAAAATACAAACGAATGATACGTAGGCTTATAGATTATTCAAAACTATGTTTCGATGTGTTCAATGGGACGTGATTGTAAACGGACATGACTGTAAATAAGTCACGTAAACTTTCTTTTTTCAATAACAAATTATTTTCATTAATAAATCAAGAATAAAATAAACCAAACTTACTGAAAATCATCGCAGGAAATTCCTGACGACCCTTACAGAGCAAACAAGGGAAATGTTAGAATACGTATGATTCTATACATTACGAATTGTTCCTATCAATATAATAAATTACTCATCATCAACAGCCGGAGGACGTCCACTGCTGAACATAGGCCTCCCCCTTAGACCGCCACGCCGAACGACAACTCGCCACCTGCATCCATCGGCTGCCCGCGACCCTCACGATGTCGTCGGTCCACCTAGTGGGAGGCCTGCCGACGCTGCGTTTTCCGGTCCGTGGTCGCCACTCGAGAACTTTTCTTCCCCATCGGTTGTCAGTTCTACGAGCGATGTGGCCTGCCCATTGCCACTTCAACTTGCAAATTTTATGAGCTATGTCGGTGACTCTGGTTCTTCGCCGAATATCCATGTTCCGGATTTTATCCCGCAAAGAAACTCCGAGCATAGCTCTCTCCATTGCTCGTTGAGTGACTCTTAGTCTCTCTAAGAGGCCAGCAGTCAAGGACCACGTTTCGGAGCCATATATCATCACTGGCAACACACACTGGTCAAACACCCTTGTCTTGAGACACTGTGGGATTCTCGATGAGAAGATATCACGTAGCTTCCCAAACGCTGCCCATCCGAGTTGGATTCTTCGGGCGACCTCTTTCTCGAAGTTGGACCTACCTAACTGAACAATCTGTCCAAGGTAAGTATAATGGTCTACAACTTCGAGAGTATCGCTCCCAACAACAACCGGTACGGGTGCCACATGGACATTCGACATGACTTTCGTCTTGTCCATGTTCATTTTAAGGCCGACCCGTTGGGAAACGATACTGAGGTCGCTGAGCATAGCATTGAGGTGCTCCAACGATTCTGCCATGATGACTATATCATCGGCAAAACGAAGGTGAGTGATGTATTCGCCATTGATGTTGATGCCGAATCCGTTCCATTCTAAGAGTTTGAAAACGTCCTCCAACGCGTTCGTGAACAGTTTCGGAGAAATAACGTCTCCCTGTCTCACGCCTTTCTGCAATTGGATTGGTTTCGTGCTCTCTTCCTGAAGTCGGATGGACATGGTGGCGTTTCTATACAAACACTTCAACACTTCGATATACCTATAGTCGATATGACATCGTTGGAGGGACTGCAATACTGCCCAGGTTTCGATTGAATCGAAGGCTTTTTCATAGTCCACAAACGCTAAACACAATGGCCGATTATACTCCTCTGTCTTCTGTATAATCTGGCGGAGCGTGTGTATGTGGTCTATAGTACTAAAACCTTTTCGGAAACCGGCTTGTTCGGGAGGCTGGAAGTCATCAAACCTGCGTTCGAGACGGTTCGTAATGACTCTTGAGAACAGCTTGTATACATGGCTCAGAAGTGAGATTGGCCTGTAGTTCTTCAACAAGGTGTTGTCACCCTTTTTGAAGAAAAGAACAACCACACTCCTGTGCCATGCTTCTGGCGTAGAACCTTCGAGTATGACGGAATTAAATAACTTCTGGAGGACTAGAAGTACCGGTTTTCCACCCGCTCTCAGAAGTTCTGTTGTGATTCCGTCCTCACCCGGCGCCTTGTTATTCTTGAGCTGTTTAAGAGCCATTCTAATCTCGTACAGGCTGATGTCCGGGATATCCTCAGTGTAGTGTCGAGTCAGTTTAGCTCTTGCGTCTCGAGCTGTACCGACACTGGGTTGTCGTGTTGATGTGTATAACTGTCCGTAAAACCTCTCAAGCTCCCTTAGGATCTCCGGTTTCGTCGAAATGATGCTGCCATCGTTAATCTTCAGCTTTGTCATTTGGCTCTGCCCAATAGACGAAATCTTTGCGAAGACTTTTGAGCCCTGGTTCCGCTCGATTGCCTCTTTGATCCGTGCCGCACTAAAGGAGCGCAGGTCACGTCGCATTGATTTAGAGATTCGTCTATTGAGTTTGCCATATTCCGACATATCAGCTGAAGATTGCAGCCCCATCTCGGTCCGGTCCTGCATCAACCTGATGGTTCCGTTCGAGAGCTTTTGAGGTTTATTGCGGCGCGGGGTCTTAAAGAACTTGGACCCCACAGCTTGGACAGTTTCCACCAACCCATTGTTAATCTCGTCCACAGTTTCGCATTCGGTTAGGCACTGGAAGCGATTGTGCAGTTCAAGTTGGAAGTCTTCGGGGTTCCGGATGTGGTGTGTGGTGTGGAATAAATTACTCACAGTGATATTATATCAATGCTATCGTGATATCGTACTATTGTTGTCGGATGGTTCCTCTGTGTCCATCCCCCTCCCATCTAATATTTATGCATCTAAATACAATTTCACATGAACTAATGATAAATGCACTGATTTGCAGTCAACAATTTGAGTATGTAACTGAAAACAACTTCTAATCGTATCAAACTGCGATATAGGATAAGAAGCACTTCACTTTTATTATTATTTATTTAGTTTCGTCACAGATTTTAACAATTTCGAAGAAACAGGAATAAAATAAATTAAATGAAAACTGCTGTTGTCATTTTGAATACTTCAAAATTACTTGTCAACTACAAATAAGGCATAGCACCCACCACCCTGAGGCGCAATGTTGAACCGACCATTTGGGCGTTTAAAACCGGTTTTTTGAACCAATTCCAAATGGTCCACATTGCATGATTTAAATATCGCATGTATAATGCTGCGACTATGATGAAAAATCGGTGGTCATTGCTGTCTCACCGCGTGTTCGGTACAAGTTGCTTCTCGCTCTATTGATTGCTTTGGAGTATAAAAGATCAGTACTGGGCTCATGCTTTTGGAGTCGATAGATAATATCTCTAAAGGTTTCATTTATCAGAAACCTTGTCCCAAAAAAATACTGTGGATAAGATATTATAGAATGAAGATTTATTTATAAAGAGGTTCTGACATTAAAATGTTCTACTATACCTGTACCTCATATGAGTAAAAAACTACTAAATCCACCGCCGCTGCTCGACTAATGTCCGTTTTACGCGGCGCTTGTGTCTGTCATTACATCGAAATGCATCAAAAATTAATACAAACACCAGATGGTGGAGGACAGGGCGTCAAGCATCCTTAGCTTTCCACTCTCGAACATATAAAGATATCACGCAACCAGCTTTGTGAACGCACGATAGTAAAAGGAGCGTGTGTTTGGGGCTTTATTTAGCGTGTTAAAATAATCGAATGAGTCCTCCTACCCAGAGCAGGGCGGGAGGGACTGTCAGACTCGGAATACTTACTAAAATCTACGATTTATTTCAATAGCCTTTTACGTTCTGGGGTCACGGTATTGTATTCGTTTGTCCGCGACCCAGGTAGACCCTCTAAGGGGGAGCCCCGTTATTGTGCTGTCACATTTTCCGGCGCGCGTGGAACACAACGCACACGCCCATACCCGTGCGCGCGTGTGTTTGGGGCTTAACGATAATTGGGTATTGTCACTTTCGTAAGGTATGCCAATTATCATTAATTTTCTACCAAAATAGTAGTTTTGTTCGTAATCTCGGGACATCAAAATGTTATAAAATAAATTTAAGACTGTGAATGATAAAAATATTCACAAAATATTAATCCACATCAATAAAGATTTCTATCATTTTGTTTTGGTAAATGTTTCGACATCCTTATATTAAAATATTTCTACTAGAGTAATACATGTATTTTGCGTAAAGGGAACACTTTATGAAATGTCGAAGTTGACGAAATGAAATACATAAAACTTTGGATTGCGTTAATTTTGCGATACTGGCGCCTGCTGGTGGCGGTGCGTGGCAACTTTTCCGACTCATCAAACGATGCTTTCGCTTTGCCGTACGCCCTTAACATGCATCTGAACTTTTTGAAGTACTGTTTTAGGTTTTATTTATTTTTTAATGATAAACGAGCCAAAACTGTTTATTAAAATATTTAAAGTTAGCAAGAACTGGCAGATCGTATGCGTAGTGTGGATATTTTAAGTTATTGGTTAACGAAAATTATTAAAAAAATACTCAGAGAAAACACAGCGTTTGAGAAAGTGCGAAGTGAGATCGGCTTCACCACACAAAGGAGTAATATTTATACGCGTTAAAATATGGGTGTGTCTGACTGACTATGTTAGTTACGACTCTTCCGGCAGTTAGGCTATGTCTTGGACATCTGTTAGGCGCGGGCACATAGAAGAGACGTAAGACGCAGACGGGGCGGAGACAAAATTGTCTCTTCGGCGTCTCTTTACGACGTAAAACACACAGAAGAGACGGGGCGCGGCGCGACGCTCATGAATACATTTTCGCACATCCGCGTCACTTATTACTTGTTTACGAGAGCATATTTTGAAAGGATCTTCATTTTATAAATAGACTAATTTTAATAGTGTGTACCTATGTACTTTCAGAGCTTGTTTAAAATATTCGCATTCCTTCCATGATAATTTCTACGCTACATTTTTAGAACAAGTTATCGATATACGAGATGTTTTTATTTACATAAATAAATTCGATCTTCACTTTTTATAGAAAAAACGAGTTTATTATTCTAATCTAAAAAAATGTTTTCAACTGTTTTAATAAAATAAAACTGTCCATTATTTATATATATGAATTAAATTATCTGAGTGACCACGAAGGTATAATAAAAATAAATATTTTTCATCATCATCATCTCAGCCATAGGACGTCCACTGCTGAACATAGGCCTCCCCTTTAGATCTCCACATATACCGGTTAGAACCGACCTGCATCCAGCGTCTTCCAGCGACCTTTATAAGGTCGTCTGTCCACCTTGCTGGTGGACGTCTTACGCTGCACGGTGATAATTTAATAGCTCATTACGTTCCAGGGCCACCGTTACCTGATTAGACAGTCCCGCGACCCCGGTGATAGCTAAATCCTTGATTGAAACAAAAACCGTACGAAAACAGAAGCGTCAAGCGAATGTCTAATGTCATAAAGAAATAACGCTAATATAATCAAAAAATAATGCAGCCACAATAAATTCTTTTTACACGCCAAACCATAAACAACTCAGTTATTTTAAAAACCACAGACAAAAATCCAAATAACTACTCTTTTCTAGTTTTACGCTAGACTTTAACAGATGTACCTACATGAAAAACTAAAGTGCCCACGGGAAATTAGAATAACTGGCAGCGTCGGGGTTCTGAGCTAGTTATTAATATTTATTTTGACATTTCATAAAAGCAACTTTACTACTGTAATTCCGTATTTTCTGCCACGGAATAAAGGGGTGTTTTTGGATTCATTTTGGCTGTTTTGATGTAGCGAGCGTGTTAGCTGTGAATGCTGTGATGTTTCGTGATGAATATATTTTTTGATGTTTTCATTTGCAATGTGTTGCTGCTGTTATAATTATGACGAGTTATTTCCGATTACTTTAGAATTTTGATTCCCATCTTTTCGTACTAAAGAAAACGTACAAGTAGGTACCTACGTCTTGCGCCGGAATAGGATACTTATTGAGTTGGAATTATAATCGAATGTTTTTCCATACCGACACCAGTCAGAAACGTAGACGTGCAACGCTGCGATATAAGTAGTTTTTTTTTATATTGACAACGCATATTTCGAACTCTATTTACGCGTCCCGCTCCCGACTTACTTACATTGCCCTGGCTGGAGGCCTTAAATTCTTAAGGCATCCACAGAAAAGTCCGGTTAAGCAGTACACAACCTATTAGAGGTTGACCTGCGAGATGCCATACACAAAAAAAAAAACTTACATACTTACACATTATCACTAATACTAACACTAGACTTAATAGTTCTTACATTCCATTACTGTTGTCACTATGCTTTTACAATTGCTAAATATGTAAAAAGGCGCTTTTTATAGTTAAATCTATCTGAATTACCCGTGATCGTTAGCGTGCGTAGCATCTTTTATTCTACCCAGTCTATACTTGGCAAGATACATAGAAAAACCGTTTGCTGAAACTTTTGGATTCCCGCCAGATTCTCTATGGCTAGCAAACAAAAACCTACAAAGATCGATTCGAAAGACGAATATCACTTCTTACAAGAATATAACATAACATCACGCATGTAATCCCCTATCGATAAGGTAGAGGTGTAGTACCTTATATGTAGTAGGTATACCCAAATTTCCAATTTGATAATTAAGTTTCATGTAAGGCCTTAAGGTGATTGCTTCGATGTAGCCCGCGAAATTCAAATTTTTTTACGTTTTTTGCAATTTGCAGGCCAGTGACATGTTGTAACTTTATAAATATTTGTGTTGCGCAAATAACAAGTATAATTTTAAATATAAAAATTGTCAAAAAATTCGCTCCATCAGCTCTCACATAGAAAAGGTGCATCGTAGTTAGATTTCGGAGATTTTAACATGATGCACCTTTTCTATGTGAGAGCTGATGGAGCGAATTTTTTGACAATTTTTATATTTAAAATTATACTTGTTATTTGCGCAACACAAATATTTATAAAGTTACAACATGTCACTGGCCTGCAAATTGCAAAAAACGTAAAAAAATTTGAATTTCGCGGGCTACATCGAAGCAATCACCTTAACCGACAGAGCGCGATCATATCTGGTGACGCGATCGATCTCTGTAACCTATGGATGTCCATACGTTCTTTCACACTGCCGGCGTCAGATCGCATCTCACATGCGAATGGATCGCACCGCCAGATCGGATCGGCCCCGGAACGGATCGCGCTCTGTCGGTAAAGGCCTGTAATAAGGACAAACAAACAAATCCAGACTCCGTGATTGCAATTCTAAAATTCATGATGGAAAATCCCAACCCCCGGAAATCAAACCCAGGATCTCTTGAACAGCAATCTCACTTGCAACCACTAGACCAAGAAGGCAGTTAAACAAGAATATCTTATTTTCTATGAGTTTTTAATTCAATGCCAAAAACATTGCGACACTTGTGTCGACACTCATTGCAATTTGTATCGTCATCTAAACGATAGTTCGCGTGCTACCAGAAACTTTGTAATGAAGTTAATTGGTTGGAGGTTGGGTTAATGTGGTTGTAGTGTAATGTGTCAAAATTATTCTGGTAATTTACTGGTGCTTGTTTTCAAGATCCTTTTTTCGATATTGTAAGAATTAAGTGTTTTCAAATACATTCCGTGAGTTTTCAGAATTTATTACTATCAAAAGAGCTAATACCTACTATGCAATGTGTCCGTCTTTGAACTGTACAAAGGAAGGTAGCATGCTTAATTCTGACAATAATTTTTTTACTTTGTGGGGTCGGAAACCAACTCCTAATGATTGGCAGTTCTGTTTGGTGGTGTAACCTGGACACATTGAATACTTATGTAAACATTACCTACATTACTTCTCTATTTTCAAGAAGGGCTAGTCAGAGGTGAATATAAAGTTTTCGATCCTAGTTTTTAGGGTTCCGTAGTCAACAAGGAACCCTTATAGTTTCGCCATGTCCGTCCGTCCGTCCGTCCGTCTGTCCGCAGTTTAGCTCAGAGACGCACAGTACTAGAGAGCTGTAATTTGGTGTAAATATACGGATTTGTTGTGCCGAAAAAGTGGTAAAATAAAATCTCGTAAAATATTTTTTTTTAGGGTACCTCCAGTACTTACACGTAAAGTGAGGATTTATTTTTTCTCGCGTACCCCTTAGTGTGGGGTATCATTAAATAGGCCTATAAAAAATAATGATAGTTTCCATTAACAATTTTTTGATAAAAAAACCGGCCAAGTGCGTGTCGGGCCACGCACAGTGTAGGGTTCCGTAGTTGCCCATCAAAATACTTATGCGACCTAACTAAAGTGATTCGCTGAATTTAATTTTAAAAAGAAGAATTTTCAATCGGTCCAGGAGTCTTTGAGAAATCAGGGAAAATACATAAGAAAAAAGATTACGACGAATTTAGAACCTCCTCCTTTTTTTGAAGTTAGTTAAAAATAGTCGACGATAAAAACCTACCTATCCCCAAAAACTTACTTATTAAAGCTGTAAAATTAAAGTTGACAAACTTACATTTGCAGTTGAAGAGCATGTTCTCCGATACATTTTGTTTAAGAAAACATATTATTCAAGTACATTTTATAAGTTGGTCGACTATTACTCGTAAAGTTGTAAAGCCTACTTAGTCGTGATAATTTTCTTTTAAACTTTGTTATATATACTACTATTGTGAATTTTTTCACACCCCCAAACATAACCGTTTAGCTGGTAGAGGGGGGGGACACTCGAATCGAGCAAAATTTAGCACTTTAAAGCTTAATATTTCACAAACGAATTTTTTAATCAAAAAACTGTTTATGGAAACTATCATTATTTTTCGAAGGCCTATTTAATGATACCCCACACTAAGGGGTACGCGAGAAAAAAAAATCCTCACTTTACTTTTAAGTACAGGAGGTACCCTAAAAAAAACATTTTACGAGATTTTATTTTACCACTTTTTCGGCACAACAAATCCGTATATTTATGCCAAATTACAGCTCTCTAGTACTGTGCGTCTCTGAGCTAAACTGCGGACAGACGGACGGACGGACGGACATGGCGAAACTATAAGGGTTCCTTGTTGACTACGGAACCCTAAAAATTCGTTTGTGAAATATTAAGCTTTAAAGTGCTAAATTTTGCTCGATTCGAGTGTCCCCCCCCTCTACCAGCTAAACGGTTATGTTTGGGGGTGTGAAAAAATTCACAATAGTAGTATATATAACGAAGTTTAAAAGAAAATTATCATGACTAAGTAGGCTTTACAACTTTACGAGTAAAAGTCGACCAACTTATAAAATGTACTTGATATCATATTTTCTTAAACAAAATGTATCGGAGGCAACTGCAAATGTAAGTTTGTCAACTTTATTTTTACAGCTTTTCTAGGTATGTTTTTTGGGGATAGGTAGGTTTTTATCGTCAACTATTTTTAACTAAATTCAAAAAAAGGAGGAGGTTCTAAATTCGTTGTAATCTTTTTTCTTATGTATTTTCCCCGATTTCTCAAAGACTCCTGGACCGATTTTGAAAATTCTTCTTTTTAAAATTAAATTCAGCGAATCAGTTTCGTTAGTTTGCATAAGTATTTTGATGGGCAACTACGGAACCCTACACTGTGCATGGCCCGACACGCACTTGGCCGGTTTTCTTTTCAAATTTCGGGTGCATTTACACACAACCACTTAAACACTATAGTAAACCTAAATTCCGCCAATCATTTACAGACGCCAACAGGTCAACCTACCCGAATCTGTCAGATTTTACCAATCAGACATTAACCTTCTATTCCTGTGATAGGGTTGATGTTCTATTATAGAAATCTGACAGATAGAGGTAGCTTGATGTGCTGGCGACTGTACCTAATTGATATAAAGAAAGTCGATGGTCGTGAACCATGACCATTGACTTTCTTTATACACCACACGAATCTGGAGACCGTGGACGTTACTGAGAATTTTTTGTGCCAAAAACCCAATAACACTATCCGACATAATAATATGCTTATCCGCAATAAATGGAATGCTTCATCGCTCTAATTTTCCTTTCGCAGTAGAAACCATAAGTTATAAGTAAAATCTAAAATGATCTGCGTGCTCTGATACAGTTTCACAACATCCGCACTGCCGTCCATTGCAAACTGCAACCAAATTGCAACCAAGTTTTTGTAATAACTGTATTCACAAAACGAGGGTAGTTGTAAAAACTGTCATTAATATTACTGCTGGTATAATTTCTACGTGTGAATTAAGTAAATTAGTAATTATGGAGTCGACATTTTGTGTTTAATTGTCAATTTTATGACACATAAACAACGCTTTCACTGAAATACTGAGGTGAGTTACATCACCATACATTGTGCATTATGGTCAAAAATGACATAGACGGAACTATGTGTTTAATTCAATTAAAGTGATGAAATTAATTTCCCACGAGAAAAAGTAATATGTATTAACTAGCCAAAGGTTTTTGTTTTTTTTTATTTTGATCATGTAAATTCGCGCAATTTCTTTTTTCCGCACGGATAGCAGAACAATTAAATAATAAGTACAACCCAGCACAAAACTGCCGGAAACGAGGATACAATGCGGAATCTGAACAAAAAGTACTAGGAGAACACAGGATCAATACTTTTTTTGATGCCAGTAACAACTTCTTGTTGTAATAGAACAAATCTAACGATTTATATCTTTGGTATCGATACCTAAGTACCAATTCAAATCAGACTTCTTTAAATCGTACTTCAAAATGGCAACCAACACATTAATTCAAATAAAACCGGTCAAGTGCGAGTCGGACTCGCCCATGAAGGGTTCCGTAGCAGCAAGTAACATAATAAAACGTTCTTGTAGTTGGTTGTAACTTTGAAAAGTAAATTGCGGATTACGGTTTATGACGTATTAAAAAAAAAAAACTAATTACTTGATCTTGTTCAAACCAATTTTCCATTGAAGTTTGCATGGTAATGTACATCATATATTTTTTTAGTTTTATCATTCTCTTATTTTAGAAGTTACAGGGGGGGGGGACACATTTTACAACTTTGAAAGTGTCTTTCGCGCAAACTGTCCAGTTTAGAAAAAAGGCTGTGACATACGGACGGACAGACAGACAGACAGACATGACGAATCTATAAAGGTTCCGTTTTTTGCCATTTGGCTACGGAACCCTAAAAAGGCGGTGCACAACAAAGTGCAAGATATTCCGATACAATCAACCGATTAACCTATAAAAAATCGCGTGAAAAGTCAAATTAAATTGATTAACTGGTGTCCTTAGCATTCTAGATAAAATTTAGGTACAGATGTTACAATATAACTGCTGTGGTGCAAGATTGACGACTGTTATTACGTTCAGAAGATGTTTCTTAATAAATGGAAGGTCACGAGGTGAAGGTCAACTGTGGTGGACGTCGGTAAGTTGGCCATTGAGTAGTTATAGACAATTGGTTACGATGAGTTGTGGTCAGTGTAGTAATATGTCGTTAGAAAGGCTGTGGGCTGTTATGGTTGCTGGCTTTTGCTAAGAGGAAAATGAGAAAGAGTATACTTTAGCTGGCATTTTTCAACGTAAAGCTGACATTATAAACAGTTTTTTTTTTTTTTAATTTTGCCTCCATGAAGCTACAACACTGGCCGATTTTGCGTGTAATGTTCTGGGATTCAATTAATTGATAACAACAATTAAAACAGCAACAAACTAACTTGGCAGCTCATTCCATTTTCTTTAATTTTAATAAAATTGCCTCTCCGATGGCCTAATTGAATAAATGATTTGACCTTGACTTTGATCATTTTTGTCTTGGTTCACATGTCAATAATAGCTGTGTCGTACGAAAAATCGTATTTATGGTTTCATGCGAAATGCCATTTAAGGATTTAAATCTTAGACAAGAGACACTTCTGTTAAAAACTTGTGCGCCATGCTAAACTGAACCAAAAATGCATTTTTTTTTTTAATAATTGATATCTACCCAACTTCGAAATAAACTTTTAGCTGCTTTTGGGTTAGACATAAATGAGTAAAAGTATGCAAAAGAATCCACGTAAATCATTTTAAAAGTAACCCTTGGAAGTAAAAATCTCTGAGGAATGGTTCACAATAAATCCTGCATACAACAATGTTAAAAGAAAAAAAAATACATCGTCATGATCCGTGAATTATGACCATTGTAAACGTTTTAAATCGATGGGAAAATAACATTCAAACAATGTTTTCAATTGTTCTGTTCAATGGCATTCTGAATAAAAGAAATATGGAGTATACCTACTCGAGGTTCTTCGATGTGAATAAATATTAAATACTGGGTACGAATAATTGGGTTACAGTAACTGGGTGGTTACCTAAACAGGGTAAAGTTAAATAATTATGCGCTTTGGTAAAGCACATAACAGTAATAGCATCAATATGATAGCAAATCTAACAAGGCTGCCATTTTATGGATTGAAAAATACACATCGTTTTTTTTTCGTTAGTAATAATTTGATAGTTACTCAGATAAAATGCATCAAAAATCGGGAGAGACATCAGAAGCCACTAATTGTACTTACTTGTAACGTATTTCCAGTTTAAAAGTAAGTATATCTAATCAAAAGAAAAAGTAAGGGTGAAATATTTGATAAACTAAATGACGGAAAAATAAGATTTTTTCATTCAAATATCCTATTTTAAAAATAGCCATCACTATCATCACATTGAATTAAATAAATAAATCTGTGATTGGCGTTGTTGCAGTACAAATGTTAAAGCAAACATAAAGAGTATTTGCATTGCACCTCAATCAAATAAAATGCACTTAAATTGTAGTGACACTGGCCTATCCAAACTTTATTGATCCATCAAAATCTAAATATGTGCTTTCCGCTTGTATCTTCAAAATTGGTTAATCAAATTAGTCATGACATATATTTTGAGAGTTCAATAAAATTTCATAACACTTTTTGATTTCAAACCACATTATGTACATACATTGAATGTTTTTTTTTGCAACAATTAAAAGTTAAAACTATTTGCTAATAACCGAAAGGGCGGTAATTATTGAGATTTATTGCTATTGTACTTTTACGTTTGCCATCGTTTACCTTCATAATAGGTGTGGCAATTCGTTACACAATGATAATAATATTACTTATATTCGTATTATTATCATTGTATAATATTATTATTATAATTATTTTATTTGTTAATTGTGTTGTTTTAATAATTTCAAGTCTTTTCCTAGTGATTGAAATAAATAAGTAGTTAAAGTGGATAAGTTCAGTTTATATTGCACATGCACTTATGAATCTTTTTGCTTCGTGTTATGTTTTTGCAACGTGTAAAATGTTGATAACAAAACTATTCGGAGACAGGCTTCTTCTCTATCAAAAGGAGTATATAGGTACTCGTAGTAATCCAGCACACGGGATAAACCAAGAACAATGAAGACTACACCTCCTATTCGTGCTCATGAATTTGCCATGAATACTGTTTGTTACATGTCAAGCAAGTTCATGAACGGTATAGACCGTTCATGAACTTGCTTGACATGTACTTAACTTGCCATAGGGCAAGTTATTACCAGAGGAGTTATTTCAGGGGGGCTATTACAACGTCTTAAAACCAGGCTTGTTCCAGTGAGTGAACTAGATGGCGCTAGACGACTTGTATAGCTCTCTCACTTTCACTCGCCGGAATAAGCCTGGTTTTAAGACATTGTAATACCCCCCTAGTACTTACATCGAAAGCTTAATAAATTAATATGAATCTTCCCGGGATTTATAATAGACAATCTCGTGTGGAAAACAGTTTTTCAAATAAATAAGTCAGAGATAGATTAGTGAAAAAGTATAAGAAATGACGTGAATAAGAAAACCCCACAAAGCAAATTAAAAAAAAAGTTCTGTGTCAAGAAGGTTCCGAGTCTGAGGTCGTAACAAAATAATATTATGTTACGCACCAAAGGATTCTGGTTCGGGATTCAAGTTACCCAAGGCAACGCAGCTTTACTCCCGAGGACCGTACTCTGCTTTTCACACTCAATGCGAGGCAACAAATTCTATTTTTGAAATTTAATGTGGTACGACAACCTTCGAACGTGAAATGGGCACCACATCAAGCGATCAGCTGTAGGGGTCAGCAGCCGCCTTTACTGGTACAACTCTTTATTGCACACGATGTTCTAAATTCAATTTACTTTATCCACTAGAGGATAAAAACGGCTTTTACGCTCAGTTAGCGAAGAGAAAAAATAGTCTTTCCGAGGTGGGGGGATGAAAAGTAACTTTTTAAAGTGGGAATGGTATAAAAAAATAAATAAAGTTGATGGTTACACCGGGTCACAGTCTAGCTCATAAGCAAAGATCTTTAGCACCTTTAGTACCTTTCCACACTTCCGAAGGCTGCCAAGCTGCAAAGTACCGTAAGATGGTGCGCAAGAGTTCCATAGCTTGTGGCTAGCTCGTGAGATGGCTCTGCCTCACTGCAAGTTACTAATAATTATAGTTTAGTTTAAGTTAATATTAGTGTAGTTAATTAGCCTGTGGTGCCGTGTGAGTGGACCGTTGCTACTTGGAGGTAGTTTCCACCCACCCCAAAATTAGGTGTATTCATACAATATAAATTAAACCTTGATTATGAAAGCTAACTAAACCCTTTTTTTCTCGTGGCAAAATCATCAAACGAGTCCTCGAGACTGGAGGGAACTGTCAAACTTATACTGACTAAATACCACGGTGATCATTTAATAGCTCTTTACGTTCCAGGGTCACGGTTACCTGATTAGACAGTCCTGCGACCCCGGTGATAGCTAAATCCTTGATTGAAACAAAAACTGTACAAAAACAGAAGCGTCAAGCGAAAATCTAGTGTCGCATAGAAATAACGCTAGTATTATCAAACGCTAGTATTACAAAAAATAATGCAGCCACAATAAATTCTTTTTACACACCAAACCATAAACAACTCAGTTATTTTAAAAACCACAGACAAAAATCCAATTAACTACTCTTTTCTAGATCCCCGCTAGACTTTAACAGATGTACATGAAAAACTAAAGTGCCCACGGGAAATTAGAATAGCTGGCAGCGTCGGGGTTCTGAGCTAGTTATTAATATTTATTTTGACATTTCATAAAAGCAACTTTACTACAGTACTGAAGTTCCGTATTTTCTGCCACGGAATAAAGGGGTGTTTTTGGATTCATTTTGGCTGTTTTGATGTAGCGAGCGTGTTAGCTGTGAATGTGATGTTTCGTGATGAATATATTTTTTGATGTTTTCATTTGCAATGTGTTGCTGTCGTTATATGACGAGTTATTTCCGACTACTTTGGAATTTTGATTCCCATCTTTTCGTTTTAAAGAAAACGTACAAGTAGTACGTCTTGCGCCGGAATAGCGTACTTATTGAGTTTGAAGTATTAAATCCAAAGCCGCGTACAGACATCGCGAGGCGTGCGACACGAATGGTTCGTCTCGCATGCCTCAACCTGAGGCATACGATGGTACATTTATACGTGCGTCCCGAACGAAACATGCTCAAGCTGAGCAAGCAAACCACCACGCACGGTGTTCGTCAGTAGAAAACGCAAACAACACCTGTCCGTCCACACGGAGCGCACGGCTCGTACTGAGGCGACGTTCACAACGATCGTATGGCGCGAATGCTCACTGTGTGCACACTGCACACACGTCCACACAGCCCGAGGCATGCGAGACGAACCATTCGTGTCGCACGCCTCGCGATGTCTGTACGCGGCCTAACGTTTTTCCATACCTACCGATACCAGTCAGAACGTAGACGTGCAACGCTGCGATATAAACTAAGTAGATTTTTTTATATTGACAACGCAGAATTCCAACTCCATTTACGCATCCCGCTCCCGACTTACATACATATTTTCCTTACCCTTAATTATTACTAAGACTAAATAGTTTTTACATTCCATTGCTGTTGTCACTATATTTTCGAATTGCTGAATATGTAAAAAGGCGCTTTTTATAGTTAAATCTATCTGATTTACCCGTGATCGTTTGCGTACGCAGCATCTTTTCTTCTACCCAGTCTATAGGTACTTGGCAAGATCAAGACATAGACAAACCGTTTGCTGAAGCGTTTGGATTCCCGCCAGATTATCTATAGCTAGCAAACAAAAACCTACAAAGATCGATTCGAAAGACGAATCTTACTTCTTACAAAAATATAACATAGCATCACGCCTAAGTATTCTAAGTATTATTGGGCATGCGAGCGGCGAGTAATGGGCGACTCGCTGTGCAATCATGGACCATGCCGGACCGGATCGTCGAAGGCGCGTTTGTGTTCCACGCGCACCTCAAAGAGTGTCAGTACAATGACGTGGCCTCCATTAGGGTGCCAAAGCCTGCCGGGGTCGCGAGACTAACGAGTTAGGTACCGTGACAAGAGCTTTTGAAGGACACCATGGATTTTAGTCAGTATAAGACAGACGTTTCCTCCTGCCCTGCCTTGGGTAGGAGGACTCATCTGATGATTTTACCACTACAAATAAAAAAGAATCACACCTAGGTATGATCCATTATGGATAAGGCATGAGGTCTACCTAATAGTACACCCACATAAACGCCAATTAAGTTTCATGTAATAGGTAGGAGCAACCCTCAACCGGGCGCAAACCCTGATTCCGTGATTGCTGGGCTACTCAGAAATCACTGATGGAAAATCCTAATCCCGGAATAACACCCAGGATCTCTTGCACAGCAATCTCACTTGCAACCACTAGACCAAGAAGGCAGTTAATACAAGAATGTTTTATTTTCTATGAGTGTTTATTCAATGCCAAAAACATTGCGACACTTTTGTCGACACTCATCGCAATTTGTATCGTCATCTAAACGATAGTTCGCGTGCTACTAAAAACTTTGTAATGAAGTTAATTGGTTGGAGGTTGGGTTAATGTGGTTGTAGTGTAATGTGTTAAAATTATTCTGGTAATTTACTGGTGCTTGATTTCAAGATCCCTTTTTAGATATTGTTTCAAATACATTCCGTGAGTTTTCAGAATTTAATACTTTCAAAAGAGCTAATACCTTGTATACAATGTGTCTGTCTTTGAACTGTACGAAGGAAGGTAGCATGCTTAATTCTGTAAATATAATTGTACTATGTGGGGTCGCTCGAGGAACTGACAACCGAAGGGGAAGAAAAGTTCTCGAGTGGCGATCACGGACCGCAAGACTTAGCGTAAGCAGGCCTCCCACTAGGTGGACCGATGACATCGTGAGTATAGGGTTGAAATTCTACTATAGGAATCTGACAGATAGTGGTAGCTTGATGTACTGGCGACTGTACCTAATTGATATATATATAAGAAAGCCGATGGTCATAAACCGTGCACGAATCTGGAGACCGTGGACGTTACTGGGAAATTTCTGTTCCAAAAACCCAATAACACTTTATCCGACAATTAATGGGAATACAGATTTATACTCAGCAGCACCACCGCTTAATTCATTCTCAATTTAACATTTTTGATTAGATTTGTAATAAATGCAATGCTTGATCGCTCTAATTTTCCTTTCGCAGAGTAGAAACCATAAGTTATAAGTAAAATCTAAAATGATCTGCGTGCTCTGATACAGTTTTGCAACATCCGCACTGCCGTCCATTGCAAGTTGCAACCAAATTGCAACCAAGTTTTTGTAATAACTGTATTCACAAAACGAGGGTAGTTGTAAAAACTGTCATTAATATTACTGCTGTCATAATCTCCACGTGTGAATTAAGTAAATTAGTAATTATACATTACATTTTGTGTTTAATTGTCAATTTTATGAGTCATAAACAACGCTTTCACTGAAATACTGAGGTGAGTTACATCATTGTGCGTTTTGGTCAAAATAACATAGACTATTCAGTTAAAGTTTACACCTACAGTTAGGTAATAATAATGTCAATTCACA
Source organism: Agrotis segetum (assembly GCA_036375495.1). Lineage (NCBI taxonomy): Eukaryota > Metazoa > Arthropoda > Insecta > Lepidoptera > Noctuidae > Agrotis > Agrotis segetum. The sequence goes on from JAQSVV010000292.1 coordinate 3,116,885, forward strand.
GAAAGAACTTATGTTTATAATTAAATTAAAGAGATGAATTTAATTCTCCACGAGAAAAAGTATGTATTAACTAGCCAAAGGTTTTTTTTTTTATTTTGATTATTTTAAATTCGCCCAATTTATTTTTTCCGCACGGATAGCAGAACAATTAAATAATTAGTACAATCCAGCACAACACTACCGGAAACGAGGACACAATGCGGAATCTGAACAAAAAGTACTAGGAGAAAAGGAGCAATACTTTTTTTCGTGGGGAATTGTTTTTGTGGTGAACTTACAACAACCCAACTGATGATGCGAAAAAGTCTCTAAAAAGGTGCGTGTGTCTTTATACCAGTAACTACTTCTTGTTGTAATAGAACCAATCTAACGATTTATATCTTTGGTATCGATACCTAAGTACCAATTCAAATCAGACTTCTTTAAATCGTACTTCAAAATGGCAACCAACACATTAATTCAAATAAAACCGGTCAAGTGCGAGTCGGACTCGCCCATGAAGGGTTTCGTAGCAGCAAGTAACATAATATAAATGTTCTTGTAGTTTGTTGTAACTTTGAAAAGTAAATTGCGGATTACGGTTTATGACGTATTAAAAAAAAACTAATTACTTGATCTTGTTCAAACCAATTTTCAATTGAAGTTTGCATGGTAATGTATATATCTTATATGTATTTTTTTAGTTTTATCATTCTCTTATTTTATAAGTTACAGGGGGGGGACACATTTTACCACTTTGGAAGTGTCTTTCGCGCAAACTGTTCGAGAGACAATTATATTGAGGTTACTAACATCATTTTTAGAAAAAAAATGATGTTAGTAACCTCAATATAATTTTTCAAGACCTATTCATAGATACCCCACACGTATGGGTCAGGCGAAAAAATTCAATTCTAAGTATGGGGGTAACCCCCAAAATTAGTTTTATTTTTGTGTGAAAATCCTAATGCGGTTCACTCAATACATCTACCTACCAAGTTTCAACAGGATAGCTCTTATACTTTCGAAGAAAAAAGGCTGTGACATACGGACGGATAGACAGACAGACAGACATGACAAATCTATAAGGGTTCCGTTTTTTGCCATTTGGCTACGGAACCCTAAAAAGGCGGTGCACAACAAAGTGCAAGATATTCCGATACAATCAACCGATTAACCTATAAAAAATTGCGTGAAAAGTCAAATTAAATTGATTTACGGATGTCCTTAGCATTCTAGATAAAATGTAGATACAGATGTTACAATATAACTGTTGTAGTGCATGATTGACGACTGTTATTACGTTCAGAAGATGTTTCTTAATAAATGGAAGGTCACGAGGTGAAGGTCAACTGTGGTGGACGTCGGTAAGTTGGCCATTGAATAGTTATAGACAATTGGTTACGATGAGTTGTGGTCAGTGTAGTAATATTGTCGTTAGAAAGGCTGTGCGTTGGTTGCTGGCTTTTGGTAAGAGGAAAATGAGAAAGAGTATACTTAGCTGGCATTTTTCAACGTAAAGCTGACATTATAAACAATCGTTGTGCTTTGAAGATTTTTTTTCGAATCTTTGCTTTTTCCATGAAGCTACAACACTGGCCGGTTTTGCGTGTAAAATTCTGGGTTTCAATTAATTGATAACAACAATTAAAACAGCAACAAACCTACCCTTTCGAATGGGTGTAGAAGAATAAATCCCATCCCATTCGACGTTCAAAATTGCCTCTTCGATGGCCTAATTAAAATAAATGATTTAACTTTGATAATTATTTTTGTCACTTTGATTTTTGTGTTCACATGTTTATAGCTGTGTCGTACAACAAATGTATTATGGTTTCACGCGGAATGTAAACGCCATTTAAGGATTTAAATCTTAGACGAGAGACACTTTTGTGAACAACTTGAAAAGCAATGGTGCCAAACTGAACCAAAAATGCATATTTTTTTAAAATAATTGGTAGAGCTACCCAACTTCGAAATAAACTTTTAGCTGCTTTTGGGTTAGAAATACGAGTAAATGTATGCAAAAGAATCCGCGTAAATCATTTTAAAAGTAACCCTTGGAAGTATAAATCTCTGAGGAATGGTTCACAATAAATCCTGCATACAACATTGTTAAAAGGAAAAAAAATACATCGTCATGATCCGTGAATTATGACCATTGTAAACGTTTAAAATCGACGGGAAAATAACATTCAAACAATGTTTTCAATTGTTCTCTTCAATGGCATTCTGAATAAAAGAAATATGGAGTACAGTCGAGGTTCTTCGATGTGAATAAATATTAAATACTGGGGTACGAATAACTGGGTTACAGTAACTGGGTGTTGTTTACTTAAACAGGTTAAAGTTAAACATGCTCTTTGGTACATTTGGAAATAACGGTACTAACATCAACATTTATAGCAAATCTAATAAGGCCGCAATTAAAAGGATTAAAAAATACATAATTTGGTTTTTTTTTCTTTAGTTAAATAATTTGATAGTTACTCAGATAAAACGTATCAAAAATCGGGAGAGAGACACGTCAGGAGCCACTAATTTTACTTACTTGTGACGTATTGATAGTTTAAAAGTATAGTATCATCTTCAATTATTCTGGATTTTATTAAAAAGGAAAATACGGGTGAAATATTTGATAAAATAAATGACGGACAAATAACATTTTTTTCATTCAAATATCCTATTTAAATGCAAATCTAAGCCATCATAATCATCACATTGAAATAAATAAATAAATCTGTGATTGGCGTTGTTGCAGTACAAACGTTAAAGCAAACATAATGAATATTTGCATTGCACCTGAATCAAATAAAATGCACTTAAATTGTAGTGACACTGGCCTATACAAACTTTATTGATCCATCAAAATCTAAATATGTGCTTTCCGCTTGTATCTTCAAAATTGGTTAAGCAAAGTAGTCTTGACATATATTTTGAGAATTTAATAAAATTTCATAACTCTTTTTGATTTCAAACCACAATATTATGTACACACATTGTAAGATTTTTTATTATGCAACAATTAAAAGTTAAAACTATTTGCTAATAACCGAAAGGGCGGTAATTATTGAGATTTATTGCTATTGTACTTTTACGCTTGCCATCGTTTACCTTCATTTAGATGTGGCAATTCGTTCTTCCTTGCGATTGAAATAAATTAGTTCATTTTATATTGCGGAATCTTTTTGCTTCATGTTATGTTTTTGCAAAGTTTAAAACACATAGGTAACAGGTAGGATACCTACCTTATTATGTTGATGATAACAAAACGGCACTGACTGACTGCTGCGCTGCTTGTCGCGGGTTCCTTTCCCGCACGGAGCAAATATTTGTATGCTCTAAAAGTAGTTGCTTCGGGTCTGGACGTTTGTGTAAGTGAGTTTATATGTTTGTAAACGAACTCATGACACAGGAGAATTGTGTAATGAGGGGCAAAGTAAAAAAAAATATTGTTTTTAAAATTGGGACTCAGGCTTCTTCTGATCACGAATGACCACGCGGGGAAATGAAGAACAATAATATAATAATAATAATAATATTCCACAACTATCACACACCGCTATCTAGTCCCAAGCTAAGCAGAGCTTGTGTTATGGGGACTAGACAACAGATAAACATACTTATATATTTCTAAATACATACATATTATAGATAAACAATGAAGACTTCACCTTCTAACCGTGCTCATGAATACTGTTTGTTACTTGTCGAGTAAGGTATTACAGTCATGACATAACATACGTTGTTGCACTTTTTAGTGTCACCAGTAAGTCAATAGCACATGATTTAAATAGCCTTATTAATCGAAAGCAATTAACAAACAAATATTTCAAAAGCACTTAACATAATAAATGAGAAATACATATTGTAAAGCAAATGAAACAAATGTAATGTAATAAAATAAGTCATTACACATTATCATAAATCTCGAAAACAGTGCGTTACAATTTAAATGTTACCTATGTACCTAAAATGGTTTCACTTTTTAAAAGTGCATGCTATTAACTACATCCAGAGCCTGCCGGGTCGCGGGACTAACGATTACCGTGACCCAGGAACGTAAAGGGCTATTCAAGGACACCGTGGATTTTAGTCCGTACAAGTCTGACAGTCCCTCCTGCCCTGCCCTGGGTGGGAGGACTCATTTGATGATTTTACCACGCTAATTTTATGATTTTAGCACGCTAAAAAATAAAAATGCTATGAACTACATAGATGTGTAACTACGGATAGTTGCAACCAGCGCCTGCGCTTACGACAGAACGCATAACGCATGCGCGTTTTACTTTAAATGTAACGTATACCTACGAAACGCATAAAATTGCAAGGCTGCAATGTGTTTGTTAATTCATTTCAGTTAATGGTCTATAAGGCAAGAATACCTAAAAGTTATGTTTTAATTAAAATTCTGGCTGTACAGTACGCTTATGTACCCTAGTAAATAATCAAGATACACAGAACATAACTTTCAAAGTAATCATCATCTGCCTAGCCTTTTTCCAACTACCGGTGTTGACTTCCGGTCTAACCGGATTCAGCTTAAATACCAGTATTCTGGAAGGACCAATTGCCTTCTGACTTCCACAGCCCAGTAACTGGGTAACATGATACCCCTTGAGCTTCTAACACTGTCTAACACTAACAGTAACGACTGTCAAAGTTCTACAAATGTCAGCCGGGACTCTATAAATAAATGACATACGTTGTTTTAAACATGCTTTCCAAAGGTTTTCCAAACTTGCTAAAGGCTTTTGCTGACAAGAGCACGATCCGTTTCGGCGATCCGATATGGCTATACGATCTGAACCTATGCGATCTCTGTTAAATGTAGATGTCCGTAGGTATGTGCTTTCTTACTACCGATCTTAGATCGGATCGCGTTCTGCGTTTACAGAGATCAGTAGCTCAATTCACGTATTTAAAGAAGTGCTGTTGCAGTGCAGTTGCAGTTAAGTTTCGATCAAAACAACGCTTTTCGTATTCTCTACCGCCTGTCAGACACGCGCGCGTCAAGTTCGCGTCACGCGAGCGCATCATTGGTATTCTACTGCTGCGCGTCTTTGGTGAGTGTTTCGGATCGCAACATGATCGTGAATCTTGATTGTGAATCAGCACTAGAATCTGTACTAGGGTATTATTTTAATATCTTATTAATGACATATTCATTGAAATTTAATCGATTCCATTCGTTTATTTAGTGGGCAATGATTTTTCTCTCCTGTCAGTTTGACGTGCAGTTCACGCGCAGCTTACGCGCAGTTCAAAGATTACAAGAATACCGTTTATCACTCGAACTTGAACTTAACTACAACTGCACTACTACTTCATCGGCGCGTCATAAAATTAAGTTCACGTTCGAGTGATAAACGGTATGTAATCTTTGAACTGCGCGTAAGCTGCCCGTGAACTGCACGTCAACTGTACGACAATCAAACCAGGAGAGAAAAATTATTGCCCACTGAATAATCGAATGGAATTTCAATGAATATGCCATTAAAACTGCACGTTGATCGAATTGAAACTTGTATACTGTCATTTTGAAACGTCAAACGAATAGTAGAATACCGATCATGTTGCGATCCAAAGATCCAAAACCCGCACGCGTGACGCAAGCGTGTCTGACAGCGACAGAGAATACGAAAAGCGTTGTTTTGATCGAAACTTAAAACTGCAACTGCACTGCAACAGCACTTCTTTAGTTACGTGAATTGCCCTACAGATCGTATCGCCGTAAAGGATCGCTCTCTTTCGGTAAATGCCTTTAAATAGATGGACACCCATCTTCATAACAGACCTCAGTTATTTTATCTTGGTTCATTTCCCAAAAATCTTTTAGTCAAATGATAAAAATACAGTAGGTACTAGTATTGGTACTAGTCAATAAGTATCTAAGAGTTATAAACCAATTAGGTACTTTTGCAACGGACCAAACTAAAATAGGTATGTCAACATTTCTACATATTAATATCCATTTAATCAAATATAGGAGATATCACCACATTTGGGCATAGCGACCTGCCCAAATGTGGTGATATCTCCTATATTTTTTTACTTTAAATGTTTATATGAAAGAAAAATCTGACCGTATTCGTATTTCGAACTTATCAGGTTTTTTGCCAATCGGCGCATACGCAGCTAACATATCGCTTTATGTTTCAATCGAGCCATTGAACAAGCTATAATCATATTCTATCTGTTTTTGGATGAGCACAGCTTAGAAAATTATAAAAATTCGTAATCAGTATTTAACAGATAAATATTAATCACGATATTACGAATTTAGAAATATCTGTTGAATTTTAAACTTCGATCGATCTATCTATAATTCGATTTATATTGAATTTCAAAACTCTGAAATAAAACTTATTACAAATAGGAATTTAAATAAAATTAAAAACGATGTAAAAGCTATCATATCATCATTTTGACGAAACGATACAGTTCAATTGCAACTTTAACCCCATTATGTTAAAGTTCAATGTTCATTGTAAAAATTTATTGGGTCATAAAACAGATGAGCATCACTATAGGCGAATCATTGAGAGATGCACGTACGACTTTAATTTCGCAAGAATTACAGAAGAAGAATTTTTCATGAATATTCATTCATATTTGAGATTTTTGCAAACTCTTGTTCATTGATAAGTAGTTGTCAATATTATGCTTTATTAAGACTGTGTTTGATGAACATAAAGGTCAGATTTTAAGAACTGGTTCTTAATATATTTGACGATAAGTAGGGAAATAAATGCAAAATACAAACTTGTAGGCCAGTTCTAGGCCATCTATACTTAGATTGCCATCGACTTGTGAATGCGTCTTCTTTTAATTAGGAAATTGTTTAATGTTCGGAAAACATACAGAAGAATCAATAAAAACATTAATATGGTTTTTGACTTTATTTTAATCATTTGACATACTTTTTATGAGCTGTCAAAACGCGATGCTCGCATATCGCTTTTAATAAAAACGGCAATGACAAACTGGGACATTACAAACTAGTTAATCGTACTGTTTATTGATTTCTGAGCCAATTGAACAGTTTTTTTTATTGCTAATTTTTCAAAAAAGTTTATTTTAAACAAAACACATTAAACTATATACGAGCAGTAGACGGGACATCACGAAGAAATTTTTGATCCAAAATTGTTTACCAATAGGTAAAAAGTCCCGTAGTCGCATTGCTACGCAACGCTTCGATAGTCCTACTGACGCATGGCATTAACAATTTTGTATGACAATTTTCCCAATGCCCGCTCTATAGGTTCTTTTGAATCTCTTTGATTTTAGAGGAAATATTATATGTGTTTTGGAATTATCATTATATTAATTATTTATATAATTATATATTATATTGTTAAGAACAACAGATAAACGAATTATATAACGATTTATTTATTTTTCTTTTTTCAGGTAAGTTCCAGAATAATACAAGTACATACTTATACAAATAGATTATGGTAATTAATAAGCTATCGAGGGCCCACTTGGTAAGTTAACAAACAACTTGATGTCACTTCGAGAATCATGAATGTATGGCATCCGACACTCAATATGAATTTTCGATTTAAACCCAGGTAAAATAAATTAAAAGTAAAACATACAATATCGATATACACACATTAACAGAATATCCGGAACATGGATATTCGGCGAAGAACCAGAGTCACCGACATAGCTCATAAAATTTGCAAGTTGAAGTGGCAATGGGCAGGCCACATCGCTCGTAGAACTGACAACCGATGGGGAAGAAAAGTTCTCGAGTGGCGACCACGGACCGGAAAACGCAGCGTAGGCAGGCCTCCCACTAGGTGGACCGACGACACCGTGAGGGTCGCGGGCAGCCGATGGATGCAAGTGGCGAATTGTCGTTCGGCGTGGCGGTCTAAGGGGGAGGCCTATGTTTAGCAGTGGACGTCTTCCGGCTGATGATGATGATGAACAGAATCTAGGGATACCTTAATCCTAAATTACGAATTTTTAGTTTAAATTCTTTTTTAGTTTTCATAAGAAGCTCTTTCTATACAGATCGAAACCTCATTAATTTATTCTATTTTCAAAATTTAAAAGATAAACATTAAAATAAAGAAAAGCAAAATATGGCGGCAAAATTGTTAATAATTCGTTACGTTAAGGGGCAGGTCTTCTAAAATTCACGCGCGCCGAATTATTTGCGTAACTTTGTTTGTGATTTTTGAACAAAATAGTGCAATAGCTTGAAATATTATTATTGCACATAAATAACCATAATATAAGTAACAGCTAGTTATTTTTTTAAAGTTGATTTAAGTAGATTATATTAGGTAAATCAAGCGTTCAAAACAGCTCTTTCCTGCCCAACGTCATTTCGAGTTACGTTGGTGCACTCAATCTGAGACAATGAAGAATTCATTTAAAAATCTGATCAGCGCATAATGACCGCAATATCCTCGTCTTCAAACTGCGCTGATTAGTTTTTTATATTTATCTTCCATTTTCTAAATTAAGATGGCAGAATATCATCAAAATTCTCGGATTTCATCTCTTAATAAATGTTTTTTTTTCATAGGAACTATGCATCGTAGGTATGTAATATTACATTATCTTAATGTCAACAGGTCAATAAAGCAAATTCAAAAAAAAAATTGTACCTAAAGCGCTTTTTTTCAACAATAAAAAATATCTCAAATAACCTCTCAAAAAGTGTTTATAGACGAGAATTGCAAGAGAAATTCCTTAGTGGCCGGTGGACGGCCGGAGCGATTGGACGTGAGGTCCACGACGAATTTTTGTTGGTCCCTCTCGCTCGCACCTTCTCTCGCTCTAACGGTGATGACGCACAGTTACGCATCTCAGGTTGCTCTACTTTATTATGTTAAAATATATTTTTTAACCGACGGAAAAAAAGGAGGAGGTTGTCAATTCGACATGTATATATTTTTTTTTTTTTTTTTATTTAAGACCATTCTTTACTTTCTCTAAGGTGGTCCAATATCAAAAAATCTTTTTTTTTGTTGGACAGAGTTTATCTGAAAGTTGGTCCCATTTAAATATCAAAATTAAACTCGGCCTATAGGGGTAGAAAAAGAGGAATTAATTGTCAAATTTCCTACAGAATTTTCAGTTGTGAACCGATTATTGTTAAAAGATATGGAGATTTGATCTTTAGTTTGTTTTTTATCACTTTCACGGGCGCTAACATTGCTCCTTCATTAAAATCCGGTGTTTGCATAAATGTCAGTAAGGTCGAAAATAGTTTGAACATGTTTTTTAAATTGCTTAACGATAGCAAGTAAAAAAAACAGCTTCAAGCGATTTTCGCCCTTATTGACATTTAAAATTTAGTTTGTTTTTTCTCACTTTCACGTTCGCTAACATTGCTCCTTCATTAAAATCCGGTTTTTGTATAAATGTCAATAAGGTCGAAAATCGTTTGAACCTGTTTTTTAAATTGCTTAACGATAGCATGTTAAAAAACAGCTTCAAGCGATTTTCGACCTTATTGACATTTAAAATTTACTTTGTTTTTTCTCACATTCACGTTCGCTAACATTGCTCCTTCATTAAAATCCAGCAAAGTAACAAAACCGTTGGTTTCTCTGTCTCCCGGTGGTAATGGACTGTGCCTATGACAAGGAGTGCAGTCCTTGGATGGGACTGTCAGATTTGTACTGACTAAAATCCACGGTGTCCTTCAAATAGCCCTTTATGTTCCGGGGTCACGGTAATGAGTACCGCGACGCCAGCAGGCTTTAGCCCTCTAGAGGGGGACCCCGTCATCATGCTGACGCTATTTGAGGCGCTCGTAGGACACAACGCGCTGTCGACCCGGGCGTGGCCCATGACTTTTTTTTCATTATAAAATCATCAAATGAGTCCTCCCCAGGCGAAGCGGGAGATACTGTCAGACTTGTACTGACTTAAATTCACGGCGTTCTTTAATAGCCTTTTACGTTCTGGGTTTACCACTGCGGCTGGGATGTAAGGTTTACGTTGTCCTCTCTCTCACGCGTCCCGCATCTTCCTTTGCCAACATGACTGCTGCACTAACCTTTTTTTAGGTTTAATTAGTTAAACACGATTGTGTTTAACAAATTAAACCTAACAGAATTTAACCTATGAGAGTATTTAAATAGTATTAAAACACTTGTGTGATACTCGTATTATTACAAACCAAGCAGGGTTGGCATGATTAAAACAAGTTGTTTTTAAACACCTGTTTAAAACAGTTTGAAATTAAACAGTGTTTTTCATTACCCGTTTCAACTACTTTTTAAGGCAGATGAATGCATATTAAAATGAAAATAAATTAACATTCAGGAGTCTCAATAGTTTGACATAAACCTTTCGAGTTTAAGGGGGATGCTCCAACCAGCCCGCGAAATTCAAATATTTTTACGTTTTTTGCAATTTGCAGGCCAGTGACATGTTGTAACTTTATAAATATATGAGTTGCGGTAATAACAAGTATAATTTTAAATATAAAAATTATCAAAAAAAATCGCTCCATCAGCTCTCACATAGAAAAGCTGCATCATGTTAAAATCTCCGAAATCTAACTTCGATGCACCTTTTCTATGTGAGAGCTAATGGAGCGAATTTTTTGATAATTTTTATATTTAAAATTATACTTGTTATTACCGCAACACATATATTTATAAAGTTACAACATGTCACTGGCCTGCAAATTGCAAAAAACGTAAAAAAAAATTGAATTTCGGGGGCTACATCGAAGCAATCACCTTAATGTCATTGTTATGTCATATTTTTAACTTTTATTGACACTATAATAAATGAAATAATGCTTAAAATTTTTAGATCACATGTTTTTATTCCATTGATCTTTTTTCGTAAAAAATTCATTTCAAAGGGTAAATTTGAAATTTGTTTATTTTATAAATTTGAAAAAAACTGTTTTTATTTCCAACCCTGAAACCAAGTCATATTAAAACTCCTTATTAAGCAAAAATTTCTATAACTCCTTTTAAATAATCCTTAGTAGAGCAATGTTCTTACCGTATCAAAATTGTTTTATAATAATTCAGTGGGCAGGATGTATGCGGGGGATTGCGGGAAGGGAGCCCGAAATTTGACGTACGATCGACTGGCCGAACGCGATTCAATTTTGTGCAAGAGAAGACGGAAGCCTTAAGGAAAAATAAAATTGTTTTATTAATATTAATTAATGAAAAGGGATTAGATAGTTATTCTTTTTTAATTTAACGTGCTGTGTGAGCTTTAGTAGTTAATAATGTAAGTAGATACTACACTTGCTAGCAAAAAATGGAATCACTCACTTGGAAAGTTGGAATTGATCCGGGATAGCACCACGGTAATAATATCTACAGTATTTGATCTTCATACAAACGGACAAAACGCGAGCTATACCACGTGACTCAATGTCGGGGCGCACTCGAGGCGCAGACAGTCACGGCCGTACCGTAGTGATAAACGGACGGTGTGTTGTTTTTTTAACAAAATCAGTTCATTGACATAATTTAATATGACGAGTAGGAAATATTGTGCTGTTTTTGGGTGAATGAATTCGTCAATAACGTATCCAGTCATAAGTTTTTTTTTAAATACCTGGAAACTCTGAAAAGTACTGACTATAGAATAATTTTACTTAAGTACTAGTAGCTGGTAGGTAGATACATAATGTGTGACTTTTTAATGGATAATATTTTCTATTATCTCACGAAAAAAAGGGTATTTGGATTAATAAATACAGTGAATAGAGTAAAGGAAAGTTACTGAGACGAGTGAAATAGGTAAGTTATAGGCAGTTATGAATGAATCATGATACGGTAGGTACTTACGCTTGTGTTAAAATCCTTCCTATTCAATATACAAAGTATTTTATTTGTTTACTGATATAAGAAAAGTATATTTACAATCACAAAACTAAATAGATACAGAAAGTAGGCAAATGTAATTAAAATGCTGGAGACGGGCGTCGGATCGAACAGCCCTAGCGCATGTTTACGTACCACGCGGCTGTAGGTATTTATTTCTATCATGCGGCCGAGATCAACTACTGTAGATATTTATACTGTGATAGCACCTTAAATTATAATGACGTGATTTGAATGAATTTTGTAACAATTTTATAAAGTACCAATTTTATTATTCTCAACTAGTTATTATGATTAAGATAGCGCGAAATAAGAGTAAGTGATTCCATACTTTGCTCGCAAGTGTATACTCGCGTTGCTTAATTAAGTAGGGTTTTTCTAAGTAAATAAAATAATGACTTTAGAGTCACATTTTGACTTGATGCCCTTCCTGTAAACAATGTAATACATGGATATAAAATAAAATAAAAAACTGTTCGTGCATGTGAGTTTAAGTGTTGAAAAACCAAAACCTAGGGGAAATTCCTAAAGAGAGCATTTTTTTTTAAATTCTTAAAGCTTAAAATCCATCATCGGTCATCCTTTTCTTAGTTTTAATACGAGTATATAAATTCCAAACTCTTCTAGAAGCAATGGATGTCATTTATTCCATTTATGCGAATTAGCATATTCCTTTCTCAACTCATAACAAAGCCGGTAGAACTAACAATAATTGAATGCACAATAAACAAACGTTCCAATATTATTAATTGATAGACCATTAGTATGTTCGACGCATATCTTAGTTTAGACTTAGACCACTTTCACATCGAGTCTACAATTTAAGTACTTACGAGTTTATGCTCGCAGGAGCAGTTCTAATTTATCTAAAGATAATTTAGATCTGCTACTAGGGTAACAACCAGACTGTTGAGATCGGGTCTCTTTGCTGGTTTCTTCGTATATACAGGGTGGAATTTTGTAATGCCACCTGGAGGGAAAGTACTCTTAATACTGCAGATGAAAAAATTTACTCTTTTATCATGTTTGTTAGAGAGATTTCATCCTTATAATTATTGACCCTTACGATCGATGCAATAAAAGTACAGGATATAATTTTTTCAGATTTTAGCCGGTTCGATTCCCGGGTGAGGGAGAAGAGAATTTTTCTAAAATCTTTGAATGCAGTTTGGTTTCTATTCAAAAATAAAGGAATGTTTCCTTTGAGTAAAATTTTCTATCTGTAGTATTAAGAGTACTTTCCCTCCGGATAGGGAGAATGCTTTTAAGGAGTAGAAACCAATGCTGTTTTTCATTTAGGTACCTACCTACTTACAACTATTTGGACAAGTTTAGTACCTAATCGTTCTTGAAAAGTTTATTAATTGGGCTGTTGTTTCAAATTCACGGTAGAACAACTGAGATTTCTATTATCAATAATTTTTTATCCACTTGCTTGCAATTAGTATCTATTATTTAGTATACCTAGTTAAATAAAAAAAAAAAAACATGCCCAAATAATGCGAAATCCGCCAATTTCAGAAAAACGCAACGATTACTTTGCATTTGCATTCATTCATTCGTATTTGACAGTATTGGAATTTCACTTTTCTATGATAATTCAATAAGCATATTTTATTAGTACCTAACCGATAATATATATACCTAGACGATTGCTTTGCGAGCACTTGCAGCGTACAGACGTGACAATAACGTAATGCTAACAATATTTAATTAATAATTTTATGCTAACAATATTTAATTATTAATAAGTATTTGCATAAATGAAAAATTTTGCTTAGTGTGTAGTGTAGTGAACGATGGACACAAAACAGTGAAAATTTAATAAAACAATATGGATAGCAACCCCTGCAGCCCAAAGGGGGCTGTGCAGTCCTCTGCCTCGCCTCCGCAGACGCAAAACCCAGCTCCCAAAACGGACACGTCGGAGTACATTGTTTCAACACCTGAGATTCAAAGATGGATGTCAACAATCGAGCAGCACCTAAATGAAGTTTGTTCAATTGCCACGGATGGCAAACTTAACACGGAGCAGAAGATGAAGATCTCTAATCTCTGCCGTAAAATAGGCTCTGGTACATCACAGATGGCGGTCTTGTATCAGTCACTCAAACAAAAAGCTATTTACGCCGAACAAGAGATCAACATTCTTAAAGAAAAACGGAACCTGACGGAACATATTACAGACCTTAAGCAGACGGTACAGAACTCTAATTCTACGGGAAATGCTTCTTTTGCCGACATGGTGAAGAGAGGATCAAATGACTTCGTAAGACCTAATCACTTAAGCGCGATTGCCATATATCCCAAAGATACCTTCAAATCGAGTGAAGAAACAAAAGAACTGGTTCAGAAGATCATACGGCCCGATCAAATGAAGCTGCACGTACGTGGGGTCAGAAAAACAAAAAATGGAGGCGTAATTATCAGCACCGAGACTCAAGATGATGCTGATAAATTGAAGAACGCAGTTCAGCTTTCCACATCTGGACTCACCGCTGATGAGCCCAACAAGCGCAAACCCCGGATCGTGGTTGTAGGTGTCCCGTCTTCATTGACTGAAAGTGAGGTCTTCAAGTGCATTTTTGAACAAAATGTAGAAGACAAGTTACCAGAGATGACCATGGAATCATTCTTAGCCGCGACAAAATTAAGTCACAAATCTGGGAAGAGAGACGCCACGACCTGCAATTATATTATTGAAGTCACAGCTAAAATACGTAAAGTGCTAATGTCTCAATTACGAATTTTCATAAATTGGTCGTCCTGTCCAGTAAGGGACTTTACTTTAGTGACGAGGTGTTATAAATGCCAACAATACGGCCATGCAGCAAAATATTGTAAAGAGGTGAACTCTACGTGCGGTCACTGTGGTGAACAAGGTCACACAATGTCCGAATGCGAGAAGAAATCTAAGTTAGATTTCTTCCCTAAATGCGCGACTTGTTTACGCTATAAAAAACCAAGTGACTACAAAACGGGAGACGCTGGATGTCCTGCTCGAAAAATAGCAGAGATCAGATTTATCAATTCTATTGATTATGAAGAAAATTAATGAATTGTACTTTTGGCGAAAAGAGAAACATTCGTTTTCGTTTCATAATGACTCAACTTGTGTGCGTTCGGTGAATTTGTTGGTGTATGCACATTGCACAATAATGATAGTATGAGGTTTTTGCAATTTTAAGTTAATTGAGTGACTGCTGACACTGCGTAATTTATATGTAATTGGCATAGTTTGTATCTACTTCAATATTATTTATGTTTTAGTTTTTGTTCTATGTATGTTAGATATTAATGATAAATTAAGCTATTTGTAGCAGTATTTAAGTAGTAGTATTTTTCAAGTATTCTAAAAAAAAAAAAAACATTTTGATGTTAAATATTGTTAAGAGATCCAATTGTCCACGTAGACATATTAATAGAACACACGCCTGTGATACAGGTTTAATGTACAGTCGAACTCTAAATTCCTGGGTCAATTTCTGAAAGCAATAGCCTGACGCTTCGCTGTGACTTACGACCTTTTATTATAAGTTGTTTTAATACTATACAAATCAAAGGAACTTACGGTATACTTCATAATTTCAACCTTTTCCTACAAGTAATGCTGGCGCAGTGGTTAACGTGCTCGGGTATTTCCATCACTGCTGGCGAAGGATCGATCCTCACTTTTTTCTAATTACTTTTATTTTATTTAATAATTTTAAATAGTTGCGATATTCTTTTTGTTATTTTTCATGCATTTTTTTGTAGAAATTTGATAAATAAAATTGTTTTTTTTTAGTAATTACTAATACTAGTCATTAGTGTTGTGTGTCGACCGTTATCATCATAATTATAAGTATAATAAAGTTTTGTAGGTAGATCAGGGAAATAAAACAAAAGTTACAAAAGTAAATTATTTCGATTTGTGAGGTAGACATAACTATGTTAGTTCGTTTCGAGTCTCATTACAGAACGTTGTTGATTCCTGGATATTTTGTGTGACGATTGTTTACATCAATGTGACGCTGTTTTAATGTTATTGTTTTGTAGTGAAATATTAACAGTGGAAATAATATAATCACTGAGGTTGAATATTGTAGCCGTGCATAAATATGGATGAAACAATACAAATATCAAATTAAACCGGACTAAGTGTGAGTATTAATATTTAATTTTTAAGTGTTTCACATGTTAATATCTTATTTATTAGTTAAGATTCCCTACAATAGGTTTGTTTAAAAGATAGTTAAACGTGTTATTTACTTATAGTTTTTACTTTTAGTAAAATAAATTATCAGTTGTATTTTGCATAAAGATAATAATAGTATTCCATGTTTTGTTCTAGTGAAATACTGTGAGTCCTGTGGAAGTGGACATGAGATATAAGGAACGGTCGAGACCAAAGTCCAACACCGACGGTTGTCAGACATCATAATAAAATTATGGTGAATGAATATGAAGGAAATGGCTTCCCCCAATGAGTAACTAATTCAACACGAAATGAATAACCGTTCAGTTTCACCGTGCACTCAAGACAGAAAACTTCACCAATCAGCCAAAAACCTTTTTGTTTTATAGAAATAAAAGAAACGTTTAAAAGCACGACCATATTTTTAATACTTATGGCTTTTGTTGTATTCATTCTTAGTTAGCGAAAACATCATTTTATTCACAGTTCTTATTAATTTAGGGCTTAGATTTGAGGCTAAGTTTCAATCATTCTTTTCATAAAGAAAACGAAAATTAAACTGATGTCCTCAATAGGGTATATTTATGGAGAGCGGTTATTTTTTTATGGTTAAGAAAATAATAATAAAATTATTTTTTCAGATATAGAACATATTTCGATATTATTTTTTTTTTGCTAAATCGCACCTAGTGGAACGCAAAAAGCTTGATTTCATAGAAAAAAAATTTTGGGAACCGCAGCCCCGGAACGCAAAGAGCAACTGGCCCTTTGCGTTCCAGGACCGTGGTGCCTTCACAATCATAGCTGTAACAGTATTTTTTATGTAGTGATAATGTTATTTATTTGCGTGCTTCTATTTCAGTAAAAGAACATTCATCCTTAAATACCTAACTTTTTTTAAACAACCTGTTTCTGGACCGTGGCCCTGGAACGCAAAGGGCAACTAGCGTTTTGCGTTCCAGGACCGAAGTGCCATGAGACGTTTGTTTGAAATAGTAACAAGGCACCGCGGCCTTGGAACGCATAGAGAAATTGGCCTGCTGAATTATTACTATTTCAAATGGCTTTATTATAGTCATATCTTTAATATTTCTTTTGTTAACATATAGACAAAATTACACATTAATTTTTTTATGGGATAACATACTAAAATGGCCGCACTTTATAAAATAAACCCTATAATTTCTTAAATATAATTAAACGTAATTTAGTCTTATAATCAGCTAATTAAATTGGATAATATTGTTTTATCTTCACTTCTAATTTTTTAATTGACTTATTTTATTACTGATAGCTGTTGGGCTAAGTGGAGCTATATCAATGAGATCTGAGTCTTATAATGTGTTTAGCTATTGTTTAGTTTTTTTTTTTAATCATTATCTTATTAATCAATGTCTTGTTAGTTATTCATGTTAATTTACAATTTGTCATGCTTATTATTTATTTTAAAAAAGTTAAATATTAGTTTAATGTTTTTTTTTGGTCTTGGTGGAAATAAAAAAAGTCATGCTGAATTAAAATGTTTATTTTGTTTTATTTATTTATGTAATTAACAAACTTATAAATTATATTTTTGATATCACATTCATACGAATCTGACAATCCCTCAGTCAACAGTCAACTCATTTGATGAACTTCAACATGACATTGCAAAAATATTCGTTCTTTCCTCAATATTGATATTCGCCGGCATTATGAGAATACTTAAATATATCGCTATCTATATAATCACACGTCACTAACCAACAACCACAATCTAACGACAACTTGATTTCGATCAAGTTAAATATTCCTAAAACTTGGTCTACCTCACAGAAATTGTGAACAAGCGATTATAATCATATTTCTGTCCCATTACAATATTTAACAATTGAGTAAAACTTACAAAAAGAATATCACTGCGAGGGGATCGAACTCGTGCCTTGCTGTTCACCGCACATTATGTAGTGGAACGCTTAACCATTAGGCCAACTGAACAAGTATTATATATGTTGAAATTATGAATCCTATACAATCAGAAGTTAATGATGAATGTGTTTCTTAAAAATAGAAGGTCGTAAGTCAAACAAAACGTCAAGCTATTTCCTTAAAAGTGTGTTTGACCACTTTTGAACCGCTACTGTACCTAGTACAGGCATCGAATTTTTTAGGACTATCAGTAATTTTTAGGTTTATTTGTATTTTTACTAATGTTTATTTTAATAAAATATTTGATTTGAAAAAAAAAAAAAAAAAATTTTTTTTCTTTCTTATTAGTAGTTTGAGTCACAAAATCACTTTCACCGTGTAAAATTACACGTAGGTATGTATATTGAGAACTTAGTAGCCTTTAAGGTAAATATTTATATTGTATATAATAAATGAATTCATAAATTGCATTAAGCAAACATCCAAACAACGCAATTACAAAAGGTACTGTCCAAATTTTTGAATTATGGCATAAGATTTAGATTCGCTCTCATAATTAATATAATTACATTAATTACTTATTAATTTTATTTAAATCTGCTCCAAATGTAGCTTACATTTCACACAGTTTCCGTAATCGATTGCAAAGTTACGAGTGCAATACTGTAATAAACCTTAATCTTTTAGATTTCCTATAAAACTGGGTCGAAATTGATATGTTCGTTCACCTTAATGTTACAACTTTAATCCCTACGGAAAACTGCTATCTGCTATGACGTTTATCACCTACATAATTTCGTAATATACCTAATTCGTAGATTTAAAACGCAACTTATACACTTAATTAAATTCTGTAAAGTTACGATTGATAAACACTGTTTTAAGCTTTCACGGTTTGTCTCTAAATTTAAAATGTCACTTACGGGATATCTCCCGTGATATACCGTCGAAATACCTGGAACTCAAACAAACAAATAATCATGGAAGATATCGCGTAAGTGACATTTTCATTTTACGATTGATAACTTCCACGCATTTGACATCAATTGGCTGAAAATTTCAACATACGAGTAGTAGACCAAGAGAACATGTTCATGATTATTCGAAAGAGTTGCCAGGGACAACAGCATAGGTTTTAGTTACTAAGAGTGATATTGCCCTTAGCTCCACATAAAGCCAGTAATTTTATCCTAAAAATAATAGACCAAAATGAAGACTAGACGAGCTAGATTGAACGGTTTATTCCAGAGCTTTTTTTATTGTTGTACGAGTATTAACATCAAATGAGTCCTCCCACACACTTACTGTTAGACTTGTACTGAGTAAAATCTGGCCTAAAACGTGATAAGAAAGATCCCGATCCCGGTAGGTTGTTCCAGAAGATAAAGTTGGAAATCCACTAAACAAAAAAGTAGTTTCGGCGCTGCAATTTCGCTGCGCCTTTAGAGAATATCGCTACAAGACTCTCTGCCGGACAGTAGTGCGACAAAAGTCTAAGTAGGTAGTATTTCTGATATAATAATACTTAGACACTTCATAGAAACATCATTTAAAGTTTTTAATCGCAAAATCAGCTTTTGGACAATGAAACATGCCTTTATACAAGTTATAGCCCATTTCAGTCTAGTCCTAATAAAGCATTCGTTAAACCTCCTATTAAACTAAATACATACAATTCACCGTTTCCTAGAACACAAGTAACAACCAATGTGCGATACATCTGAAGATAACACACTTGGTTACTTGTTCCCGATGACTATAAGTTGAGGTGGACCTTGCAAAATGGCTTCAACAACTATCAACAAACAAATTCAAACCCTAAACTCCTAAACAGAAGCTTCAATATCGCTTTCAGGTTAAAAGTGTCGGTAAAATTACTATGCAGTTGCGTGGAAACTACGGCTAAACGGTTTACGTTACAATTTCGTGCATCAATTTTCAATTTGATATCGATTCCGGTTTTTATTGGCAGGTGCGTTTTGTCGTGCGGTTTTATTACGGATGTTAGGTGGTCTAGACGTGAAATTACCAATTACATAGGTGTTTCTTTTTGTGTTGTGATCTAGTAACCGTTCCAATTTTCGTCTTTTAGTGAGGATGTATTACACTATTTACCTAATTATTCTATGCTGTCATGACGAATACATTTAATTTGATTCCCTATCACACGTCTTAGCACCGTCAGAAGCTTTTAGCTAGCTCATCATCTGCCTAGCCTTTTCCCAACTATATTGGGGTTAGCTTCCAGTCAAACCAGATTTAGCTGGATATCAGTATTTTACATGGAGCGACTGCCTGTCGGACCTCCACAACCCAGTAACTGGGCAACACCATACCCCATGGTAAGACTGGTTGTCAGACTTTAAGTAGAGCTTCTGACTAACTGTAACGACTGACAAAGATCTACAAATGACAGCCGGGACCAACGGCTTTACGTGCTTTCCGAGGCACGGAAGAAACTCGCTATGACAGATGGTCACCCATCCACAGACCAACCTCGGCAAGCACGGCTTAACCCGGAACATCGGTCTGTGCGGCTGTAATTATTTAGCCACGAGCTCCTCCAAGCTTTTAGCTAGCTAATAGTATTTTATGCCTATGCAATGTATCACTTTTTCTCTCTTGAGACAGTACCTCCTCTGAGTATGCTGTAATATACAACTGCGGGTTGGATGTCACAATATTGTCTTCGAATTTTTGATTAATAGGACATGACGGTTTCCTCAAGATATTTTTTTCTTTACTATTTTAACCCCAGTGGTGATGAAATAAATGGCACAAAGTAATATGCCTAGCTGGGTTCGAACCCACGACCTACAGCTGCTGCGACGTAAATCGGGGCTGTTACCAATAGACCACCACTGCTCTTTAGTATTTTATGTGAACGACTAACATATTTTTCACAAATTATTTCTATTACTATCTAGTCTTTGCAGTTAAGTAAATTATGCAATCTCGATTAATACCTACCTAAGTATTTCATTTGTAATTATGTCAGATCATGATTGAATCAGTTATCAATCATATTTCGATGATTGATTTGTTGATTTCCAAACACCATTACGATTTGCACAACAATTGATTTTGACATAATGTTGTAGGAAGATGAAGATAGTTTTTTTTAATTTTAATAACATGTTGATTTATAAAGGTGGGTCTACGCTAGAGAGTCGAGTTCGAGTTGAGCACAAGTCGAGCCGCTCTACTCATGGTGTCACAATAATGTGGACGTACAACAAGCCTACAACAATCACTTTGTGTTCGTCATAAAACCGACAATAGGTGAACCATAGCCTGAACCTAAAAAACCGACCGGACTATCTCCCAGTAGTACCTATTTATTAAGAACCAAACGCTCGAAGTGCGCTAGTTTGAGACTCTGTAAGTCAGTCCACACTTCACGAATTTTTGCTCGACTCGTGCTCCGCTTATGCTCGACTCTTAAGTGAAGACCCACCTTTACAATGTGTAATTGCATGGTGCTTTTAAAGATGCCATTTTCGGTTCACTAAACGAACCGATTTGTAACACATTTGATTTGAATGTCAAACGTTTTGGTTACTTATAGTAATCGTACAATAGTACCAAATATTTATTTAATTTGAATCATTAGATCATAATTTAATGATTTGCGTGTTTGTCACCACCACCATACTTGGCTTTGTGGGTCACATTAAAAGTGACGACATTAAATGTAAAGAATGACGAGCGTAATGTTTTGAATAGTGAGTCGATTAATTTCATTGGTTTTTTTTTATAAGATGGATTCGCTATTGACCTAGGTCTAGGTCAGGGATAACAGAGACAAGGTCAACGATGGATTGAGCTTACCCAGAAGTAGCCTGTTTACTTTAACTTTGAAGAGATAAGAGTTGTATGCGTTCGGAAACAATATGTAGGTAGAGTGTTACCTACAGATGCAGGCAGAGTGTTCTTCTTCTTGGATGATCGCGTTATAAAAGACGTTTGGAAACGATTAGTTCGAATTGCTGGAATAGTAATAACAAGAATGATCGAGTGTTCATTTTAACCTTGCGTCACCCCATAATATTATTGTTTCTCAAACCAAATCCTGATCATCTTTGACAGTTATAATTTAATTTTAAATTGGCTATCTTATTGTTATCCCTATATTTTTTTTTACAAATTGTTTTATATTTTTTAGTAAAGTTTTTAGTATAGTGCAGGTGGTTAGGGCTCCAGAGAGAGGAACCTCCTCACTTATTAAGATTCTAATATAATTGGGAAATTAGGTCGTTGATTGGTTAGGTACAATCGACAAAGTTGAATCATGACCCATTTTGACAAAACTTCGTTTGGATCCGTCAAATTGACAAAGATCAAAGTCGTTACCATGGATAATGTTTATACGAATGTGGACCTAATTGTATTTGAATGTCTGTAGGAAAATAAGCTTATGGTGGGTCATAATTCAACTTGGTCGATTGTACCTACATACAGAGATCGGGATCAAGATTGCGATTTAGATACATTATCAATTGCTAGTGTAAATCTTTGTAGTTATTTATCTATTGCTCCTGTAACGAGGTGTCATGACGAGATCAAAAGATCATTTCTCGCCTGAAATAAACCGATCAGAATTAACTAAAAGGGCATCATCCAATCCCACACTAAACTGTTCTACTCATCGCGAATGTAAAATAAACTACGTTTAATTACGACTATTTGCTAAAAGTTCTACCACAGATAATATAATATATTAGTGGCACTACCTAACATTCTTACTACAACTTGGCCAGAACGGATTGAAACGGAACTAATATTTTTGTTTCTGACAACTTTTTAAAAACTTTGATATTTTATGTAAACTAAGACCGCAGGTTTGTTAGATTCATTATTGGGCCATAAAACTAACGTATTAAGTGAAAAAAATATGAAATAAAACCATTCAAAGTGCTGGTAGCGAGAAGACAGTGGCGACTTCCGGTTTTCTACAGTTGTTTGCCAAGCTGTAATATTATAGTTAATTGCGAAAATCTATGACTACGTGCATATGCGTTTGTAAGTCTTTCACGAAAAAACTATGAACGGATTTGGATGAAATTTGGTACACAGATACTTTAGTACCTGAATTAGCACATGGATAGGTAGTTTTTATCCCAATTTCATCTTCTGGTGGGATTACTTTCCGACTTGTAGCGGGCGAAGCCGCTGGCAAAAGCTAGTAGTATAATTATATTAGTGCCACTACCTAATACCATCAAATAAATATCAGTAAGTAGTGTGCTAATAGCTACACAGCTCGCTCATAATAATTAATATCAGTAATATACCGGCAGATCGTGCAAACTATTAGGAATAACTAATGGAATTTAAAATATCGTAGGTACATCCTAACTAATAGTGTGGACACAAAAGTGAGTTTGTTCAACTGTTACGCTTACACCCCTAACTCACTGAACCAATTTTGATGAATTTTGTATGTGACCCTTTTTCAAAGACATAATAAAAATACTTAGATTCATTTTACCGTCCCACAGTATTATTATTGCCTCGAAAAGCGGACATTCCCTTTTTATTAACTTATCCGATAGAACAAGTTATTTTAAAAGTAAGAGTAAAATACCCGTGTGACAATTTTGTCTCAATCAGGAGATATAATTTTTTTTTTTAATTTTCTATGGTTTCCATAAAAACCGCAATAACTTTAGATCCAATTAGGTTTTGTTATATCTTTGGTTGCAATTACTTGATGCTTTATATTAAGTAAATTACCAAGCAAACGCTCAATTTTTATCGTTACCCGGTTGTGAGTAACATCGAATTTTACATATTTACGATTTTATTTTTTTATGGGCTTATTTCCTGGTATTTGGATTCAATATCGAGACAATCTGTTGCTTTGGCACTAAGAAACACCAATTTTAAATATCATATCCAAATCTTATGGTATCCAGAAATTATAGGATTCTGAAATTTAGGCGCTAGGGTTGGCATAAGTCGTATTTTCTTAAATGTTTTTTTTATTGTAAAATATAGTAACATAACAATAGGACCTGTTACCAATACCGGTGGGCCACTTATTTTTATATTTTTAAATGTTTATCGTACATAGCACTGAATTTTTACCTACGGAAAATTATAATTAAAGTAGGTATTTATGCAAGTGAAGTCTTGGGATAATTTTTTTTTTGGGACAAACCCACCGCACTGTTTCTAAATCACAGCAACTCCTGAAAGCCAGAATCAACAGTGGCGACCGCCAGAAAAGCGCCGGCAATGAAGCTCGACGAAGTCCCGGAGAATGAATTTAACTGTCTTGGATCCCGCAACGTACGTATACGTCGATAAGTAACCAACATAAATTTAAAACTACAAACAAAAAAAAAAAATATTTTTTGCGAAGTGATGACCCTAAAATCAAAATTATCAGAAAAAACTTTAGAAGTGAATAACTCCCAGATACCGCGAGATTTGGATGTGTTTTTTTTTCTACTGATTGGTTGGGGTCTGTATATGGTTTACCATTAATATTGAATCCAACTAAGCAAAGATACAACCATGAAAAATCAAAATCTAAAAACATAAAAAAAGGATATTTCTTAAAATCTCTACTAGGTAGTACCCTTTTGTATTTTTTTTTTAATATCTTTAACATAGTTTTATTACTCATAATAAAGACATGTGTAAAATAATGCGTATTTATTTTTAAATTAAATAATTTAGAAAAGTAAAAAAAAACACATAACATTTTTTTACTCATGTTTTATGTAAAATTGGTACACGGGTATTCTACTCTTACTTTTAAAATAACCTGTTCTATCGGGTAAGTTAATAAAAAGGGGATGTCCGTTTTTCGAGGCAATAATAATACTGTGCGTCCTTGGGGGAGTGGAAGTGACTATAAGACTGACTAAAAACCACCGTGTTTCAATTCATCACACGCCCTTTCCGTTACAGGACCTCGGTGCTCTTTTATGACAATCCCGTAACCTACAGATGGGACCCTGGAGACTGTTTCAGTCTTCTTGAAAGGGGAATCAGTCAGGGGGCAAGTGGAGCCAAGAGAAAAAGCTAGTCAATAATAAACTGATAGTTCGTGCAAACTATTAAGTATAACTAATGGAATCTATAGGATATCGTACATCGGTTATAAAGTAAACCGAACCAATTTAGTGTACTAGGAAGAAATTCAGACGCACAGTTGTGTAATACTGAAACTGGAGCAAACACTTTGGTGTCCACAATCTGACAACATAAATCGAAGACATTCTATGTACCTAAATTGTTACTATTCTGTTTTCAAATTCGGTGTATTCTCACGAGACTAAATTGGCCAATGTCCTTTGCATTAGGGCCATAGTTACGGGAAATGCCGTTGGTTATTGCAATAATGCACGTTTGTACGAACATAATTATAAAGACTAGAAAGAAACTATTTCAAAAATTGCAATGTGTCATAAATAATCATCCTGTTGGTAGCAAAGTTATTAGAACTTATGCGTTAATTGTATGTGCTAACAAAGTTACTTAAATAGTTTCTGCCAAAGGAGGATGCGCAAGCGCTTCAGAATTTGCGCGAAGTTTTGAAACGCTGATGGAACCGAAATGCATTGACTGATTTAATAAAAAAAAGGTTTAAAAATATATATACTACTGTGGAAGTTAAACAGCAAATTAAAGTTTTTTTTTTGTGAAAAAACAACTGTCATAAATTATTTGTATTTGTCCACATTGATTTTCCTGTCATTGCGAATAGTATCTACTATCAAATAAACTCCATGTAAATTAATCGGAAGGTCAAATAATGTCCTTAGAATTATTTTTTAAGGTACCGTAGTTTAAAGTTATATTTTTAAACGCAATAACGCCTGCGTCGCGTCTTCACAAAGATATTAAAGAAACGAAAAATTTATTGTTGCGAGCAGGGTTCGATCCTGCGTCTTCTGGATAGGTACTCCAGACGCCTTAACCACTAGGCCATCGCAACCACTACTCACAACGCTGAATTTCTCGTTCCCTTGTTTTTCTAACGCTGTTTACACGTTGCGCCATCTATTGGTAATGTTTCAAACTACTTACCGTAGTTTAAATTTAGAATAATTAACTATTCATTAGTATTATCTTGTACCAATTATATGATCATCGTAAAAATATCGTAACTTCTAAAAAAAATATCATCACTGCCTTAAATAGAATATCAGTAGGAACTTTAATAATTACCAACTGGTTTGTTGATTTTATTAAATAAGTAATTAGTAATATAAACGTTTTATCTTCTTATGGCAAATTATTTTCACCCATGGAATTTATTTATTTTACATACAAATTGGCGATTTTTCTAGAAATCCTTTAATTATAATAATGACATAAATATGCAGAGCCGGCTTTGGATACCTATTTTCCATGTTCCAAATAAAAATTAAAATAAAGAACAAAAGTAAAGTAACTTCAAACTAAACGAACTTCAGAAGAGTCTTATGCCTTATGTCGGCTTTACTACCAGCTCTTAATGCGATCCTGTTTTGGCTGTGGGAAAGAGACAGAGCTATTCAAGTCGTCTAGCGCCGTCTCTTTCCCACAGCCTAAATTGGATCGCGTTTAGAGCTCGTGGTAAGGCCTCTGTCATTAACAATTGACTGGCCACATATCCAAAACAGTCATTTATTTCGTGACCAGCCAGGTTATTGCGTATCTCGGTGTCTGTCTGGTCACAGGTCTGGTGATCATCAAGAAGCTGTCAAAAGATTTTCGTATTGGCTTTTGCATTTGCAGTGAATCTGATAAATGTAAATGTTTCCTAAAATCAACTTTTCTATCGCTCTTAAGGCACTCCACTCCTCAACTTAGCCTCAAAACAGGTATCAAGCCATCCAAGTTCAGTGGACAACCGCTGGTCAGTGACTATTAACATACTTAGTATAAAAAGGGGGCTATCTTTATACTATGCTATTAAGTTAGCCAATAACCCTGCTGAAGCAAGGCAAAATAACTTTGCCACAGATATAAGTATACTGTTCAAATAAACTATAGTCAACCAGTTACATGGTGACAATCGCATACATTTTTTCACGCGACACAATAATTGAGTTTGTGTCGCAGTTTTAGATTTTTGTTTTGGGTTGCCCTTTTCCAATTTCATGTAGCACTGTTTCAGTACACTACAGTACAAATTCAGTTTCCTAAAATTGCGTACCAGAAAATTAACGTAAAAAATAAATAAAGATATTATGGCTATTTAAAGCAGGCGAGTTCTTAATTAATTTTAAAAGCCGTATTTTAGGAATTTAATTAAATAGGTTTATGGATACAATTTAATTAGGTACCTGTTTGTTTTGTTTATACAAAATAATAATAATGTCCACGTATAACGAAGCGCACATCGGTCACACGTGGGCAATATTCTAAAGGAATCTAGGACCCAAGTAGACTTTTTAGTGGCTCTAGTCGAGACCTTGTGCCTGATTTTCTTTTATGCGCCTTACTTCGTTAAATCTATTTATTTGATGGGAACATAAATATATATTATAATGAATTAGCTTATTTCATGTTTGGTCATAGGACCTAAAATGCTCGCAATAATTAAGAACTTTAATTTTTTCTCGAGCAAAAGTTAATTTTTGCGAGTACCTACGTACTACTCGCTGACAAAGTAGGTACATATAAATCACCGTGTATTTATCTGGAATAGGTCTTGCAAGTGTCAAACTTTAGTTCAGATAACATTTGATGGTGCCCTTAGCACGAATTTTCACTCTTTTACTTTACAGTATTTTCAGCGTTTCTTTTATGAAAAAATGGAACAACGCCTCTGGTGTCCGAAGAAGGAACTAAGTTTTTCCTTGAAAATTGTCAATTTGAAATTGTCAAAGTTCCAGTTTACTTTACGTCTCAAATACTGAAAATTCATGCTAAGGGTACTGGTCTAGTTACGGCTACATATCGATCCTGCTCGGAGCACTATTGTAATGACTTTCCCGACTTTCCAGCAAATCGGAACGTCTAAAGTCGGTCGAGTCAAATTGGACTGCATTTAAACGAGAATGGATTATTTCGCCATTGTGCACTTTGCGTGCTCGGTACCAATAACGATACCGATACTAATACCGATACCGATACCACAGAGATTCACGATAGTGACGCTAAAGATGGCGGTTCCGTGAAGTTGACATTTTTAATGATGTTTTTTATTAGTATTTCTTGTTTGTGTGGTAATGAAATAAGAACCGGATTTAAAGTATTTAGCTGACCTTTTGTGTCATCGCCGTTTTTTAAATAAATATGTAGTGATAACGTAAAGCTTATTTTTACTCTAGCCATTAATAGGTATTAATTGCTTGTTATTGAATCACATATTATTAATACAAAAAATAGACAATAAAATCGGTTTCAACATACCTAAGTAGGTAAAATTGTAGGTAAATACATTTTTATTTTTAAATGAAATTTTTATCTTTGGCCTATAAAACTGTTGTTTATTTGAGAGTAAAAAGTACCTAAATAATTGTCAAAAAACTTGCTTAATTGAATTTAAATACTTATTTTTAATTAATTTGGGTTCAATGACTTTAGTGTACATTCAAAATGTCAATTCGCACGTAACGGTGGACTTTGACATTGACCTTTACTGAAATCAAAGATTTATAAAATTTAATACTTGGTTATTTTTCCGTATCTGTTCTTTGTCATCTGCCTAGCCTTATCCTTATTCCCAATTATTTTGGGACCAGCTTCTAATCTAGATTCAGCTGAATATTTCACATGGAAGGACTGCCTATCGGACCTCCACAACCCAGTAACTGGGTAATACGATACCCCTTGGTAAGACTGGTTGTCAGACTTTTGAGCACTTAACGACTGTCAAAAATGTAAAAATATCAGGCAAGATATAAAATCATGCCGTTTTTCCATGGGGTGGGGAGAAAGTGCAACACTCCACTGCTACGATCACATTCAAAGATCTGGTCATACAAGCATGTCAGTTGCTAATTATGAGACTGATCACACTAAACAATGAAAACCATATAAATAGCTCAAAACTTTCAAATGAACCTTACAATGTTTTATTGCCTGAGCTGCCGTCTGTACGTTATGACCAAAGGTTTCTGGTCTAAATCTAAATTACGTGCCTTTGTTTTTTTTCTTTTCATTGTCTTTTTAGCCACCGACTTCCGAAAAAAAAGTTATTTTGTAGATTATTTTACACTTTTTTGTGGTTGTTTTTGAAGGCGGTTACATTTTTTTTGAAAAAGTTTTTATTTTACTCTTTTTAGTTTAAATATTCAACCCGAATTCTTGTCAAGAACATTATTCTCTTACATGTGCACTATAATTTTGTAATCCTTCGCACCAGTACTTACATCACTCATGTACACATTAAGCTAATAAAATTCCATATCTCAAAAATTACTAAACCGATTTTGATGAAACTTGCAGTGTTCTCTAAGTTAAATGATACCTAGTACAACAAAAAAAGAATTACTTAAATCGGACTTGTAGTTCCGGAGATATGCGAACACAAAGTAAATCAATCGATGCCTACTCCTTACTGTTAAGGAGTTGTACCTTCCATCATCAGGTCATCCACCTGAGATGATGATTATCAGATGCAAATACTTGAACAGCTTTAGAAAATATATGAAAATGGTACTATGTGCCTATAAAATTTGAAGGTTGCCCTCGATTTCCCTAGGATCCCATCATCAGATCCTGACCTGGTGATCATGGGACCAATTGGAAAGTATACCCTTTCAAACAAAAGAAAAAAATTCCAAATCGGTCCAGGCGTCTTCGAGAAATCGGGGAACATACATAAAAAAAAAAAAAAAAAAAAAAAAAAAAAGATTCCGACGAATTGAGAACCTCCTCCTTTTTTTGAAGTCGGTTAAAAACTAAACTCTGTAACACCTTTCAATTGGATTTACATCAATATGTAATTAAAGCTAATTCTCCAATAAATCCGATTACTTACAGCTCGTAAAACATCAAGTGTGGAACTCAGATCAAAGAAATAGGCAGATAGAGCGCTCAGAACACGCGAGTGGTTCCACCAAAGTTAATACAAAATCAAAATCGAATACAAAGTCGCGACAGTACCAAGCTATACGCGTCGTACCAAGCTGCGCGTCGTTGTTGTTTTTTGCCAAAATATGCCGTCTCGTGTCTTTAACCATCGTAAATGTTGTTCTCAAAAGCAAAGAAAACATGGAATGTAATTCAATTTGATTTTGTATTAACTTTGGTGGAGACACTCGCATGTTCTGAGCGTTCTATCTGCCTATTTCTTTGATCTGAGGTGTGGAACAGTAACTTCGTAATTAGTTACGGGTTACGGTGTTAACCAATCGCAGCACATTCGCACACGCCATAACGATCTATTTCCCGCGTTGCACTCACTATGCACCTCACAATTTCCGCGGGAAACAACCAATGCCTAATAAATAGCTATTTTAAGAGTTGCCAGTCCTAAACCAATGGGCTAACTTCCGTTTATTTAATTGGACCAGCTGTAGGTACTGTAACACTAAAATGTAACCTAAGGAAAATTAGTAGGTAAGGTGGGTAATAGTATTAATATTTTTGGATTTTGGTTTGATTTCCCTTTGAATTCCAGTCTTTTAGCATTGGCCCCAACTAAGCAAGTCTGTACATTAAGGTCCCATGGGGTCACATGACTGAGAGCAGTGGTGATGAAATATATTACACTAAGACCTAAGTAATGCATCCGACCATGGACCATGCTCGGGTCGACGCGTTGTGTTCCACGCGCGCCTCACAGAGTGTCAGCATGATGACGATGACCCCTTTATAGGGCTAAAGCCTGCCGGGTTCGCGTGACTTATCACATTACCTAGACCTTGAAAAGTAAACGGCTATTGAAGGACACCGTAGATTTTAGTCAGACAGTCCCTCCCGCCCTGGACTGGTTGGGAGGACTTCTTTGGTGATTATACCACGATAAAAAAAGCAATGCACTTGTCAGATTTTGAAACCACGCTCTACAACTCATAGTCGGGACCGTTAAACACTGTGCCACCACAGCTAAAGATTTTGAGTACAATTATGCACTTAGAATATTGTTAGTTTTCCCACGGAAAAGTGAAGGAATACGTTACTTCTAGACAAGACGTGTGCTTCACCGTCGACCACATCCATGTTTCTCGTTTTTCTTCTTTCTTTATGAATGTTGATGGATGGAGAGGAAGAGGAAGGCCAAAGAAAAGATGGATGGATTGTCTAAGGAATGAAATAAAAGAAAAAGGAGTGAATGATACTGTGACTGTATGGAAAACATCATGAGGAAACCAGCATGTCCTAAAACCAACCAAAAATTCGAAGACATGTGCCAACCCGCACTGGGCCCGCGTGGTGGATTATGGCCCACTCCCTCTCACAGAGAGGAGGTCTGTGTCCCAGCAGTGGGAACATTAAAGGCTGATGATGATGATGGTGATAATGATACTGTGACATCTGATAGAGAAGAATGGAAGAAAAAAACGTGTTGCGGCGACTTGGGGTCGCCGCAACGCGTTTTTTTCTTGCATTCTTGCAAAATGGGATAAGGGTAGGAAGATGATGAGTTGAATCTATTTTAACTAATTTGATTGTTAGTGAAGTTAACCCCAGACTTGCGCTTCGCCTTGTGACTTGTGTGGTCTAAAGTTATTAATAGTGTCAAAGGAGGCGACTAATTGACAATACCACAGACAGAAATAGACGGAGCTTTGTTTGTCCAAGCATTGAATATTCATGAATATTGTACGATATTTGTCGACCAGTATTCTAGACTTCCAGCCAAGTTGATAATATGTTAGTCATAGATACCTACGGATTTTTTTTCCGTAGTCAACACGTGACCAGACCCGGCTTCACATGGGTGGTCATATATATAATAATTATGAATTCAACTTCTATAAATGCGAAAGATTATGATTATGTATGTACAATCGACAAAGGAATCATGGCCCATTTTGAGAATAAATCATTTGAATCGAATGTGGACCTAATCGTATTTCAATGGGTACGGTTAGCCGATACAAAATCTGTGAACAGAAATCGAAAGTGCTGAACAGCATTCCGTCTATGCTGACTAAATTATCGGCTGAAACCATGCTGAGTTCAGACGAGAGTGAAGCATTTTAACAGCTGTCTCAGCATAAGCTACTCAGCATTCGCCATTTTTCTTTTAGTGCTGCTCAGATATTGTATCGGCTAACCGTACCCATTGAAATACAATTAGGTCCACATTTGATTCAATGATTTATTGTCAAAATGGACCATGATTCCTTTGTCGATTGTACATACATACCCATAATCTTTCTTTAAAAGATCTATGGATCTAAGCGTACAGGCGGGAATCGACTTGGTTTTATACTGTGTCGATTTGGATTTTTTGTAATTTGTATCAAACAAAGAGGAAACTCAAGTATAACTTTCTTTTATTGTCACATCTCCATTTAATCTATATATATAAAAGCAAAAGGTCACTCACTCATAGGACACGAAAGCTCGGAAACTACCAGTGCTAAAGGTTCAAAATTTAGCACAGGGGTTCTTTTTAGGACGTAGGTACCCGCTAAGAACGGATTTTGCGATATTACGCCCCTAAAGGGTAGTTTTTGGGGTTGACAGTTTGTATGAAACTTTTTTGCTACAAGTACTAGGAGTTTCAAATTTTGCATGCAGGTTCTTTTTAAGACGTAGATGCTGCTTTAGAAAAGGGCTTTTCGAAATTCAACCCCTAAGGGGTTGTTTTTGGTGTTGAAAGTTTGTATGAAGCTTTCGTTACTACAAGTGCTAGGGGTCTCAAATTTTATTATATATTTATTTATTATATGTTTATTTTTAGAGCGTAGATACTAATATGACGGGGTGATTCGAAATTCCAACCCTAAGGGGTTGTTATTGATGTTGATAGGTACAGGTTTCAAATTTTAAACAGGGATTCTTTTAAGGACGTAGGTGCTCACTAATACGGGATTTTGCGAAATTTCATCCCTAAGGGGTTGTTTTTGGGGTTGATAGGTTGCATGTAATTTTGTTACTACAAGTGCTAGAAGTCTCAAATTTTGCATGGGGTTTATTTTGAGGACTTAGATGCTTACTATGACGGGGTGATTCGAAATTCGAACCCTAAGGGGTTGTTTTTGGTGTTGATAGTTTGCATGAAACATTCGTTACTATAAGTGCTAGGAATTTCAAGTTTTGCATTTGTTTTTTTAGACCCCAAAGGGGAAGTTTCTGGGGTTAATAGTTTGTATGAATCTTCATTATTACAAGAACTAGGAGTTTTAAATGTTTCACAGGAGAGTTCTTTTGGGACGTAGGTGTTTCTTAAGACAGGATTTTGACGGGAAATTCTCCCTCTCTGCCCCGCTTGGGCAGAGCACCGCCGCGTCCTCACAGCGGCGATAGGCGGCGACCTCTCGCGCCCGGCAATGGTCAAGGCCATGCTGCGGGTGCGAGACGGTATGGGAAGCGGTTGCCTCTTTCTGCGAAGCAGTCATGCTAGCAAAGGAGGAGGCGGAACGCGTGAGGGAGAGGACTGCGTCCACCTCACGACCCAGCCGCCGCGTGAGACGCCCACGGCAACGGACGTCGCAAGATGATCTCCGGCCATCGTAGGTTCGGGCATGCAGGCGGCGAGTAATGGGTGACTCGCCGCCTGCTTATTTTGTGATCGATAGAATTTTAGTTGCATATTGATTTAGATTTCATAAAAGTATTCCAAAATAGGGTGGCCGGAGAAGAAATTCACAGAAGCAAAGTTCGAAATAAGCGCGGACGAAGTCGCGGGCGAAGTGCTAGTTATAATATAAAACATTGTACCATTCCAAATAAATTAAATTAGCATTGTCAACGAACCATGTGTGGATAATTAACCTAAGCATTACAATGTTTGCATAACACGGCAGCCATTTCACATTATGGTTATAAAATATAAAAACATTAGCATAATTTCTTATAATCATACGCTCTACTTTCCGTGTACAATGGCGAATTCAAACACCGTATCGACAGAGCCCCATATTGCATAAGGAATGTTACACATTTACGTATTTCTAATCTGAACTATTATTGTAAAACTGATGAGTTCGTTTGTTTGGTTAAACGTGCTAAACTCAGGAACAGCTGCTTCGAATTGAAAAAATATTTTGTGTTGGAGTTTATATAACGAACGGGATGGCATATCGTGGTACTGTCTAATTACGTCGTATCCCACTAGGTTTAGATCACCGGGACGCCTTTATTCTAAAGTGCCCTTTTCTAGCCCTTCACGTTCCGGGATCACGGATACCCGATGGTCTCGCGACCCCGGCAGGCTTTGGCCCTCTAAAGGGGGCCTCGTCATATTGCTAACAGGTCTTTTAAGCGCGCGAGAAACACTCTCTAACGCGTCTCGCCTCTTCCTTCTCTAGCATAGGTCACTGAGACCCTGCAACGTAAAGGACTATTGAAGAATCAAAGTGGATTTTAGCTTCCTTCCGCTCCACAGGGCGGACTCATCTGATGGTTTACCACGTAAAAAACAGCTGTAGGCTATATAACATCACGCTGCAACCAAAAAGAGTTGAGCAGTGTGGGTGAAACCACAGGAAACATCTAGTTTAATATATTTCGAGAACGACCGTGGTGGTTGCCCGCTAAGGCTTTGTCATCTGATACGAAATTCATGTGCATTGTTTCTCTTGTTTATAGTCTGTTTATCTGATATTTCGTAAGCACCGTGTTGTATGCATAGCCTAAGTCGGTAACCCATATTGCGTGGACACAAGTTTGTAGTAACCCAGTCTTTAAATACGTTTTTAAATACCTATTTATACGCACTACACTGCCTTGCGGCATCGTATCGCAAAAATGACGGATTGCAATATAATTTGGTGTGCGGATTCAGAGATTTTTACGATGCGACGTCGATGCGGCAACGCATTGTTGTAGCCTCGCCCTTACGCTGGGGTCGCGTGTCCTCAAAAAATCGTTAGTTTGCCTAGGTATCTGATTTAGAACCTGAAGTTACTTTTTTAACGTGGTAAAGTTATTCAATGAGTCCTCCCACCCTGGGTGGATCTGAAGAACCTGTCAGACTCGACGGCGTTCCTTCAATAGTCCCTTACATTCAGGCGTCACAGTTTCCTGATAAGGGTGCTCCCACATCTATCGACGCGGAATCTGCTTTTTCCATCGCCCTTTCTCTTTCTGTCAGAAACCCCTAAGGCAGTCCCGAACCCCGACAGGAGGTTGGTTGACAGCTCTAGCGCACGTTGAATACGACGCGCTGTCGACCTCTGCATGTTTCATGATCGGACAGCGAGTCACCTATTACTCGAAAACCTACCTGCAACCCGAAGTGACTCAGGTGATTTATGCACTCAACAACTTTTAATTACAAACGAAATAATTGTAAGATTTTAACATTAACATTGAATGTAATGATAACGGGGTCATTATCATTTCAACAGGTTTTAAACTTTCATACAATTGTGAGACGTTTTTGGTTAAAATTAATCGATCTGAATTTTATCAAAGACGTGAAGGACAGTAAAAGTTGCCACCAACCTGTGTCTTTTGACCTAGATTTTTTAAACTCGATCTGAGGGTAGTAAAAAGGATTGCAGAATCAATCGGGTTAAGAGGAAACAGCACGGCCGTTTTTCCATACAAACGTAGTCCCCTGTTTTCTCCCTGGATAATGCCAGTAGAGCAATAATTTTTTTACAAAAAATCTATGACCACTATTGGCATGTCTCTATGTTTTCCTTTTTCCCATATATTAATTATGAAAAGAGATATGAACAATCAAAATCCTAAAAAAATGGCCAATTTTTCCGCTGTGTTCCAATAATCAGTAAACAAAGACGAGATTATATAAAAAAAGGAAAACATAGGAACACGGCCAATGCCTTTATTTATTTTTTAAAGGAAAAAGTAGTGAAATCGGTTAAGTTTTGGAGGAGTAATCAGGGGACTACGAATCGTTGATTTTGTGCCATTTTTAAGGTATTTTCGGTCCAAGCTGCAGTTGTCTCCTTCGCGCTCTCCTTCGCGCTCTGTAACTCTGTTGTGGGCACTGTGCGACAGCAATAGATTTTACAAATACCTATTTTTCAATTCGCCAGCCCTTGCTGTTTCCTCTTAAGTAAGATCTTTGTATCTGAGAACGAGGCGGGGTAAGCTCGGGATGTTAATGGGATTTCTTTTGTTTTTAATCTAGGGTCTTACTCTAGATTAAAAACATACGAGGACTTTACCCATAGCGCGATATGACGCAACGCGATTCGTGCGATATCGAGTCGATTGCCGATTTAAGGGGGATGCTCCAACCAGCCCGCGAAATTCAAATATTTTTACGTTTTTTGCAATTTGCAGGCCAGTGACATGTTGTAACTTTATAATTAAATGAGTTGCGGTAATAACAAGTATAATTTTAATTATAAAAAATATCAAAAAATTTGCTCCATCACCTTTCACATAGAAAAGCTGCATCATGTTAAAATCTCCGAAATCTAACTTCGATGCACCTTTTCTATGTGAGAGCTGATGGAGCGATTTTTTTGATAATTTTTATATTTAAAATTATACTTGTTATTACCGCAACTCATTTAATTATAAAGTTACAACATGTCACTGGCCTGCAAATTGCAAAAAACGTAAAAATATTTGAATTTCGCGGGCTACATCGACGCAATCACCTTAAGTCGCATGTATTTACTAATGGAGTGATGCGATGCAATTCGATCGTGAACTTCAAAAATCCACCCCCTTTTTAAGTTATCTTAGTCCATTCAGAGGATGTCTGGAAGATATCGCTATCAGTGATAAGACCGCCGTATTAGTACCATTCTTTTCTATTCTATACACCTTACTTACTACTACGACATAAAGACGCTTCAAACCAAAAACAAAAGATGTCGGCAGTGACGAGTGGTTGCACAATCGAATTTCTAACTAATATAACAGAGAATCAAGTGCATTGTCATTATTGTCTATGTGCGAAGTGGCAGAAATGTGAATTAATTCTGGGCTGTCATGTGTCAAGTTGCTTTATTTTCATAACTTTCTTTATAATTTTAAGTAAAAACGTAAAAATTTGCGATATGGGTCATAGTACATGCTGTGCTAATACAATTTTTTTCCCTTTTTGCTCAGTTTGAGGTTGGAAATGTATTTTATGCTTAACCGATTCAAATCCCGTGCGTATTATAATATCCATATTTTTCACGAGGAAGAAAATCGCTAGGTATAATATACACACTCACTTTTTACACTATTTTTTTCAATTTCGTTGAAAAACTAGTCAAAAATTAATATCACAAAGATATCTTATCATCTAGTTGACATGATTTGACAGATGACAAGTCCTGAATAGTTGCGGCCACTAGGGGCGCTGTCATCGCGCACACAACGAATAGGACATATCATGCAATTCGATATCGAGGAGATCTGTGAGCGATATCGTCAATACAAGCGACTCCATTAGCTACCACTAGCGATTGTCCATACATTTTCTTCGACCGGACGCTTGTGTGATATCTGACCGATATCGTCAATCGATATAAACCGATATCGCGTCGCGCCCGCCATGAGTAAAGTCCTTCGTTGAATTCGAAGCCTGTATTTGTGCTGGAGAACCATAGACTAAAAGAAATATAGCTATTGACTTTAATCTAACGAGAATGAAAGAATAAGCAGGTTCAACCGAGGGCCATCTTGAACCAAATGAAGGTCCTGGGAGCGTCAGGATAATGGTGTCCATGTGGCCTCCCCATATAGACCCCATTATCCTGAAGTCAGGGGAAATTAGGGGCTCGAAATTGTTTTGTACACTACCCGGAAAAATTTTTGGGTTACCACACCTATAGGCACTTTTCCCCAATTCGATTCTGGGGCCAATTGAAAAAATGACCCCGACTGCAACTGAATGCAAGTTGGTGCTAACACTTTGATTTTCACCAGGTGTAGCAGAGTTTCAATAAATAGTAAGCCAACTTTTCACAAGTTTTGTTAACATGACATGGTATTATGACTACGTCACCGTTTTTTTTTTTGAACTGGTTCAAATATTTTTTAAACTTATTTGCCATAATGTGTTTGATAAGCTACTTATGTTCATGGCGCTTGCAGCAGTTCCAAAAAAACGAAAACTGGTAGCAAACAGTAAACATGGTACAATCGACAAAGTTGAATCATGACCCATTTTGACAATTTAAATCGTTTGAATCCGTCAAAATTGACAAAGATCAAAGTCGTTACCATGGATATTATGTTTACGCGAATGTGGACCTAATTGTATTTCAAAGTCTGTAGGAAAATAAGCTTAACCTCTCCGAGGTGGGTATGATTCCACTTTGTCGATTGTACAGACGCCAGCACGTCAACCTACCCGAATCTGTCAGATTTTACCACTCAAACATTAACCTTCTACTCTTGTGATAAGGTTGAAATTCTATTAAAGAAATCTGACAGATTGTGGTAGCTTGATGTGCTGGCGTCTGTACATATCCCGAAAGAAAAAAGCTTTCATATACCTAACTAATAGATACTATTCGAAATTATTATAAGCCTGCGCAAACTCAATATCAATAACATATCGCTGTACCTACCTCTCACTACAAAACTGCGCAGGCGCTTATAACTTTACATTCAACCATAAAAACGTAAATAAAAACTACGTTTAACCGTAATATTTGTAACACTACACTTGTGTAGTAATTTAAATAATACAGTTTAAATTGCCGACACGTTCGGTTTCGTTCAAGTACACCAACTACTTTCTCCGGCAAACCGGAATTCATTGACGCATTATGTAGAGGTGATGGTTTATATCATACAGCTGTTGCCAGCGGCTCCACCTGCTACAACTCGATAATTATCCCACGAGTACATAAAATCGAGATAAAAACAATCCTATGAGTTAATCTAGGTTATAAACTATCTGTGTAGAAAATTTTTGCCAAATCCGTTCAGTGGTTTTTGCGTGAAAGAGTAACAAACGTACCTACATACTAATACATACATACATCCTCACAAACTTTCGTATTTGTAATATTAGTAGGATTTGATAGCTTTTCCTCACGGTTTTATTCACTGCTCGGCATCTATTGATCGTAGCGTGAAGTTATAATATAGCCTTCCTCGCTAAATGGGTTACTTCCCCAACAACAAAAAAAAATTTCATAATGTCCCGGATTTCTGAGATTAGCGCGTAAAACCAAACAGGCTCTTCAGCTTTACAATATTGGTGGGTATTACGTCCCGCCGTCCGTGGTGGGCCCGCGTGGTGGATTATGGCCCACTCCCTCTCACAGAGAGGAGGCCTGTGTCCCAGCAGTGGGAACAATATAGGCTGATGGATGGGTATTACGTCCGGTATCTCAATTATAACTTGTTTTGGCAATAAAGAGCCAGATGCGATGAGATATCTTCGGAGTGTGACTAATGGTTTCAAACTGGTGGATATAGTTTACTACTGAAGTTTTTCTACTTTTCTTGAACAAACTCAAGAAGCTATTTTCACTGAAACATATTTTTTTAATTTTATTCTAGTTTCAAGTATTACAAGGGACTTTTTTTTTCTCCTGTATCCTGGGTGCGTTCACCAACAAAGAAACTCCCATAACACAAATACCCAGATCCGTAACAGCTACTTGTAAGTCATACGTACAAATATTTGTCCCGTATGGAGATCGAACCCGCGACACATACTTAGATTACCTACTGTACCATTTTTTCCAAAATCTATGAAAGCTGTTACTTGTGAGCAATTAGGTGCCTACTAAAGTCACGAGTGTCCTTTCTGAACTCATCGCGAAAATCCAGCTTGTATTTCATTAAAAGACTTAATAAAATCAGACGATCAAATGGTTTGTCTAAATGAGTATGTAAGTATTCAAACTCGAAACAGTATTTCAGAGAAAACTAACCCGTTTGATAGTGAGATTTCTTCTGAAGCTTACCGTACCATTATAGTAAATAACATCTTGAAAACCTTGTACGAGTATAGGACAAAATTCATAGATTTAATCTGTGCAGTAATTACCAACCTGCCATCAAAACAAAGAAAAAGTCGAGTAATTAACTATTTGGTGAAATAGCCCAGCGTCTCTCACCGGCGCCCGCGCATGCTTTCACTTGTCTCCACACGTCATTCGAGCTGTCAATCAAGCCAACATGATCTTATCTCGGCTTTGAAATGTGTGAACAGCATTATTTTAAGAGTCAATTAGACGGGAACAACATTAAGCAATTAATTTGATGTATTAAAGAGAAGTTTAATGACGTAAATAACAATTAATTGGAAAATCAGTAAGGTTTGCCGCTCACTGTCGTCTTTTTGTTGTGGAGGCTTAAGGGCTTCACACACAGCAGCTATAATGTAAAGATGTACATTATAGCACGATACATCTCATTACATCTTTCCATAGAAATTCGAAGATGTAAAAATATACATTATAGCTGCAGTGTGTGGTCTTCTGACGATTTCAATGGAAAGATGTAATGAGATGTATCGTGCTATAATGTACATCTTTACATTATAACACGATACATCTCATTACCTACATCTTTCCATAGAAATTCGATGATGTAAAAAGTCAAATCAAAGCCTAAAATAATGAAGACAAAAAGTAACAGGTGTTAAAACGTTTATTGAAATTTTACATAACTCTAACATAATATTTCAGAAGTCAAAAACAAGTCTACCACTACCAAAAGCACAAACAACTAACATGGATTTAATTTGTAGACAAATTACATTCTACTATTGTTCTCTATGAACGCTTTTACTTGCTCTTGGTACATCCGATGTTTCTCTTCCAAAGACTTCAAGGCGGTCGTCTGACGGAGCCCACCTACGTTCACCATGAAACTTATTTGTACTGGAGGCACGTCATTTTCCGATTCCGTATTAATGCCTTTGTTAATAGAACCTGACTTTGACCTCTCCTTAGTTTTCTTCGCCTGCAAGTTTACGTCAGGTTTTGTTTCATCCTTTGGTTTTGGTTCTATCTTCTGATTCACGTTCTCTTTCTTCTTCGTGGCTGACTGCTTAGCTCGTTCCTTCTCCGCGTTCCTCTCTCTAGTTCTTTGCGCATCCGCTGATTTCGATTTAAAATACGGATTGTAGACAGACTTGACGGTCTTTTCTTTATCTCTATTCGACTTATTGACCAAATAAGATGGACGTTCTTCTTCTTTACGTTCTTTATTGTACGGCTCCTTCACAGGTTCTCTGCTTCGTCTCCCTGATGATTCTCGTTCAACTTTTTTATCATTTTGCGTATGACATGTTTTCTTATAAATCTTAAGACGGTTTTCCATTCTTACCTTTTCCGAATATCTTTGTAAACTCCTAGCTCTTTCTAGTCTTGGTTTGATCTGTTCCATGTCGGGTCCCAAACCACCTAGTTTAACATTTTGTATAGGTTCCACAGTGGCTCGTCTAGTATGGCGTCGGGAATTTCTTACCTCTGAAACACTCCTAAAATTTTCTGGGCTTGCATCACGAATTTCAACTGCTTTATGAGTCACATTTTGTGTAAATTCCAAATGCAATTCCTCTTCACGCTCATCTTCATACGAGTTATCCAGATAGCGATCTAAATCACGACATAGAAGTTTTTCATAATACATTTCATTATAAGGTTCAGTATTGTAAAACTCCGGCACGGGATTATTAGCGTCTTCACCGATACTTTCCCTCTCAGTATCTCCAAACTCTGGTGATATCGACCGTATGTCATTCCTATCCTGCTTTTGCTCTACATGGCGAGGAGCGAACTGCTTGCGGAACATCTCCAGATACGTGGTCTGTTTTGGTTTGCGGTCTCGTTCTTTATTCACCAAATACCCGGTAGATTGAAAGAGTTCTTTCTTTAGTTTTTCATTAAATTGTTTGTTACCTGTATTATTTTGCTTTCGGTTTTTGTCTTTTGGCACCTTTATGAGCACGTCTTTTTCATAAAAAGGCACAAGTATTGTGTCAACATTTTCATCCGAGTTAACATTTAAAGATGGTTTTCCTTGAACGTTTGGTTCCAAGCTGTCGAGTGATATACTGCTGTCTGTGCTTGAGTTTTTATCCATTGCTCGGAATGAAAATTTTAGCCTTTTTCTTTTACTCATAAATAGATACGACGATCTGTCCATAATGTCAAAGTGACAGCCGTTTCAGTTTTTTAGAAAATACTGCCAGGACACTTATACAAACTCTTTTGCAAGTAAAAAGGTCCAACTTAGAATGTAGAAGAGATTAATTTAAGTGCGTATTTGAACAGCAGCTTGTCTTGGGATATACGCGGTGTAGTAAAAAGCAATAACTAGTAGCACAGTCAAAAGTTGGAGCACGTAGTATTGTTGGCAACGGGCCAGATTGGAATAATGCGCAAATTGCTTTACGCCCTCGTCGGCAAGTTGGGGGCGGCGCGTGGCGGTAGCGTGCACGCTCACGCGTCCATCGCCGCTTGCCTGCCGCTTGCCCGCCGCTTCGCTGCACCTGTCAACACAATTTCTACAAAATTTTACCTTTGGAGTTGCATTTTAGGTCGTACTTGAGTCGAAATCCTCTTTGAAAACTTATAGTAGTTCAACTCCGCTCTACACACAAATCTAATCTTCAATTAGGTAGTGGAAAACCGAAATGCTCAGAGTTTTAACTGATTAGAAATGTATATATAGTAAAGACGAATAGATATCTATCCATGCAATATCTGATATTGCTTGAAATCCTCCTTTTGAAATTCTGCCAAAGATGCCAGCCAGACATTCAGACAGGATTTTACGTCTTGCTATTAAAGTGCTTTATTTATTTTCGCCATGTTAACAACTTTTGGACACACTTTTGAAAAATATCCACTGAAGTTATTATTGTCATCGGTAAAACTATCCTTTCTACTGAAGTAATTATTGTCATCGGGTAACTATAAGTTGTAGCCGGTTAACTTTCAGAATGACCAAGACCTTGATGAATCACCAGAACTGGTTTTAGTTCATTCGAAATGAATACTTTTAAGCCTGCATTCATTATTCTTTCCACAGCTATTGTTCTAAGTTCTACATGGTGTAGCATTATAACGTATAATAATTACGGAGTAAACAATGGCAGCAGATTCCTGGTTGGCTCCGTGCCAATGTCCGACTGAGATAACGAATTGGGGGCAAGCTACACGCGACCCGGCCGGATTTCCTCTTTTATTACCCACATAATACCTATTTTATGCATTTAGGTCTTTCTGGTCTTTCTACAGTTGCATTTTGGTGTTAAGTGCTAATACATCGTCTATTCAGAATGTCAATTGAACGAATGTTAATGTTTCCACTATTAAGATACGAGTCTCGTCACTGTGTGAGGGAACGGCCGTACTTTATCACTAGAGGTCAGATTTACATTGTTACGGTTTTTAGGATGTGTCTTTGTAAATATTTGGTTCTTTGGCATACCGGTTGCCTGAAGTTCTTTTGCAGCTTTGTAGAACTTTACTGAACTAAATAACATGCACAAACATTGATGGAAATAATTTATGATCAATCTATACTGATATTAAAAAGCTGAAAAGTTTGTTTGATTGAACGCGCTAATCTCAGGAACTTCTAGTTTGAATTGAAAAATTAAGTATTCTGTGTTGGATAGTCCACTTATCGATGAAAGCTATTAGACTACAATTTAAAGCCACATTTTCACTAAGTAGTGGACATTTTGTTCCGCGATTCTCTTATCGATGAAGGCTATTAGACTACAATTTAAAGCCGCATTTTCACTAAGTAGTGGACATTTTGTTCAGCGATTCTCTCGCTCGATATGAAATTAACATTTCACGTGTCCCACAACTTGTCGTAAGTTGTCTCTAGTAGAAACTGACCAAAGTAAACAGGGGAAATGTTGAGCAACATTTTTCACAAAGTTGTAGAGACATACCACGTGAATGTTGGGCGATAATATGACTCTACGACGTGTCTTCTAGTGAAACTGCGGCTTTTAACATTGCGCTACGACCAATAGAAGTCGAACAACAGTAGTGAAACTACGGAGAACAACTAGTATACAATAGGTAGTGTTGTAACAGAATTGCTACCAATTAGTCTGACTGACAGCGCAGCACCAGTTCATGACTGACATGACAAGCCATTGTTCCCATGACATTCCACTCCACAGTCTATTGATATTCAAGCTGTTGGTTTTAAACAGTGCCCCTGGTTAAATAATGCATTTCCTGTTGTCACTCAGATACTGCTAGAGCAAGAGGCTTGACGGTTATTTCGTCAGAAACATTTTTTGATTTTCTAAACGTAAATTTAATTGTACTCTAGGAATGTATTGAGAAAGCACGTTTTCTAAAAACATAAAGGACATAAAGTAGTATTTTGCGATCTAGCATACTTTCCTAGGATAGTAATGTACGAGTAAAATCATCAAGAATTCATGACCTAAAGTGATTGCTGTTTGAAATTGACAGTGCATTTCGGTTAGGGTAACTCGGGTGGCTATGACATGAAGCAAGGTAAAGCTAGCTAGCCTTACTAGGTAAGACTTATCGCTACGAGTAACGACTCTAGACGTCCTCTACCACTTCTAGGTCACATAGAACATTAGGTTGGTTCTTTTTAGCGTGGTAAAATCGGCAAAAGAATCCTCCCACCCAGGGCAGGGTGAAAGGGACTATCAGACTCATACTGACTAAAATCCACGATGTCCTTTAATAGCCTTTCGTTCCGGGGTCAAGGTAATTCGTTAGAGCGAAGGTTATGTAAATTTAGTATTATGGGTATTGATACAAAAGACCTAACTAACTAAAACCATGATTTAGTTTTAGCCCGTTTTATGGCTGCTACACACCTTACGATAAGTCGTTACCGATTAAACGGTACAGATTAACTGCACAGTTTCGGTAGTGCCCACACACCTTCAGACAGGTACTAGAAAACTGTACGATTATTCATTAGTTGAGCCATGGCTTCGACTGACGATGCGTTGGCAGTTGTTGGTTTATAAGGCAAAAACTGAAC
Organism: Agrotis segetum; assembly: GCA_036375495.1. Taxonomy (NCBI): domain Eukaryota; kingdom Metazoa; phylum Arthropoda; class Insecta; order Lepidoptera; family Noctuidae; genus Agrotis; species Agrotis segetum. The sequence goes on from JAQSVV010000292.1 coordinate 3,161,744, forward strand.
AAGTGGCCACACACGTTACGATTTATCGATACAGTTTCATCCGATTCCGATTTATCTTTCCAAAATTTCATCTGCTCCGGTCAACTGTACAGTCTTATAAAATCGGACAAACTGTACAGTTTTTCTCATACACACTTGTCGATTTATCGTTGCAGTTTATCTGTACCGACTAATCGTAACGATTTATCGTAAGGTGTGTAGCAGCCATTAGACTCACAATTTTTTTTTTTTAATTCACATAAACTAATTCATTATCTGAATCATCAAATAGTCAACGAATCGTATCATCTATTTTAGATTAGACTGCATACGGCATAATTCAGTACCTACGGCCAACGTTAATAATGTTATCACGAGTCGATTGCATTGTAATGAACTTCGATTCCTACATAATTTAAACTCTATGTAGGCCACACGCAGCTGCATTATCATTTAAATTGGTAATAGATGAGATACATTTGTTATCAAGTGATATGATATTAGTTAACACAATGTTAACTGCTTCATGAGTTTAAGGGCTGGTACACACGTAAGGCCACGAGCGGCCATTAGACGACGATAGCCGGCAGCGGACGTTAGCGAGTATCAACGGTAGCCGTCAGCGGCCGGTAGAATTTCTTCTTTAGTTATTTTTTACCTTTAATTGCTTGTTTTCATCTTGCTTAGTACTAAAAGTGAAATAAATAACTACAATTCTTTCATTCCAAACACACGAGTTTATTTTCCCAATGGAGGAACTAAACTAGTCGACTAGACAGGATGAGACGGGGTTCTTTGTTGTCAGTAGGATGCGCAATATTATCGAAGGATTCAAGCGATACTGCATTAAGTGATGCGGTTTAATTTGTATAAAAAAAGTTATAATTGGGCATTTCTACGGACACGGTGATTTTTGCTCAATTCCGTGGGCAATTTTTTTTTCACGATGTGAATGCCCTAACAGTGAATGATCACCAAGGTCAAAATGCATATTTTGTTGTTTATGACATGCTTTTAAATGGTTCTAATTTCAGTAAACGATTAAATTTTCTGCATATTGGCCTTTATTCACTTGTAATAAGGTCTATAGAATTTACTTTTTGACCAATTCAGTAGTGACAGACTTACACCATGATAACATCAGTGGCATTTAGAATTAGAACCGGAAAGATAATCGGACGACCGAGGCCCAAAGTATGGCGTAATGGCTAAAGGTGAACGAGTTACAACTATGGATGTTCCTTCATAAAAGGAACTTTCAAGGCTTTTACGCATTTTTCTATAAAACTGGATGACATTTTACAGTTTTTCCGTACCGACACCAATCTTAACATAGGCATGCAACGAAAATAGATTGACAATGGAGAGTCATACCCTTAGCAACGAATTTTCACTCTTTTTCTTTACAGTGTCTTTCCAGTATTTACAGTATTTCTTGTATGAAAAAATGGAACAGCGCCTCTGGTGTGCGAAGAAGGAACTAAGTTTTCCTTGAAAATTGACAAAGTTCCAGTTCACTTTACGTCTCAAATACTGAAAACACGTGCTAAGGGTACTGGATTATCGTTTCCAAATTCCAAGAAAACACGAAGACATGACTTGGACTGGGTTTTCTATTCATAGGTCTTGAACTTCAGTAACCTGAAAGTCTGGCAACCAGTCTTACAGTGATAGCATGTAATAAGTCAGTTAATATGCATGCAAAAATGTAATTTATAGCCTGTAGCACATAAATTTAAAAAAAAAATGTTTTGTTTAGTTCCGAAGATCTACACTACATACATACAAACAAACAATTTTTTCTATTCAATATTAGTATTAAAAGAAGAACAGATAAAAAAAATCTGTTTACTGCCGTAAAATTAATTTAGATAGGCACTTTGAATTGATCATAAAAATTACTTAAGTAATAGACAAGTTTGCCTTCAATCATTTTCGGCTATTCAGTTTTGCGTATCATAGCTAAAATTCCAATAAACTATTAGCTAATGTTCTACAAATTAATGTCCTTGACATTTGTTCGTGTTTTAAGATGATTCCATGATCGTGTTTAACAAAAAATAACAAAGACTTTATAAAGGAACCGATAATATGTCCCTACCAGTCCAGTAAACCATTATAAATGCAAAATCTTCATGAGGACGCATAAAGGGATGGATGGATGTTTGATACTCTTTTACACAAAAAATACCGAACGGATTTGGATGAAACTTGGTACCTATACATCAGTATACAGAATCTGTATTCGCCCTCTTTCCAAATAAAGTTCCAGTTCGGCTTACGCAAATCGAACCACGATGCAGCTGGATACCAGTATTTACATGGATGCGACTGTCTATTCGGACCTCCACAACCCAGTAACTGGGTAATATGCATGGTAAGACTGCTTGTCAAATTAAAAAAAAAAGCTTTTGACGAAATAGTACGACCATCAAAGATCGACAAAAGACATACGGGCCCAACGGTTTTCCGTAAATTTTCCGAGGCACGGAGGAAACTAAGCTAATGACAATGGTCACCCATCCACAGACCAACCTCAGCAAGCGCGGCTTAACCTGAAAGATCGGCCCGTGCTGCTGTAATTATTTAGCCACGAGCATATCTGTCATTTGATACCTATAAAGAAAGCACAAATCCTCAAGGTCCTTTTCCTAATCCTGAAGGAACTTTTTATCCTAGTATTAAATTCTTGGGGAGCAGTGCCAAAGGCAAAATTTTATGCTAATTATTAAGAATACTCTTACATATAATCATTGTCTTTTGACGTCGTTTTCACAGTTTGTATGAATGCATTTTTATTAAAATTGACTTGTCAAATACATAAATTAATTGAATTAAACTATTCATAATAAAAGTTATGACACTGGTTATAAAATAATAAATAACAGCTGCCGAAATTGACAAGCTAATAGCTCAACCATAGTGTACATATTTATTTGGGAAGAATAAATATTTTATTTATTGAAACAAATTAACTTATTGGCAAATAAAATGTTATCCGCTACAGTAGAATATTCAATTTAATTCTTTAAATTAAATATAAGTTAGTTAAATATAAGTGCAATATTTTGTAATCCTAAATGACAATGGGCAAAAGCGGTCCAAGATCCTCCACTTATGACACTTATTGGAAATGAAAGAACATAGTTGTGACATCATTCTGGCAAAATATTATCGAAATCTGTCCTGGGGTTCTTTTTTTATTTCCGTTTAAGTGACTACCTAATCTAACCTAACCCAACTTTTTTCAATCAGCTGTAAATGATGCCCGATGCATATTGAACCATCTGGGAAGGCGGTTGGCTTATGTGTGACTTGGACCCACTAAAAATACCAACAAAACCTTAAATAGCTAACCTAACCTAACTTTTTTTTTCATCTAAAAATGATGCCCGACGCAAAGTGAACCATCTTGGAAGACGGTTGGCTTATGTGTGACTTGGACCCACTAAAAATACCAACGAATTCTAAAATAGCTAACCTAACCCAACTTTTTTCAATCAGCTGTAAATGATGCCCGATGCATATTGAACCATCTGGGAAGGCGGTTGGCTTATGTTTGACTTACACCGACTAAAAATACCAATGAGACCTTAAATAGCTAACCTAACCTCACTTTTTTTTCAGCTAGAAATGATGCCCGAGGCACAGTGAACCATCTGGGAAGACGGTTGGCTTATGTGTGACTTGGACCCACTAAAAATACCAACAAAACCTTAAATAGCTAACCTAACCTAACTTGTTTTGTTAAGCTGTAAATGATGCCCGACACACATTGAACCATCTGGGAAGACGGTTGACTTATGTTTGACTTGGACCCACTAAAAATAATAACGAAACCTTAAATAGCTACCCTAACCTAACTTTTTTGTTCAGCTAAAAATGATGCCGGACGTATACTGAACCATCTGGGAAGGCGGTTGGCTTATGTAGGACTTCGACCCGCCAAAAATACCAACGAGACCTTAAATAGCTAACCTAACCTAACTTTTTTTGTTCAGCTAAAAATGATGCCCGACGCACAGTGAACCATCTGGGAAGACGGTTGGCTTATGTGTGACTTGGACCTACTAAAAATACCAACAAAATCTTAAATAGCTAACCTAACCTAACTTTTTTTTGTCAGCTAAAAATGATGCCCGACGTATACTGAACCATCTGGGAAGGCGGTTGGCTTATGTGTGACTTCGACCCACTAAAAATACCAACGAAATCTTAACCTTCTATTGGTGACGTGCCGTCAATTTGACACCTAATATCTAAAACCACTGAATAGTGTCGAACGACTGTTTCCCCTCACCCGCAGTTCTCAGTAGCTGCAGTTAGCTCAGTTTGGCGTCCGATTTCACACAAATTGGTCGTTGCAAACACACAGATGATGAGATATAGGATACACGACGTCAATTTGACGTCACGTCACCAATAGTGTCCGTAATTTATACTATTATCAAGTTGTAGTTTTTCATTAAAAAAATATCCAAATAACGAAGATTACGAGTGTTAACACTGAGATTTTAAAACAAAGTAGCAGTAATGAGTTGGAACAGAATCACTAAGTGGAATCTGATCGTAACACGAAAAGTGAGCAGAAAGTCCAGAACCTGACACGGACTCCGAGGATGAGTTTTTTAGTAATTTGAAAAGTGATAGGCTTTTGTTGCTCAATAAGTGCCGCAAAAAATAAAAAAAAGAACATCACATCTATGCAAGTAGTGCAAGAATCCTGTCTTTATTGCCTTAAAAAAAACCCACACCTCACCAAAATTAATCTTAATTTTTTTCCACTGTAGTAGTATGTTAAAACATTTTTTTTCGTTACTTATTAAAGTATCAATAAGAACTGAACGTTGGATTTCATTTTGATTTATTTATTTAATTTGATTTTAATATCTACGAAAATGCAAGCTGAACATTAATACTAAGTTTGTGTGAATCATATACGTAAAATTTTCTATTGTAATAATATATAAAAAGTGTTTAATTTATGAAAGTAAGATATCTACTTGTAAATAAAGCCATTTGTTTCATCCCCATGCACTTAGTTGTCCTGAAATTCGGCTTTCCAGAAGTACGTCAAAATGACGGTACGCCACCAATACTGTTACTCAATCTGACGTCACCAGTAGAAGGTTAAATAGCTAACCTAACCTAACTTTTCTAATTCAGTTGTAAATGATGCCTGACGCATACGGAACCATCTGGGAAGGCGGTTGGCGTATGTTTGACTTACAACGACTAAAAATACCAATGAGACCTTAAATAGCTAACCTAACCTAACTTTTTTTTCAGCTAAAAATGATGCCCGATGCACAGTGAACCATCTGGGAAGACGGTTAGCTTATGTGTGACTTGGACCCACTAAAATACCAACGAAACCTTAAATAGCTAACCTAACCTAACTTTTTTTTTATCTATTAATGATGCCCGACGCATACTGAACCATCTGGGAAGGAGTTTGGCTTATGTGTGACTTGGACCCACCAAAAATACCAACGAAACCTAAAATAGCTAACCTAACCTACCTTTTTTAATTCAACTGTAAATGACGCTCGACGCATACTGAACCATCTGGGAAGGTGGTTGGCGTATGTTTGACTGACAACGACTAAAAATACCAATGAGACCTTAAATAGCTAACCTAACCTAACTTTTTTTTTCAGCTAGAAATGATGCCCGACGCACAGTGAACCATCTGGGAAAAAAAAAAAAAAAAAAATGTGTGACTTGGACCCACTAAAACTACCAACAAAACCTTAAATAGCTAACCTAACCTAACTTTTTTAATTCAGCTGAAAATAATGAGTGACGCACAGTGAACCATCTGGGAAGACGGTTGGCTCATGTGTGACTTGGACCCACTAAAAATACCAACGAAACCTTAAATAGCTAACCTAACCTAACTTTTTCAATTCAGCTGAAAATGATGCCCGACGCACACTTAAGTATCTGGGAACGCGGTTGGCTTATGTTTCACTTACACCCGCTAAAAATACCAACGAGATCATATTTACCTATTTAAATAGCTAACCTAACCTAACTTTTTTTGTTCAGCTTCAGCAGACATTAAGGCCGTAAGGTATTTTTAGTCGGTGTAAGTCAAACATAAGCCAAACTCCTTCCCAGATGGTTCAGTATGCGTCGGGCATCATTAACAGATAAAAAAAAAGTTAGGTTAGGTTAGCTATTTAAGGTTTCGTTGGTATTTTAGTGGGTCCAAGTCACACATAAGCTAACCGTCTTCCCAGATGGTTCACTGTGCATCGGGCATCATTTTTAGCTGAAAAAAAAGTTAGGTTAGGTTAGCTATTTAAGGTCTCATTGGTATTTTTAGTCGTTGTAAGTCAAACATACGCCAACCGCCTTCCCAGATGGTTCCGTATGCGTCAGGCATCATTTACAACTGAATTAGAAAAGTTAGGTTAGGTTAGCTATTTAAGATTTCGTTGGTATTTTTAGTGGGTCGAAGTCACACATAAGCCAACCGCCTTCCCAGATGGTTCAGTATACGTCGGGCATCATTTTTAGCTGAAAAAAAAAAAGTTAGGTTAGGTTAGCTATTTAAGATTTTGTTGGTATTTTTAGTAGGTCCAAGTCACACATAAGCCAACCGTCTTCCCAGAAGGTTCACTGTGCGTCGGGCATCATTTTTAGCTGAACAAAAAAAGTTAGGTTAGGTTAGCTATTTAAGGTCTCGTTGGTATTTTTGGCGGGTCGAAGTCCTACATAAGCCAACCGCCTTCCCAGATGGTTCAGTATACGTCCGGCATCATTTTTAGCTGAACAGAAAAAGTTAGGTTAGGTTAGCTATTTAAGATCTCGTTGGTATTTCTAGTGAGTCTAAGGCACGCATAAGCTAACCGCCTGCCTAGATGTTTCAATGTGTGTCGGGCATCATTTACAGCTTAACAAAACAAGTTAGGTTAGGTTGGGTTTGGATAGGTAAGGTTAGGTTAGATTAGTAGTCACTTAAACGGAAATAAAAAAAGAACCCCAGGACAGATTTCGATAATATTTTGCCAGAATGATGTCACAACCATATACTTTCATTTCCCATAAGTGTCATCAGTGGAGGACCTTGGACCAAGTTTCATACATTTTTGCCCATTGTCCTTTAACATTATAATGGGAAAGTGAGTTTGTTTTTTACGCTGCAGCTTACGGGAGCAATTCTGATGAATTTTGACACAAAGAAATAAATAAATTAAATATGAAAAAAAACCGGCCAAGTGCGTGTCGGGCCACGAACAGTGTAGGGTTCCGTAGTTGCCCATCAAAATACTTATCCGAACTAACTAAACTGATTCGCTGAATTTAATTTTAATTTTAAAAAGAAGAATTTTCAAAATCGGTCCAGGAGTCTGAGAAATCGGGGATAATACATAAAAAAAAGATTACGACGAATTTAGAACCTCCTCCTATTTTTGAAGTTAATTAAAAATAGTTGACGATTAAAACCTACCCCAAAAAACATACCTATAAAAGCTGTAAAAATAAAGTTGACAAACTTACATTTGCAGTTGTCTCCGATACATTTTGTTTAAGAAAATATGATATCCAAGTACATTTTATAAGTTGGTCGACTATTACTCGTAAAGTTGTAAAGCCTACTTAGTCATGATAATTTTCTTTTAAATTTCGTTATATATACTACTATTGTGAATTTTTTCACACCCCTAAACATAACCGTTTAGCTGGTAGAGGGGGGGGACACTCGAGTCGAGCAAAATTTTGCACTTTAAAGCTTAATATTTCACAAACGAATTTTTTTATCAAAAAATTGTTAATGGAAACTCACATTATTTTTTAAAGACCTATTTAATGATACCCCACACTAAGGGGTATGCGAGAAACAAAAAAAACATTCCCACTTTACGTGTACAGGAGGTACCCTAAAAAAAATATTTTTGGAGATTTTATTTTACCACTTTTTCGGCACAACAAATCCGTATATTTACACCAAATTACAGCTCTCTAGTATTGTGCGTCTCTGAGCTAAACTGCGGACAGACGGACGGACGGACGGACGGACGGACGGACGGACGGACGAAGGACATGGCGAAACTATAAGGGTTCCTTGTTGACTACGGAACCCTAAAAATTACCATTTTTCAATAGGTAAGGTGGGCGTATCAAAAGTTGGTCTGATGTAAGTTCATGAGGGTTGTTTATGAATCACCTGCAAAACAATTTATGATTTCATTTGCTTTGTTGAATAGTTTCGTAATCTATGAATTATTTAGCGTTGATAGCAGATCTCTAGGTCGATTTTGATTAATAGCTGAGAGTCCTTGCATTTTAAGATGTTTTATAGGCTAATGCCATATTTAATTGTATTAATAATATTAAAATTACTTATAGTAATCGAATGTATTCCACGGGAGATTAGCCTTAATAACAAGCTTAGCTTACTAATTTAGTCATCAAATTGTAAAAATTAAATCTATACCTAGGTATTTATGAGTCAAGCAAAAACTTTGTACTTATTTGTATAAAAATTCAAAGTTTTTGGTCCTAACAGTATGTTTGGCACTGTCAAAATTTGTATCCAGGAGTGCAGAAAGCTAATAGATAAGTAATTATTATACTTTTCAAACTTAGAATTATTATAGATTTTCGAACACTTTGCGACGGCGACGATAAGTTTATAATCATAAAAGCAAAATTACAGTATTGATAAAAAATAATCTCCACTACCTAAACTAAATAGTATAACTTGTTTGATCACTATTTAAACTAACTATTGTTAAATTCTCATATATTTTTGTATCAAATGGTTTATAGATGGAAAGGATATAACTACCTACTGATCATACAATTCCTCATTAGCAACAAGCTTATAAACTCGGAGAATAAGCTCTAAATCTCGATAAAATAAAACTATTAACCTACAGTACAATCTTAAACGAATCCTTTTATCAAATTGATCAGTAAACCATCGACAAGGTGACACAAATTAGGATGGGTTTACACCTCCGTCAATGTGGGCCAAGGTGCAACGAAAATTGATGTCAATTTACTTGACAATGGCGACGCGGCTTTACATTTACAATCTCTGCGCACGTGTACTTAAGTGTTGATAAACTTGGACAACAATGAAAATGTCTTCCAGGGTCATAATTGTTGCATTGTGCATAGGTTTTGGTAATCATCATTCTGTCTTTCATCATTTATGATTATCATGACACTTCAACATGAACGCAGTCCTCAAAATATTTTAAATGCGAATGTGAGTTTATAAGACTGTTTTGCCTACATCATTGAACCGATTTCGCCAAATTTTGGGACAAAGATAGGATTTTATAGGCAGGCTTCCTTTTTCTTTATAATTTTAAAGAAATAGGAAGCGAGCGAAACCGCGACTGTAAAGCTTTGTGTAGGTAAGTGTTCTATATGTATACTGGTTTTCAGAACGTAAATAAGAAACTATCCATCAAATAAAACAGTATACGGAACAACGGAGTTTTCACAGGCAAATAGATCAATAAAATTGCTTTCATTTTGTTTCCCAAAAAAAAAACGTAATTACCAATATAAGTCGATAAATACGTACCAGAGGCGTCTCTAGCCCTTGCAGCGCCCGTGTGCAACCAGTACCCTGGCGCCCTCTAGTATAGTAAGAGCGGGGCCAAAATGGAATACTAAAGGTCTTTACTCATGGCGCGCTGCGACGCGACGCGATTCGTGCGATATCGAGTCGATTGCCGATTTCAGTCGCACTTTTTACTAATGGAGCGATGCGATGCAATTTGAACGTACACTTCAAAGATCCACCTTACTTCTACGACATAAAGGCGCTGCAAACCAAAAACAAAAGAAGTCATACGTGACGAGTAGTTGCGCAATCGAATTTTGAACGCAGAATCATGTGCATTGCAATTAGCACGCAATTCGATATAGAGGACATCATTCTGTGAGCGATATCGTCAATCCGTGCGACTTCATTGGGCGTTTTTCCATTAGACGGCACGGCACCGGCTACGGCGACGGCTCCGTGCCGGTGCCGGGGAAGCAAAAATGAATGAAAACATGGCTCGCTTTTGCACTTACCGGCGCCGGCGCCGGCCCGGCGTTCATACATTTATTTTTTGCTTCCCCGCACCGGCACTACGCCGGCGTTGGCGCCGGTGCCGGTGCCGTGGCGTCTAATGGAAAAACGCCCAGTAGGAAACGCTAGCGATGGTCTATACATTTTCTTCGACCAGACGCTTGTGTGATATCTGATCGAGAGGGCGTTTTTCCATTAGCCGGCCCGGCAGGTCGCGCACCGGCACCATCGCCGCTGGGGCTTCGTTTTTCCACTGCGCCGGTTCCACGCCGGTCGCCCGGTGAGTGATACAGCCGTAGTCACATGGACTTCAACATGACCACAAGTAGAGTACAACGTGTAGATGTAACAATAATGTTATTATCTCTTGTCTTTTAACATCTACGACGCCAATACCAACGCAGAGAAAACGAATTTTGAATTCATCCTAACAAACCACAAACCAAATTCATCGAGGCTCTCTCCCTCTGTTCCGCATCCTCCTACCCTGTCCCGCGTCCTTCTACCCACCCGCGCGCATTCACACGTACTCGGCTACAATTCATATACAATACACATGCAGATTTGCAGCACTCAACGCCGGGCTGGCGACGGCGCCCCGTCAAGTGCGAAAGCGAGCCATACGTTTTCATACATTTTTGCTTCCTCGGCACCGGCACGGTGCCGTCGCCTTCGTCGATGCCGCTGCCGTGCCGGCTAATGAAAAAACGCCCATATCGTCAATCGATGCAATCCGATATCACGTCGCACCACGAGTAAAGTCCCCAACAGTTATATTTTCAAACGGAAATTCGGATGCAAATGGTGCAATTTTAAATGATGCGGGAAGCAAAAGTTATTTTAGGAAGAAAGGAGTTAGGTATAATAAAAAAATCACGACTTTGTTTTGCGTCCCTGGGAGTTTTAATTTGAACTTTATAGCATTCTAATACAGCCGAGTTATTAATGATTGTCGGCGTGTTGTCAAACGAATCAAATTAAACATGCAGATGCCGATGCACACGCCTTTGGTAGCGCTGCGACATACGCCAATTTAATCTATAATTATCTGTTTTAAGGCTGATTTCACGTTGAAACAAAAGTTATTGTGTTTTAAATAGAGTAGGAAAAGGAGTAGCCTTGCTTTGCGTCCGCGCGCCCGGCGTCGGCCATAACACGTGCGCAGGGCCTTTAATACTGCCGCCCGGCATAACGCATCTTTGGAGGTGTCGTGTTAGAGGGCGCTCGGCGCCCCCTTAGACCCGGCGCCGGCGTGCACCGCACACCCTGCACAATAGGTAAAGACGCCTCTGATACGTACTCGTACTTACTTACCTTTCTCTAAACATTTTTTTTTTTGACACTTTGAACTGCGTGGTTGCTGAAGTGCAGGGCTGAAATCTGTCATGTTATTGTTACTAAACAAACATATTATACTCATCAGTTATGTAGGTAACAATCTAGGTTTACAGGATAACCGCTAGCCTGAGGGTTCACGAGCTCAGAGTCTAAAAATATGAGTTTGAAATAGAAAAGTTATTTTTGTATTTAGAACAATTCCCGAGAATTCCTGATCTAAAATACATCGTAAATGAAAATAGAAATAGAACCAATTCCCAGACTGCTCTTATTAGAAATAGATCGTGTAGAATATTAAACTGACTAGTATAGAGTTTCTATGTAAAAGCCGTAAAAATAAAAGTGATGGATTGGTCACCGTAATTTGGCGCGCCCTTCACGTGGTCGTGTCGTTGACCTAATAGAGCGATTCCTAATGGAGGATTAATTTTGGCAACATGGTGGCAAAATAATCGCCGTACACGAACACAATAAAAACTCCATGAACTTGTCATTTTTAGTATAAAAGCTTTAACAAAAATTATTAAGTACCAGCACCTATGTGATACGGCACTACTTGACTTATCAGAACAAAAAAAAATGTAAAAGATTTATGGTATCATCATGTTATAAGTTTTTTTTTTTAATTTCAATCAAACCTCATACTTTTATCAAACACACCTGAGATAAAAATGTAATATTTTAATACAAACAGATTTTCTGGAAACAAAACTGGAAATATTTAGTTTAGTTTTTTGAACCCTACACCGCCACCACTGTTTTTTTTAAATTTTAATCAAACCTCTTACTTTTTTTCAAAAATATAATATTTTTTTTTTTTTTGTATTTCGTTCCAGTTATTGCAGAAGGTATGGCGTTGATCGTGATAAATACAGTTATCCAACATTTGCAATACAACTGATACAGTTCAAGTTCGACAGTTACGATGACCGGAGAATTACGATACTTTGCGTAATCCATTGAGAGGCTGAATGTAAAAGTAACAGCAATTTACTCTCACTACTTCATACCGCTAATGATCAATTTTTTTTTCTTTTACAAAACGTTATCCCACACTAGGGATAAGGAATTGCTCCTGCGTCGTGCGTGGATGCGTTACAAACAGAGAAACTCACATACACAAACATTCAAACCCCGGAACAAAGCTACTGATACAAATATTTTGGACGTGGAACACTCACTTTTTTTTCTTTTATAACATAGTCGGTTGTACGTCTTCGTGGGGATAGTTTTCAACCTCCAGATACTCCAATCCAGTTAATTTTATTATTTTCAGAGCAAATACTGAGCTAAACTAACTACAACTGCAAAAAAAGGCTTGCAAAAAGAGCAACCACTTTCTTCATACTTTTATTTCATTTAGTAAAAGCAACCAGCAACCACGTTCTATATTTTTCCGTGAAGCGTGCCAAACTTACGTAATAATAATTGATCGATTACGTGCTTACCTGTGCAAAATCATGTTTATCGATATGTTCCGCCAATTGAGCCCGACAGATATTTAGTTCCGAGACAATAGTCCGATTAGTTAGGCTGAATGCACTTGACCTACATCCGGTTAACGATTAGTATAGCAACACTGGCCGTAAGTCAGTAGCGATTAAAAATAAAAAAGCGCGGGACAAAAGCTTATTCGAATTTCGATTGCTTGTCTATGATTACATTAGGCGATGAACTTTAAAAGGCGTTCTGTTTTTAAATTGCTTTTTTTTATTAGGCTGTAGGAAAGTCAGGGTTTTGTGCCAATGCCAAATTAATTTTTAAAAAAATACAAAAGACCCGCGCTGTGGTGTTATGATGCCGTTGACTCTGGGGTTCTTGATCCTTTTCAATTTATATTAATTAATTCATGATTTTAAAAAGTATAAAATATCTAAAATCGGATAAATGAGCGTATGTTTCTTCTATTTTAACATGGATGAAAGAAAACAAATTACCCATTTCTTTTAGAATAAATTACTTATGGAGCCAATGTACGGATCTTTGACCTAACTTTGTGAAGCCAACGACCCATCTACCACAAAACGGTACTCCTAAACATGTTATCGAATCCGGGACTAATAAAATATTTAGTCTATGGGATAAAAAAAAATAACTTCGAAACGAAATAGTCAATGTCATTGGCCGATTTATTTAAAAAAAATCTTCGCAGCAAAACAAATAGGTTGATAACCTAGCTAAACACAGTTAGATATTAAATTAATGTTCCTTTGAAATGTATCAATAGTTTTTTGCCCATTTAAACATTTACATAATAACAGAGTAAACATAGGCTAATAACTTTATTATTTTATTGGCAGAACCGGCCTATTTTACACTTATTGAGTATAATTACCCATTTTATTACAAAATTGGTTATTAGGAATCTATTTCTAGAGTACCGACCTTCGCTATTAAAACCATTCGTCATAAATAAGACATCAAATCTACGTAACACCTCTGCTATCGATCACTCTTCCTGTTTATATCCACGTTAAAGTCACCCTTACTTACTCATTACTAAGGTGTGTTATCCTGTGAAGTTTTTCCGTGTTACGTACGACCTGTTTTACAAGTTGTTTTGTCAAATGATGGTCAAATGAAAAACGACCTTAATTAATGCGTGCTAGTGATGAGTATGGGTGCGACCTCGAACATTTACGATCACTTCACATGATCTATCCGTCAGCTGGAATTTTATATTTCTATCCCACAGATAACGCTTATCTAGCTACTTAAGTGCTTATTCCTCTTACCTATAAATAATGAGAGTGTACAGGTGCACCTACCTGTCAGTCTCATATAGTTTTTCTGAATAATGCGTCAAACCTAAAATTTCTATGCTCTATGGTATAAAATCATAGACATTTTAAAGATTTTATAAAATCTATGGTGCAAATCCATAGACTGAAAAATCTTTAATCTATGAAATCTTATAAGTAGCTCAAGTAGCTGGACAAAGTTTTCAATGGGTTCTTAACGTAAAGTTCGTAAAAGCTCGTTGAAATAGTGAAAGAATTTTTGCTGGAGCTGTATTTCAGTTTCACAATAGGAATTTCTTCTAATGGATGCGTTTATAAAAAAAACACTTTGGACAAACACCCAGACCCAAAACAACTACATAATAATATATTTAGGCCATTCAAATATTATTCCGTGCGAAAATCGAACCCGCGACACGTAGCAGCAGTCTATCGCTCAAAATCTGTCTTTGATCCTTTGACTATAGAAGATTGTGCATTCATGTGTTTTTGAATATTCCATTCATTCACTTCGGTCTAATTAAGTGATATGAAACTGAAAGGTTAGAATATAAACTTATGATCAAAGTGTTAGTTTTGGGATGAATTTGGTCCCTACTTCACTGTTAATGAACGTATCATATTTACCTTTTAAGTAAAAATCTCTGGTTGACCGAGCTTCGCTCGGCTTTTAAAATGTCTACACATATATCTTGGGAATCGAGCTTTTCTCGAACCTGGGACCTTGATAAATTGATTCCTTGAGCCGAAAAACCCCTAATCTGTAACTTTCATGAAAATCCTTGGAGCCGTTTCTGAGATCCTGATTATATATAAATATACAAGAATTGCTCGTTTAAAGATATTAGATAGATGGATAGATAATTACATACGAATGGAAGCAAATGCATTCGATGTGGAGACATCTCTTTAAAAATCCTGCTGTTTAAATAAATGCTGTTCAACAAACGCGCTAACGATCATATTGCAACATAAACTACTCAATAAAACCCATTAATGAAGATGAACAAACCTTAAAATACTCGATAAAAAATATTACAATGATCAAAAAGATCATTAAAATCAGTTTCCTAAATAATATTCTCATTGACATTCAAAAATAATTATGTACTTACATAAATTGATCTTCATAAATGTTCCGCATATAAAATAAGGTCGGCTTATTTTTCAATAAGTAATAAAGGTATTAATTACATTTTTTTATTCGATTTAATAATTGAATAATGTCTCAATTCGGTATCGTTAACCAAGACCATCGTTTTTGTAATAAAGAAAATAAAATTTGCTTGTCTCTGGTTGGTGTTTTTTTCATTTAAAACTTTCGATATATTGTCACCACTCATGAATAACATTACGTGCATGTATTCCTTTTACGTATGTTTTTAAATCCACATAAGAATTTCGCGCGTAATATTTTTAAATTCATCGTCCATTTTGCCAAATACGTCATCTTTGGAAATAACTTATGACTACAGATTTCAGCGGTTTTATAATACTTTATTTGAAGACATGATGGATATTTCCCAGATATAAAATATTAGGTAAGTACCTATAGTTAAAATTAATCAGGTGTCATGTCGTGGCATCATAGTTTTTATACAAAAATGTTATAGGTAAGTGTACTAGTGTCGAATGCCTGTATTCTTGATAAATATGTTAATAAATAAGAATTAATATTTTATGAGAATAGCAATAATTTCTAAATCGTTTCTATCAACCGTTTGCCGTTTAAATAAATTAAAATTATTTGGTACCTTTTTATAATATGCATATCATTGATCGATATATAAATCTCACAGCGAAATAAAGTCCCAATATACGTACAATCTATCTATAAATTCCCTTAACATGGAATGTCAAGGATTATCTCAATAATTGACATTGAAGCAGTTCTGTTCTACCCACTGGGGAGTTAGCATGAAGGTAGTTATTAGCAGGCTAGATTACGCCCGTATCGAGTAGGATATCCCTTGGGATACCGCGGAGGATGATGAATCACAAACCAGGACTTGATTAACTACCTCAAAGGAACTTGAACCAAGTTGATTCTAAGTTGAGATATCAAACTTCAAAAGTGTAGGACTGGAGAAAATTTTATTGAAATAATATACGAGTATTATGTAGTATGCATTTCAACTACATAGAAATAGGAGGAATTTGACGCCATATTGTGACGATAATAAATATACTTAGATCGATTGTAAAAAAAAAATTGAGGTCACTGTAATTGCTTACTAAATAAAATAGTGAGCGTTACTCAGCCAAAAGCTACAGATTTCAGTTTAAGAAAGTCCTAAAATAAACAAAACGAGATGTAAGTATTTCAAAGTTATCTTTATACATAGTAAGAACTAGCTGTGCCCGCGACTTCGTTCGCGTGGATGTCGGGATTTAACAATGTATTTTTTAGTGCGAAGCGCTTAATTCTCGCCACGTTTTTTATAAATCATATCGTTTTCATATAACCCTATATTTACAATTTATTTAGATTTTCCAAGAATATTTGACGTGTTTGTAATAAACGCCCGCTGTCGTTCAAAGGCAGTACTATTCAATTGCTACTGGATTAGAGCACCCATTCCATCCCATTCCAATACTCCAGCCAAAAGCTACTCCATCCCACTCCATCCCACTCCTTACTCCATCCCACTCCAGTCCCCTCCATCCCACTCCATCCCACTTGATCCCACTCCATCCCACTCCATCCCACTCCATCCCACTCCATCCCACTCCATCCCACTCCACCCCACTCCATCCCACTCCATTCCGCTCTATCCCACACCATCCCACTACAACCCACTGCAACCCACACCATCTCACTTCATCCCATTCCATCCCACGTCAACCCACTCCATCCCATTCCATCCCACACTATCCCACTGCGTCCCACTCCATCCCACGCCATCCCACTCTATCCCACTCCATCCCGGTGCATCCCATTCCATCCCAGTCCATCCGACTTCAGCCCACACCATCCCACTCCACCCTACTCCATCCCCCTCCAACCGACTCCATCCCACTCCATCCCACTCCACCCCACTCCATCCTACTTCATCCCACTCCATCCCACTCCATCCCACTCGATCCCACTCCATCCCACTCCATCCCACTTCAACCCACTCCTTCCCGCTCCATCCCACTCCATCCCACTCCATCCCGCTCCACCCCACTCCATCCCACTCCACCCCACTCCATTACACTCTATCCCACACCATCCCACTACAACCCACTGCAACCCACACCATCTCACTTCATCCCATTCCATCCCACGTCAACCCACTCCATCCCATTCCATCCCACACTATCCCACTGCGTCCCACTCCATCCCACGCCATCCCACTCTATCCCACTCCATCCTACTCCATCACACTCCATCCCACTCCATCCCACTCCATCCCGGTGCATCCCACTCCATCCCAGTCCATCCGACTTCAGCCCACCCCATCCCACTCCACCCTACTCCATCCCCATCCAACCGACTCCATCCCACTCCGTCCCACTCCGTCTAACTCCATCCCACTCCATCCCTGTCAATCCCACTCCATCCCATTCAATCCCACTCCATGCTACTCCATCCCACTCCTTCCCACTCCATCCCACTCCATCTCACTCCATCCAACTCCATCCCATTACATCCCACTCCATCCCACTACACCATCCCTTTCTATTCCATTCCATCCCATTCTAGTGTCAAAAAAAAAAAAAAACATTCCACTCTACTCTACTCTACTCCACTCCTCCAAACCACTCCACTCCAGTCCACACCATATATTTAAATAGGTATGTAGTTTTTCTATTCCAAGCGCCACAGAACTGCGCGTCTCGGTTTAAGTAATTTTACTGACTGTAATTTTACTTCTCGAACACTTTAAATTCAAATATCTTTTGATAGACTGGTCCGATTTCAATGAAACAAAAACTAAATGTTACTTCAAGTTACGGTCAGTCGTTGTGTATTAAAGTTATCTACATAGCTTTCGTACATTTTACATGATGCCCGAACAAATAAACATACAAACAGACAAACAGACATACAGACAAACAGACAAAAATTCTAGAAATGCTAGAAATGGGTTCTATTGGTTGTCCTTTAACACGTTGGCTATATTTTTTGAGTTTTTTTTTAATGTACAAAAATTATTTTTCTGCAGTTTTATTATATGTATAGATGTTGCTGATTAGTGAAAGTGCTAAGTAAACACTACACTTAGTTTTAGACGCCAGCAAGCTACCACAATCTGTTAAATTTCTATAATACATTTTCTACTTTATCACAAAACAAGAAAAATCACATTTTATTGGTAAAATTTGACAAATTGAGAGTAGTTAGTAGTAGCAATTTTTACCCGACTGCGCCAAAAGGGAGTATGTATATTCTTTTGGCACACTGTTCTGCATAACACGGTTTGCTGAATTTTAAATTCGGCTGAATCTATTCATCAACTAGCTGTTTCTTGTGATTTTTGTTAGACTCCTATAGTCGTAGCGTGATGTTATTTAAAGCCTTTCTCGATAAATTGACTATCCAATGCAGATTATTTTTTCAATTCGAACCAGTAGTTTGTGATATTACCGCGCTCAACCAAACAAACATTATTTTTCAATTCGAACCATTAGATTCCCATATAAGCGCGTTTAACCAGGGACCGAAAACCTTTACAAATTACGGTACCGGTATTGAAGAATTTTGGTTATTTTTCAGACTTAGGTAACCGCTATCTGGGTAACCAGACCGAAGAAAAATTTAACCTCTATTCAGGTTACCGTTTTAATACCGGTTAACTAAAGATAACGATTCTTTGTCACACACACATGCGATGCGCGCCCTGTGACGATTGCCGACGGCACGTGTGAAGTGTGCAAGATAGGGGTAATTTTTATTTCGGTAACCGGTATTAATACGGGTTATGTATTCACTTTTAATAATAGGGTAATCTTTAAAATTACCTGTAAAAGAAAAAAAGATTGTTACCGAAAAAATACCCGTATTGATCATACCGGTTTCGGTCCCTGCGTTTAACTAAAACAAACTCTACAGCTTTACAATATTAGTACCTATACTAAGTGAGCGATGATTTTATAACGTTTTAAAACTTCGATGAATCATTATTTAGATGATCAATCATCGATATTTAGCCGCTTTTATAATTTTTGTTAGGTATACATACATACCTACCTACTTCAGTTTTTATAACAGCTTTGCAACTAAAAATGAAAGTAACAATCAGACAGGTAGTACTGTAGTTTTCTATCAACAAGCAAGTTTTATTTTATTATTTGTAAACTTTCTGTAAAGCTTGGCCAGAACGTCTTGAAACGAAACTAATCTTTTTGTTTTGCTGACAACGTTTAAAAATCTTTGACATTTGATGTAAACAAAGAACGCAGGCTAGATTTATTATTGTGTCATAAAACTAACGTAATAAGTGAAAAAAAGAAAGTCATTCAAAGTGCTGGTAGTGAGAGCACAGTGGCGACTTCCGGTTTTCTACTCTAATTTGCCAAGCTGTAGTTTTTAACACAGAGTTTTTAGAACAGGACCATATTAATATTACATAAGACGTCACTATCCGTCTATGTCCGTCCGCAGGCTATCTCTCATGAACAGTGATAGTTATATTACCTAGTTGAAATTTTCATAGAAAATGTGTTTCTAAACATAAATTAATAATTATGTAACAACAAACATGTTTTTTTTGTATTTCTAAAGGTACGAAACAATTCATGAGTGAGACCGACTCGCTCTTGGCTGGTTTAATTAGCATAAAAAAGTAAGTAAAAAATACAGAAGAGTACCTAGTTTTAACCTTCACCACATAGGTATTTAAATTTTCTAGAAATCCCAAGTAAATAAACAAGAATAAAGTAAAAAACACAAAAAAAAAAATAAACTAGAACAATTACTTATTTAGTGAATTCACAATATTTTATTTTATTTTTGTTAAAGTTGTTATGACATAATAATGTGGACCTTCAATAACCTCTAGTTTTTTAGACTTTTTGTTTATTAAATAGATAGGTATCACACACCCGTATAGGTATTATCTATCTGCTATATTAATAGGTACTTGTTGTTGTTTCACTACCGCTGCTCTGTTCCTATCGGTCATAGCGTGATGTAATATAGCCTATAGCCTTCTGCAATAAATAGACTATCTAACACAAAAATATTTTTCTATTCGAACTAGTAGTTCCTGAGATTAGCGCGTTCAACCGAACAAACAAACTCTCAAGATTTATTATGATTATCTGCAGACATGTATTAGTAAACTAGATGTTTTCGAAAATAACAGATTTTACCGGATTCATACCAATTTCGACACAAGGTCAAGCTTACAAGACTAAATAAATCCATAAACAGACGCTTTAATAAATCATGATTGCCAATGTAAAAAAACATTAAAACAATAGTCAATTAATAACCCTTCCAAACTTGACCTCTTTATGAAAAAAACTTATTCCAAAAAAAATGTGACCGCCTTCAAAAACAACCACAAAAAAGGGTAAAATAACCTATAAAACTTTTCTTTCGGAAGTCGGTGACTTTTTTTATTAATTTCCTTGTCTTTTTTGCCACCGACTTCCGAAAGAAAAGTTTTGTAGGATATTTTACCCTTTTTTGTGGTTGTTTTTGAAGGCGGTCACATTTTTTTTGGAAAAAGTTTTTATTTTACTCTTTTTAGTTTAAATATTCAACCAACATTCTTTACAAATACATAATTTTCTTACATGTGCACTAGAATTTCGTAATCCGTAGCACCGGTAATAACATCGTTAACATCTCTTTCATTCAGTCTATCTCAAAAACTACTGAACCGATTTTGATGAAATTTGCAGTATTCCCTAAGTTGAACGATACCTAGTACAACAAAAAAATAATTTTTTAAATCGGACTTGTAGTTCCGGAGATATGCGAACACGAACATAATTTTCTTACTTGAGAAGTTGTACCTTCCATCATCAGCTCAGCTTCATGAGATGATGATTTCTATACGCAAGTACTTGAATTACTTCATAAGATTTGCGAAAAACTATGTGTCAGCTAATAAAATTTGAGGGTTGCCCTCGATTTCTCCACGATCCAATCATCAGATCCTGAAATGGTGACAATGGGACCACACGGGAAGCACCAGCTTTCGATTGAAAAAAGAATCATGAAAATCGGTTCACCCAGTCGCAAGTTATGAGGTAACAAACATAAAAAAAAAAAAATACAGTCGAATTGATAACCTCCTCCTTTTTTTGAAGTCGGTTAAAAAAAATACAATTGAAGGTGCACCATTTTTAACATCAATTAGCAAAAGTCCTTTGTGTTTCATCATCATCATCATCAGCCTATTAATGTTCCCACTGCTGGGACTCAGGCCTCCTTTCTGTGAGAGGGGCTGGGCCATAATCCACCACGCGGGCCCAGTGCGGATTGGTGAATGTCACATGTCTTCGAATTTTTGGTTCTAGGACATGCCGGTTTCCTCACGATGTTTTCCTTCACCGTTTTGAGAGCAGTGGTGATGAAATAAATTACACAAAGTAATGCGCCTGCCGAGATTCGAACCCACGACCTGCAACTCGTAAGTCGGGGCCGATACCACTGGGCCACCACTGCTCTACATTGCGATTTGTGTTTCCGTGCCCTACAATTAAAACGCACCTAAATACCATAACAGATTAAGACGAATAAACCCTTTTCAACTTTATCTCCAAAGATATAGGGTTGATAAGTCAACCACAGTTGTCCGTGGATGTTAAGAGAGCTTCCGTACATTGTGGACCTTTGGCAGGCCAATGTACCCATTGTCTTAGCAATGGATGCTCTAACAATGAAACCGCAGTAAGAAGTTCGATTTGCTCTTAGGAAGGTACTAGCGGTAGCCAAATATTTATATTGATCGATATGCCTTGCCTTTTCACAACAGTGCAAGGGTCGGTATCAAGGCTAACCAGAAGCTGTATAACAGTAATATAATGTGGAATTTGAAGAATTCAGATTATTCGCAAAGGCGGCATACCCAGTTAGTGCTGTTTGTATATGTATCATATCTCATATCATGTCTTTGGTACGAGTACGTATTGGTAGGACCATTGTAGGACAGTGGATTGTTGGACTTTTAAGTTACCTACCATAACAACTGTCAAAGCTGAACATATGACAGCCGGGCCAAACAGAGTACCGAAATCGGAATCGAATATTACTACCCGTCAAATGTCAGTCATCTCTCTTTGAAACAATGCCATAGATTCGCCAATACGTTTATTATTTTGTCATAAAATCATTTATTTTATTATTTGAAAATGTTGAAATAAATATTGAAAACCAAAAAAAATACCAGATTTATTATTAAGATTTATTAATAATTGAAAAAAAAAGAAATCATGACCAAAGTCATGATTTCTTTTTTTTTCAATTATTCAATGTTTATACTTTTCGCGCGTCTTTATAGAGTAGAGTACATTTAACGATTTAATTCTTTGTGTTGTAGCCACTTTGTTTCCGATCTTGCATTGTTGTCCGATACTATCGAACTGTATTGAAATGTTGAGAGAAAGCAAAAAGAAACCACTTTTAATGGCAATAAAGATTGATATCAGAGGAGAACAATGCGTTTTTTTTATTAAGATATAGTATCTTTGTTCGGTAACATTGCCAGTATCAATTATTTATTTATTTAATTTGTAATAGAAAGATGAAGGAATTTTGAGATCTTGTCGCCTTGTCAACATCCAGCCACTGAAAAGATTGAAAAGATGATTATTATTTAGGTCTACGAGATTTTCAAATAATAATAACTCTTAAAATTAGATGTTTACAGAGTATCGTTACGGTTTATATTCGTAAAAAAAGAACCTTTCCTAGTCTCATTTCCTACCAGAACGTGTCGCTATATTTTTCATGATGACCTGCTTTTCTCTTAATTATAAGCCACAGCCTTCTTAGTTATAAGTACCGTTTATCTAGTGCTATCCCATTTTTCGGTCCCCAAGAAGGGAGAACCAGATAAAAATGACGTCGATCCGTTTTCTAAAATCCTTTTTCCCCAACAAATTCTATAATTGTCAGTCAAAAAATTTGGCTTACAGAAAAAATAAATTTAAAAAAAAACGCGTAAAAAACAGTCATTTTTATCTGCATTCTCGTTTCTTCGCAGACGAGCTGGAAAGACAGAACAAGATTACGCAGCAGATCCTGGAGGCGTTTATCCAGAAGAAGCTGGGATTAAAGACTACCGTGCCCAAGGCGCCTTCGATCCTCGACATCCTGCCAGTGAAGATGCCAATATCCCTGACCCCAACACAACCAGAGATCGAAGAAGATATGGAAGAAGAAGAAGACGAACAGGATAACATGGACAGCCAAGAGATAATGGACGACCACGAACTAAGAGAAGACGATAGCTTACAAAGCGTCGAAAGCGAACAGATCGATTCTATTTACAACACTGAAGGCAGGTATCGCTATTCTATAGAACCTAGCATTTTTTTAAATTATAACCTTCGATTGGCATAGGTAGAGCTATTTTGGTTTATTGACCGCAAACATTGATGTTAATATGGATATTACTCGGGATGCCGCCTAATACCAGAAAAACAATAGCGGGGAGTTAATGTCGCTAGAGAGACACACCCACAGACTAGATAGGTTCAGACAGGGCACTCTCTTATAGCAAATTTAACATGCCTGAAGGTTCACATATCATGAATGACAGCTTTTTTTTTTAAAGACATATACGATTCAGCCTAGAAAGTATTTCTTGCTAGGAATTAATTTTAGTTTAATTTAATATTAGCATATTTCTTCATATAATTGCAATCACATTGCAATTATATGAAGAAATATGCTGTAATAAGTCAAAAGAGGGATATAAGGAATAATAAAAATCTTATTAGTTTCATTTATTTTTATTTTAAAATTATTAAAAACTTTTAACTGTTTATTCTCTAGTGGGAACACGTCTGTACCTTTTAATATTTTATTAATACAATTTCAACCATTAAACACGTGTTCAGAAACAGCATCCAATGAATTCCAACAAGTACTTACATATAATATGATTTTTAATATCTCTAATCTTAGAAATCCGTTTAGGTCGATATTCTAAGTTTTTATTTGCTTCTTTATTGATGACTCCGAAACATTTCCCGGATCAATGTGGCTAAAACTTGTTTATCATAAGTATGATGCGCCATCTTTTCATCGTTTTTTTCTTGGAAGCATTTGAAAACTGACGTCCTTTCGTCTTCTAACACACCACTGCACTTGTTGTACATGTTGCACATGTTTACAGCTTCAGATAGGGAGGATTATTTATGAAATTAGATAAATAAAAAACTAACACAAAAAACTTTGTGAAATTGTTTGACAGATTAACAAACAGTGATACCAACCCTCAGAAATGTTTATCCCTAAAACTTAGGTCAAAACTCCTAAAATCAACCCTATTACTTGAAAAACCATCTTACTCTACCAAAAAAAAGTATTCTTTGACAAAATTGGATGTCCTTGGTCAATAAATTTTAATTGCCTATTTTAGATTGTAAGATGGTAACACTCATAACAAAGATGGCTGACAAAAAACGGAAGGCGGGGGTACGCGGGGGGTTAGGAAAGTGTCAGATGAAATACGTGAACCATGACTTTAAGGTTGAGATATTTTACTTGAAGATTACCTGACCAGGACACACCTGTCTTTGTCTCTATCTGCGCCACTTTAATTGAATTCTTTACCAACAGTAACAGCTCTACCTATTCTGGTCTATGATAATAAACAATGATTTTAGTTTCTGAATGAATTGCATTATGTAAATTGCATTCTTTGTTCAAACTGCGACATCTTTTCAGCACTAACATGCTAATATTTATATACGTTGCAATTTTAGCGGTTTACTGCATGATAAATATTGATTCCTGTTTTCAAGTTCAGTGCATTTGTTATTTGACTGGTAGATTTTTTAATTAGCTTTATATATTTGCATTTGGTTAGACCTTTAGAAAACAAATATTGGGTGTCTAGATCAAGATTTCATGTGACCGTAACTTTGTCAATTTGAGATTCTGATGACTTCCTTAATCTACACGTTACACACTTAGTCATCACAACTCTTTTTATGCTATCCAAACGGTTGCGATGACAACTCGTCCCATTAGCTATTTCGTCTGTATCCCTATTACGTCACATTCACTAATACGTCACCTTGTGCATCTGGTCATTTTTATTAACTCGTCTCATGTTCTATTTCGTCTCTTTCCCAACTCGTCCGTCCGACGCATATGACAACGTACAGTCAACATCCGAAATTGGGGATGATCAGACTATAACATACCTACCGATACCGATAGTAAAAATGACCAGATGCACAAGGTGACGTATTAGTGAATGTGACGTAAAAGGGATAGAGACGAAATAGCTAATGAGACGAGTTGTCATCGTAACCATCCAAACAAGATACTGATATTTCTTCTACCACAAACTCTGAGCCAACAACCGTAGTACTTGAAATAGATTGGTCAAACATTTGTCAATACCACTAACAGTACGCAACGCGTGCGCAAATATGTCAAAGACAACGCGACCTAAATCTTTACCACGGTAAGGCAAATATTATGACAAAGTTTGATCAAATATTTGAGATGCGTTCTTGCCAACCTACGCATAGTTGATTAATTGTGAAAATTCAATAAAAGACAGCTATTATTTCTTAAGAGGAAAACAATGAATCAGGCTCTAATTTGGTCAAGCTCATGTTAATTTTGTAGTATGTGGTTTGTACCAATTATTACTTACTAGCTGTTGCCAGCGGCTTCACCCGCTACAACTCGAAAATTATCCCACGGGAACATAAAATCGGAATAAAAGCTATCCTATGTGTTAATCCAGGTTATAAACTATCTGTGTACCAAATTTTAGCCAAATCCGTTTAGTGGTTTTTGCGTGAAAGAGTAACAAACATCCATACATCCATACTTACAAACTTTCGCCTTTATAATAGTAGTAGGATTTTGTGAAATTGTCTCTGCCTTGGCAAATGTGTTGGTATTATTGAAATCTAGGACTTATACCTATTCACTGATAACAACTTTTACTTCACCAAAGTAAAAAATGACTTTTTGATATGCTGCCAGGCACCAAATTCCTTGTTTTAAACAGCGCCAGCTTCATAATCCGTTTATTATTGGAGTCGGCTTTCAGTCTTACAGGATGCAGCTGAATAACATATTTCAATCATGGAAAGAGTGACCTATCTGAATTCTAAAACCTATTTATTATTATTAACTGGGTAGGTACCTATTGGGTAAATCTTATACCCTTTTCTTGGTAGAACTGAAAGTCAGTCTTTGTACAGAACATGCCTTTTTTATCGTGGTAAAATTATCAATTGAGTCCTCTTGCCCAGGATGGGACTGTTAGAATCGTACTGAATAAAACCCACGGTGATCATTCAATAGCCCTTTACGTTCTCATGAAACGGTTACCTGATTAAACAGTCCCGCGACCCCGGAAACTTGAACCCCTTCTTTGGTAACTGGAGGTCAGATTTCAGGCTTCCGACTTTACACCGATCGCGATAGTCAGACACCCTTGTATAACGACGTGCTATCAGTATTTTACTAAAGCATAACATGAACATAATAGACTCTAATAAAATGATTATAGTGCACAAATTACCATATTCATTGTCAGTTAATTCTGTAGTTCAAGGTGTAATCGGCTAATAAGCGGTGCCGGTGGCGGATCGTGAGGCGATTGCACTGGCCTTTGAACCACTACGTTCAGAAACGTCTTACATTGTGATTCCTTCGATGAATTTAATTCGGTTCGGGTTTAATTTAGTATTATGTTAAATTAGACAAGTTCATTGTATAAAGGATTTCTTAAATAGTTTATTGTTTAGTAAGTAATTCTGTACTTTATTTGGAATCCTGATGTTGTTCTTCACTTATATCATTTTGACAATGCCTCAAATGCCTTTTACGATAAAAACTTTTTCAAAAAAAATGTGACCGCCTTCAAAAACAACCACAAAAAAGGGTAAAATAACCTACAAAACTTTTCTTTCGGAACTCGGTGACTTTTTTTATTAATTTCATTGTCTCTTTTGCCACCGACTTTCGAAAGAAAAGTTTTGTAGGTTATTTTACCCTTTTTTGTGGTTGTTTTTAAAGGCGGTCACATTTTTTTTGAAAAAGTTTTTATTTTACTCTTTTTAGTTTGAATATTCAACCAAAATTCTTGTCAAATACACCGGTAATAACATCGTTAACATCTCTTTAATTCATTCCCTATCTCAAAAACTACTGAACCGATTTTGATGAAATTTGCAGTATTCCCTAAGTTGAACGATACCTAGTACAACAAAAAAAGAATTACTTAAATCGGACTTGTAGTTCCGGAGATATGCGAACACAAACATAATTTTCTTATTTGAGGAGTTGTACCTTCCATCATCAGCTCAGCTACATGACATGATGATTTCCATACGCAAATACTTGAATTACTTTATAAGATTTGCGAAAAACTATGTGTCAGCCAATAAAATTTGAGGGTTTCCCTCGATTTCTCCAAGTTCCAATCACCAGATCCTAAAATGGTGACAATGGGACCACACGGGAAGCACAAGCTTTCGAATAAAAAAAAAATCATGAAAATCGGTTCACCCAGTCGCAAGTTATGAGGTAACAAACATAAAAAAAAAAAAAAAAATACAGTCGAATTGATAACCTCCTCCTTTTTTTGAAGTCGGTTAAAAATAGTGGGTGATTATATTTTAGGTGGAGAAAAATCTAAGCTCTTTTACTGAAGAGCGTCAATAAAATGACGGGGCCCCCTTTCAGAGGGCCAAAGGCTGCCGGGGTCGCGGGACTTATTTCCTTACCGTGACCCCAGAACATAAAGAGCTATTGAAGAACACCGTGGTTTTTAGTCGGTACAAGTCTGACAGTCCATCCCGCCCTGCCCGGGGTGGGAGGACTCATTTGATGGTTTACCATGCTAAAAAAAGCGCTTTTACTGAGTAAGTACCTAATTTTATATTTCTCATTCAGTTACATAAAGCCTGAAAGATAAATAAATAGTAAAACTCGATTAGTTGCACGCCTATATCGCCAAACTACAAATCTAAAACAATGTTCATGATGTAAAAAAAATGTGCATAATTTAGTTTCTACCTATTTATTTCTAGACGTAGCCGCATAAAACTTAATTATAACAAAAAAAACGAATATCTAGAAGGTCACCCTTGAATTCACATTCCTATGGATTGATCTAGAGAGTGAAACAGACAATAATAGAAAAAATAATAAAAACAGCATCATTATTTTGATGGCGAAAAAGAAGGAATTAGAAGAAAATAAAAAGCACGTGTGACCTTTTAAAAACGAATATAACTATTATAATTATGTAATAAAATCAATTGAGATGCGTCCGCAATCACAGATATTTATTTTTACATATGGATTTTTATCAGAAAATAAGAGTTCAGGGTTATGGGTCGTTCGTGATCTGACATTTGCAATAAATTAAATGATAAATATAAAACATACACGTGTACGCGCATTCCTATTATTATTTTGTAAATAGGCATGTTCAATAAATTGCAAAATTAGTAAGTTCATCGCTAATTGTTTTCAAAATTAATTGTATACGTATTTTTCCTTTGTTGAGTTAAAGCATATTTTCAAAGATATAAGTAATATAGTCGTGAACATTGGAAGGAATGGAGAGAGGCCTTTGTCCAGTGGGACAGCCCAGGCTAAGAAAAAAAAAGTAATATAACGCATCAATATTCGAGAGTATAGGGGCTTGTGACGTTAGGAGCAAATAAAACTGTACCTACTTGCTTGTGACGTGTTCGCAATTTTTAAAGTGTCGTATCCTCATTATTTCTGGTTTACTTTACTCTAACTGACCAATACTAGTCTTGAAGAGTTCAGAGATCACTAGACACGCTCAATCTAGAAACCGCTCTTAAAAACTAGTTCAAATTCTACGACGTTAGTACATGCCATAAAATACAAAATAGCGATCAAATCGTTAATCAGGAATTTGCTTTATAACGCTCGTTTTAATACGGTTCCTTAACAATTTGGAAATAAATATGACATATATTTAAGGAGGCATTAGTATGAAAATGAGAGTGGAAATAGATTGGCCATCCCACCCAGTCACCTTGGAAGGTCGTTGATACCGAAAAAATGGCGGTTTGACATTTATTAAAAATGCAGTTCACGAACTAGTTCGTTCGCGAAATAGGCGATGACACAAGACTACCAAATACATTAAAATAACCTACTTCTATAATTTTGCCATTTCGATCAGGCAATTATATTTTAAAGTGAGCATTATATTCTGGGTTTGTAATTTAACATTGACAAGACCAATGTACATATTCTTGCACTCAGTCTTTTAGATACACAATATATAAATAGCAACATGGCGTGGTTACTAAGATTACCCACCTTTTCATCTCAAGAAGTGGAATAAAGAGTTGTTTTACAATATAATATGAAGCACCCTTTACTTTATTATTTAAACTTATCAGAAATTGATTTGAATGTGATAATTTTCAATATAATTAAAGACCATAAAACATACCAGTGTCCGGGTTAAACCTATCAATTTATCTACCAGCGATCCGATTAAGACCAGCTCGATGTTTCACCCCTACAAGTTCTCCTTGAAGAGTTCAGAGATCCAGACACGTGTCGAATGCAAACCAACAACAAAAAAAAACAAATTCACGACGCATACATGCCATAAAATACAAAATAGCATCACTAATCAGGAATCTTGCTTTATAACGACACGTCGTAAAAAGAAAATAAATATGACATATATTTAAGGAGGCATTAGTATGAAAATGAGAGTGGAAATAGATTGGCCATCCCACCCAGTCACCTTGGAAGGTCGTTGATACCGAAAAAATGGCAGTTTGACATTTATTAAAAATGCATACACAAAAAAAATGGCGATGACACATGGTAACATTCAATACTTCTATAATTTTCCATTATCGATAATTATACTAGAACAGGTCCCTATGCTAATTCACAATTAAATATTCTTGCACTCAGTCCTTTTAGGATCAATGAGTATTATTATATTACAAAATGCAATTTCCCAAAAAATTTAACCAGCATTGCATTTGTGCAAATTTTGCTTTTTTATGCAATGGGAATGACATGTTTCGCTTTTTGCGCCATTTTGTCGAATTTTGAGCTTAGCAACAAAAGCTGCGTTCATTTTTATTTTTAGTGCAATGACTTAACCTTGTAAAATATGTAGGTATAAGAATTGGATGTTTACCTATTAATACACTTGACATTTCAACAGTTCAAATGTTTTCCCAAAAAACATTGTAAGTATGTAAAATTGTATAATATCCGACATATTTTATTCGGATTATGTATGGTAAAATTTATTGTTTTATTGCAATAACTAGTGTTTGCCCGCGGCTTCGCTTGCGTTTTTTAGAATTTGAGAAACAATACGGATCGTGTGGCGCCATCTGGAATATGAACGTAAGAATATGACCTACATATAATGTTTTCTCGGAAACAGCTCTCTTCTGTTATTCGGGATGTAAGATACCTTATATCCGTGTCTAATATATTGACAACGTATATGCTAAATTTTGGGACGATCGATTCAGTAGGTAGTAATGCGTGAAAAGGTAAAAAACAAACATACTTGGATTTTTATTATTAGTTTAGATCAATAATGTTATATCTAGGTACATAGTTTGCATAGGAAACGTCCTTATTTGAGCGACATTAATTTCAAAGAACCGTGTTTATTTAAACATTAGACTATCATTTTTGGGTCGATTTACAGTATCGCTGCAAATTGAACGTACGATAGCATTGCTCTTCTCCCTTTAGCATACCGCGTGATACCTAAAAAATAACTAATTATCTGACTCGATGAGTACAACTTGTCGTCGTTTAAAACAGAACCTATGCACTGGTTTGAGCACCAATTCAAAACATAAATAAACACAAATTATAGAAACTACCTAAAGAATTTTTTTCTAATCTTTAAAATTCCACACCTCGAAATAATTACAATTAAAAAAAATATCCAACTTACTACCTAACCTACAATTTAAATCGGTGTAGATTTATATCCTAGAGAAGTATTGAAAAAAAATAGTAATTATTTGAAATCGCGAATAATATTAAAACAAAAGTATGCACATTTTTTTTTAATTATTTAAAACTCTCAGGACAAATAAAAAAAAACTCAAAAAGAGAAAAAAAAAACTGCGAGATTTGATCCAGAGACCCCTTGCACGAAAGTCAAGCAGGTTACCATCCGGACTGGCTAGTACGTTGACAGTGATTTTCAAATAGCGGTTCTTGTGTAGTCAACAATGACTGAAAATCAACATATTATTATAAAATTGCTAATCCCCCAAGGGGAATAGCGTAATTATACATATCCTATTAATAGAACAGCAGTTTTAGGAATATTTGAGGAAAAATTGACTAAATAATATCCAGTGGTTTAGCTTCCAACTATCAACAAACATCTAAAAACAACAAAATTCAAAATTGCTTATCTCCCAGGAAAAATAGCGTAATAATACATAGCATATTAACAGAAGCATATTATAAGGAATATTTTTTTTTTTTTTTTTTTTTAGCGTGGTAAAATCATCAAATGAGTCCTCCAACCCCGGGCAGGGCGGGAGGGACTGTCAGACTTCTACTGACTAAAATCCACGGTGTCCTTCATAGCCTGTTACGTTCCGGGGTTACGGTTAGGGAATAATCCCGCGACCCCGGCAGGCTTTGGCCCTCTGAGAGGGGGGCCCCGTCATTATGCTGACGCTCTTTGAGGCGCGCGTGGGACACAACGCGCCGTCGACCCGGGCATGGTCCTTGGTCGGGCAGCGAGTTGCCCTTTACTCGCTGCCCGCATGCCCGCGCCTACGGTGGCCGGAGATCATCTTGCGACGTCCGTCGCCGTGGGCGCCTACCACTGCGGCTGGGGCGGAGGGAGGACGCTGTCCTCTCTCGCTCGCGGCCTGCCTCCTCCTTGACGAGCATTACTGCCTCGCAGAAGGAGCTGACCGCTTCCCACTCCGTCTCGCCCGCAGCATGGCCGCAACCAATGCCGGGCGCGAGAGGTCTCCGCCTATCGCAGCCGTGAGGACACGTCGGTGCTCCGCCCAAGCTGGGCAGTCTTGCACCGTATGCTCCACCGTGTCCTCCGGGCGATCTTCGCAGTGGTGGCACCCAGGCGTCTCCTCCTTTCGCATCAGACACAGGTACCTCCCGAAACTTCCGTGTCCGGTGAGGACCTGCGTCAAGCGGTAGGTCAGGACGCCATGACTTCTCTCCAGCCACTCCTCAAAGAGGGGTCTTACCGCCGCAATTGCGGCGTGCCCGATTATAAGGAATATTTGAGGAAAATTTGATCGACAACTTTACAGTAGTTTCGGAGATAGATCAAATCAAAAAAAAAAAACATAAAAAAAATTCGAAAAAAATAAAAGTTGATCTGGCATCAGAATCGATCCCTCATCTCGAAAAAAATACAAAAAGAAAAAAAATATTCAATGTACAGGAATGACATCTCTACGATTTTATTATATGTAAAGATAAAGAAGAAAAGATGGTTCGACTTATTAAGTTGTTATAATAATTGAATTATAAATAAAACTTTATGGCATCGCTAAGATTATATGATGGTATTTTTTGTTGTTGTATAACTTAGCAACAACAAAATATTAGAATATACATATATTCAACGTTATTTTGCAATTCAAAAAGAACCGTCGTCATTGCTGATAAAACTATTACAACGTAATACAATAATATCTGTATCTGCTTTACATATAGGGTGACTGGTAATTAGTGAACGATACTTAAACACGTGATTGTACTCATGATAACCAACAACTTTTACTATGGGAACAAACCCGAAATCATAAAAAAAATATCAGCTGTTCAGTACATTTACGTTTGCTTAATGTGTTTAAGTATCGTTCACTAATTACCAGTCACCCTATATAAAGAGCGAATATGAAAATGAAAGACCTAGCAGAATATTTAAGATGGTGTCGCAAATTACAAACGATACCGAAAACTCAAATGTCAATTGCAGGAAACAAACTGTTCAGTCTGTATTCTGGATGGTACTTACGTACGCTCCCCTACTTTACCTACGTACGTAGTTACGTACGTATGTAGGTACAACATGACATCCATATTGAAGTGGGCATTGCAATTTTAATAGGACACGTAGGAACGCGTGAACCGTTGCAAATGTAGTCTAGTCGCAAATACGTACTTAAATATGCAGTTAAGTAGTTGGTTTTTGATTGGTTTGGTCTTCTTATTTTTTTTAAATGGAATATTTAAAGTGATTTTTGCAACACAGCGTTTCCGTTACAATAAAAAATTAAAAATCGGCAACGTTTTTAATATAGGTGATAGTCGGGATAATACAGATTCCGATATTTTCGAGTTACTAGATGAAACCTGCTTCCTAGGTCACAGACTACCATTTATTTAAGGTTTGCCTCTAAACTACTTAATTATATAAAGAAAACCCTCTTGAAATGACAGATAAAATGCATACCTAATTCATTCAATAACTATACACATAGGTGCATAGGTGCTACTAGTAATCATGAACAATTCTCACTAAAGGGTGAGTTTCACCATTTTGACATAAAACCTGTTTTCACGAACCAATTTCAGCATAACTATTGTTCAGAATGTCTGAAAAATAAAATGCGGAACCTTTAAAAGTCAAAATGATTTCTCTACCCACATTTTGATCTATGGTGCTCATGCATCTTGTAATAAAACAAATATTGTAAAAAAATCTGTTACAAAACAACAAGTTAAAACCGAAATACATTTTAGTAAAAAACTGCAGAAAATATGAATATAATTTCCATTTCTCGCTACCTGAAACTGTATTTTCATGATGGCGAGAGATAACGCAATCATGCGATAATCTCAACTCAATTTGCAGCGCGCCGTTTATGATATTAACAGATGGGGCACTTCATTAAAAACCAGTTTTAGGGTGCTCCCACATCTATCGACGCGGAATCGGATTTTTCGTCGCCCTTTCTCTTTCTGTCGCTTAAAACTGCCATTTGCTAGACTGAGATAGAAAGCATAATGCGATCGCATGCGGCGGAATCCGCGACGCGGCCGCGTGCTATCGCATTGTCTCGGTCTAGCAAATGGCAGTTCTAAGCGACAGAAAGAGAAAGGGCGACGGAAAAATCCGATTCCGCGTCGATAGATGTGGGAGCACCCTAATACACAAATTTTGAAATTCAACATTTCATGAGCACTTATATGAAATTTTGTTAACATTCGCTGTATTTCAGAAGAGGTCATTTTGTGGTTTTCCTAAACTTATTGATTTTTTGCTTGACCTAGGTTTATGTAGTCAGTTTTAACCTATTACGATAGGCTTGTTAGCCACTTAAACAAACTTACACAATCAAGGCAAATAGTACAAGAGAAAAAATGCTATATAAATATAAGGAAAAAAATATGCAATGTTTTCACTGCTGACGCATCTAAGCCTCTTTCGTACACAAGGCGAGACGCGTAAGTATCCGATACTTTACGACTTTGGTGTCCTTTATGCTTTGTATTGCGATAGTCGCCTGAATACCAAAGTCGTAAGGTATCGGACACTTGCATCGCCTTGTGTACGAAGGGGCTGACGCAATCGTAACTCTTTACGCGTCATCATTCGCAAGAGACCTTTTTTGACTTATATTACAAAATTAGAACAAAATGCATTCCCTAGCACACGTTCACAAATTAGCGCTTTTAAAACGCGACTCCTTTTTTTTAACTCTAGGCGGGCGGTATTCGCTAAGTTCAATTCTCCTTTTTGTTCGAATGCAGCGGTTTTTTAACGCCAGTTCATAAAACGCTCGTGTGATTGGGGTTAAAGTCTTCGAACTTTTAGTTCTAGGACACGTCGGTTTGGTTCTCCGTTTTGAAAGCACTGGCGATGAAATAAACAACCTTACTACTCGTAAACCTTTACAACAAACAAACTTTTTACGACTACTCTCTTTTTTGGAATGCACGGCCCAAAGAGCTTAATCGGTAAGAAATTCCAGCTGTATAAATCCAGGTGGCATTAATCCTTTAGGACCTGAGTGCATCCTGGTGGAAGGTGTCTCAAAGAGGTTCCCGCAGAGCTTGTGATCTTTTTCTTGATATAATTCTTTAGACTGCACCAATCTTGTTATAGCTGAAGGTATGCTGTTATAGATAAAGGAAGCAAGTGACAGACACATACCTACAAGTATAATTACGGTTTTGTGTGATATAGTATCAGTTAAACGAAGTTTAATAAGTGATTATTGAAAATAAATGAAACAACCCAAAAGTGGACATTCCCCTTTTTAAAGAAAGATTGATTTGAATAAAAACTTTTTCCAAAAAAATGTGTCCGCCTTCAAAAACAACCAAAAAAAAGTGTAAAATAACCTAAAAAACTTTTATTTCGGAAGTCGGTGACTTTTTTTATTAATTTAATTGTCTCATTTGCCACCGACTTCCGAAAGAAAATTTTTTAGGTTATTTTACACTTTTTTGTGGTTGTTTTTGAAGGCGGTCACATTTTTTTGGAAAAAGTTTTTATTTTACTCTTTTTAGTTTAAATATTCAACCATAATTCTTGTCAAATACATCATTTTCTTACAATGAGCACTAGAAATTTGTAATCCGTAGCACCGGTAATAACATCGTTAACATCTCTTTCATTCCCTATCTCAAAAACTACTGAACCGAATTTGATGAAACTTGCAGTATTCCCTAAGTTGAACGATACCCAGTACAACAAAAAAAGTATTACTTAAATCGGACTTGTAGTTCCGGAGATATGCGAAGACAAAAAAAAAATTCTTACTTGAGGTACCTTCCATCATCAGCTCAGCTACATGAGATGATGATTTCCAGAAAAATACAGTCGAATTGATAACCTCCTCCTTTTTTTGAAGTCGGTTAAAAAGAGGATGGTCTACTTTTGGGTTTACACGTTGATATAAGGGTCGTTTTGCAGTTACATTTTTACTAAACAAGCGTTCAATAGTTGTTTATCTTTTAGTGGTAAGATGGATAATGTTAAAGAATTATAAGGTAATTCATTTTATGAACAATTTTTTTTTTAATTTCGTGTTGTATTGATATTATGTCCATGTATGGGATTTGTATTATAATTGAATTGTTTTGAAATTGTTTTTTTATGCGATATCAATAAATAAATTTATCGTCAGTAAGCATTAATCACCAATTATACCGGTAAACAGCATCTCCATTCATTGATTATTTTGAGTAATTGATATTTAACCTTCACATAAAGTATTATTTTGTGAAGTTAAGCTGCT
The DNA here is from genome assembly GCA_036375495.1 of Agrotis segetum. Lineage (NCBI taxonomy): Eukaryota > Metazoa > Arthropoda > Insecta > Lepidoptera > Noctuidae > Agrotis > Agrotis segetum. Next base: position 3,198,221 of record JAQSVV010000292.1, read on the forward strand.
GTTCATTAATTTTATTACCTTAAATATTGAAACTAATCTCTTCGTGTATAATTTATCTTATTATGAAAAGGTTTTATTTTTAATCCTTACCTGGTAAATTATTTGTTGATATCTAGTTCTAAGTGGCGAATTGTCGTTCGGCGTGGCGGTCTAAGGGGGAGGCCTATGTTCAGCAGTGGACGTCCTCCGGCTGTTGATGATGATGATGATGATGATGATCTAGTTCCAACAAAATCCATTCGAGACTAATTTTAGGTAATGAGTCCGTGGGATTGGGAGCAATATGACGTATCACGTCATTGGTCACGAGTTGACCATCACTCCGCCATATACAGAGCAAAATATACCAAGTTTTTTATTTGGAATCGTGAACGCGCATCAATCACATTTTGTCTGACGTAAATGGCCGTTGACGCGTTTTCTGCTTTAATTTTTGTCACAAAATAGGCTGGTCTAGGAAGGTAAATATTTTTTGTTTGCCTGAAAAAAGGCCTCTTGTAACATGGGAATAATAGCATAAAATACTTTTGTTAGTGAGTTGCCTGTCTTCTTTATCATGCCACTAGTGTTAACAGCTTGTAAAGAGTGTTTCTTTTTCTTTGTATCGGATTTTGATTTATTTATCAAAGTTTTTCTGACCTATGTCCTTTAGATTTTTTAAAACCGTCAGCGGAATCCGGTTTCAACAGCACCTGTGTATTTAATAAATAGAAAGTGCCCATTCACCTTTTAATCCTTTCAAATAAAAGTTACGTAGATTAAATTCTTATGTTCGTCTTCGTCTAAATCTCAAATAGTAGGTATTTTACAACAAACAAACTTGAACCCGCGACACTGACTTTCAGTGGCCTTGCCTCGGTTGTTATTAATTACTGCGATTACCTTCACGTCAGTCCTAGAACGAAATAAAACAATCATTGTTAGTTAATAGCTTCCGAAAACAATTGCATGCGGATTTGAATACATTGTTTACACATGGTTTCCGTAGCGAAAATCAACGACGCGTAAAAATAAAAGAGTTGGCAAGTCATGTAGAGACAGTTGCAAAATTTGCTTGTAGGTGAGATTGGAATTAACTTCATCACCACTGCTTTACTTTATTTCCAAAAATTTGAAGAAATGTGACAGAGTAATCAACCCACACTGGCCCTGCAGTCTCGACATTAGACAGCGACAAAAATCGGTCGCTAAGTCGTATCGTTGTCAAATTCCTTTAATAGACTTTCAACTTTATTTCCAAAGAATAAGGTTGAAAATCTATTAAAGAAATTTGACATCGATTAGACTTAACGAGCGATTTTTGTCGTTATATTTGTCGAGACTGCAGAACCTGGGGCCTGGGCCGTCAACACCGATTGGCCAGTGTCCTTTGCATTGGAAACATTATAAGCTGATTATACATACATACAAGTATAATGTGTGTTTTTATTATTGATAATTAGATCATTTTGTGTTGACGAAGTTAATGTTAAGGTTATCTGTCACTTACCTACAGTGTGCTATGTAAATCAGCGGTAAAACTGTAAAGTGATTGATTAGGCCATCAAACTCACTATGTAAAGTGTAATTTTTAACCTTCCAAGGGCTGATAAAAATGAATTTTGACATTTACATTTAATTTTATGGAGGTATGTCTAGTTGATTTGATAATTATTATGTTTTGTAACTAATATTCATTCTAAAAATAAAGGTACCTACTTATGTCTACTTGATTAATTAATTTGATATCAACGAGAGAAAAATCTGTAGAGATGACGACAGTAAGCTAAAGATAGATAAGTACCAAACTATACAAAAAATATAATTACAAAGATATTTATGTCCACCCGTTACCCGTTTTGCTTTTTTCTGCTTTTCGGCTGCTATGTTTGACACAAACATGTCCTATAAAGGACATAGGTCACTTAATATCGCGTTCGCACGTGCAAAATCCGAAGTTCAAACGAGTAAAGTCATGAGCAATAGCTAGTTCGTAGATAAGTGCTAATTTTAGACGCACGAATTAACATTTTTTTTAATTAAATATCCAGAAGCGATTCTTTTTAAATTCATTTTTCAGTCACGTTTTTAAAGCTATAAAAACGGATGAGAAGTTTTCTAGGTCACATCACGAATTAATTTAATCATTGTGTTAAATATTGCAATTAACACCTGTTCGGTTTATTACAGAGTTGAATAGAGTATTCTTTAAATCAGTCCATCACATCAGCCTATAGGCAACTGCATTAGACACGGGCCAGACTAATTAAGATCTGGAAAAACTGCTTACAGTTATCCTCACCAATTTCTGTCAAAAAGCAGAAAAGCCTTTTCTCAATAACCTTGAGATATCTAGTTTTTTTATTTGATGCAAAAGTAATAGACTATTGATCATTCAGATCTTTAAGACCTTTATTTTCAGACTCAGCTCTTCCAAATTTTAAAATAACAGTTTTGAAAAAAACGTTTCCCCACACTACTACCACTAACTGATGCTCTTAAACCAAAAATAGCTAACTACTACGTTCAGCTTATTTTTCGTCTAAAAAGTTATCTGCAGTCTACAAAACCACTGGCTTCAATGTATAAAAAAAAACAACGTCACGCAACGTTCGCAACTCTACCGACCGACAGTTAAAAACTAAGTGTAAGATGGTACACTTAAAAACTTTGTGATTGCCCCGCAATTCTCGCATCCTACATTTCCTAAAGATGGCCGTATCAACGTGCCAAGTTTTCTACACTCGCCAGAATTGAAAGAAGACGGTAGCGAGCCAAAAAGTGCAAAAAGGAGCATCGTTACAGCTCACTGACCTATTTCTGCACTGTCCCGTAGTTCGTATTGCCCTGTTTAGCGAAGCGGTGCGAAGAATGAGCTCTCATTACTCGCTCAGCTTACGAAATTATCACTACCGTTCTATTCTTTACTCAACAATTGCTCGTCTTATTTTTTTTTTTTTCAAAAGGAAAAGGCAAAGGTTATGACTTTTGCGGTCTGAAAATGTCGAATTAATGAGGACGGTTAGTTTACAAACTCTTTTTGTTAGGGGTTTAACACCTTTCCGGGTGTATTTTGAGTTTTGCAAGATGTTCTCTTGTGGTTTTCGTGCCTACTTCAAAAAAACTTTTAGAAAATCATTATGTTAACCGCAAGTGGATTCTGTGGCAATTAACTAACCTTTAATATTGGCTTCCATGTTGAGCTATTGATCAATCAGCAAACACTACTGTAAGATCATCAGGCCTTTTTTTTAAGTGGTAACATCATCAAATCAGTCCTGGCCTGAAGGGACTGTCAGACTCTTACAAACTACATACATATATAATCCACATGTTCCTTCAATAGACCTTCACTTCCCAGGGCCAAGGTTTCTCATTTGGACGGACAGTTCAGCGACTTAGATCATGAGGCCTTAGGTTCGATGTGCAGGTTATACAAAAAAAAGTATTATTTCTAAGTTAGGTAAATTGTATCTTTCGCTCGAAAGTCGATGCAGGCAGCCGATGGATGCAACTGGCGAATTGTCGTTCGGCGTGACGGTTTAAGGGGGAGGCTATGTTCAGCAGTGGACGTCCTCCGGCTGATGATGATGATGATGCTCGAAAGTCTGAACTGGAGTCATATTGATGGCAAATAGATTTGTTCTCATGTTTTTATCTGGAATACTGAAGTACACATCCATGACATCTTTCTCATATAATATTTCCTGATGAACTGAACATACAGTACACCTCTCTTCTCATACATTCCTGCATAGCCCTAAAGTTGTTGTAATATCATCATTTAGATTATCAGACTAGGCCAATAGCCCTTGGCCACGTCAGCCAAGATCCCTAGAGTAGATACAATACCGGAACAAAATGGAGCAGTCATTGCAACATCATGTACCTACCTTCTTACACTTACAAACTTAGTTAGCACTTAGAAAGTTGATAACTGGCTTACAGGAACTATTGTTATATAAAAGGGACATTCGTCCTATGTTCACTTTCTCAAACTAGGCCTTGCTGAAATGTTTATCTTGTAAGGTCTATATTTCATTCATATTATTTACATTGACTTTAACAGCCTTACTACAATAAACATCTGTTGCAACTGCAACATTTGTCTAAAAATAGATATATGTTTCGCGACGTTTTGAAGTTCCGTTTTGCAGTTACAATTTTTGATTGACATTTTTTTAACGAATGTCTAACATTTTGTTGTAAGGCTGTTAGAGTCTGGTGAATTTATTTCTTAGGACTGTGCAATTACGCTCCAATATCATCAAATGAGTCCTTTATTTGATGATTTTATCAAGAAAAGAACTGTGTAATTGAACATAATTATTTCCCGTTCTTATAATGATTTTATTGGCTTTTAATCCGCGGCGCCTACAATGGTGTTCCATATCTCCTTCGGATCCCACGGGATAGCACCACGAAAAAAGGTCCATAAATAAAATTATCATCTATGTCTTTTTCATACTATTTTGGTCAATGTCATTTTATAAAAACCGGCCAAGTGCGTGTCGGGGCGGCACGCACAGTGTAAGGTTCCGTAGTTGCCCATCTAAATACTTATGCGAACTAACTAAACTGATTCACTGAATTTAATTTTAAAAAGAAGGATTTTCAAAATCGGTCCAGGAGTCTTTGAGAAATCGGGGAAAATACATAAATAAAAAGATTACGACGAATTTAGAACCTCCTCCTGTTTTGAAGTTAGTTAAAAATAGTTGACGATAAAAACCTACCTATCCCCAAAAAACATACCCTAAAAACAAACCTATTAAAGCTGTAAAAATAAAGTTGACAAACTTACATTTGCAGTTGAAGAACATGTTCTCCGATACATTTTGTTTAAGAAAAATGTTATCCAAGTACATTTTATAAGTTGGTCGACTAGTACTCGTAAAGTTGTAAAGCCTACTTAGTCATGATAATTTTCTTTTAAAATTCGTTATTATATACTACTGTTGTGAATTTTTTCACATCCCCAAACACAACCGTTTAGCTGGTAGAGGGGGGGGGACACTCGAGTCGAGCAAAATTTAGCACTTTAAAGCTTAATATTTCACAAACGATTTTTTTTATCAAAAAATTGAAACTATCAATATTTTTTAAAGACCTATTTAATGATACCCCACACTAAGGGGTACGCGAGAAAAAAAAAATCCTCACTTTACGTGTAAGTACAGGAGGTACCTTAAAAAAAAATATTTTACGAGATTTTATTTTACCACTTTTTCGGCACAACAAATCCGTATATTTACACCAAATTACAGCTCTCTAGTACTGTGCGTCTCTGAGCTAAACTGCGGACAGACGGACGGACGGACGGTCGGACGGACGGACGGACATGGCGAAACTATAAGGGTTCCTTGTTGACTACGGAACCCTAAAAATCTCAGCCCTGTGTCCGTTAAAGTGCAGGCACCCATTACACTGTCCGGGGATGCGGCTGTCTAAACAGATAACCAAAACCCTGGAACTTAAACGGCTATTGAAGGAACACCGTGGATTTTGAGGTATTCTCATTTGAGCACCTATTTCCAGAGCAACTTTTTTAAGAGCAATTATTTATTCCCGTTTGAGCAACTTGTCAAAATTTTGAAGAGTTGCTTAAATGGGAATAAAAAGTTGCCCTTAAAAAAGGTGCTTTGGAAAAAGTTGCTGAAATGGATTTTTAGTCAATGCTGGTCTGTGAACCTCTTCCGCTCCTTGGGCAGGACGAATCGTTTGACGAATAAAAATGCATACAGAAAAAAAACCAATTGCCAATTATGACGCAGTAAATCAATACTGTGAATGGCCGCAGAAATAGGTAGAATAAATACTTCTTAGAATACATCCAGGAGCAGTTACATCTACCTTAACGAGTACTTGTGGTAATGGTGATGATGTAACTACGCATCTTAGCATTCGTATTATTTTTTCATTACGTACAGCCTTTTGTAAAATCTGCGGTTTCTGCCCGACCTCATAACGCATACAACCTTGAACTATTCCAATATTATAATGTTGCCATAATCCTCACACTCTTCAAATAAATGCTTCATAATTATTGCGTTACTAATTCAAAAATTACAAGACCAAAATCATTTGAAACACGCAAGTAAAATATTTCGGAAATTAGATTTTAATAAGCACTTATGGAGAAACACCAAAATAAGCTCGTGGTTAAATTATAACAACCGCATAAATCAATCTTCAAGTTTAAGCTGCACCGGCCGAGGTTGGTCTGTGAATGGGTGACCATTTATCTTAGAAAGTTTTCTCGGTGTGTCGGAAAACAAAACATACAGTCGAGTTGAGAATCTCTAACTTAAGTGGGTTATAAAAATAAGGATCGCTAAAATCTGCAATAAAATCGAATGAAACTTTTGATCAATGAAAATGATTTTCACATCGGAAAAGGTCAGACGTAATTTGATCATCGATATAAATAAAGTCAGAGTTCATGTTTTCAGAATAAAAACATATTAAAATTGCGTTTTCAACGTATTTCCAATTACAGCATGGAAATTATTGAGTTATTTACGTAATTAGTCATACATATTTGGCGTTTCAGAAAATAATTATGAAAATGGATTCGGATTTTACGAGTATTTCTCTTATTAAATTTCCAATTAATCTTGTTACAGGCAGGACAAAAAAGTATGCGACCCCGCCGTTTGAAGCGGACTTGGAACCGAGTGGTTACAATCGTAAGCGATACAATTTAATTTGTTATCACTTTCTTTCCACTTCTCCCTCTCTCTCTTTCTCTATCTCGCACTCTCTCTTTCGCTCTCTCACTCGCACTCTTTTTTCCTCTCTATCTCTCTGTCATTGGCTCTCTCTTTCATTATCTCCGCTCTCTTCCTTTCGGCTTACTTTGGTCAATAACAGTAGCGATTATAGCTACAAGAAGGTACAGAGTGGCGATTGTCAAAATCCTAGACAGTGAAGCCGAGACTCCACCAAAGCTGTGTGAGTCGAGATGTGTTTTGAACAACCAATAGAATTGCGTTATTGACACCACAGGCTCCACTCCGCAACGCAATTCTATTGGTTGTTCAAAACACGTCTCGACTCGCACAGCTTTGGTGGAGTCTCGGCCTGACAGTTGACTAGCTTCAGTCTTGTAGGTTGAAACCACTGTCACGTAATTTTTACCATTGTCCTTATCCATTTTATGTATCTACTACCCTAAACACTTATATCCAATGTAAATCGAGCTTTAGAAACTTAGCCAAATTGCGGTCACAAATTGTCAGTGTCAATATGACATAACAATGATGACACTGTCGACTTTTGAACGTAGTTTCTTGTTTATCTGCCAGTAACCGAAATGACTCAGTAAAAAGAGAAAAAAAAAATGTGGTGAAATGTCAAAATATCTCTGTGACTTTTATGGTACCTATTCATGACTTTTTGTTGCAGTCGATTTTTTAATTAGGTATCTTAAATCAACATTTTGTAACTCTTAACATTGCATTTCCTGCAATCGTTTCAACCTCATCTTTAAATCATACATTTGCATTGACTATCTTAAAGATACTGTCAATAAATAAACAAGGCCTTTCCAATTTCTTGATTGACAGTATCCAAAATATTATTACGAATGATACTTTGTATTCCAACACGTCATATTAGTCATATTACGCAATGCGACGATCCTTACATTTCTTAGGCCGAAGTCGCACGGCAAGATGGCTACGTGTTAAGGTCATAGCACATTATACCAGCACCGCAACTGCACAGCTTCAGCACGGCGTCACTTTGAATTTGGGCTACGGCTAGCCGTTGGCGTGTTAACTGCGCGTTGTACAGGAGGTGTAAGCACGCAGTTCGCGCACCGTCTGCGAGGTGCAGCTTGCTGTCACCGTGAACATATTGTTATAAGGCATTCGTTTCGCTAGCAACTCGAAGTCGGCCGCCGCGCCGTAAGCACGCCGTCTGCTCGCTTGCAGCGCACGGGCTGCGAAGCGAGTTGTATGTTAGCGGTAAGCGCGCTGACTTCCCGCCGTTGGCCTTTTCATATTGACATTATGAAATATATTATATGACAAATGATCTAAGGCTCTTATTTGAATGACAGGGTAAGTGCTGGGTTGTAGCCGTGCCGTTGCCGCGCCGGTATAGTGTGCCATGACCTTTATATAGCATGCGTCCAGCGTATTGACCTCAGATGGAATGTCAAAATGTCAAAATTCCGTGTTCAAAACAAAACGTAACGTTTTCATGAAGCCAGTTTTTTATAAAAGTATGTGTGCTGATCGCCACGCTTACACTCAAATGTAAGTCATTTCTTGTCATGTGAGTAAGGGAGCGAACGAAGGGGTTAATTTTTCATCCTCTTTTTGGTTTCAAAGTGGGTTACTAGGAATCTGGATATTCTATGCTCTAAGTTCAATAGCAATACCGACGCCTGATGTAAAGATTCGGTGGTAATACAAACTTATTGTGAACTCTGGTAAACTTTGGTCAGTTACCAGTGTCTGCTGCGAGTGCGTACGAGTTTGACTAGCCATAATTTTACAAGACTAAAGCATGTTTTAGAAATCTAGACGGATCTTGCTTGATGCCATCCTTCTAGATATTATCCAAATTAAAACACAAATTCGCGGATGGAATTAAAGCTCTCTCTGAGATCACTATTTCTGGTACAGAGAAATTACAGATGCAGCTTTTCTTTCAGTAAACACGTCCGTGTCCGGACTGGGTACAATTTTATCCTTCTAGTTTTAACAATAAATTGTTAAATCGTCGCCTACTAATCTATGTTTTTCAATTGATTTTTTATTTGACACGTCTTTATTGTGCAACCTGCTTTTCAAACGGGCTTATTATCAAGTGAAGCTCCTAGCTGTGTGTAGCCTTAATAACATCGGTTACATTCACAGCCTGTTCTTTAAACCGAACAATACCACTTTCGCATATTAAAACATCTGCATTTCCCGTTGGCTTATTGAAATTGAGTATTTATACGATTGTAAAAAAAAAAAAAAAAAAAAATGGAAAAAATTGGGGGAGGCCTACGCCGCAGAGGCGACTTCCATAAAAAAAAAAAAAAAAAAATCAACGATACGATATAATTATAAGAATGATGAATATTTGGATACAAATGTAATGATAATAACGTAATGATTATGAATGTTAGGGAATGAATTTAATTTAATTTTTGTTAATTCTTTAGTCAATATTATGATCTATTGCACTTATAATGATTCTTTACTGTTCTATGTATTTATGGTAGAAATAAAGGCTTTTTTATTTTATTTTATTTATTTATACGATTGTGGTGGGACCGACAATGACTCGACATTGCTCTGCATCTTGCATTGTGCTGTCAATTTAGTTATCTGTGGATACGATACGCCCTGTTTCCTCTCAAGATCAAAGGCTGTGTTTTTCCGGATGTTTATCATCTATATATATAAAAGAACAGGGGTTTTTCTTTTGACACGACTACAGCCGAAACCGCTTAACGCAGAAACTTGAATTTTGGACAGCATTTGCAGTCTACCATGTAGATTGGCAATAAGACGGGATTTTGCGAAAATCCTCCGCTAAGGGGGTGAAAAGGGGTGAAAACTTTTGTATGAAAAATCTTATTCCTTGGGTTTATAAACTTGAAACTTACCACGAATAAGAACATTAGTAAATAAATTAGATTAGTAACAATATTTTTTCAAAACTACCCTCCATTGGTATTCTAAGGGTTGTTAAAGTTTGTATGGGAAAATCATAACGCGTGAGCTGATGAATTTGAAAATCAGTATTTATATACTACATAAGAATTAATCAAACACGTGTTTTTGGATTTTTCGAAAATTACCCCCCAAGTTGGTGAAAAGGGGTATTCAAGTTTTAAGGGGAGGATTTTAACCACTAAACGTAGAAACCTGAATTTTGGAAGATAGTTGCAGTTTATAATGTACGTAAGCATTATAAAAGGATTTTGCGAAAATCTACCTCTAAGGGGGTGAAAAGGGGTGAAAACCTTTGTATGCAAAATCTTATTCTTTGGGTTTATAAACTTGAAACTTGGTACGAATGTGAGTATAAGTAAATAAAAAAGATGGACACTATTCTTTTTTCAAAACTACCCTCCATTTTTGGGTTTTTCGAAAATCACCCCCTGAATTTTGAAAAGGGTTGATGAAGTTTTAAGGGAAGAATTTACTGCTTGCTTCGATAAATTCTAAACTGGGCATAAATCATCTCTCAATCGAATAAAGGATACGTATTTATTATATTTAAAAAATCAACCCCTAGCGGGGTGAAAATCAGAAAATCAGTTAGTCTACTACGATTGATTGTTTGTTTCATTCGTTCAGTTTTTTTATATTTTCAGAAAGTATCCTTTAAAGGAACCTGAGCGGGAATTAAATTCACTGAGAACAAAAAGTTAGAAACACGCGCAGACGAAGTTGCGGGCAAAGTGCTAGTTACTTATAATTCAGTAGGTATATTATTGTTTACTAATTTTTGACAGATTAATTTTTATTTAGTTTTGTCAGCCGTGGAGACCCCACTGCGTTTATCTCGAAGATTATTTGAATTTTTACATCCGAAAAAACGATATCATCCTCTGTGTTATTCCAAAATATAGTATATTTCTGAATCAAATTAGATCAAGATCTGTTCAACCGTCTTGACATGACTAAGGAGCAAACATCCATCTATCCAAATATTTGTATGAAAAGACAAGTGCTGCTGTAGTCCTTTAAAGTGATGCGTTTTCGTGCGTTCGGCAATTAGTTTGATTTATATTATATGTAATTGTGGACCGCGGGACTGTCTAACAGGTAATGTGACCCTGGAACATAAAGAGCTATTGAAGGAACACCGTGAATGTTAGTCATTATGAGTCTGACAGTACCTTTCGTTCCACCCAAGCCAGGAATACGCATTTGATGAATTGCAAATTAAAATATATAAAATAAGTTAAAAATATTCCACTATGAATTCTATAAATAACAATAATGTTCTAGAAACGCCTAATAAAGTCGAATCATTCATATGTATCTAAGCATTTGCTTCCGAAGGAAACTTAGGTCATAAAAATTCATGAAACAAAATTATATGGCAATACACGTTTTGATAGCTACACGTGTATTTTAAAGTTTAAAGGTAAATTGTGTAAATATTAAAACTAAAATTGGTAAAATTTCATGAATTGAAGAAAACTTTTTATCCTCTACTCAGCAAAAATATTATGTTTTGACATTTGAATTTTTAATGACATGTATCGCAACCCTGGAAAACAAAGAGCAACCGAAGTAATACAGTGGTTTTAAGTCTGTAGAACTCCTTATTAGTCCATTCCTTAAAACCCCAGACAGTGGGAAGATGAATTATAAAAAAGTTTTAATTAGGTACATGAATCATTTCTTAAATTAAATTTTAATGCTGCCGCACCTGTTGTTTTTTTTAGAGTATGAAATATGTCTTAAAATGATGATATCAGATGTACCAAAGTTGCCATTGATTCTAATAGACATTTCGTTTAGCTGCGCTGGCAATATGTTTGTTTCTGTGTCCGCCATATTTCATATTCGCCATTTACAAGATGACTAATACAAATCGAATTTGAATACTTAGGTACTTTAAATATTATTGTTACGTTATTGCAACAATTCAGCACGTTTTACATAATCATAACATAAAAACACCAGTTTTTGGTGAAGGATAAACCAAAGACGTAGTTCAAATACGCAATGAAATGGACGCAGTGTGATACAGACACTTTAGTTAAAATTTTGAACAAAAATAACCATTTCATTTGGTGGTTGGCAACACTGATGACCATAGACAAACTCACAATGATTTTCGTTCTAAAATCTCCAAGTTTTCATATCACACAGCCAGCGTCCGCTTTGTAGCAGATTCCCCAAGTACCTATAGTGCATTTCACTAGTCATGCTCCAGAGATATTTGTCCTTCGTAGACAAAAGTCACTTGTCTGCGTAGGCCATAAGTTATGCCTACCTACATTTACCTCGGCCTCATCCGGGCAGGCCAGTCCGTATGACATTTGAACTAGTCGGCATCCTGCGAAGGCCGATACGAGCTTCATGCATTGTGCACACAATATCAGGTTGCTGACCAACCATCCAGGACCAAATGCTTTTTGTGCTAAAACTGACGCATACAAAATTAAAGAGCCCAGCTAACAAGCAGACTCTTTTGAAAAATTATGAATAATGAACGAGAATTTTCTGGCACTTCTCCAAATGCTCGCGCATTATCCTTCAGAGGGGTGCGGATTTATTTAAATTTTTGCTTTTTGGCAGATCACTGTAGACTGAAAGCATGGAATTAAGATTGGTATTAACGTTATCGGTTTCGCAACTGCCTGGTATTTGATTCTCATTACTGTGTAATGTGAAATCGAAAAACAAGTGTCCAATTTGCTCAACAGCAAAACAGCCTATCAAAAAACAATAAAGATTCCACACAAGTCCAAAATTTCACACAAATCTTACACAAGAACTTGGTTCGCGAGGTAATTATCTGTGGTTGCTTCTAAAAGTCAAGGGCACGAAGATCGCCACTCGAAACGTTGCTATTCGATTGAAATCCACATAGCTGACGATCCTCCGCTCACCGCAACTCGTTTGGCTTTTTACCTTTTATTTTTCATTTACATACAAGTTCCTAAAGCTTCATACGTCGGTATTTGGTGTGGGAAACGCCGGCTGTCTGCATGCACCCCACGAAACCATAGTAACGCCCTCGTTCGACATGTTTGCTCTATATCTACCAGCTGTTTTCATTTCTGGATTATCATTTTGCAATATTAGAGCGTTATTGTTTTCATAATTGCTGTCATTTTAGCTCCTAGTCCCGAATTGATGAAATTATGACACTACTTTTATGTTTTGTGTACACGTGAATCAATTAGGTGAAGACTGTTTTACCGTCGACTCTAGAAAAGCACTAGCAATAAAAGCTGAAAATGTGATAGAACAACTTATTACGAAACTTAATTTTGTGAACACAGCGAATTCCATTTTAAATTCTATTATCTTATCTTAAAGTCGAAACTTCTATGATAATGAAGATGATGTATGCAAACACTAAACGTTTCGTTCGTAAAGGCTCTTATGCAGCACTTCCCTAAACATAGTAATTTGAACAGTTTACGGACAAACTTTCTTTAATTTGTGACGATGTTAGACCGGTAGATGAATGAATAAACGATGATGGAACACTTTTGTCAAGCGACGTGTCTTGCAGAAGTGCCGTAAGCCCCTTCGCACACAACACGACGCAAGTCTCCGATACCTTACAACTTTGCCATCCATAACGCGTGCCCGTGTACGAACCTCTATGGATTTGTATTGCAATAGTCGCCTTGGTACCAAAGTCGTACGGTATCGGAGACTTGCATCACGTTGTGTACGAAGGGGCTTAGAGCGTGATTAGATTTTATACAGCGTAGCGTGACGTGTCACGGTGTCATGACATTTTCCGTGACAACGACACTCCGTGACGTCTCCGCATGACGTAAACGTGTGTGGCGTGATTTTTCACGGATTTTATGAATGTTATATAAATGTTATATCCTTGATATATGGTTGTTTTCTTTGTTTCTTGAACTTGCAGCATACCAGAAAGAGCATTTTAAAATAGTATTCTTTAAACTGGATTAAAACGTAATTTCAAAACTTTATAAAGGCAAATAAAGACTCCAAAAATTCAGACTCTAAAACATTAAAGCTTTTTAATCGTCACTTGAATCTAGCTCAATGAAAACATACCAACTACATAGTTTAGGTGCCGATAGTATCTGGCTTAAGATACAGACGCCAGAGCAGGTCAATCTACCCCAGAGGCCTTACCACGAGCTCTTAACACGATCCAGTTTAGGCTGTGGGAAAGAGATGGCGCTAGACGACTTGTATTGCTCTGTCTCTTTTCCACAGCCTAAACTGGATCGCGATAAGAGCTCGTGGTGAGGCCTCAGTCTGTCAAATTTTACCAATCAAACAATAATCTCTCACTATTGTAATAAGGTCGAAAATCTATTACAGTTTGATAGATGAAGGTATGTTGATATGTCTGTCCATGACCATTTTTCACCTTTTTTCATACAAAAGTAATATGTTAACAGATGATATTTAAAGTAAGCCGACGATAAATTTCACATTGACGCCTTATACCTTCAAAAAAGACAGGAACAACATTTAATAGGCTTTACTCGCTCGCACGTAGTTTATTGAACCGTCTGTAAGGCACCGTGTACATGATCTGAACCACAGACTATAGAGTCGGCAGCTGCTAGAGGAGGACATGCCTACCCTTAGCACGAATTTTCACTCTTTTACTTTACAATATTTACAACGTTTCTTGTATGAAAAAATGGAACAGCGCCTCTGGTGCGCGAAGCCGGAACTAATTTTTTCCTTGAACAATGTCGACTTGAAATTGTCAATGTTCCAGTTTACTTTACGTCTCAAATACTGAAAATTCGTGCTAAGGGTACTGTTCATCATCATCATCACCACAGCAATATTCCTAATGATTCAGGTTATGATAAGGAATAATAATTAAACTATTAAAGTGTATGTTTTAAACCTGTAGCTAAATATCAGCGGCGTTGCTGTGCTAACAAGTTTTATTAGTAGTTTTGCTAACGGATCTTCATCGATTTATATTTATCGCTAATTCGTATTTAAAATAGGAAAAAGGTGAGAGACCCCATACGATTAAAAGTAGCGTATCATTCAAATTATGTACCTAACTGTATCCAAAAATTTGTTTTTTCTATAGATATAACGCAAATTGATTCTAATAGGTACTTAAGAGTACCATGAGGAGGATCTCGTGGCTAAATAATTACAGACGCATAGGCCGATCTTCCGGGTTAAGCCACGCTTGCCAAGGTTGGTCTGTGGATGGGTGACCATCTGTTATAGCGAGTTTCCTCCGTGCCTCAAAGCACGTAAAGCCGTTGGTCCCGGCTGTCATTTATAGATCTTTGACAGTCGTAACTGTTAGTCAGAATCTCTAAAGTCTGACAACCAGTCTTACCATGGGGTATCGTATTACCCAGTTAGTGGGTTGTGGAGGTCCGACAGGCAGTCGCTCCATGTAAAAGACTGATATCCAGCTGAATCTTGTTTGACTGGAAGCCGACCTCAATATAGTTGGGAAAAGGCTAGGCAGATGACTTTAGAGTACCATGAATATTTCAAAACCGCTCAAGTGTCGGGCTATAGAGACCGCGCCACCTACACCAGCACCGAGTCAAAGTACATCAAGTGTCATCCTTTGACGCGACGCTAATGACAATGTCATTATCAAAATGGAATTAAAAAAAAAAATTAGTGCCACGTTTTTCCGCAGGTCATGAGTGGTGGCACGGATTCCACCATAGCTTTTCATACAAATCAAGCATGTCAGTGAACCTCACCGTTTATCATATAAACTGACAGACCTTGTCAATGCTAACAATGTTCTGTCAGTTTCTGACACTTATTATTGTTCGTTTTATTGCCACTGAGCATCCGGTCCAATCACGGACTGGACAGAAATATGTTTCAATTATTCTAATTTCAAATGCTAGACCCAGTCATCCAGCTACTGGATCAATGTAAACCCACCTTTCAAGCGTAGTTTGTTAATCGTAGAGCAGTTTTGGCCCAGTAGTACCAGCCAACTTACGGGTTCAAACCCAGCTAGATGCATTACAGTGTGTAATTAATTTCGTCGCTATCGCTCTCAGAACGGTGAAGGAAAACATCGTGAGGAAACCGGCATGTTCCAGAGCCAAAAACTCGAAGATATTTGACATCTACCAACTCGCACTGGGCCTCTGTGGTATATTAGGAGGGGGAGGATTAGGAGGCCTGTGTCCCAGCAGTGGGAACATGTATAGGCTGATGATGATTTTAATTGTAAAAGCGTCTCTAGACGCTCGTTTGTGTTCTATAATCCGCACAATGAATAATCGCCTCGATCACACGATAAGTAACAAAAAGCCGTAGAATAAAACCTCAACTCTCAGGTAGACGCACGAAGTCTAGGTCTTTAGTCTCTGGTCTAGACCTTGCCCTTTGTCGGTTAACGACACCGTAATGCAGGTTTCTTTGGACGTATTTTAATGGCGGCCAAAGTTTTTACGGTCGTTTTTTGTTGGGAGAAGGAAAAGGAAGTTGGGTTTATTTCGGTATCCTGGGATTTGATGTCATCCGAAGTTCTTTATTTGAAGTTCAGTAATGGTTTTTCTTTGCATGCGGGGAACATTTTAAATTCGAAGACCTATTAGAATCTTGATTTAACAATCAGATCAATCATACGAACTAGTTGAGTCATACTTCTAAAAATAAACCAATATACCAGTGTACAATACAGAAAATCATATCTCTAAAATTACATAGGTACTTGAAAAAGGCTCTATTACTGCAATGCAGCGTTTCCGGACTTATTTGTCTAAATATGCATTTGAAAATAAAACTCGAACCGAACTCAAATTACATCTATCAAGCAAAGAGAAAAGCTTTTCAACTCTAAAAATCTTTAAAAAGTTTATTGGGTCTAAAGTCTATAGATCTCTCAGAAATTCTAATTGAATAGACGCGACAAATTCGACCCCCTACGTCTAGTTAGCATCTCAATAAAAACAATACTCTAACAGGTCACACATTATATGTATTTCCAAATAAAACAACCTTAACCGACCGCTACCACAGCGATGCTTGCTTACATAAGCATTCAAAAACTCAAACCTTCGAAAGGTCATTTCGAATGTAGTTCCATGGCTGCACAGGCCGCGGGTGAATCGCTTTGAGCCATCTTCGTTAGATCGCGCTTGACCACAAAAATGCGGCTTTCAATCCGAAGGTTGCATAAAGGCTTTGCGTTTATCATTGTTGGCTGCTTCAGTAGAACCGGCACGACCGCGCAGAGCGCATGCGTCGACGCGCACGCGCATAACAGATCGTACAACTCCAATCGTTCGTAACTTTTAGTCTCCGCTCGCCAATGAGGTGTCAGTGTGTGCAAAAACGTGATTATTTTCTTCTACGTGTAAGCATTACATAAGAAAAATTAATGGGATTTAAAACTAGTTGGCGTTTCGTATTATTTTGTCTATTTTCTCTTAAATACCTATTTATAGCGTGCGCAAAAAAAGTTGATCAGCGGGTATTTAACTTTAATTATTTTAAATTGGACCTTGACATTAAGTGGTGACATATGTTTATGGTTTTTTTTTACATTAAATTGGTTATTTTGTAATCATATAATTTTAATTAAGAGAGTAAAAATCAGTTGCTAATTTTTTTTTGGTGAAATTCAAAAATTTTCATGAGAACATTTTATTTATCTTCAAATAAGGTGTAATAAATCAGTGTCAGTAAAATTTCTCCTTCGCTACGGATGAATTGAGAGAAATTCTGATATCCTATGAAATCTAGCCGGACACCGCGGCACCGGGGCTTGGTCCGGGTGATAAATTACCGCGTACATTTCGCAATTTCATTCCGAAACACCTTTGAACGGAAATTTAATCAATATTGCACCGATGTCGATGGACAAGATGCATTTAATTAAGAGAAAATATTAATGAAAAGTGGACGGTGATTCGAGGTTTAACCAAGTTCTGTTTACAGCAGCTTCTTATAGATAGAGAGAGTTGGACAAATAGTTGTTTTGCCATTCGTATGATGACACTAATATTAAAAATTTAAAAAATAAAAATGAGACTGTTGTAAACAGGAACTCGGTACCTCTAAACTTTCGTTCCGTTTGGAGGTCCCCGGATTATTAAAAGTAATCTTAATCATTATATTTTCAATGTTAAAGTATTTATAGGAAGCATAAGAATCCAACGGAATGGACTGATTTTAATTTTGGAACTGTTCTTTTTCACATAAAAATTATAACAAGTGGTTAGCAACTAGTTAACGAACTTTAAGCAAACCAATGCTTCTTCGGACCGCCTGTGAGAGTCAGCATCAAATACCTAGAACAACTATGTAGTAATCCACTCCATGCAATATCCATGTGTAACCAACTCATCTGACATTTACGTAAATATCCATTTAAATAAAACATGCTAGCTTGTAAAAGTTGTTTTAATTATTAATAAAAGAGACGAGTTTTGCTAAAATCGTCATAATAGTGTATCCTTATGGTGGTGGTAAGCCCCACCAAGTCTGCTTGGCTAGCATTATCATCTTGTCGGAGTACAACGCCAGTTTCTACTGTGTTCCATTGTGAGCAGGAGTTCCAGCTCCTTCTGGAGGGTGAGTTCGCTCTTAGGCTTCATTCTTGCCTTTAAGTCAAATTAAGGCCAAGAGCGAACGCACTAAAATAAATGTAGGATCGGAAGCACTTTTGCTTTCAGTTCCATATGCCTATTACCTGTTACCACACCGTTACGAAAAAAATAGAAACGCGTGGAACAAAAAGCGACAACTTTATTCTCAGTTTGAAAACTCTTATGACATATGATATTGTAATTCGAATCTATTAAGATCGAAGAGCATAGGTAATGAGATTAATGAGATACACGATAGGACACTGAATATGGACGACTAGTTTTTATAACATTTAAATTACCACCTACTTACGATCAAGTATCAAGAATTCGTAATCCTTGTAGGAATTCGAAGTTTGAAACGTCAAAAAAGAATGTGTAGTTCGATCAACCTTTAGAAATGTGACATTTCTGTATCCGTGTTGCTATTTTTTTGCAAGCTATTGTCTCTTATGCAAGTGATATTCGAATGCACTTTTGACTTGCTAAGGTCACACCTCTTACATTCAATGCTGTAGGGTGACTGAAGGTAGATACCACGTGCGTACTGTTACCTGCCAACAGGTACGAATATTAATAACATAAGGGCTCATTTACACGACGCCGCCGCCGCGCCGCCGCCGCGCCGCTACCGCGCCTCTAGGCTGTGTACACGGTCGCTACCGCGCCGCCGCCGCGCCGCCGCCGCGCCGCCACCGCGCCGCCACCGCGCCCCGGCCGCGCCGCTGCCGCGCTGGCACCGCGAATCCAATTCGATAGTGTTTTATTTATCTGAAAAAGGAGGTTTCTCATTTCAGCCATAATGTTTTTTTTAATGTTTATTCGCGGATTACTTCTTTGTTCATGAACCGGTTTTGATGATTCTTTTTTTGTTGGAAAGCAGATATTTCTTACTATTTAGCTCCACTCGATTTCTCTGGTCTTCCATCATCAAACCCTAATCTCCATATCATGGAACCGCCTTTGAAATACCTTCTTTCCAATAAAAAAAGAATCATCAAAACCGATTCATAAACGAAGAAGTTATCCTTGAATTATCAAAAAAAAAAAACATTATATGGCCGCAATGAGACATCTCCTTTGTTAGATAAATAAAACACTAGCGAATGGCATCGCGGTGCCAGCGCGGCGGCGGCGCGGTAGCGACCGTGTACACAGCCTAGAGGCGCGGTAGCGGCGCGGCGGCGGCGCGGCGGCGGCGTCGTGTACATGAGCGCTTATGCATTTTACCTTGCGATTTCACCTACCGTATCTGAATCTAAATTATTTTCTTTATGTGCGGCTTCTAAAGTCGTTAGTGATTTTAAATGGATACCTCAATTGATTTGACTTGTAAATGCATAGATCTTTAGTAGTTCTAAAGATAAACGAGTTCAAACCAAAATCACACAGACTCTTCCGCTTCATTACACGTTGTCTTGGTAGATTTTGGCACACATAAAAAACTAGAAAAAGAAGCTCGTGTAGCAACACAAGTTATGCAAAACTTAAGGAAATCAGTTTAAATAATGTACAGTTTGACCATGTTTAATATTGCGTGACATTAAACAAACACTAAATTAAAATAAAAACTGATATTGCTGGTATTCAAATTATCGTCTTCAAAGTATCAAAACGGTTTATTTATAGGTGATGAACAATCGTTATAGACGTTGATTTTAAGATTTATGCTTGATATTTCATGGTTGCAGTGTACCTGTTTGAATTTCTTTTAAGTGCTAAAGATTTATAAAAAAAAAACGGAACGTTTTAAATATCGTGTTTTTATTTAGTCTGATGACACTCGGAGATAATGTCGTTACATTAGTAAAAGAATAGCAAAAAAAAAGTAAACAGTAGTTTTAGAGATAACCCCATCCATCCAAAAGTCTTTTACTTCTTCAACTATGAGCTAACCAATACCCAAAGACCAGTACTTATGGCTCTTGGAAACTCTCCTCTTTTGGCAGTTATGTGTCATGGCTATGCTTTTTTTTTCTGGCAACCTTAATAAGATCTGTCACATCCAAACTAATAAAATTCTAATAACGATTCAAGAAAAACCCAAGATTTTTTCATAAAACTTGAGTAACATAAACTTAACAAATCAACAACCGAAAAAAAAGTAACTGGGTCTACAATACCTTGAGATGGTTTCAACAAAAACCTTGCATTACAAGAAATTCACTTCACAAACTTTATTTTAAATACATAATTCGCATAATTATTGTGTTATTACATAAAGAGCTTGCAATATTTTCGACTTGCACAATGCTATGAAAATATCGTGAACTAGCGCACTTGAGAATGTGTTAGATTACCCTGATTAAATGTTGCATCCAACGGATTCGAGTCATTTATCATCTTAGCCGGCAATCTGAGGTGTCGGAATGTTGCACGCAATCCCAAATAAATCAGGCCCTGAAATTAATTTGCACGATGTCAGTAAATATATGAAAATGAGGATACAATATGACTTAGTTTTCACAATTTGACGTATTTTCCCATGTTTTTGGAACGAAGTTCCTTATCGCGCTTTGTGAAAGGGGGCTAGACGGAAAAAATCTTACGAAAAGTTGGCACGACACTTTTTTGCCTCGCCCCGCACCTCGTGCCTGCACCCCGCGCCCCGTACCACTCACTCAACCCCCGTTCCTCGTGACTCTTGTCGTATTGCGGCGTGCACATGTTTCTCTGTCTCTCTCTCTCTAATAGAAAGCAAGCCAGATATTTTCGTTTCGTCTTTCTATTTCGCATTAAACAGTGTGGTGTTGCGACGATTATTTTTGTTAACTTCGTTCCATCCGGGTATCCCTTGACACCTCTCAAGTTTTTTTTTATATACAAACTAGCTGTTGTCAACGCCTTTGCCCGCTGCAACTCGAAAACTATCTCACGGGAAGTTTAAATCGAGATAAATCCTTTGTTTTTATTCCGATTCAACTATCTGCATGCCTTTCATCCAAATTCGTTCAGTAGGTATTGCGTGTAAGAGCAATAAACAATGCAATACATCCATCCATCTATCGACCCGTCTTCTCTACGTCTATGAAAATAACATTGTCTATAATATGGTCAAACTTAAAAACCGAGAACCTAACAGTAACTGCTACCGCGTTGTGGACGGACTGAAGAAAATGTTCAATGTTAGGCAAGAAATATTATGTGCAAAGCTTGTCAGATGCTGATAACAAAATTAATTATAAATTAATCTTTTCAGTAAAGCTAATAATTTAGATTCTAAAACTTGCTTAACATTCAACAAATGATTAGGAAAGAATTTGGATGTGTTATAAACTGGAATTATGTTCACAGCTCCTAAAATATCTAGCATAGGTAGTCATTAATTATTATGTGCAGCGATAACGTTTCAATTCAACCGCTGCGAACGCCTTTTTCGATTAGAGCAAAATAGAATGTCACCAATTAATAGCCAGAAAGAACTCTCGCGTCTGAGTTCCCACGAAATCAACTCAAATCCCTTCAAAGTTAGACTGAACAGGCTTCTTTTAAAAAAGCTCAGCTCACTCCAATGTAGACTTTGTTTAACCTAGACTAGGGTCAAGAGCAAATCCACCTCAAATAAAAACAGTTTTCCCTTTAATTTTACTTCTTTTTTTGGTTATTTGTCAAGTTTATTATTTCTTTTGATTTTCCTAAATTCCTGCAGTGTCGCAAGCAGCTTTTTTTTCTACATTACAAGAAAAAACAAACACTGATTCTATTTTCAAATTACCACCACAGATAAACAAGACATCGTCCTAATAAAAATACACTCCGCCCCATTAATATGGAGCATCCCGCAATGGAAAAGATACGAATATGGTAATAACCTCCGCATAGGAAATGATCTAATCTGATGCAACATCATGCGTGTATCCTTGAAACTGTATAAAATAACATAAATATTATGCCATCCTTAACGAAATAAGGAAGACCCAAATACCAGCCTACCGGAAGCAGTTTCATACATACTGTATAATTAATAATGAACACTTGATCATTAACTCGAGAGGTATGAGAATTACCGTCAAATTCCTAAGAGTATATTCTTGTAGCAACTTATTAAACCTTAGCATAATAATCCGTAGGTATGTTACACTAGTGTTGCCCACTGAAGGCATTACGAGTGTAAAATTTTAAGTACACATACTAGTTCATTATTTTATTTTAACCAAATGTCTAGGTATTATAATTATCAACATTTAGAAAAAACCCAATAAAAAGTCCCAATTAAAAAAAAGAACTAACTCTATGTTTATGCCTCAGATAAAACAAATAGGCAGATAGAGCGCTCAGAACACGCGAGTGGTTCCACCAAAGTTAATACAAAATCAAAAGTTGCTACGAACTCGCGACAGTACCAAGCTACGCATCGTCTCGCTCACACGTCACTAGTGATTTGCCATTTTATGCCAAAACATGCCGTCTTGTGTGTTTAAACACTGCAAAAGTTGTTCACAAAAAGAAAAAAAAACAAGATGGAATATCTTTCCACAGGTAACTCTTGTTATTTTTATTGTTTTGGTATTTATTTTCCATAAAATATTTTCGGCTCACTTGAAACACAAAACCTTGACAGTAAATCGTCTGTGTTGCTAGTTTATGACGGGTAAATTACCCTGAATTAGAGGAATATTACGCTATTTTGCTATCTGGATAGTACCATAAAGCAAAATCGCGTTTCCATTTTTAAACATTAATAGTACTTATAATTATGTTTGTACAATATAATTGGTGCAGAACTAAGGCTGTTAAGGTTTAATGATTGTGTGTATAATAATTATTATTTTAATAAATATGTTGATTGAAATAACAAATTCTTTATCTTTTTAAACTAAAAAACCTATCCTTAAATAGTTTATTAAACAAATTACCAAAAAGCGTTATGAAGTGTTATCTGGTCTGATATAAATTAATTTAAAGTCAAAATCAAATCGTTTATTTCAAGTAGGCCAGTTACAGGCACTTTTGATTTGTCAAAAGACAAAAGTAAAATAAAATAGTTTAAAAATAGTTACGGTGCTACAGTCCCAGTCACAAGACATAAAAACTGTGAAAGTACTGTAGATGCCCATTTCAAAGCGTAGATCTCTATGGAGAAGAACGGGCAAGAAACTCCATGGACACTCTTTTTCAATCGCCAAAATTATAATAAAATCTTTGTTACATCATTCAACTTGTGATGGTACATGGTACATACATTATTGTGAGAATTAAATAGGTAAGGAGTAATTAAATAGGTAGTAAGTAATTACGCATATTAACTTTTATTCCTTATTATTATTCTGATAAATAATAAATACTACACGCTTATGCTCTCTAAGTATAACCATAAAGCAAAATAGCGTTTCCAAATAAAAAAAAATGTAGTACAGTATTTGAGAACAATGTAACTGAACAAAAATGTGGGAGTATTTCTCAATATCTGGCAACCGTAAACGCACACAGATGCACGTGTCCGTACACGGCGCCACTTATCTGCCGCGCACACATAAATAAAAACTGTGGTCGCTTTGTTGTTCGCGCACGTTCTATCTGCCTATTCCTTGATCTGAGGTTTATGCTTATTAAAATTAAAATAAAAACTTGTGGGCGTAAAATCCGACAAGGTATTCGTTGCTGTCATGGAGAAACGTGCCGAGTATACTGAATGGCAATGCAAATTCTTTGGCCAAATTAAGAGCCAACTTTTTCCAAATTACCTACTCTCTTTAAAAAAAACTAGTTTTAAATCCCTAATCACTCATTAAAGTCCTACGCCTCATTAGGAGCAAGCGAGTCTGACGAACGACACTATTATATCAACAGTCACCATAGACACGCAAGTGTGTAAACGTTACTAAAGAACAGTGCATAGACAAAGTGATCAACAAAGATGTGGCAAAGGAAAGTTTTGTGCGGCCTCGTCCTTGTGATGACCTGGATCGGGAACACGGCGACAGTCAGCTACCAGAACAACCTCAATTCAATCGGGAATGGCTTGAACAAACCAGGTAATGTTGAAACAATCATCATCATCATCATCATCTGGTGGCCTAAGAAGACGTCTTAAACCGTGAGTAGTTCCGCTGAGGGAAAGAGACGCAGCTATACAAGTCGTCTAGCGCCATTTCGTTCTCACAGCTGAACTACTCAAGCTTTATGACATCGTAGGCCATCAGCTCCGTGCGTCTACCTCAGAGGTTGAGGTTTTATTTTATGGCTTCTTGTTATCTATTATTTGTATTCAAGACGATTACTAATTTTTTTGTATTATAGAGCACGTGGCTAAATAATTACAGCCGCACAGGCCGATCATCCGGGTTAAGCCGCGCTTGCCAAGGTTGGTCTGTGGATGGGTGACCATCTGTCATAGCGAGTTTCCTCCGTGCCTTGGAAAGCATGTAAAGCTGTTGGTCACGGCTGTCATATACAGATCTTTGACAGTCGTTACTATTAGTCACCTCTAAAGTCTGACAACCAGTCTGACAGTCAGCTGTCCGGGGTGGGAGGGACTGTCAGACACATTTGATGATTATAACACGCTAAAAAAAACCTAACAAAAAAGTACGTTTTATCTAATATCTTTAAACGAGCAATTCTTGTATATTTATATATAATCAGGATCTCGGAAACGGCTCCAAGGATTTTCATGAAAGTTACAGATTAGGGGTTTTTCGGCTCAAGGAATCGATTTATCAAGGTCCCAGGTTCGGAAAAAGCTCGGTTCCCAAGATATAGACATTTTAAAAACCGAGCGGAGCTCGGTCAACCAGATATTTTTAAAATAATTGAGTACGTTAGTAATGATTTAAATACTAACATTCCTACATCCATTTTTTTGTAATATTCTACTAAAAATGTGTATCATAGGTGCATTAACTGACCATGACCTTATTTCGCAGTAGTTATCTAGACCTACCTAATAAAATACTAAGAATGTCTGCCAATAACATTTTTATGGATCCAAGAAAAGATTAAACATAAAATGCATATAAAAATGATACTATATCGTAATAATGTTCAAGTATTTTGATGTCCGTGGAGTATTTACATTCGTTTTCGGTATTTATTGAAATTCCAACACGTGCGCTTGAGAACAATACAAGAAATTTATCATTGGGGACATCACAGCATTGTTTTTTCGAATCAATAAAGAATTTGAGGTGTGGCAACATCGCATAAGTCATAAATCAAAGAGTCGAGAGAAGAATTTAAAACTGCATTCTTAAAAAAAAGAACAAATGAAAGTCTGTCAAAGGTTGTGCAATATTTTTTTTTTTTTTTTTTTTATTTGAAATAACTATCTAATTAAAAAAGGAAAGTTCAGCCGCAATGCAGATTTCATAAGAACTCATAATTATGATATCTCGAACTGAATTTGACTTTGACAAAATCTTCTTCGCTGTTTTGTGAATCCAAGTACGTGGAATTAACAAAACCACATCATTCATCATCTATCACGACAATGATGCGATTGCTTGCCTGAACAGAACTCAGTAACTGTAACCAGTTACTGAGTTCAGTTAGACTGGTTGTCAGACTTTAGAGCTGACTAATAGTAACGACTGTCAAAGATCTATAAATGACAACCGGGACCAACAGCTTTACGTGCTTTCCGAGGCACGGAGAAAACTCGCTATGACAGAACTCAGTAACTGTAACCAGTTACTGAGTTCTGTGATTCGATACCTCTGTGTAAGATTGGTTGTCTGCATTTCAACCTTACAGACTAAACAGTTTTGACTGTGAAACATCTACCAATGACAGCCAGGACCAACAGCTGTACGTACTTTCTGAGGCACGGAGGAAACTCTTTATGATCGTTGGTCATCCATCCACAGACCAGCACGGCGCAATCTTAAAGATTGACCTTTACTGCTGTTATTATTTGTTCCATCAGCATGGTAATAAACCACGTCAATAAAATAAAAATAAGTAGACGTCAATACAAGTTTGACTACGATTGACAGTCTTGCATCAATCGACGTAGGCATAATTTTGACACTTTAATGAAATTAAAAATATTAATAATTCCTCCTCAGGGACTTTTGCAACCGCAAAAGTCCCTGAGGAGGAATTATTAATATTTTAATTATAATTTTATTAAGTTGGTACTTGGTAACCACCAAGTACCAACTTAATGATCCTTAAGTTTAACTAAAACATTTCAAAACAAGAATTGGTTACATCGTTGACCTTTGTGCGCACACGCATGTTTCTAAATACAAACATGTATGAAGATCTATTAAATGTCAAGTGGGATAGCAGGTGTGAGTAGTACCATGCAAGGTTGTGTTTGGGAGACAAAAAGAGATGGGAGGTCAAGAGAGAAGCGTGTGCGCAGCTAATTGTATTCTAACTCGTAATTGATCGTCACTTTTGACAGTAATTCCCAGTAAATTGAAACTTTTTTTAAGGTTTAAATTAGGTAACTAACAAATAGACATATAGGCCTTCTGGTTTTATGATATCCAAGTGACTTTGGATCTTAGGATGTCAGGTAGTACCTTTACAATCCATGTTGTATGACGCAAACGAAAACAATGAATCCGGCGGCGTAAGTAGAGCATTAATGCTTTTTTCTTGCGTGTATACCAAACTCTTTGGTCGACTGTAGTTACGTGCTTCAACTTCAACAACTTAAATAAATATTGTTAAAGTTACAGAAATTTTAAAGTAAAGTTTAGATTTTTTTTTAAATAAAACCCTAGGTCAGTTAATGGAATAGTTTAATAAATCATTTATTTAAAAAGAAAGATTATGATGCTGTCTAGATCTGCAGTGCCATTTTGTAGAGACCGGCGCGGACGCAGCTTTAAACTGCAGTCTGTCTTAATTGAATTTTCAACTTCATGGTCTAAGTGATTCGACGTTGTACATGTAATCATAAATCTCAAAAGACCATAAAAGTAATGTAGGTGCTAAAATTGTTCAAACTAGGTTCGTAACCACCGAAAAGGTCAGTTACATTTTGTATTTCACAGTAACGCAAGATGCTACTGCATTCTCACATATTTTAACTTATAATTCACTTAATTCTTTAAACATGTGTTTCCATCTTCAACTTTGTAAGAAATTAAAATTTTATCAAAGGATTTGTCATTTGGTTTCTTCATTTTATTTGAATATTATATGAACTGAATGCTAAAATTCCCTCTCCATAAAAACAAAGTTTACGTCTTTACAATACTAGTATAGTTTAATGCAGTACAGTCACGAGCAATAGTATGTATACACTAAGCAGTATTCAAAAGCGATTTTCTGCTACTATAATGATTAAACTTTTGACTTTTCTTAAGACTTCTATTTTGGAAGCCATACTATTACGAAATAGGTCTTATTTCAAAGTGAATACCAGTATTTTACGAGTAAATTGCGTTTAAATTTTGTTAAGTGTTTACTGTTTACATGTTATTGCTCGTGACTGTACAATAAAGGTCTATTTTAGCATGGTAAGATCATAAATGAGTCCTCCCGCCCATGATCGGCTGAAGGGACTGTCAGACTTATACTGACTAAAGTCCACGGTATTTCTTCAATAGCCCTTTACGTTCCAGGATCACGGGTACCTGCTTAGACAGTCCCGCGACCCAGGCAGGCGTGAAACATACGCGCCGTAAAGAAAGATTTTCAAGGTCATTTAAAATATTCATTTAAAAACACCCTCATAGTACCTTTGCCATACCTCCAATGGCTACATCCTGAAAATGTTACACTGAGCTCAGCTTGAAAACAGTTTTTTGTTCAAGTTTCTCTAAATCGTCTGACTCTTTTGTGTGAAAATAAAAAGAGCGAGGTATCACGCAGTCGGAAAAAAAATGGAACAAAAACTGCTAACTGACCAACGACGTGCTAGGCTATTTAGAATAAGATATCTATTAACAATACCTAAGCAGATCAGTATCCAGGGCGTTGTGTCTTGTGGCGGGCCTCAAAGAGCGTCAGCAAGATGACGCCCCCACCTAGAAGACCTAGAGGACCAAAGCCTGCAGCGGGACTTATTCACCGTGGTTTTTAGTCAGTACAAGTCTGACAGTCCCTCCCGCCCTGTCCTGGGCGGGAGGACTCATTTGATGACTTTACCGCGCTAAAAAAAAAGCAGATCGGTATCAACAGCCTGTTAATTAATCTAAAGGTGCTGATAAAATTGAGTAGGTATTTACTGGTAGTTATCATTCTCTAGAATGTTACATTACAGTAAAACAAAAGGGCATTTTAGCGAGCATCCTATCCAGCGTACTAGCGAGCTTTTAGCCGAGCCGACTGTCAAGTCAGACATCTTCATAAAGAAAAAAAATTGAAGACCACTAACTAGAGCGCATCGACTATAATATAGAGCATTCGCTAGAAAGAATGTTGACATGTTCATGTTTGACTCTGTATGGTGGTTACCTTACACCTTGTTTGTTAATGTTAAATTGTTGTGAGTACGCGCCGCGACCCAGGTTAGGGAATTTGATTAAGTAAAACGATGTATACAGTTACGCGGATTTATTGGTACTAAAGTAATAAATTGACAATTAGGACGCGCTGCATCGCATCGTGAGTGCAAGCGTCAGCATTATTACTAAACAATACAAAATGTACGGGTTTGCTCGTACATACTCCCAACAGGAGAAATTAACAAGATACAAATTAAATGTTATCAGATCAAAGACCAAAATATTTGGAAACAATGTTTCAAGAAAATACAAGAAATAATAAATGTTGTATAGAAATTATGTTGATACAATAAAATGCAAAAAATATTTAATTAATGATTAACCTAAGTATTGTCTTTAGTCACATCATTAATTTTAACGAACGGAAATAGGTGACGTAGCTTTATTCACTCGCGCACTATTGAGATTAGAAACACTGCTCTGATTATTGTCATTTAACTCACTAACACTGTGATAAAACACTCGGTCACCGAGAATCACGCACGGGTTGTCGTTGTTGCTGCGAGCTGGAGGCGCAGGCGCGCCCTGTGCTGGGGGCGGCGGCGGCGCCGGCGCGGGCGAGGCCGGCACGCTCCAGGCGCGCACGCGACGCCACGCGTACATCAATCCCGCTGCTCCCGCGATGCCGACGATGATGTATATCGCCGTGTAGTGGTGTATATCATGAACAGAAATGCTTTCAGCCAAAGCGGCATTATCTTTCATGATCTTAATTTTTCGGCCAAGTTCAGCTAAATCAGCCATTTGATTCTGGTCAGTTTCGGAATCATTCATGGATATCATATGTGGGACCGTAATGTTGATAATATGATTTATCGGTGGTATTAGTGGAGTGTAAACATCAGGTTTAATGTTCAGTTGGCTCGACTGTTGTCTGTGAGCAATCAAAGTAAATGCTTGCGTTTTAATTATACACCCATTGTCTATAGCAACAAGACCTGCACCGGTCAACTGATGACTAGCAACTTGATCCTCGCACATAATGCGTAAAGAGCATTGATCGCAACAAAAATAGATGTAGTTGTTAATTGTGTTACTTTCAAACCAGCTGTTTTTGCAGGGAGAGATCCTTGTCGCACACTCAAACTCTTCGGTCTGGCAGAAATCTTTATCCTCGTTTAGATGATAAATAGGTCTCTGAATATGACACAAATATGCATCTGATATTAGACATGATGTTAATGTTTTCTCTGTCATAGTTAAGTAGGTATCCTTCTTCAAGTTTATAGCCACATAATCTGATATTGGTTGGATACTAACCATGTCAGTTCCTTTGACTTGAGGTATGGAAAATATTTGGAATATCTCAAAAGTGTCTCTACTGATAAGAGGAAGTCTGATTTCAAAGATGAGGAATTCTTTCAGCATCCTGGTCTTTACTTTGAGAAGTTTATATATTTTCCTTAAATCAATTTGCACATTGTCTAAAGGCAATGTCACGTCCTTAGGGAGCTGACTAGCGATGGTACTCAGCTGATCTTGTAATTGAACGGGAGTCAAAAGGTGTGGATTAAACTGACCATGATAGATGTCAGTGATAGTGTCCAGCAAGGTGCTTTGCAATGACTTTAAGTTATGTAGCATGTTACTCCCTATAATAGCTCCGACGGTCAGCTCGTTTACAATAGACATGTTTTGTGTTTCCGATTTAAGTTGGTTAAGTGCCTTTTCAATAGAAAATATATGTTGGGAAACCATTTTGTGTTGTCTGTTCATGGATTGCTCCGTTCGTTTGAGAAGATTATATTCAACCTCTATAATCGACGTTTGATTTTTCCAGTAGGAGGCAATATGACGTTGGTTGTCGCGTAGTAACGTTATGTCCTGGCGATATTGTTCGGCGAATCTCGCATCTAATACCCCGAAGAGGCTATTCGCAAGATATCCGACACCGTCGATAAGACCTCGCCGCTGTCTAGCGCGCTGCTCGTTCGAGTGCTGACCGAGCAACATCTGATTATAGTACTCAAGTTCACCGAGGCCTTGAACCAGCTGTAATAATATAATATCACAGTTCATAATATTACGGACTGTATTGCATGATTGTTCTAGGGACTTTGTGTATTTGTTGAGAGCTGTTATGCCTTCCCAATATGGTTGCATATCGTAGTAGATAATGAGCTTCCACTCGTCCCGTATAATTTGCATGTTAGATAATTTATCGAAATAAAGACTCTGATTAGGTCTAAATCTTGTTGATTGGAAATCGCAGTGTCCTCCTGTTACGATTGTCATAAATAATAACAAAGACGTAAATAATGTAGTTACACCACCTCTATTCGCTTTCCTTTTAGGTTTGGTTTGTTCGCGATTTGTTTTCAACTCATCCTGGACGTTATCGGAGTCTGATAGATTTTGGCTTACAGGTAACACTGATATTTTGGTTATTGGTCTTTTAAGAATTCCGTTCTTTGTTTTTAAGCTGATAACGCGAACGAATCCATCTGCTCCGGGATGAAGATCGACGACCCTTCCCATAGACCATTTGCCAGGAGGTAAATTGTCATCGTGCAAAAGGACTACGTCGTTTAGGTTTATGTTTTCACGAGATTGTCGCCATTTGCTCCTGGTTGTTAATTGTGTCAGATACTCAGCGCGCCATCTTTTCCAGATGTCAGCGACAATTTTCTGAGTTAACTGCCACCGAGTCCTCATGTCCCTTTCTGTTTCCACTAGGGTAAGTGCTGAACCGCCGGTCAAAAAGTGAGATGGTGTTAAGTAATTTAAGTCCTCCGGATCTTCGGTGAGAGGACATAACGGCCTCGAATTGAGGCACGCTTCGATTTGCGTGAGGACTGTTGACAATTCTTCGAAAGTCAACCTTTGCTCTACAACTCTTCTAAAGTGATGTTTGAAACTTTTGACCGCGGATTCCCATAGACCGCCTGCAGAAGGCCAAATAGGTGCATTAAAATGCCATTTGATTTCCATATCTGTCACTGCAGCCAAAAGTTCGTTGTTAAATATTTGTAGCAGTTCCTGATATTCTTGTTGAATTTGTTTGTTAGCTCCGACAAAGTTTCGTCCATTGTCACTATAAATGTGACTGGGAGTACCTCTACGTGCTGCCATTCGTCTTAAAGCGGCTATGAACGACGAGGTGCTAAGATCGGAAGCTAGCTCCAGATGAACTGCCTTTGTAGACATGCAGACGAAAACAGCTACATATCCTTTAGAGGTTTTTATGCCACGGCCCTTGTTGGCTTTAAGGAGTAGGTGCCCAGTAAAATCTATTCCAGTGTGTTCAAATGGACGAGATGGATTGCTCCTTGATACAGGTAAGTCACCCATAATTTGGTTATGCTTGTTAGGACTTAGTTTTCTACATTTAACGCATAAGCGTATTTGCTTTTTTGTTGCTTCATTTCCGCTTATAATCCAATACTTTTGTCGGATAAATCCCGATGTCAAGCGGGCTCCGCCATGGAAAGTAAGCTTGTGTGCATGTTCTATAAGAAGCTCCGTTAAACGTCCTCTTTGTGGAATAATTATAGGATGTTGCATGTCTGTGTGAATATGAGCATGTCTCAACCTTCCCCCGACACGAAGAAGCCCAAAGCTATCCAAAAATGGATTTAGATTTAATATTCTGCTTTTGTTGCTAAGCTTTCCTTTCTCTTTTAAGCTTTTAATTTCTTCCGCAAACTCTTGCTGCTGCACTTGCTTTATGATCTTTATTTTGGATTTCCTTATCTCTTCTAGAGTGAGATAAGAAGTTTGCGATTTATTTTGCTTGCTTGTTAAAAATCTATACACCCATGCTAAAATGTGTACAATTTTGGCAAAAGAACTGTGACTTTTTAACAAGTTCATGATTATACTGTCGTCTTCTGTTTGCTTGATGACAGTGTTGACTTGCTTCTGGGGCTTGGTTTCCAATGTTGTTGTGTAGTTTATTTTTTCACTTCTTTCATTGGCTTTAACAGTTTGTAGCCAAGATGGCCCTTGCCACCATAAAGGATGTTGCAACAGTTGCGACATCGATAGCCCCCTACTTGCGCAGTCTGCAGGATTTTCGGCAGACTTTACATACCGCCAGCAGGCAGGAGGCATGATTTCCGTTATATATCGTGTTCTGTTGGCAACAAAGGTTTGCCAACGCCCTGGATCTCCTTGCAGCCATCCCAGTACTGCTGTGGAGTCAATCCAACCATAAATATCAATTTTGTAGTCAGTTAAAGAAGCCTTGACCTTAGCCATGAGTTTAGCTAATAAGTTAGCGCCGCAAAGCTCTAATCTTGGCAAAGATATGTTTTTGTTAGCCGGCACTATTCTTGATTTACCAGCCACCAATATAATGCTTGCTTTTTCGTAATAAACTTTACAGTAAATAACGCAGGCGTATGCCTTTGTCGACGAGTCACAGAAACCATGTAATTCGACTCTTTGCTCGGGTTTAGTACCTAACCATCTTGGTATTTTAACTTGACTTATATGCTTGATATCCGCCTTAAGTTTA
Organism: Agrotis segetum; assembly: GCA_036375495.1. Classification (NCBI taxonomy): domain Eukaryota; kingdom Metazoa; phylum Arthropoda; class Insecta; order Lepidoptera; family Noctuidae; genus Agrotis; species Agrotis segetum. The sequence goes on from JAQSVV010000292.1 coordinate 3,231,306, forward strand.
TTCCATTCTTCAAAAATATCTTCAGGTATCTGTTCATCCCACTGAATTTGTGAGGTCCAAATTCGTTGAAATAAAATTTTGAGTTTTGTTGTTGTTGGTGTTAGCCATCCCAAGGGGTCAAAGAACTTGGAGATATCCGATAACACTGATCGTTTTGTGGCTTTGTTGACCGTTGACTCAATTCTTGGTTCAAATGTGAAATTATCTTTTACAGGGTTCCAGCGAAGTCCTAATGTTTTTGTAGACTCCGGCTGTCGAAAGCTTATGCTTTGTTGTTGGCATGGGATTTCATCGTGCAGTAAATGCGGATCATTAGAAGCCCATTTTCTTAGATTGAAACCCCCACGTTTCAGGAGTTCAATTAAATCTTGTTGGAGTTGCCGTGCCGCTGATACGCTGTGAGTACCATGGAGGAGGTCATCCATGTAGAATGACTCTTCTAGGACTTTAGATGCTTCTGGATAATCGGAGTGTTCGTCTTTCGCTAGTTGTTTTAGCGTCATCATTGCGAGGAAAGGCGCCGCTTTTGTCCCGTATGTGACCGTGGTCAGCTGATATTCTTGTAGTTTATCTCTGGGACTATCTCTCCATACGATTTTTTGCAGGCTCTGATCTTCGTTATGGACCAAAATTTGGCGAAACATCTTTTCTATGTCCGCGGTGAATGCAAATTGATACTGCCTCCACTTAAGTATTAACGACTGAAGGTCCTGTTGCAGATTTGGGCCCTTGTGCATCATATCATTTAAGCTTTGGCCACTTGATGTCCTCGATGATGCGTTAAAAACGACTCGAAGTGACGTTGTTGTTGAATCGTCACGTAGCACACAATGGTGGGGCAGGAAACATTCGAGTTTCATGTTACAAATAGCTGTTTTCATATGTCCTAATGCTAGGTACTCGTGTATGAATTTTTTATATTCTTTAGCGATGTTTACATTTTTGATTAGTTTATTTTCCAAATTACCAAATTGTGCTATGGCCTTTGATTTTGAGTAGCCCAATTGTTCTAGCAAATTTGTTTTTAGAGGCAGCCTCACTACATATCTCCCATTCGACAATCGGTTTGTTGTTGAGCTGTAAAATTGCATACACTCTTGATCATCCGATGAAAGCGAAGTGGACTCTGCAATTTCCTCTGTTTCCCAAAATTTTTGTAACTGGTCAATATCGAACTGTACGACATTGCATTGTATTACGTTTACGTTGCCGCACAGGATCCACCCAAGCCGAGTTTGTTGAGCAATGGGTGTTGTTTGTTCAAGTCTGCAGATTCCCTCCATAATAATGTTTGAATATATATCCGCGCCAAATATAATATCTACCGGACGACTGACATAAAAGTCAGGATCTGCGAGTTCTATGTTTTCCAAGTAAGACCACGTGGGCTTTGCAAAGGTATAAGTTGGCAGATTTTTGGTTAAAGTTTTCATAATGAAAACGTCAGTATTAAAAGAATAAGACTCTATTCTTGAAGAGCAATTTATGTTGATAACTCCTTTGCAGGCATTATCCCTGGCTCCTACACCGGATATTACGCCCTTGCATCGTTGACGGGGAAGTCCCAATTGTTGCGCCGCATTTTCGGTGATGAGTGAAGTTTGGGAGCCCTGATCAATCAAAGCTCGCAAGTTAAGATAAGATGTCACATTTTTGGACCTTAATCACGGCTGTGGACAATAATGTTTCCGGTACATCACGTTGTTGAGCCACGTGAGTACTAACTTGCTGATTTTGCTCAGGCAAAGTACGGGAATTTCCATTTTTAGGTATTGCTTGGTTAGGCGATTGCACAAATGCATCGTGAAGTATCGTATTATGATTTCCGTCGCACTCATGGCAACGTTTTGTTGAAATGCATTCCTTGCCTTTATGGCTAAAAAGGCAATTTTCGCATAGCTTGTTGTCAACGACAAATTGTTTTTTGTCGAAGACAGTCCAATATACTGTTCACAATGGAATAATCCATGACCATTTTTGCATAATGGGCAAGTTCGTTTATTGTGAAATTTTCCGTTCGATTTCGAAACGTTCTTGTTGCTTGAATAAGATTGCTTTGAATTACGATTGATGTTTTTGTTATTAAAATTGTTATCCTTAGATGATTTTGCAGTGGAATTCGGAGCTTTCTGATCTTGTTTACGCCGTGATGACTCCATACTCGTAAACTTGGCTTCTAGGAAGACCAAAAAGTCTGATAAAATGGGCAGTTCACGAGGTTGCTTAAGAGACGTGATGTATTCGGAATGCGTGTTAGCATCTAATTTGTTCGACATCAAATAGCAAATTATAGGGTCCCATGTGCTTACATCTGCTCCCATGTTCTTTATAGCATTAACACATTCGATGGTTGTATCGTGGATGCGTTTTATATAGTAGACTGAAGGTTGATGCATGACCGGAAGGTTGGTTAGAGTATTCATGTGTGAGGTGAATATTAGCAGTTTGTTATTGTACCTATGATTAAGGATTTCCCAACACGTTGAATAATTTTCGGAGCTAATCTGAAGATGATGTATTAAGCCCTCGGCTTCCCCTTTCAGTTTAGCTTTAAGGAACTGCATCTTTTGAGCTAGAGAGAGCGATGGATTGTTATGGATGGCCTCCGTGAACAAGTCTTTAAATTACCCAGTTTTGATATTGGCCATTAAACGTAGGCACTTCCATCTTCGGTGTAGATTGTTCCCGGTGTGATACGGACCACAATTTGCTATTCAGAGACTTTTTCATATTGTTGTACGTCATTTCATATGAGGTAAACTTGTCCTCATACGATTCATTCTGCCCGTCGAGTTCACCTTCCAACTCCCAGTGAAGCATGTCAATGGCTGACCACCTCGTTTCCAATGTTTTCAACGTATCTTGAAACTCCCATTTCTCAGTTATGGCATCGACGTTGATGTTCGCCACCGTTCGATAGAAAGCTTTAAAGTTGATAGACTGCTTCTTCAGTAATTCATCCACTTTGCTGTTGGTGCCCTGAGACTTGAATTTTGGTGGTTCAAGAAAGCTTGTAGCTTCACTCTCCACAGGATTCTTGCTCCTAAGGGTCTCTTCCACGCCGGCTTTGGACGTGCCGGCTAACGGTGTTGCGGGTCTTAAAATAGACGGAGTTCCTGCACTTTTAATTGCTTCACGCGTCGAAAGATAGAAAGCATGAGTTTGTTGATAGTGATTCAATGCAAAATACTCAATCGATTTGTTGCTAAATGGGTTCAACTGATCGTGATTAGATTGAAACTCCTGCCAGTAGGAGTCTAAAGTATCCAATCTACGTTTGATGTAGTCAGGAGTCTTGCGTTCCTGACCATCCTTCTTAAAGTTTGATAAGAGTTGGTTCATGGCAACCATGATTTGATTCTGGTTGACCAGAAGATCCTCCATTGTTTGGCTCATATTGTTAGATCAAGCAAAAAAGGAAAGATCTTACTTTGATTCTGCTGTTTACTGCCTGAACTGCAACTCCACAGCTGATGCTGATATGGAACCACTCACACGAACTGACCTAAAGTCCACTGATTGTTCGCGTTAATGATCCCGCCCGTTGGCTCGAAGGACCATAAAGATGTATGGTGGTTACCTTACACCTTGTTTGTTAATGTTAAATTGTTGTGAGTACGCGCCGCGACCCAGGTTAGGGAATTTGATTAAGTAAAACGATGTATACAGTTACGCGGATTTATTGGTACTAAAGTAATAAATTGACAATTAGGACGCGCTGCATCGCATCGTGAGTGCAAGCGTCAGCATTATTACTAAACAATACAAAATGTACGGGTTTGCTCGTACAGACTCTTTGCTCGGCTCTGTTCGTTGTACAGTTCGCCAAAATTAAAATCGGCGATCGCTCGAAGTTCTCTTACAAACCTCTAGAGCCCCGTGGCACAACTTTGTGCCACCAAACCCTGACCGGTTTTAATACTTATTTTTCTAAAAATACAGTTTAAAATTGGTCGGGGTTGGGGCTCTTTTGGGCCCTAGAGGCCCTCAAGTCTATCAAAACCTTAAGGGTCGCTTTCGCTACCATTTGTACAAATTATCTCAGCCTGCTGCAGTCCACTGTTGGACATAGGCATATCCCAGGCTTTTTGGCCCATGTCCTTTGTGGACGAGCCCATCTGTCAATGTCCACGTTTCGGCACCATAAGTACGCCATGACGGGCAGAACACACTAGTTGTGGGGAAGAAGTAAATCCCTAGTCACTGCCTAGTGCAAGTGTACTAGGTTGATGGTAAAAGGTTCGATCCTAGCTCTTGGAACTTGGTAGACCTACTTGCCAATGTCCACAATGTCAGGAGTTGAAGTGGTTTGGGAATAGTTTGGTGGGTTTGCCAATGTCCATCACTAGTTTAGGCTGTGGGAAAGAGACAGAGCTATACATGTCGTCTAGCGCCATCTCTTTTCCACAGCCTAAACTGGATCGCTTTAAGAGCTCGTGGTAAGGCCTCTTTAGATATATGTAGAAAGTTACTAGTGATGGACATTGGCAAACCCAACAAAATATTCCCAAACCACTGCAACTCCGGCCTCTGTAGGCCGAAAACGATGCTAAATAACTGACGAAACTTTTTATGTCTTCTGCCTTACCTTTAGAGGATGGCAAACGTGCTTATTACGTTAAACAATAAACATCTTACGAGTATTTGAGACTATCAAAATAAGCATTATCGTGCTTGCAAAGCCATCCAGTACATCCATGTAAGTACTTGCGTGTTACACATCACCAAGCTATGTGATTACAGTCATCAACCGTTCCCTGGAAACTCAATGATTATATTACGTAACACACGAGATCTTCAACCAACAAAATCGTAACACAATAATAACACAAATAAATTCTCTCGCAAGGCTTTCTAACTTATTAGTCTTGTTTATATCATCACTGGGTATTTTTACAATTTTTTCTGTATCTTTATGACGATATTAATGGAGTACGGGGCTAAATTATCCTAATTATCCATGTGGGATAAAAAATATCCTAATTATCCTCATGGGATAAAAATATCCTAATCATCCTCATAGGATAAAAGGGATAAAAATATCGTATGATCCAACCAGATCATTTTCATTGAATTCCTTTGCGTGTAAATGTGTAATGAATGTGTGATAAAGTAAAAGACAGACATAAAACAAAATCTATTTCGCAATATACTACAAAAACCCTCGGCGCTTCCCACTTGCTGTCACTTCATTCTTATTACAAGTTACCATAAACGGTCCCATTAAACGTTCCATTACATTGGGACGCACACAATTTCGGACCATCACTTCATTACACATCGCATTTTATTATATTCAACAAGGTTGGATTGAGAAATCGAAAACGCATCAGTTTGCGAAATCCATTCCTTTGTAATCGAATCATTAGTCAAATTAATTTGGGGCCTTAATCACTAATGGTAATAGAATACTTAGTTGTTACGTCACAGTTAGGGCTGCGTCTGGAGACGGTTACCAGAAAAATACATATTTGCCCTAGTCTTGAGCTTCTTTTTTTAGTAGTTTTGAATTATTTCGGCCATACCTGGCTTATTCCTATGTCATCTATTTATCTAAGTATATTATCTGCCTAGTCTTTTCCCAACTATATGTATAGGGATCGACTCCCAATAGCATCGGGATCGACTCCAAAACTTATGGTTACATACGTATGCAGTTGAATATCAGTATTTTATATGTAGCGATTCCCTATCTAACTTCCACGACCCAGTAACGGGATAATACCCCTTGACATGACTGGTTTTCAAACTTCTTTCCGTGTTCTTCCTACCCATATGTAAGACTCATTTAGAATTTGTTTATCTTTCCAGAATGTTCGAGCTGTAATGACGACGAGTTAGGTGTTACGCGGTGGACGATGCCTCTACTAAAATCAGGAGAAAAGAAATACTACCTCGGGATTTTCTTCAAGGTAAGAAAATTTTTTTTAAATGATACCCCCAAATAATAGAGTTTTAGGACCAGTCCGCCGCAATATGTCCGATCACTTCAACCCTTGAACAATACCAAACTTGCTATAAACCGGTTATCATCGCCATACTGTTGCAACAATTGCTGAGTATTGTATGCAACGCTGCACAAAACCTAAAACATGGAAAAATGCAAAACAATAAATACAGCAAAGCCGAAATCGTGAAAAAAATATCAGCTGTTCAGTACATTAAACAAACATAAATGTACTGAACAGCTGATTTTTTTCTGCGTTTTCAGGTTTGTTGCCATAGTAAAAGTTGTTTGTTATCATGAGCACAATCACGTGTTTAAGTATCGTACACTAATTACCAGTCACTCTATATACCTGGTCAAAGCTCTAATTATATTTTTGCATGTATAATTTATATAAAAATAGTATTAAATCATGAAGATCCAGCCTGTCCCTTGCTGTACTCCCTCAGTGCTGCCCTATAAGCCGAGGTTCGTACCCCACAGGGGGTGCCTTTAGCGTGTGAACACTTAGTTTTGTAGTTGTAACCCCTGGCTGGATGTCTTAGAGTCATTTAAAGCATCCACAAAAAAGTCCGGTTAAGCAGCTTACACCGACCTATCTAGGTTGACCTGCGAAAATTGCATTCACCAAAAAAAAAAAAGAATAAAATATTTACTTCACCAATCGATAAACTTATCAAAACTTGACACCGTCTAGACAAAACACCGTCGAAACAATAGTTTCTATCACTGTGAACAACAAAGACTTCTCAATACAACATTATCCAAGTCTGGTATGTATAACTTGAGGAACTATGCCACTAGGTTCTAGGCCACGAGTCTATGACCTTAGTGCAAAGCCTTCATGCTTGGTATCAGGTATGCGTTATCATTTATCAGTACATTCGCGTCGGCTAACTAACGCTAGCCGCATTGTTTCAATATTTAATTATATTGGATCCTATTGAATTAGCAATTATCATTAGGATAGCGGTAGGTAATTGTGAATAGGGGTAAATATCAGATTCCTCTTAATTTTATAGACCAAAGATTACTGGAATCAAAGTCTACTATCATGCTATTAATCCTCTATAGAAGAACCTACAACAATTAGCTTATTGCCAACATTAAAACACTCAATGATATGATCATTGTAATATCATCCAAACGCGTGATATTATGAATTTCAAAAAAGAACATTTTCATGCAATTAAAAAAAAAGAACAATAATTCTTTTACAAGCTTTGTTTATTTTACATGCTTCGCAATTAGACTTTTCTTGAATTTACATTATGTAGTTCTTACAACACTACACACCCTATGGTATGAGAATCTTTTATAGAGGATTTACATCATGATTGTAGATATATTAAATACACACAATGTTTATCAGCATATCAACATAGGTGGTTGACGAAAACAGGCTATAAGGGACATCTCACGCACACATAGTCTTTTTGGTCACATGAAACAAGACACGCTTCATCTCACCAATTCACGAAGAAGCCATTTAAGATGTCTTGCCATGATCTTTATGGCCTGTCTCAAAGCTCTACTCTTATATAAAGGAATACTATTTTAGCAAAGGTACTCCATATAACATGACTATCAGCTATATGTGATGGTATACACTCGTAAAACGATAGCCAACCTCGTCAAACATCCCTTATCGGAAACTCTTTAAAAGTAATTGTTTGTCTAACTGTCACGTACGATTTTATGGCACCATATCGGGAACTGCTGGCTGTATAGTTTGAATTGGTTATGCAGAGATAACAGTGTGACTAATAGTTAAACTATAAAATGTGTCATAGAAAAAAGTTGGGCACAGTTTTATCAGAAATCAGTAAATTCAGGAGGGTGGGATTTACCTCCATGGCGGTCAATTTCGGGCTACAACACGATAGGCTACTTCGTAACCATTTGTAGCAGCTGAGCAATCCCACTGACATTGGTCTCACCAGGCCCGCCTGGCTAGGACCATTATCCTGTCGAAGTCCAGCACCAAACAGATTTTAGTATTCTCTTTCTAAAGCTGAGAGCTACGAGTATTTATCTCGGATCCAGAGAGCTCGTTTCACCGCAGGTTATATCTTTGCTTCTGAGCAAGATTGAGACCAAGACTAAAGCTAGATTTTTACTATTTTAATTAAACGTATTAATAAAAGTATCTATCTGTCTGTCTAACATCAAAGTCATCTCCAATGTCTCGATTGACAGGACAATAATGTTCATCATTCATTTACCGCAACATAGGTTCCTCTACCGTCATTTATTTAATCATTTTTGTGAAAGCTGACCTTGGTACGAGTATCAGAAAATGACTTCTTACAAAAACACGAATTCTTCGATCAGTATTTTTGGGGTTTCCTGTTGGGTCATTTAATAAATATGCGGTTATACGTTTCCAAAAACGATAATACACAGAACTCCAAAATTGAATCATCTTTACAAATAAAGACGCAACTTTTCAATTTCGTAATCAATGCTTGATTCGTCACCTTGGTAAATCTCGACAGACATTTCTTAAAGCACGGAAATACATTGTTCTTTAATATTTACTTAACGTTATGTCACTATTTTGTTTAGGATAAGACAAACTAGACATTTGAGACACAATGAGAGCTTAATTTTTTTTTAAACGTTACACCACACAAGGAGTTTCTCCTGTGTCGCGGCGGTAAGACCCCGCTTTGAGGAATGGCTGGAGAGACGTCTCGGCGTCCTGACCTATCGGATGACGCAGGTCCTCACCGGACACGGAAGTTTCGGGAGGTTCCTGTGTCTGATAGGAAAGGAGGAAACGCCCGGGTGCCACCGCTGCGAAGATCGCCCGGAGGACACAGTAGAGTATACGGTGCAAGACTGCCCCGCTTGGGCAGAGCACCGACGTGTCCTCACGACGGCGATAGGCGGAGACCTCTCGCGCCCGGCTTTGGTTGCGGCCATGCTGCGGAGCGAGACGGAGTGGGAAGCGGTCGCGCTCCTTCTTCGAAGCAGTAATGCTCGTGAAGAAGGAGGCGAGCCGCGAGAGAGAGAGGACAGCGTCCTCCTTCCACCCCCAACCGCTGTGGTAGGAGCCCGCGGCGTCGGACGTCAGATCAGATGACGATTGTTATTCATATTATTTACTACCTATGTATGTACCTATGTATTTGCAAAATTGTATCTTAATCCGTTCAGTAGTTTTTGCTTGCAAGAGCAATCCTTATCCTCACAAACTTTCACATTTATGATAGCATTAAGATTTCTTTTTCGGAAACTGAACATTATAAACAGATCTAGTACCGGTGCCGTATAATTTGCTCTGTATTATACCACTAATGTCCCTTAATCAATGGCGTACATAATATATCAATGTTTAATATTGATGCGTTCAGTACTTGATGAATGGATTCATGAATGAAAAGATGAGTTGCTTTGAATAGTAGGTTACTGTCGTACAATTAGAATTTTATTGTTAAGGTAGATGCAGTGAATTAATGATCATTTTGTAGCCTTTACCCTACTACGTCGAGGTCAAACTCCAAATAGATAGATGGATAGAGTACTTTTTATATAATTATAATGCTCACCACTCAGATCAAAGAAATAGGCAGATAGAACGCTCAGAACTCGCGAGTATCTCCACCAAAGTTAATACAAAATCAAATAGAATTACATTCCATAATGTTTTCTTTGTTTTTGAGAACAACTTTTACGAAGGTTAAAGACACGAGACCGGCATATTTTGGCAAAAAGCAACAACGACGCGCAGCTTCGACGCGTAGCTTGGTACTGTCGCGACTTTGTATTCGATTATGATTTTGTATTAACTTTGGTGGACCCACTCGCGTGTTCTAAGCGCTCTATCTGCCTATTTCTTTGATACAAACCACCATATAAAATTATACAGGGTGGAATTTTGTAATGCCACCTGGAGGGAAAGTACTCTTAATACTGCAGATAGAAAATTTTACTCAAAGAAAACATTCCTTTATTTTTGATTAGAAAGCAAACTGCATTCAAAGATTTTCGAAAATTCTCTTCTCCCACCCGGGAATCGAATCGGCTAAAATCTGAAAAAATTATACCCTGTACTTTTATTTTATTGCACCGATCGTTAGGGTCAATTATAACGATGAAATCTCTCTAATAAACATGATATATCAAATGAAAGGAAAACCAAGAAATCTTAAATTAAAGCTCTCGTAACATGTAATTATGGTTTCTTGGTCCATATCGGTGGAATTTTGTAATGCCACCTGGAGGGAAAGTACACCTTAATACTGCAGATAGATTTCTTTTACTCAAACTGAAACATTCCTTTATTTTTGAATAGAAAGCAAACTGCATTCAAAGATTTTCGAAAATTCTGTTCTCCCACACCCGGGAATTGAACCAAGAAACCATATTACGTGTTACGAGAGCTTTAATTTAAGATTTCCTGGTTTTCCTTTCATTTAATTTATCATGTTTGTTAGAGAGATATCATCGTTATAATTGACCCCAACGATCGGTGCAATAAAAGTACGGGTATAATTTTTTCAGATTTTAGCCGGTTCGATTCCTGGGTGGGAGAAGAGAATTTTCGAAAATCTTTGAATGCAGTTTGCTTTCTATTCAAAAATAAAGGAATGTTTCCTTTGAGTAAAATTTTCTATCTGCAGTTTTAATGGTACTTTCCCTCCAGGTGGCATTACAAAATTCCACCCTGTATACGGTTTTCAAGACAAACTTTGAGTGGTTTGGAGAAATATAGGAGAGTCAACAGTAGGTAACATTAACACAAACAACACACTGTTTAATCAGAGTTTAGTACGTCAATGATCTACGGGACACAGTCGGAACCAACGGCTAATATAGCCAAACTGACAAGTGTCTAAATAAAAAATAGCCAGATTGACCTTGGCAAACATTGATAAACTTAAAGATCCACCTGTGTGGCTGATTTAATTTAGCCACGATTTCGAGCAGACACCATTCATTTTATATAGATTAATAAAAGATAATAAAGATCACATTCACGAACAAATTACCAGAATCGATTCATCATTTGAAGCGGATATCTCGAAGGCTGCGCGTGCGACGATGACGAGGATGATGTAATACCGCGTGGCGCTGATAGATCGCGCTTTCTCTCTCGCCAGCTGATACGAATGCTGTGGCTATTATATCTTAGTATTAATTATTTATTTATTTCTAGTAGGCATAGAAAACATTTGATTTCGTTTTGATTAGACAGGTGTTACATGATATGGCTAGAGGGGAGTACTAACTGCTACCGGAGTATTTCGTATTTTCTCACATGTAATAATGGCATATTATTGTGAGAGTTGTAACTGTTTATAAACGCGATTGACGATAAACGAGAAATTCCTGGTGTGGGCAAGGTTTTAAGAGGATCGTCTACCGAGCGCTCGTCCATAATAAAAGTAAAAACGTTTTCCTAGCTCTAAATGTTTTCCTATCTCAATGATTTTTTAGAATGCTTCCTACACAGTAAAAAACTAGGTTTATAGGTTTTCTTTTTTTTTTTCAAAATTTATAATAGTTTGTAAATTATAGGCGCCTAAGAGTTACTTTTTAAAAAAAAGATAGGATAACATTTAGGGGTAGGAAAACGTTTTCTCTTTTAGTATGGACGAGCGCTCGGTGAACGATTCTCTTAAAAAAATTGTTTTATTTAGTAGTAAACAAAACGGTCAGGAAGGCTGGTTCAGATATAAGTTAGAGATTCGTTTTCAACTAGTGATAAAATGCCATCGGATTGTGGCCGCTGATGTCCAATTAAAAACAATGAAGTCTAGAAGAAGAATCAATGCGGTACCGCACCGTCTACTAATACGTAAATAATAAGTTTTATAAAGTACAGACGATTCTATTCTTTTGGCTTTTAAAAACAATCTTAAAACATCTAATCTAACATTAAAGACGACCTCTAAAGAGAAAACTGTGTCACAATGAACACAAATACAGACGTCAAACGAGAAATTTTGTAGCTTTGTGTGTTAGTAGAAAACACATTTTATACATAACATCAACGAGTGGGTCAGTCGTCACTATGACATAACTAGCCAGTTTCCTCGGAATAACTAGTTAACACGCCACAGCATCAGTGTGCCAGTATCTTAGATAAGATGTTTTTTTGTAGGAAATGCGAAAAAGTTGCTCGTTTATGGATTTGTTGAGCAACAGTTTGAGAGTTATCTGACAAAAAAATCTTTATTTTATATCAGACTAGCAAACCCGGCGAACTCCGTTTCGCTAGCAGTCTTTGCTATAAACCTCACGGAGCCCGAGACCTTTCCAATGAAAGCAAAACCGTGGAAATCGGTTCGTGCGTTCTGGAGTTATAGCGTCAGGAAGGAAAACCCGACTTATTTTTATATAGTAGACTAGCTTTTCCCAGCGGCTTCGCTCCCCCCTCCCTTATTGCCTATGTCACTCAGGACCAAAGCAGCTTTCAATTGGTGAAAGAATTTTTGAAATCGGACCAGTATTTTTTGAGCCTACTCATTACAAACAAACGAAGTTTTCCTCTTTAAAATATAAGTATAATAGAAGTATAGATTTATAATATAAGTATAGATAGCTCTCAAACTTGTAGGGGTTAATCTGTGGTATCTTATCAGGAAACCTTGAACCTGGAACATTGAAGAAGGTAATGGATTTTCATCGGTACGAGTCTGACAGTAGTTGTTTCATATCGGAGACTTGCGTCGCGTTGTGTAGGTAAGTACGAAGCGGATTGCATCCAACCCGCAATTCTTTTTTCTTACGTGGTAAAATCATCAAATTAGTCCTCCCACCCCGAGCAGGGCGGGAGGGACTGTCAGACTCGTACTGACTAAAATCCAGGGTGTCCTTGCGTAGCCTTTTATGTTCCGGGGTCACGGCAATGAGAAAAGTCCCGCGACCAACCCGCAATCCTCCTATGGTCTTCGTCAAATCATCTGTGGTCATGGCATTTTATTACTAAATTTTATCTAAACTTGGATGTAGAGTAGCCACTCGCCATTTTACATTTGTGGTGTTATTTTTACGAAATAAATAAACAGTATTTGCATAAATATTTTACGTAAATATGTTCTCAATATCGTGAATCTTGCAAAAATAACACATAATTCATTGAATATTAAGAAAAGCAATATCAAAGAAGACTTTAAGCGCGAACACATACGGTAAGAAAAAATCTGATGGTTCCATCAGATTTTTGTCCACTTCTGATTTTCTTCCTTTGACCACAGAATATTTAATACTTAGTAGGCTTGAACCAGTAGTGGCCCAGTGGTATCCGTCCCGACTTACGAGTTGTATGTAGGTCGTAGGTGGAACTTCGCCAGGCGCATTACTTTGTGTAATTTATTTCATCACCACTGCTCTCAAAACGGTGAAGGAAAACATCGTGAGGAAACCAGCATGTACTAACATGTGACATCCACCAATCCGCACTGGGTCCGCGTGGTGGATTATGGCCCACTCTCTCTTACATAGAGGAGGCCTGTGTCCCAGAAGTGGGAACATTATAGGCTCGCGGTGAGGGGTATCTTTACAAGTTTGAGCTTAATGTTCACTTGATATCCTACAACTTGCACTGCACCTTCCAATAACTTATCACTATATTAAACTATGTTATTGTTTTAAGTTACAATAATCCAGCAATTCAGTCATAGGAATAGAATGTAACAGTTGCTAATTTCCTGGCAGTACTTCTACAGCTCGCAAGGGAAAGTTACGTACTCTTGTCACAGCTTAGGACATTTAACATGTAATACTTACTTGAATGTGACATAAACTTTGTCTATACCTTAGGAAACGTAACTTAGGTACATACGACTACACATGAAGCCATACAAACCAGTTTTACCTGACCGTGCATTGTTCAGAAAAATCATAAAATGCGAAGTCAAGATGTATGTACGTAAAGTTAGTGTTCCATTTAGAAAGACAATGAATTGGGAATTTGCCATTAGAAAGATGTTTTTATAGGACATGACAAACGTAATAAAATTGACATGGTGAAATAGATAGTCCAGTCCATGTACAAACATTATTTCCTTCTATTGCAGTCCATCGGCGGCGCGGCACAGCAAATAATATAATCTTCCGCTTTTTTCATTCAATCACTGCCAGCTACTTTCATCGATCCGTCATCGATCCGTCTTGCCGAATTAATATTTTTTCCGAAATTTGAGAATTATACTATGACTCACAAATAAAAAGAAAGAGGAGTAGATGAAACTACGACGTGTGATAGGCGAGAATGGAAGAAAAAAACGTGTTGCGCCGACCCCAAGTAAAATGGGATAAGGGCAGGAAGATGATGATGATGATACTATGACACACAAACCACCAAAAAGCCAAATCGCCACATTAAAAAAAACACCCGTTACAAAATCTCCACAAAATATTTCATTCAGCGCCAGAATAGAATGACAGACTGATAAAAATAGCGCCCAATAAGTCTTGTTTTCCTTTTCCAAGTTGCACATAATAGGAAAAGCCTGACATACTTTTTCCGTCTCCCCCGATCAATAGAGAAATCGGAATAAAAATATTGTCCCAACAGACTATCGGACTATTTCTTATGCTGAAGAATTTGAATGTTTCTTTATGCGCTTTTATCTCTAGACTGGAATTAGCAGTCGATAAAATTCTGAAAAAAGTGTGTATGTATCATTTCCTTTATTCTTTTTTTTTTTAAGACCCTACTCTGTTCCACTCCTGGGCAAAGGCCTCCCTCCACTCCTTCCACCTTTCACGATACTGGGCGTCCTCCTTCCAGTTCGGATGGAACCAGTCCAGTTCATCCCGCCATCTCCTACGTGGCCTGCCACGACCTCGTCTCACTGTCTCAGGGCACCAGTTCTGAACTATTTTGGTCACCAGTTTGTCGGGCATGCGGCAGACATGTCCTGCCCAGTCCCATTTCAGTTGGGCAGCCTTTGAGACACGTCAACTATATTTGTTTTGGAGCGCAGTATTGTGTTTCTTAATCGTATAAATAATAAGTTCGTTTTATTCATATAATTAAGATTACTTTAAGTACCTACTTAAATAAAGAACTACATTTAAATATTTAAAGAGTTTATGGTCGTAGATAAGCCACCGAAAAGAGTCAGAAACTGCAAGTGAACCATTGGTAAACGTAAAAATCCCTGCTGTTTTTACTAATCCTGAATGAAAGTTTTAGTATATCTACCTTCCCACCTACTTTATAAAGGTATACGCCAACTGTGAACCGGTTCAGGGACCATTAAGTTCGGCCCAGTCGTAAACACTGCCAGACCAACAATAGCTAGACACTTTACGGTCATGTTCTGCTGTCCTATAAATAGGCCAGCACTGGACTTTTACTTCTCAGTTAATTATACATGCAGCTATTTGAAACAGGCAGTGGGTTAAGTAACAACTTAGATTTATATTGTAATATGTGAGCTGGTCTGCATAATCGTGTTGGGATTATTGATTAAAAAATATGTCTACTTACTGAGTCCTTTAACGAGGACACGAGTACGGATATGGAATTATGGATCGACGATCGAAACTAACGTAAAAATATCATTAATTGTGTGTCTATGTCATTAAATCAGCTTGCATTAAAATGTTTGTAACACGTTTTCGGCGGGAATGGTGGCGAGCACAGCTAAGGAGCTATCTGTCAAATCATAATATCATTCATCTAATATCATTCATCTAATACCATTCATCTAATATCATTCATCTAATATCATTCGTCTAATATTATTCATCTAATATAATTCATCTACTATCAACTGCTCAGTTATGTTTAAAGAGCATTGAAGGAACTAGCTGTTATTTTTATTTTTGTATATATTTTTTACTATAAAGGTTGGTAAAGTCTTTAGTTAGTAAGATTCTAACAGCCCTTTTACTCCTCCCAAAGCAAACGAGAAGTCATTCCGAAACTCAACGTAAAAGAAAATATAGACTTACGAACTAATAAGATAGGATTTTCCAACATAGGAAGAAGTGGAGACGCGACTGAAAATTATGGAATGGGCTCTTTAAAAACGTGACTTATATTTATGTATTTTTGAGCTGCAGAATAAAGTTCATCGTACTGAAACTCTCGACGAAAAATCAAGTCCTTCTCATACAAAACTTATTATTTTTAACACAATTTAGCATAATTGTAACGTTTTAATCATACATCAATAGTATCTATACCAATAGTATTTTCTGTTTTAATCAGGCACTAAAATAAATATACAGTACCAGTAGTATAAAATACAGTACCACAAAAATAAATATACAGTACCAGTGACATTTTTATACTTCACTATGTCTCATCAAAATCATAACCAATTATTATCTTATAATTTAGCAAATAAGTAACTGGTAAAAGAATAACTTGTACAGCGTATCAATCAATTAATTCAATTAGCGTAATGTATTTTTATGATAGCTCATTACATACGGTCCCATTAGTGAAGTAGCTATCTACTAATTAATTAAGTATAAGTATAATCTATTTCAATTAAAACCGCAAATGTTAATGAAAAATACTTTCCCAATGGAAACAAACTTGTGCCTGCTGATACGACTGTGAGGATTTTTGTAATTTTCCCAAGACTTTGTACTATTGAAATAATAATATCATAAACTATTTATGTGCCAAATTCAATCCAAATATATTCAGTAGTTTTAGCGTATATGATTACTTCCCAGAATTTGATCCTTATTAGTAACACTATCGAATGGTGTAATAATACCGGCTGTGATTTTTTTTTCAAAATCAACGGCTTTGATTCCAGGATTATTGATTTTTCTAAAATTCAATGACGCAGTTTTATTTTTCGTCAAAATCGGCCTCGAGACTCCTTTCAACGTTTTTCGATATTCCTCATAGTTTCGGATATAGCCATCCACGCCCTGTTGAAAAATTCACACTGTATAGTAAGTAGGTTATAGTTCAGGAGTAACTAGGTTTTAAATTGCCCTTTTTGGTTTACCAAAAATGATATTCAGAGCCCGTAAATTTTCAGACAAGTTCGTTAGGTAGGTAGGTTTCTAGGAAATGGCCCAATGGAGCGCACGTAACGTGGGCCACTGCAAAATGTAGTGGAAACGCTGGTTGACCACAGCTCTGAACCACAGAGTATAGACGATTTAGTGATTTTATACGAGTATGTATACTAGGCTGAATAAAATATGCAAGTTTAGTTCCCTTTGCGTGGTTTTCATTGAATAAAGGAAATGTTTTCATTGTTTGCTCATATCTTTTATTTACGATTCATAATTTTATAATATTTTCTGAACTGGTTTTCACAAATTAAGTGTAATAATATGTAAGGTATTATTATCGTCATCATGATGATAATCATCATATCTCATAACTATGTATGATGCGAAAGTTTGCAAGGATGGATGGATTTAATTAATGATGATGATACAGTCCACAGACAGTTTATAGCCTGGATTAACACAGGCTCAGGATCACAAGAACTTTTTATCCTGTCAAAAAATCTACTATACACGCGAGCGAAACCACGGATATAACTTGGAGAACAGTGTATAAGACGGGGAAGCGATGTTGGGAATATACACTCTTTAGGCATACAACGCTTAACGTAGCGCAAGCGCCATATCATCCGGACGTCATTTGCTTGGCGGCCATTTACAAATGGCGTCCTGTTGGAAGAAGTTTGCCTTAGGTGTGCCGTGTGTGATTGCCAATCATACCTCGCGTCCTGTCTTATACACTGTTCTCCTAGTTGTATATACATATACACTGTTCCTCTATACTAGTATAATTATTATAATTTAAAATGCGAATGGTCTACGGTACGTATATGGCTATTTTAGAAGCACAAATACCTTGCACGGCAATAAGTATGTGTGTCAAAGGTCTGCGATGGCTAGAACTTTGAGGCATCTTGGGAAATGATTTTTCTTGTGGGTGGTCGTACTAAAATGTACATTTTCAATCACTATAAAGCTACTTTATTATCGCCATTGATAGTTTAATACTACAATAATGTCCCCTTTAATTATTGTCGGTGGAATTTCTGTGAAAATCTTTAACCAATGACGTGTCCTACAGGTGAGAATTTCTGAACGGAAATTTCTAACATTACGACAAACAACAGATGTAAACATTATTCTATTATGAAACAGTCCCTATTATGTTTGGTTGCATCAGAGAAACCACAAAGTAAATTGGAATCAATTTGGTAAACCTTCTCTGTTTTCCTCAACCACGGTTTAATTTAACGAACGAAAAAATTACGCAGTCAATTACAGAAATTTTTAATTTGGTCACACTACGAAATGTTTACGATGTGAATTCAACGTTCATAATAATAAAACATTAACTTTGTGTAATAACAATTAGTGTTGAAGTACCGAAGTCATAATTATCCAATTACAATATTACAAAAATCGAACTTAAAAAGACCGTAAACTACTTTAAAAGTGACATCCTTACGATAAACACGTTAATGCAAAAAAAGCAGAGATCGAAAACGCAAAAACCGGTGTTGAACATCTAAATTGTAAATGAAACGTGATTGCATAATCGACACAGTGAGAGAACTAAAGAATCCGAGGTAGCTACGTCACAGCACATTTCTTATAAGCCGGTTGCAGACGTCGCCGACGCCATTACGGTGTAATTTGCACCGGCCGCTGTAGGGTTGACACACATCCGGCTATCAATACACGAGTCATTAAAAATAAAATATGTTATAGACTTGCAGTAATAGAAAACCTAGAATATTGCTGTTTATGGTACATGATGACAAGATATAATTTTATATACCTGACTATGACTCCATGAGGACATATCGTCATGTTTTACGGGTTAAGCAAATATATAATTATTTTTAAAAGAGAGTCTTAATAAGTATTTCACGTTTCTTGAGTGTTTTTCGACTAAAAAGCTGGCACAATGAAAGCTAACAGAAAACATAGTGAAACCATCCCAAAAAAATAACTTATTTCTCTTTTTTGAAGAGTTTGCCACCCCTAATCTCCATTCAGCAAGCTTTACCGGACCACAGACCGTACCGGTGTATTCCCACTTTCTCTGGCAACCGGACGACCGACCAACGACAATCGTACAATCAAATATTTACAACTCATAATTTCGTAAACATTACGGAATTTAATAACGAAATCACACATTAAGAGATAGTATGTATTTATAATTTCACCTTGACTCTTTTTGGGATTAATTGGCAGAATTGGAAAGGAAAGGTGTGACTTAAGAAGAGCTGAATTGATGTTTCGATGAAGTAAACAAGTCTAAATTTTATATTATAACAGTTATTATTATTAGTATTATATAGCTGATCAATTAATTAATGACACTTTTTACATTACCGGGATTTTAAAACTTTCCCCAAGCTATAAGCCAAAGTAATTTTGACTGTTTCCCGTTATCGCCAAATTACTTTGAACAATATTGGAAACCGAAACAAAAATAATTATATTTGACATGAATGTAGTAAGCTTTCACGAACGTGATACATGACAAGGAAAGATTTCATCGCTTTGTAAATATAAATTTGAGAACGTTTTCTTTTTCGTTTTAAAATAATAATTATTGTAAACACTGCAATTCTTTTTATTTGCATTTTCGAATTAATATTTTTGGAATTTTTTGACGCTCTTTAACCAGTTATTTAATTATAACGCTTTCTAAAACAAAAAGGTAGGTAGGTATGTAATTATTGTTATTTAATTTAATTTTATCGTACCCAATAAATCGAAATGTTCGATCTATTTATGAAAGTATGCATCCCAACAAAATTATTTCTTAAACTTACATTTTAATGGAAATGATGTAAAATTATTTAACAATGTAAACGTAACCTAAAATCACGTAGATATTTTGCGTCTGTAAAATAAGTGCGTTAAATTACTTAGACACTTATCATTAAATAAATTATTAATGCATTGCACTATAAACGTGGATAGGAGGAAAATACTTCAGCCGCGAATTATTTCTTGAACTTAATAATTCATAATAAATTAGAAAAATAATAAAATTAAGTACTTGGTCTACAATTTTAACCAATGTTAAACAACTTCTTCCATTGTAGTTATGCGTGTTACGATAATTTTTGAATTTCTCACATTTAGTCAAATGACTGGATTATGTAGGTTGATTCCGGTTTAGTAACAATTCGTTGCTAACATTATCTTCCGCGATTATTAAGAATAATTTGAAATTTTGTAACGTTAAGACATGGGAACCAAATTAATAATGTTCCTGGTAATTGTAATGATTTAGGTTTTTCATGAGGTCTTAGTGATGTTACAGCAATTTCTATAAATAATTTAATAGTTTGTTGTTTTTTCTTTCCTAATTAAACAGATATTTATTGTAAAAATTAAGCAGCTCAGATATTTATTGATAGTCTTTTTTAATTATTTTTATGTAATTGTAACTATTCTTTATTCATATAGGTACATACCTGAAAAGTTATAGGGTCACATACATTTTTAACAATTTCATTATTGGAAAAAGAGTGTTATTTTTAAAATAAATTATGGAATCAGGCGTTACTTTGCGGAAATATAATTATTTAGTTTTAAATCCGCGAGAAAAATCCAGGCTTGTTGCAGGATGTAATCCCACCCTATGCAGTCATGCATATGCACATGCAGCAAAGGACCCACCCTCCCGCCCTCATGCCTCATGTTATTTTTTTAAATGAATTTAAAATTCTTTAAGACAATATGAAATAGCAATAAAATACTAAACAGCGATCTTTTATTTTTCAAAATAGTATACAAATTATCGCCAAAAAATCCCGAATTTTATTGAAGTTTAAAGGCATATTTTGCGGATATTTCCCTACAATGTTTATATCCTATCACTATTTGTAATAAAAATATCTGATATCTCCTACTTGTGAAACACTTGATGCTGCCTAATAGCATTGCCAAACAAGATGTAAATAATGTTAAGTGCATCATCTGACTACACAGATGGGATGCATAGTTCCTAAGTAGTTACTGAATGCCATAACGACTTTAGGAAATACCTACTAAATCCCCAATGCCAGAGAAAGTGGGTCTTGTTTCATAAGATCAATGACTGTGTATACAAACATGTGCCTACATACATATGTCATGCATTTGTACAACTTGTATTTGTACTTAGGTACAGTCGAACAAACATTGTGGTTAACAGGCAAGAATATTTAGCTTTCCTTGTCACATTTTTTTTCAACACACAGTGTTTTTTGAGCTTGTCACACCTCAATGGAGTGCAGCGTAAACTCAACAACTGACCACAATCGCACTCAAACACGACCTCGTACCTATCTTGCATTTTAGTTGGACAATTTACCAGTAGTGTCTCATCATCATCACCTTCTTCTTGCCCTTTCCATCCCATGTACTGTCGGCGCAACATGATTATTTTCATCTTCTATTCTACCCTGTCAAAGCATATCTAGTCAAAGCATTATTAACTCCTTTTTTATTCATTATCATTTCTCAAAGAATACATCGGTAGTACCACAACAGCCCTATCGAGGATGGAAGCCACTAGATCTATAATTACAGAATAAAAGACTTTTGAGCTAGGTAATACTTTTAAATCAGTTTTTTACAAGTTCTTTTTATCAACCATCTGCCAAATTCAAAATCATAATAAAAAAAAAGTATTTAAAATATAAAAACATGCTGCCAATGGTAAAAAAGGTTGGTCGGTCCACAACATGTATAAAACATGATAGGTAGTAGGTAAGCAAAGTAATGATATAAAGATATTGCATAATTTCAGGCGTAACATTGTATAGTTCCAAGTTTTATACATACTTAGGTACCCACACAGTTACTTATTTGTTTGACTGTACACACACAGCTAAACCTACTCGTCATCTGTAGATTAACACCTGTGTTCATTGTTTTATCCCTCATAAAATAATTAATCTTACTGATGCATTTCGTTAGCATGACTGTTGATATCTATGTATCATAATATGAAGCTCATCTTATTCAATTTATTTATTACATAGCTGTCACCAGCGGCTTTTCCCGCTATAACTCTAAAATTATCCCACGGGAAGACTTTTGTCTGGTATAAAAACTACCCTATACAGGGTGAAATTTTGTAATGCGTAAATAATGTAATCTGGAGGGAAAGTAGGTACCTACTCTTAATACTGCAGATAGAAAATTTTACTCAAAGGGAAAATTCCTTTATTTTTGAATAGAAAGCAAACTGCATTCAAAGGTTTTCGAAAATTCCCTTCTCCCAAACCCGGGAATCGGACCGGCTAAAATCTGAAAAAAAAAATTTAAGATGAAGATTAATATACCTACAGGGTGGCAATACAAAATTCCACAATGTATATTTATCCAGGTTATAAACTATCTCGTAGGTACCTAATTTCTTCGAATTATAAATGTGTTTTTGCGTGAGGAGTAACAATAAATATCCATCCATCCATACAAACTTTCGCATTTATAATTCTTATTGCCTGTCCTATTAGATAACCGTGTCTCTGAAACGTAGGTAAAAGACTATTGAAGAATCATCTTGGATTTTAGTCAGTAGGTACAAGACTAACAGTCCCTCCCGTCCCGCCCTGGGCGAGAGGACTCATTTGATGATTTTACCACAAAAAAAAACGTAGAAACATAAATGATGATACAAAAAAGAGTTGCTTTATTTCAAAGATGAATAAATTATCATGATTTTCGAAAATATTGCCAGTTTTAACCTAGATTTTAAAAACCTGTTTAGAGCAACCTACATAACTCTCATCTTACGACATTCTAATATTTTGTGTAACGAATATCATACATAATTTAATTTAAAAACGTTGATCTGTGGACCGTATTAATTTGTTTAAGTAGAATAGAATGGAAAAACATAATTATATTGGACACATACAGAAATAATAAAATTGAAAATCCAATAAGAATTTTGTTAAGCATGTCCACATCAGTTCCAACCCCTTGGTTGGCCTTGGAGATGGTAACCCTTTTGGTGTGGAACACCAAACCACCAACCAACCAACTCAGAACCACTCAGAACCGGTTACCAACTCAGAACATAAATGCTGGGCGAAATACACCCAGCGCTGGTTTTAAGTTGGCACCCTGTAATGTACAGACGACAGCAGGTCATAACCGAATCTTTCAATTTACCAATCTAACATGAACCTTCCACTATTTTGATAAGATTGAAAATCTATTGAAGAGTGACAGTTTGAGGTAGGTTGACCTGCTGGCGTCTGTACTATGAAGGAGAGTTTCTGCCACTGAATTGTGACGTCATGTACCCCTTATTATCACTTGCACGCTTTCAAATACACAATTTTCATATGAAAATAACTCTAACAAGACAATATACACAAGTAAAAAATAATTTGCACAAAGTATGTTATTGCTAAACGTTATTTTCAAATGACAGTTGACAAATGAGATCATTGACACTCTTTTTCCTAATTAAACCGCACATTTTATGCGATAATTTCTTAAATGTAACCAGTTGAAATGCACTATAATTGTCTATAATTACTGGCAATAAAACCAAAAAAATAAACGAACATATCGACAAATTGTTGACACCTCATCCGGTTATAACCTAATTGGAATGTTAAATATAAATGCAGTCTAATTATACTACAAAACACTGCAATACAACTTAACTACAAGATAATTTTGCTTTCGACTGTACAACTTTCACCAATCATATTTTTTCTGGACATAACTTATCGAGACGGTCCCATACACATGAGTAATATTTCATAACTTCACTCTACGCAACTTCTAAGTAATTAAATGCTTTAAAACTGTCGCTTGAGGCGTGTTTATAAATAAAATATTGTATATAAATATTTGCAATATTAATTTATCTTTTCATTAATACGTGGAGAAAAAACTTTGCAGGTGCACCTTTTTTAGTTCTTAGTCATTCGGTTATATTACCATTTTTATTGGGAGAAAAGCAGAAAAAAGAAGTTTTCATGCTCATTATATTTTTATTTTTATTTGGGTCTAGTTGTTGCCAGCGTAAATTATCCCAAAGAAACGTAATACTGGGATGAAAATATCCTATAATTATGTTAATCCAGGTTATTAACGATTTGTTCTGTAGCTTGACCGACCAACCTTTTTTACCATTGGCAGCATGTTTTTATATTTTAAATACTTTTTTTATTATGATTTTGAATTTGGCAGATGGTTGATAGAAAGAACTTGTAAAAAACTGATTTAAAAGTATTACCTAGCTCAAAAGTCTTTTATTCTGTAATTATAGATCTAGTGGCTTCCATCCTCGATATTTGGTGTCAGAAGTAATTAGAAGATGCCCATAACTCGATCAATTACTAAGAAAAGGACTCAGCAGGTAAGTGGTAATCCTCCAGCCTCATCGTCAGGCACTGCGCCTGCTCAACCTCACGATGAGGCTCTCTTAAAGGAGGATATTCCCCAACCTTTATTAAGTGATACGTTGCCCGTACCTCATTCCAAAACAATTTCCTTACCATCATCGCGAGCTTCAACTAAAACGCAAAAATTGGCTGCCCTTGCAAGGCACGCTCGCATGAATGTTGAACGAGAAAGAAAACTTGCTGAAGAAAAACGTAGGGTCGCAGACCAACTTGCCGAACAAGAGCGCAAGACTGCTGCATTAGAGTTGCAAGCAGAGCTTGCCGCAATCGATTCAGCGGCTTCCGAAAGAAGTAACTCAACTCAAAAGTGGTTGGTAGAGAGTGCAAATAGAGAATATGATATTAATGAGCCCTTCCCTTACAGCATTAATAATCCTGAGCAAAGCCTTGACTTAGAACCTGGCGATGCTTTTACTACAGAACCTCAGCATGCCACCGCCGCCGCCGCTGCCATTACTAGCGCACGGTCTGCACCCACCGTGATTATTACCAGCAAGACAAAGGAAAAGAAAACACTACACATACATTACGATTAGGTACACGTAACACTAAATTTATTTCAGATTGTTATGACCATAACAAAAATAAATCAGAGACACAAGACTCTTTTATTAAACTAGCTAAAGCGATCACGGACTTGGGAAGTAAACGTCAACAGGTTAGTGTTAATCTTCCTTCTTACGACGGTAGCGCTTCTGACTGGCTTTCTTTTAAGAAGGCTTTCAAGCGGTCAGAGCTTAGCTTTACGCCGGAAGAAAACCTAGCCAGGCTTAGTACTGCGTTGCTTGGGGTCGCCCGAGAGTCTGTCTCGGCACTGTTGATGACCGCCGTGGATCCTGCACAAGTAATGCGCTCCTTAGAGAGTCGGTTTGGACAACCAGAATTCATTATTCTTCACCAGTTGTCATCGATAAGATCTCTAGCCAGGTTACCGCTAAATGAATCCGCAAAGGATCTCAACATTTTTGCTTGTCGGCTCAGAAATTGCGTGGAAGTGATACGAGAGCTACGACAACCGGAGTATCTGGCCTCTCCTGAACTCGCCAATACTATTATAGGGAAGTTGACTCCACTTTTACGATACAGGTGGGCTGATTTTGCATCATCACATCAGGATTCTGATAAATTTAAATTAGAACTTTTGGCCAATTTTTTAGATACTGAATCCAATCGCCAAATAAAACATTGCATGTTTTATTCCGATAATTATTTGTCTCAAAATGTCAAACCGCAGAGTAATTTTTCACAACATGTCAAACCCAGCACCGTTGCCAAGCAACCTACAAAGGTTTTTCACGCAACTTCTTCGACAACGTCAAAGAGTTCCACAACATGTAGGTTTTGTAAGGTTGGTTTACATGATGTCAGTGATTGCAAAAAGTTTTCTGCCTTGTCTATTGACGACCGTTGGAATTGGGTAACTGAAAATAAGGTTTGTTACAGATGCTTAAGTAAAGGTTCACACAAATATGTTGCATGCAAAAAACATTGTGAAATAGTCGGGTGCAAGTACAGTCGGAGACATAACACTTTACTTCACAGGCCTATCGTAGAAAATACGGCACATGCAGATACACACACGAACGAAGGCCTAGAGGTCCAAGCACATCAATCGAACGAAGAGGAACCAACTATTGTTTCTCACAGTGCCTTACCCAATTCAGCGCCAGTTCAGAGGTCTTTATTAAAAGTAATTCCCGTTACTGTTACCGGCCCTCGAGCTAGTTTTGATACTTATGCGATGCTTGACGACGGGTCAACTGCCTCATTTATTGATCAATCTGTCTCTGACCTTATAGGTGCAACTGGACCTAAAAAGTCTATTCGAGTTGACTGCATTGGTGGTCTTAGCAAAGATATTGAGGTCAGATTTGTTAATGTTAAAGTAAAAGGCTTTCATGTTTTAGACGTGCATGATATAGTAGTAAGGTCTATTCCCAACTTGACTATTGCGAAACAGTCAATACTTATAGAACAAATTAAAAAATACGATTACATAAATGATTTAGCTAACGTCTTATGTTATGAAAACGCTAAACCAACACTTTTACTCGGGATTGATAATTGGCATCTCACATTCTCGAAAATCATTCGCCGCGGAACTGCATCGCAACCCGCTGCCTCTCTGACTCCTTTAGGTTGGGTTTTATATGGCTCTCCTTCAACTATGTCTAAGCCTGTAGATTTCGTTAATCATGTGATCGCAAATTTCGAGGAAGATAGTCAAGGAGATAGCCGTAACTTAGACACTCTCATCAAAGAGTATTATAAGTTAGATTCAATAGGTATTCTTAATAGGGATTGTCGTTCCGCCGATGACCAAAGAGCATTAAAATTATTAGAAGAAACTACTAGGCGTTTACCATCTGGGCGATTTGAGACAGGTTTACTGTGGCGCGAAAATATTGAAAGCGTTCCAAATAGTCGCCCCCTCGCTTTACGTCGTTTTAGAACTCTTGAGCGTAAAATGGCTACAGACTCAGATTATGCCATCAAATACAGACAAAACATTCACGCCATGCTTGATAAAGGTTACGCAGAGATCTGTAATACTGTCCCTTCTGGACTATTGTGGTATTTACCTCATTTTGGAGTTATACAACCACAAAAGAAAAAGCTTAGAATTGTATGTGATGCTGCAGCCATGTGTGAAGGTGTTAGCTTAAATTCGTTACTTCTGCCAGGTCCAGATCTACTTCAATCCTTATTAGCCATATTAATGCGATTTAGAGAAGGACGTATTGCCCTTTCTGCCGATATTCGAGAAATGTTCCCACAAGTCAAAATTAGATCAAGCGATCGTGATGCTCAACGCTTCTTGTGGCGAGACGACTCCACACAACCAATTCAGGAGTATCGTATGTCATCGATGATGTTTGGTACCGTATGTAGTCCATTTACAGCCTTGTATCTTAAAAACAAAAATGCCATCGAACATCAACGATCACACCCAGAAGCAGCAGCTGCTATTATTAGTGACACATACATGGATGATTACTTAGGTAGTTGTGATGATGAACAAAAGGCCGCTCTTTTGGCAGCAGATATCGTCTTGGTCCATGCTGCAGCCGGATTCGAGATGAGATCTTGGGTATCAAATTCTACAAAGGCTCTGTCCATGTTGTCTCCTGACCTATGTGCTAGTGGAACAACAGAGATGAATGTAGTTTTAGACTCACGACCACCAACACGCGTTTTAGGTGTCTCTTGGAATACTTCTAATGATACTTTGTCATTTCCGTGTATAAATTTTGATACGACACCACACAAATTAACTAAACGCATAGTTCTATCAAACTTGATGAAAATTTACGATCCTCTTGGTTTTCTTACTCCCGTTATTATAAAAGGTCGTGTTTTATTCCAAAAGACTTGGAAACTTGCCACATCTTGGGATGAATTATTACCAAAACAATTTTTAGATAAGTGGTCACAATGGTTTAACAATTTGGTGAAGGTTTTGGACAACTCTGTTCCCCGCTGCTATTTCAATTCAATGGATCATTCAAGTTCAATTCAATTACATGTCTTTGCCGACGCAAGTGAACAAGCATACGCTTGTGTTGCTTATTGGCGTCTCTTGTGTCCAAACGGAAACATTGAACTCTCTTTAATAAGTGGTAAAGCTCGTGTTGCTCCTTTAAAACCTACGACAATACCAAGACTTGAGCTTCAAGCAGCTTTAATCGCTGCTCGCTTAGCTGTTTTTATTTTAGAATCTCACAAGCGAAAGCCAGAAAGGGTTTTTCTCTGGTCAGACTCTCAAACGGTTCTCAAATGGTTACGTTCTGATCCAAGCAGCTTTAAGTCCTTTGTCGCACATAGAGTTTGTGAAATTTGCGAGATTACCAATATTTCTGATTGGAAGTACGTACCTTCATCCTTGAATGTCGCGGATGATGCCACCAGATTCAAGGATGAATTCACGATCAACTCACGGTGGTTTACCGGGCCATCATTTTTACGCCAATCATCAAATGAATGGCCTTGTGAACCATCTATTATTGACACACCAGCTCCTGAGGAAAATAGATCCAATAGGGATCTGGTGGGTCTGACATCAACTCAGCCAGGTGACTCACCATCACCCGTGGTTGCTGATTATACTCGGTTTAGCGTCTGGCTGCGATTTATCCGTGCTACTGCGCGAGCTCATCAGTGCGCTTCATTTTTTCGCCGTTCACCTGAAAATCCTAAATTTCCATTACGCGGCTTAGCAGTTTTAGATGTCTGCTTTATTTCATCTGCTGAACGTCATGCCTTTATGCGCGTACAATTAGATTCTTTCAACAGTGAATATGAGTCGATTGACGCTGCACGCCCCGTTTCAAAGGAAAGTAGGCTTAAGAATATTTCTTTGATATTAGGAGATGATAGGCTTCTGCGTTTATCCGGCCGCACGGGTGCTTCAACTGCCATAGACCCAAACCCGATTGTGTTGGATGGAAAACACCCGATAACCCGCTTACTGATCAGCTCATACCACATCAAATTTGCCCACGGCAACAACGAACTTGTAGTGAACGAACTGCGCCAACGTTACTTCATAGTCAGTTTGAGACCATCAGTGAGAAGTGTGGCAAAACAATGTCAATTTTGTCGGAATATGAAGGCGAAACCACTCATACCACCAATTGGAGACTTACCTGAAGCCAGGATGGCTCATCATACTAGACCATTTACCTTCGTTGGTGTTGATTATTTTGGCCCTTTGACTGTCACAGCAGGACGTCGGTCAATGAAGAATTGGATTGCTCTTTTCACCTGCCTTACTGTGAGAGCTATTCATATAGAGATCGTTGAGTCATTGTCGTCCGATTCCGCCTTGATGGCCCTACGTCGATTCATAGCCCGACGCGGTTGCCCCACTCGCATCTACTCTGACAATGGAACCGCATTTGTAGGCGCTTCGAAAATATTACCTGACCTCTACGACTTTTCGGTAAATAAAGGCATAGAATGGAAATTTATTCCTCCTTCAGCTCCATTCATGGGCGGCTGCTGGGAGCGCCTGGTAGGCAGCGTTAAAAGAGCCTTAAAAGTAACGCTGAAAGACAGATCACCAAGAGTAGAAGTCTTACATACGCTACTGATAGAGGTGGAAGGCATTATTAATTCTCGACCGCTAACTCATGTCCCAGTTGATGAAAGAAGTGAACAAGCGCTTACACCCTTCAATTTTCTGATCGGTACATCCGCCAACGATCTGTGTCTACGGGAATTCTGTGACGCCGACCTCTCACGACGTGTAGATTGGCGGAAAGCCCAACGTCTTGCAGATCATTTCTGGCAACGCTGGACGAAAGAATACTTGCCGCTTCTATTGCCGCGTAGAACGGTTCCACCCCACCAACCATTGAAGACAGGAGACGTGGTTTTAATTGCTGACGGTAATCTACCCCGAAACTGCTGGCCTATGGGACGCGTTACCGAGATATTCCCGGGTAGGGACAATATCGTTCGCGTAGTAAACGTAGCAACTAAAGGGGGTGTGCTGCGTCGGCCAGTCCGCAAATTGGTCCGTTTAAATTGATATTTGGTGTTTCACACCGCTCGGGGCCATGTTGTGGACCGACCAACCTTTTTTACCATTGGCAGCATGTTTTTATATTTTAAATACTTTTTTTATTATGATTTTGAATTTGGCAGATGGTTGTTAGAAAGAACTTGTAAAAAAACTGATTTAAAAGTATTATCTAGCTCAAAAGTCTTTTATTCTGTAATTATAGATCTAGTGGCTTCCATCCTCGTAAAAGTGAACTAAAAACGTTACGTTTGTTTCGCATAAGGAATCTTGACATTTTATCATCTAAATTAAATGATTCATAGTTAAATTTCGACCACAAATCGACCAATAATCAAAATAAATAGTCTACTTGCTTCCCCAAATAAACTATTGAAGATCTAGGCTGCATTTTGAATACAAAATAAGCTGCGACGAAGTCTCGCCTGCAGTTAAATGGCACCTGTCCAGTCCAAAACGTGGTTCCTATTCCTATACGTGACTTCGAGAACAGCCAATTTATAGCACCGGTATAAAACTGGTTGAAAATCGTCGAGGAAATAAACGCTCAAAAGTTTTGGGTAACTACGTGGTTTTTTCAAAAGTAAACCGATAAAGACCTTTATTGCTTTGTAATTTATGATTACTGTCTTCACTCTTTTTAATACGAACTTACTTCAACTTAAGAGAATCGTCTACCGAGCGCTCGTCCATACTAAAAGAGAAAACGTTTTCCTGCCCCTAAATGTTATCCTATCTCAATGTTTTTAGAATGCTTCCTGCATAGTACAACACTAGGTTTATAGTTTTTTTTTTAATGACATGTCTCATCTCAATCAAATTGATTCATGTTCAGACATGACGTGTTGTCTTAAAACCGCACAAACCTGCGTGTCGCCGGTCGGTTAACCGCAGTTTTACTCATTGTGCCGCTGACCTAGTTAGTATGCGGCTTCCGTACTGCGCATGCGATTGTTTTAAATGCTTTTTGTATAACTTGCCTCGAAATTTTACAAGTTCAGTTTCCATTAAAATTCCTGAATACTTTAATAGTTTATGAGGTTCTTGAAAATATGTATGCAATATTTTTTTAGGAATAATGAAATCCTGTAACGATACGTTAAGGTCAAACAAGTCAACATTTTTTCCATAGAAACTTCGTTGGGGTTTTACTCCACTATTTGACAAGGTACACCCAAAATTAAACATGGTATCGTTTTTTCTCATTATTAATTTTGTCTGTACGGAAGCAGAATTGTAAAATATGAAGCTATTAAAAAGTTACGAGCTTCTAAAGAATCGTTTTTTTGCTAATTTTAACACAACTTTAGGTGTAAATTAGAAGCTAAAGAAGCATCAAATTTCCAAAACGAAGTCCGTACCGAGTTAAGTTACGGCGAACGAGATTATTATTAAAAAATATTTATTTGAATAAAAACAATGTTTACTGATTGAAATATTCTACAAGACTCATTTACAATTATAATATTTCTATTAACAAAAACTTATTACTAAATTGACGAATCTGCAATTGTGCAGTTTAATATTGGTGCACGGGCGCATGCGTTGCATTAGTCAGCGATTACGCTACTTAGGCGATTGCCTAACTCCTCCCTCCTTAAGATGGAAGCGCGTCCCGCAGCTTCCCGCAGCGTCCTCGGTGCGAGGTTCAATCTGTTTTGGGCGTCGCTGTTTCCACTGCCAAAGTTTCCATAGAAGAATTGTCATCAGGATGAGGTACAGTCCTAGTGTTGACCAACTGGGCGTAGCCATCATAGTCTGCCAGTCAATTATGGGTTCTTGTAAGTTGTCGGCTCGTTCTATCAGTTCGTGGATGCTGTCCAGTGATATATCTTCCAATTGTAGGTTGAAATGGATGTTGTCCTCTGTAATCACGGCTTTACTGGGTAGTGGTATAATTTCATCTACTGCGACGGTATTGATGTTTGTTGTTAGTGTTCGGTTTAGAACTTGCATTTGGCAATCGCTTGTAATACTGGCGATGTGTACTCCTGATATCCTCTTATATTCAGATTTAGTTCCGCATTTACTTCTTAGAACCTCTTCTTCCTTCAGGATGATAAGCCACTTGTTGTCTTGCAGTTTCTGGATTCTTCCTTGTTTGAGGTCTATCTTGGCCCGTGTGCAGTTTGCGTTTTGGTGTTTCACGAGGGATATTATGCAGTCTTCTGATTTATCAACAGGCTGGGTGTTCAACGACGTGCAGAGTTGTGTATCTTGTGTGATCCGTTTGCAGTCTTCCTCTAGGTACGAGTACTCGTTGGTGCCCAGTACAAGGTATTTGGATTTAGGAATAATTGTCAGGTTTTGCTTGTCGGGAATGGAGTATAGGTGGATTAAGTCGTATTGGTTTGTATCAATGGAAGGAATATCTAATATAAACGTTAACGTGTGGTCTGTGCTATACGCTTTTACACTGATAGACTTCTCTAAGCTATGTATATTGTTAATAGTAACGCTATCCACTGGTCTAAAACTATTTGATTTCTGAATAGCTAACATTTCATTTATAAGAATGTGTGGGGACACAATGCTTGGGTGCATGACTTCTAACTGGGCAAAAGTCATGGCGTCTTCTAGAATTACTAACTTATCTAACAGCAATTGCAGACTGAAATCTATTTGTATATATAAATCTAGAAAGTGCAACCTATTTACTATAACATTATTATTAAAAGTGGTATTACTTAGCATTAAACTTAATTTTTTCTGGTTCTCATCTAACACCTTAATCTGTTTACTATACTCTTCAACTGCGTGTTTTGCTATGAATAGTGATTGCTTTTGAGACAAATTAATTTTACTTACTGAATTCTGTAATTTTGATATTTCATTTTCGAATTTAATAGCGTCTTCATAATCTAAATTACCTGTTATAGTTTTAACGATGGAACCTAGGCCGTTAATAAAGCCCCGTCTAAACCTATGGTGCGGTGTAATAAAAACTATTTTCTTACCTATTAAATTTAAGCTATTATCTATTTGATTTTTGTACGCTTTATTTAGTTGATCATTGTTTTCTGCAGCTTTAGTATTGGCATATAAAGACATAAGTTTTAAAGTTGTTTCGTGTAAATAGGATATGTTATACACGCAGGCCAAACTAAACGTATCTGCTTGCTTCAAAATTTGACCTTGTTTTAATAAAAGTATGCCATTGACGTTATCTACAGGGTTAAGAATCAGGTTGGCGGTTGCGTAGAGCAGGAAGGTTCCTGAGAGGAGGGTCCTGGAACAAGATGTTGTCTTCGTAAAAGTTTGAAATGAACTCTGATGGATTTTGAGTTGGGGTGGCTACCTATGATTTCAGCAACATTGTTAGGATGAAGGTGAATAATCTTATACGGACCTTTAAATACTGGTTTCGTTTTGTCGCTCCTCGTAGTCTTTGCAACCTGTTTATATACTGTTTCACCTACCTTAAACATGATCTCCTCAGCAGCCTGATTTCGTTTTTCTATTACCTGCTCTTTATTTTTGGATACGTGAGCTGCTATGCACTCCTGTACTGCTTCTGCATTTTTGCGATGGTTAAGGACATAATCCTGATAAAACTCTTTAGGATAGAAGAGTTCTAGTGGATTTCTGGATGCTGTATGACCAAACAAAAGCTCACGCGGTGTATAGCCTGTTGTAGAATGAATGGCATTATTGTAGGCAATAATAGCGTACTTCATCAGTAATTGTATAGGGTCATCTTTATTTGTCATTCTCTGAATTCTGATTATTTCAGCAATGGTAGAATGAAATCGTTCGATGGGTGAGTTTGAATTCGGATTATAAGGAGTCGTGAAGTGTATGTTTATGTCGTGAGTCGCGCATATTTCCTTAATAACGTCGTTGTCGAATTTTGTGTCTGAGTCAGTAGTAATTTTCAGAGGTAATCCTAACACGGAAAATACTTGTAATAAAGCTTCTGCGATATGAATGCTGCTTGAAGTATTTAGCGGTACCGCCTGGGCGAATTTTGAAAAATTATCTATAATTGTCAGGAAAGTCGCGCCTCCAGTGGAATATAGGTCCATAAACAGGTGTTGAAACGGTTTCGTAGGTGTTTCCGTTAACGTTAGTGGAGGTTTCAAAGGATTTCTTTCGTATTTGGCTCTTAAACACATATCACATTGATTAATGTATCTTTGAATGGACAGTAACATGTTAGGCCAGTGATAGTTTCGGTGGAGTTGTTTATATGTTTCCTGAATACCTCTATGCGATGATTTACCTTCGTGATATCGTTTAATGAGTTCTTGTTGCTCGGTTTTGTTTTCGACAAGGGTAACCCGTGAAGTACATCTTATAAGTTTAGGACCTCTGTCATTAAAAATTGTAGTATATACTCTCGCGAAGGCCAAGTACAGATTTTCATCGTAGAAATAGCAGTGGAAGATACGGTCTGCTATTGTGTGCTCTTTAAGGAACCTGATGATTTCGGGTTCCGTATTATTTATGGGAATGAAAACATCTTTAATAACAGTCCTAGAGTTAGTTGATCTATTGTCAACTCTATACGTTGAGCCCGGGGTAGACCTAATATAGAATTGTTTCAGTTGTCTATCTATTGCGTCGGATAAAATAGGAATGCCGTTGTTTTCATTATCGGGTTGGGTATGATTTGTCGAGACTAATTGGTCAGGGTCGACTGTTACGATGCTCATTGAGTCTGTTCCGTTGTCAATTTGGGGTTGGGTAGTACTTCTTTCTTCTACGTCGTTATTATTGCCAGGGTCGTTACTATTGTCAATGGGCACATCGGCATTATTATTACTAGGTCCGTCATTGTTGTCGTCTTGGTCGTTATTTGTCTCTGCTTGTCTACGAGCGTTCTCAAATATTCTGTTTATAATTTCGTCGTCGTCGTTATCGTCAAAATTAACAGCTAGAGAATCTATGCTGTTATGGAAGATTTTGGCTCTGGATAGTGCGTCAGCGTTGGTGTTTTGTTTACCCTTTTTATAAACTACTTTATAGTCGTACTCCGCTAGTTTTAGTTTCCAACGTGTTAGCTTTGAGTTGGGGTCTTTTAAGGACATCAGCCATGTCAAAGGTCTGTGGTCTGTATAGATGGTGAATTTCCGACCGTACAAATAAGGCCTAAAATATTTGATAGCCCAAACTATTCCGAGTAATTCTTTCTCTATTGTTGAGTAACGAGTCTCGGTTTCTGATAACGTTCTTGAAGCAAAAGCTACTGGTTTATCAGCACCAACATTTCCTTGCGATAAAACCGCGCCTAACGCAAAGTCAGATGCATCTGTTGTCAAGATAAATGGTTTGTCAAAGTCAGGGTACTGTAATATTGGGGCATTGGTCAAAATTTGTTTGCACTTGTCAACTGCGTCTAAAAATTCGTTACTGTGGACAACTTTTGCGTTCTTTTTAAGACAGGCTGTTAGCGGTTTTGTTAATTTCGCGAAGTCTTTAATGAATTTTCGGTAATAACCTACTAATCCTAGGAAAGACTTTATGTCTTTTTGTGTTCGTGGAACGGGGAAGTTTAGAACTGCCTTAATTTTGTCTTTGTTAGGTTGTAGTCCTTGGTCAGTCAATTCATGTCCTAAAAAATTCACATGTTTTTGTAAAAATTCCGACTTGTCTAATTGCACTTTGAGATTATGCATTCTGAATCGCTGAAGTACTAACTTAAGTTTTTCGTTATGATTCTGAAGTGAGGTGGCTGCAATGATGACGTCATCTAAATAGGTAAAAACGTTATCTATTCCTCTAAGAATATGATCCATAAGCCGCTGAAAAGTGCTTGGTGCATTTTTTAATCCAAACGGCATTCTTAAGAACTCATAGTGACCTCTTTCCGTAGTAAAAGCTGTTTTTTCTATGTCGTTAGGGTGCATCTCTAATTGATGGTAGCCACTTGCTAAATCAAGGGTGGTAAAATACTGTGCGCGCCCTAGTCTATCAAGTATGTCGTTGATATTTGGTAACGGATACTTGTCTTCAACAATTCTGTCGTTCAGTCGTCTATAGTCTATAACAAGTCTCCATTTGACCTTCCCTGAAGCGTCGGGTTTTTTTGGAACGATATGGACAGGGCAAGACCAGGGTGAAATACTTTCCCGTATAATTCCTTGTTTTAGTAAATTATCTATTTGTTTTTTAATTTCGGCACGTTGTTGCGGGGCTTGCCTATAATTCCTAACAAAAATCGGTGTGTCGTCGGTTAGTCTTAATTCATGTTTTACAGTATGTGTGAAAGATAACGGTATGTTCTCTGAGTAAAATACGTCACGATATTGAAAACAAATTTTGGTAATCTCGCGTTTTTCTTCCTCATTCATATGACTGGTTCTTATTTTCTTTAAGTTTTCGTAAAGTTCTTTGTCAATGTCCGCTTTAGTTTGAAGGTTGTTAATTTTGTGCGTTTTGTTTTGATTTATCAATTGCGGCGGTAAAGGTTCAAGAGGTAGATGGCAATTGTTACTAATTACTTGTTCCTTATCGGTTAAGTTTATTATAGAGGTTTTAAAAATTCCATTTTTTACCGTTACTACAGCGGCGGGTGACTTAAGCCCTTTAAACCAATTAAAGTCGTCACAGATATAGTTACCGTCCATATAATTCGTTTTTACTGTTATAAATTTTTCGCAATTCGGTTCAATTTTAAGTCTTTTTACTGGGTAATCAAAATGAATTGGTATTTCGGTATTATATGTTCGTAATAGTTTATTTTTAAAATCTATGTTACACCCTAGTTCTTTTAACAAGTCCATTCCTATCAGTCCTTTGTATTTTGGGTCAAAATCGAAAAGTAAAAATTTATGATATATGTCTGTCTTAAACAATGGAGGTAAAGGTAAAATAGCAACGTGTTCATGACGAGTAGTGGCATGCGCAGTTTTTACTTGAAATGGCTCGCGCGCAACGCAGTGTTCGAGGTTAGTACCGGCTATTACATCAGGTGATATCACACAACGTGAAGCTCCGGTATCTAATAAAAATTTGCCCTGAAATTCCGGCAACTCTATATAAGGGAGATGGTCTTTACCTTGATTGTTGAGGTGAACAGTCTTTACTAGCTTTGGTTCAATGGCTCCTCGTCCTGGGGAAAATCCTGATGGCTTGGTCCATCTATAGGCATGTCTTGTGTGTAGCTGCTGTCTTCACCATTAAACTGTAAATTATTATTATTATACTCACCATCATAGTAGGCATTGTAGTCGGGGTAACACTGGTCTTGGTTGTGCTGTGTATAAAACATTTCTTCGGAGGCAAAACGCGGTGCTTCGGGCTTACTTACCGATCTCATGGTGACGTCCGACACCTTTTGTGGTGGGTTCACCTGCTGACGAGGCATATTTGGCTGCGATCTAAAATTACCTGAGTTTCTGATAATACCAGAGCCACCAGGTCTTACGTTACCTGGAGCTGGTCGTCCTTGGGGACCATGGGGTATACCTTGAGCCCTTTGT
Organism: Agrotis segetum; assembly: GCA_036375495.1. NCBI lineage: Eukaryota > Metazoa > Arthropoda > Insecta > Lepidoptera > Noctuidae > Agrotis > Agrotis segetum. Next base: position 3,268,548 of record JAQSVV010000292.1, read on the forward strand.
TGTCTCTGATCTGTATTCCAGCTATTACGCGGGGGAAAGTTATTGTTTTGTGATACTGTTTGGTTTGGCTTGGATATTTCTTTCGATTTGTTTTGAATGGAAAGTGCATTAAAACTATTATTGAATCTATTGAATGCTAAACGTGCCTCTTCTTGCCTAGCCGCTACTATAGCTGCTTCAAGAGTCGTAGGTTGCGCAATCCGCACGCCGATAGAAACATGAAAGTCCAAGTGGTTAATGTATTGATCTATGACCATACTCTCGTAGTATGACTTATCCGTGTGCTTACCTACTACGTTTAAGGTGTCTAGAATTTCCCTTAGTCGTTTACCAAACGTTTCAGCGTCTTCGTTTTTATTACGACGCAAACGCGTTAGTTCTTGCATCAGCTGTATTTCATTACGCGGTTCTCCTAATCTACGTGTTAATGCAGCCTTAATTGTCTGCCAACTATCTACTGTTTCTTCGGATGCTATTGCACTGATCGCCGAACCGCTTAGTTTGCTTTTAATTAAACTAACAATAGCAGGGTTTGCCCTAACTTGTGGATCTAGTAATGACATAACATTTTCAACTTCTCTAATAAAGTAATTTAATGTTTTAGGATTGCCTTCGTATTTAGGCAATAACTCTGAAACGAACTTGAAAGTCGCTAGATCAATGCTTGCCATAGCCATCGTAATTTAATTGTTAAAGAAATAAAAGGAATCAATTCTAGTTTACTTTAAAAATATTATTAAGATTATGTCAAATACCTAATAAATACTGCCTACTCTCTAAGAGGTTAGCTTGAAGTTATTTTAATTGTTTTATACGAACCACGATTATAGCAAATGCGTAAACACGTGAATATATCTTGTTACAGAATAAACTGCTGTGTAATGCGTAATGTATACCGCGATTTTAGCACGTATACAATAAACACCGAAATTAAAATGAATGTAATAAACTCCTATAACTAATGTAATTTGCCTATAGCGATTTTAGCCTATAAACAAACACACAGAGTAACATTTATAAAAAATACGGCAGGAAATATAGCATAGGAAACTGGGTATACAACAAGCACTCACCACAGTGTCTTCTGCATCTCTAGCCGGGCCTTGTAGAACAGCAGGGCTCCCAATTCTCCAGGACTCCCGCAGGTTGCTCTTGCTCGCCTTTGTAGATTCGAATTTGCGATCGCGAAGATAACGATAGATACCGTTCACTCTTACCGAAGAGTTGTATTCGAAGTAGAGTGTCGCGATCCTACCGACTGCGCCAGTTAAGTTACGGCGAACGAGATTATTATTAAAAAATATTTATTTGAATAAAAACAATGTTTACTGATTGAAATATTCTACAAGACTCATTTACAATTATAATATTTCTATTAACAAAAACTTATTACTAAATTGACGAATCTGCAATTGTGCAGTTTAATATTGGTGCACGGGCGCATGCGTTGCATTAGTCAGCGATTACGCTACTTAGGCGATTGCCTAACTACCGACACAGCAAAGGAGAACATTCACGCTCCATACATTTTTGGGCCTTTTCTGAAAGTGCCGGCCAACGAAAAAAATTGGTACCTATGGGTAGTACTAGTCATTTGGAGCAATAGTTACTATGGCACAAAAGTTGTGGGATTGCTCTCGGCCAATTTATACAAGTTCGAAGATTCGTAATTTTCATACATTTTTTAATTTCTGAAAGTGCTCAAAAACACCAAATAATGATAAGTATTGCTACCTCAAGCAATTTAACATAAAATATCATCACGCCTGTAATCCCTGAAGGGTTGGGCAGAGGTGTTCCGAATTAAAATGAATAATAATCTCTTAATTTTTTGTGAAAAGCAATAAAAACATGTTAAAATATATAAATCTACTGGTGGAGTCAGCATCGGGAACAGAATCAACGTAACCTGTGGTAGGAGTCTTGGGAGAGTGACCTTCTAATAATAAGAATCTTGACTAAAAGTACTGCTTTTTGAATCAACCACGTTTTTGGCTATTAAAGTCATCAACTGTGTTACGGTGTTCTACTAAGATAGCCCCGCGACTTGGTAGGGTAGCTGGGAGGCGTTTGGATCTATAAGGGCCTCTGAAAGCTCCTTTATTTTTTTTTAGGAACATGCTATCGTCCTTACTCCCCATTAATCGCCGTTCGTGGCTGGATTGAGATTTCGAGGGTGTCCTCTCCTTCATGTGTTCTGCCTCCTTCCTCCTTCGCTGTCATTACTACTGCAGAAGAAATGGCAGCCTCCTTTCCGGATTGCCACCGTGTGATCTGGAAGCGGAAGCGCTCCAGCAACTATGTGTGGATCACCCTAATAGCCATGGCTATCGCACAGGGCATCATGATGCCCTGTGCGATCAGCTTGTTTGGTCCCCTCCTTATGGAGACGACGAATACAGAGTTCCCGTAGAGGGACTATAAGCGCACCACTTCCAAATAGAGCCTCCAAAAAGAGGCGTTTGCCCCGCAAGATTGGGTTACTGCTTGAAGGCAGCCCCAGGAATGCTCCTTGAACTTTCACGGGATGACAAGGACGAATATCAGTTGAGTCTCGTTGACTGGACGGCGATGCAAACCCGTCCTATCGCTAATTGGGGTTCTATCTACAGTATCGCGTTCCGAAGGCTATGAGTGATGAAATGTTGCTTTTTGGAGACTCTACGTGGAAGTGGTGCGGTTAAAGCCCCTTTATGGGAACTCTGCGTCCGTTGTCTCCATAAGGAAGAGACCATATTATAAGCTGATCGCACCTGGGAATCATGGCTTTTCGGGTGGTCCACTCATATATGCTTGGAGGGCTTCTTTATCCAGATCACACCGTAGCAATCCGGTAAGGAGGCTGCCGTTTCTTCTGCAGCAGCAATGACAGTGAAGGAGAAGACAGAACACGTGAAGGAGAGGGCGCCCTCGAAATCTCAATCCAGCTGCATAGGGTGAGTACGCAGGGGGAGCTACTTGTCTTATCCAGGATCAGGCTCAGGACGACAATAAGTCGTGTTCCACGTGCGTCTAAAGGAATTTTCAGTGGCTCATATAGAGCCAACCGCGTAACAGGTCGCAGGACTCTCTTAGCAGGATACCGTAGCACAATTTCGATGATTTTATTAGCCAAAAAAACGTGGTTGATTCAGAAAGCAGTTCTTTTGGTCAGGATTTGTATTTTTAAGAGTTTCTCTTCCAAGATCCCTACCACAGGCAACTTAGATTCTGTTCCCGATGCTGGCCCCACCAGCAGATTTATATATTTTAACAAGTTTTAATATCTTTTCACAAAAAATAAAGTGATTTTTATTAATTTTAATTGGGTACACCTCTACCTAACCCTTCAGGGATTACAGGCGTGATGATATTTTATGTTAAATTGCTTGAGGTAGCAATACTTATCATTATTGGTGTGTTTGAGCACTTTCAGAAATTAAAAAATGTATGAAAATTACGAATCTTCGAACCTGTATAACTTGGCCGAGAGCAATCCTACAACTTTTGTGCCATAGTAACTATTGCTCCAAATGACTAGTACTACCCATAGGTATCAATTATTTTCGTTGGCCGGCACTTTCAGAAAAGGCCCAAAAAAAATGATCTCCTTTATCGAAGAATTTAATACATTTTATTTGAAATTAATTAATGCAGTGGTTTTTTCATGAAACCCCAACTACCAAAGGCTTTTTTCGTATTTTTTTACGCGCGCTTTTTACTTTGAATGATCGTGCATCTCACTGAATAAGTTTTCCCCTGTTTTCTCCATGGGGGGATGACGCTCGCGCACACATGCACAATATGGCTCGATTTCCGGTGAAATATCATGGTTTTTGACCATGCCTGCCAGTGAGTTCGAGCTCGCGACTAGCGCCGCCTTAAGCTTCATGAATTACATGTTCATATTGTCTAAACTGCAAAATTGAACATCAACAAATTAAAAGAGTCCCGAATAATCCCTGAAATCCAAATCGTACTAATTAAGAATATCTTCCATACCATTCAAGAACTCTCGGTGTCAATAATATAGCTACAGAATGGTTGACACATAGCTACTCTTGGACGTCGCGCATCGTTTTTATCCGCTGATAACAAACAGCTTCATTTGTGAAAATCTCCTAAAAGCGTTTCACTGTAATCGTGACAAAATCATATTATAAACATGCTAAGACAATATTTCTGATGAGATCAAATCTGTTGTTCCAGGCCAACTGGTTCAAAGCGCAGCAGTACTGCCGGTTCCACGGCATGCACCTGGCTTCCATCTCCTCGCAGCAGGAGAACGACAAACTGGAGCAGTACGTCAAGGACTCAGGTATAGTTCATACACTCTTATCATCATCTTCTGCCAAGTGTTCACAACTATGTTATAATCAGCTGCTTTGAAATCTGACCTCTCATCGTCATCAGCCAATAATGTTCCCACTGCTGGGACACAGGCCTTCTCTCTGTGAGGGAGTGGGTCATAATATATCACGCGAGCCAGTGTGTGTTGGTAGATGTCACATATCTTCGAATTTTTGGTTGAAATCTGACCGGTACAACCCAATAACTGGGTAATTTACGATAGGACCCTTTCGTTAATTCTTCAAATGAGTCCTTTCCTTATCCTTTGCGGTGTAGAAATGACTGCCAGACTGTCTGACTCAAAACAACCCTGTTCCTTCAGTTACCTTGGTAGTTAGCCCCTTCGTACACTAGGCGACGCAAGTCTCCGATATTTTACTATTTTGGTATTCATTGACGCGTGCTTGTATTCGAACCTCTATGGGTTTGTATTGCGATAGTCGCTTGGATACCAAAGTCGTAAGGTATCGGAAACTTGAGTCGCCTTGTGTACGAAGGACCTTAGACTTAAGATCGTATGGTGTCCGTTTACAGTAATATTATCAGCAACTGCTTTTACACCAATAAGAATGGTTGCTACACAGTGTAATCTTCAATCAAAACAGTTGTAATAAATGAATTTTGTACGGCGAAAATACTTTAGTAACCTCCTTAATGAACGGATTTCCATGTAATAATTTCCAGCCAATGAATTACGTAGAGGAAATACCAATTTGTTACAGAAATAAATACCATCACGCTACACCAAGGCAAAAGAATTTCCCAACTAATACTTTCATCATCATCATTAGCCAATAAATGTTCCCACTGCTGGGACACAGGCCTCCTCTCTGTGAGAGGGAGTGGGCCGTAATCCACCACGCAGGCCAAGTGCGGGTTGGTGGATGTCTCTTCGAATTTTCGGCTCTAGGACATGCCGATTTCCTCACGATGTTTTCCTTCACCGTTTTGAGAGCAATGGTGATGAAATAAATTACACAAAGTAATACGCCTGGCTAGGTTCGAACCCACGACCTCGACCCGACTCGTAAGTCGATGCCGATACCACTGGGCCACCACTGCTCTGCTCTACTAACTAACTAATACTTTGCTTATGCTTTTTCCAGGTTACGGCCGTGAACACTTCTGGACATCAGGCACTGACTTGGCAGAAGAAGGCAGCTTCTTCTGGATGGCCAACGGCAGGCCACTGACCTTCGTGAACTGGAACGCAGGGGAACCGAACAACTTCCGCTACGAAAATGGAGAAGAAGAGAACTGCTTGGAACTCTGGAACAGAGACGACAAAGGTCTTAAGTGGAATGACTCTCCTTGCTCCTTCGAAACCTACTTTATCTGTGAAGTGAGGAGCGATTGATAATCTCCTTCACTAGATGTCGTTAGTTGTTGTGTGATTGTATAGTAGTGTGCTAGATGTCGCCATTTGTTACATTACTGCGCGCAGCTGCGCCTGCGCATAACACCGGATCCACACGTTGGCCTTGTTGGCCGAATAGAAGGAGACGGCGCTTTTCTAAGAAACGAGATAGAATTATTTGCGTCTTGCTTTCTGGTATAGCGCCGTCTCCTTCTGTTCGGCCAACAGGGCCAACGTGTGGATCCGGCGCAATACGGAGCTTACTCATGATGCGATTCGTGCGATTTGCAATTTCTACTAACTAAAAATGAAAATCGTCTTTGCTACTACGATATAATGATGCAATTCGATTGACTTGACGTCGTCGTGGCGAGCGTGTTTTGTTTTTCTTTTTCATCTACCCGTAGAAAACCGCACGTTTTATGTCCTAAGTCGTAGTGCTAAGAATGATTTTCACTTGTAGTTGAAATCGGCCAGATTGTGTCGCATCGCGTTATCAGCAATCTCCCTTACTCTTCGAAACTATTGTGATAGTTTCTTGTAAACAGGACCCTGACCAACTGTTTTAAAGCAGGATTTTCTTTCTTGCAACTTGAGAATCAAGTGATCTCTATAATATTCGCTTTTTGCCTCTAACAAATTGAAAAAAAAAAACAATCATGATGAAGTTTAATCATAATCATGATGTAGGTGTAAAGAACAAACCAAATAAGTAGCGCTGTATGTTGTATTTTTATTTTGGAACATATTTAGAAACATGATTTTTTTGTAATATTATTTTTGTTTTACATAACCGAAAAGAAATGATAACATCATTGTCAAAAATTATTTCGAAATATCAAGAGAAACGTTCGGTCAGTATAGATAGGTAACGATAAGTTAATATTTGATTATTTATTGTTTTATTTACGGCATCAATTGGGTCGTATTCGGTAAGGGTTAAAACTAAAGGAATTGCAATAGATTTGGATACTTTAACTTCTTTATTTTATGGAATGATCACTGCCTAATGATCTTATGATGAACCTCCGAGCATTCGCTCAAAGGGACACAAGGTGTCCATAGTCAAACATAGTGGTAAATATGCTATAGTTACCGTAGGTATAAATGTATAAAATAGTTTAAGTACAGACAATAAAACTCTTTAAGTAACTCTCCAGTTTTTTTACTACCTTGCACCTTTAATTACACATACTTGTATATGAAGATATTGTAGATGAAAGAAGGAATATTTCTGTGTATGAAGCGTTCAAGAAAATAAGAATAACAGGGAATAATCTTCTTGGTTTCTGCCGGTAGCATTCAGACAACCCTGAAAAAACTCTACATGAAAATACTGGGAAATAACCGACTCAAAAAAAAACTTGACTTTCCTGTAATAAAATCTTGAATATTGATTCGAAATAGTAACTAAGATTAAAAGCAAAAATGGCTAGACAGATTTTGATGATTTTTGTGCAGAGATACCTACATACATACTCATAGATGGAACCCGAGAGATGGTTCTATTCTATTTTTCTTAAATGGCAAGTCAAGACGATGTCGACTATTCTGCCAGTGTCAAGAGTAACTTGGGTTATCATACTGTAATACTAATCATATTTCCTAAACTAAATACATAAATTATTAAAGACAATGCAATGCAAATGCAATCTTCTTCATAATGAAATCGTGAAATGTCAGAAATACTTTTATATAACTTACCATACTATTTGACAAGTATTTCACAAAACATTGTACTGGCTATATGTGCAAAGGGTTCTCGAAATAGGAAACGAAATAAACCACACCACACTTGCAAAAGTAACAAGTAGGATTGCCATACGTCTGGAATGTTGTAGACAAGTTTTAATTTCAGTTCAATTTCCAAAAAATGAAGACAACATACGGAATTCTCAAAAAATTAATAAAACAAAAATATGATTATTTATTTACTAGTACACAACATTGTTTTAAAGACTAAGCCCTTTTTACTTAACTATCCATATTAAAAAATTGTAAATTGAAAAATGCAGCTCAAATTAAGGGCCTGTGGCAGTGCGAAAACGTCGTTTGATGAGCGGGGAAAGTTTGACAACGCCACCGCCACTGGCGCCACTTATAGTACGAGATCCGGTAGAAGAAATATATACCCTCATCTGTTATTTGAAAATGGCTTATGATACACGCTACATACTCTAAACGACAATATTTTGGTGATAGGTTGTCGGCCTGAATCGCGTACCGTCAATGTTAATTCATAAAAATTGTCCTCAAAAATTTTCGTTCCACTTCCTTATCTGTTATTTGGAAAAATCATGCATTAGCTGATAGAATATACCTCAAAGAATCTAAAAAATATAGGTTGTCGGTGTCTAACCCTGTCCTTGTAATTAGTTGTCGGGTTTAAACAGGTGAGTTACCGTAGATAATATACCCTCATCTGTTATTTAATCGAATCAGATATCAAATGATAGATTATTTTATTCTGAATCCAACAGTATTTAGTTGTCGAAGCAAAACTGTGGCTGAATTACGGTTGTCTAAATCTTAATCGTAAAATTTGTTCCATAAGCGTTGAAGAACAAAAGCCAAGATAATGATGCAGGTGTGCAGTTCTGCACCCAGACAGGTCGAAAAGTGTTTTGAAGACTAGTTTTACTTCCTGCTAAGGTCGCGGCTATAGTGTGAAGTGTTGTGCGCGAAACTGTACAGAAGAATCGAAAAGTAATTTAACATAACCCTATTTTTAAAGTCATATATTTCATCTGTTAGAATCAGAACTAGAGGTGCAGCGTTGGGACTTGCTGGTACCCCGACTCGGACAATTTAGATTAGAAGAGAATGGCGGGATCTTTCAGACCCTATCCTTTTCGCAGTTATTTTTTATAAACCAGCTAGAAGTAGTAAGGAAACCACCCGGTTTCTTAATTAAATGTAGGTAGTTAAATTACTTGCCGATAATAAATGAACCATTATTATTAATCTAGTTTGTGTTGAATCCAGTGTTTGGTCAATGGCACGTGCTTACTTATGAAATCGAAAAGTATGTATGAGAAAAATCGAACAAACTGTACAGTTTTTCCTCATAAACCCTTGTCGATTTATCGTTGCAGTTTGAACTATACTGACTAATCGTAACGATTTGTCGTAAGGTGTGTAGCAACAATTAGTCGGCAAATTATTCAAAACGAATTGATTTCATCTTGGATTTAGGAGCATTGGTGGCCCAGTGATCCCGACTTACGAGTAGTAGGTCGTGGGTTCGAACCCCGCCAGGCGCATTACTTTGTGTAATTTACTTCATCACCACTGCTCTCAAAACGGTGAAGGAAAACATCGTGAGGGAACCGGCATGTCATGGAACCCAAAAATTCGAACTGGGCCAACCAACCCGCACTGGGCCCGCGTGGTGGATGACCACTCCTTCTCACAGAGAGTAGGCCTGTGTCCCAGCAGTAGGAACATTACAGGCTGATGATGGTGATGATGATGATTTCATCTTTGTCTGCCGCATACAGTTTCGCGCACACTATAGCCGCGACCTTAGCAGGAAATAAAACTAGTCTTCAAAACACTTTTCGACCTGTCTGGGTGCAGAACTGCACACCTGCATCATTATCTTGTCCTTTGTTCTTCAAGCGGTTGGTCTCCTTACAACGCGGGCAGGGCTTATGGAACAAATACGATTAAGATTTAGACAACCGTAATTCAGCCACAGTTTTGCTTCGACAACTAAATACTGTTGGATTCAGAATAAAATAATCTATCATTTGATATCTGATTCGATTAAATAACAGATGAGGGTATATTATTTACGGTAACTCACCTGTTTGAACCCGACAACTAATTACAAGGACAGGGTTAGACACCGACAACCTATATTTTTTAGATTCTTTGAGGTATATTCTATCAGCTAATGCATGATTTTTCTAAATAACAGATGAGGGAAGTGGAACGAAAATTTTTGAGGACAATTTTTATGAATTAACATTGACGGTACGCGATTCAGGCCGACAACCTATCACCAAAATATTGTCGTTTAGAGTATGTAGCGTGTATCATAAGCCATTTTCAAATAACAGATGAGGGTATATATTTCTTCAATGTATCCTAGACTATTATCATTTTTAAATCTAATTTGTATAATTTTACTATAGTAAGCTCTGAAATCAATAAATAATAACATTGAGTTATCTTTAAAGTGACGACACAGTTTGCTATTGCCATACAAAATGGCGTTTTGACAGCTCATAAAGAGTATGTTAATTCACCGGTGGTGTCTAATTCCCTATTCGAAGCAGTCAGAAAAAGAAAATTTGTAATTTTAACTGAATTTAAACCGTTTTGAAAGTGTAATATGATTCATATTTAATAAAAAAAATCTTTAAACCGATATTATCAAACGATTCTACTAAAGCGATATTTCAAGCCACCAGAATTCTTGATCACAAACCCCATACAATCAGCACAAAAACACTATCTTCAAAGGTTTTTAAATTTTCCATTCGAAGGCAAAACAACGACAATTCTTACACTCGCTACCTACCAGTTATTTCCTAAAAATTTCATGCGTTTGCCGCCTTGCGGGTGGCGTATGTAAATGAAAGGCCGAGTCGGGGGGTGTTGGAGGTGCCGGGGGGTTCTGGAGCTGCTGAGGGGTGCTGGAGGTGTGTTGGGGGTGAGTGAAGCACGTGCTTCGAAACTTATTAATAACCAAGTCACGTGTCTCGTGAAGCCTTCGCGCCTTTAGTTCTCGACATTGCGCTTCGAAAATCACAGTATTTGATGAAATAGCGGTAGATATTGAGTTTTTTTTAATAAATATTATTTTAAATTAAAATGCTGCATATTTGTAGCTGTTCATATTTAAAATGTTTGAGTTAAACTCGAGCGCAGCCGCTAGCAAGAGAGAGCCTGTAGCCAAACGGCAAGCGACAATCGCTAACGTTCAGCAGTCGCTAACACATTTTCAACTTTATACCCCATCGCATTAAGTTGAAAATCTAGTAAAGACTGCTGAACGATAGCGAACAATACAAACAAAAACGATGTGTCATCTTTGATAGATTTTCAACTATATGCAATGGGGTATAAAGTCGAAAATGTATTAGCGACTGCTGAACGGCGTAAACGATTGTCGCTTGCCATTTGGCTACCGGCTCAGGTATGTGTAATATAAGAAGCAGTTGTTCTCCTTCAATTGGTTAAAATAAGCCTTAATCTTTAACATTACCTTTTTTTATTTTAATTGTATTAACCAAAAAAAATCACACCAATCGCTTGTTCCGAAGGGTAAGGCAAAATTGCACATTCCATTTACTTTCTTAGTTTTTAAATCAATGAGTCTACACTAAACTAATACTTATTATAAAGAAAGAAGAATGTATTTGTGTGTGTACTTATATGTTTGGAATGAATAAACTCAAAAACTACTGTGCCGATTTCAAAAATCTTTTCACCATAAGAAAGCAACATTCACCCTGAATAAACCCCAAAGAGGATGCTCTGCTAGTACCTTATATATTTAGACATCTAAAACACAAATCAAAGCGTTTTCATATCAATAAAATATAATAATACCTACCTATCCACAAAGATAAGTGTTGAGAAACCCGCCCGCGCCGGTGTGAACGGAAGCCGCCCGCCCTGCCGCATCCGCCCGCCCCCGCCCAACACTTGCAGTTTAACTAAATAACATACTGTTATGCAACCCGGCTTGTTATGTAGTTATGAAGCCCTGTTTATTTGTAGAAGTTTAGTTCATGTTACGGATAATTTAAAGGTTAAAATTCCTTGCAATTTGTTCGACACCTTGTTTTTTTTTTAATGTTTTGAGATTTGGCTGGATAGCTGCAATCTTGAATATTTTTATGTTAGTGTGAAAAGGTTACTTCTAGGTAAGCGTAATTCACCGTCGACCACAGCATTGCTTAGGTACCATCGGGCAAAATAGTGATAAAAACCCAAGCATTAAATACCTAAATAAAATGATTCTTGTACAAAGATGATCAATTGATGATACACCTAAGTAAGGACGCATTTTTATCTGAAAAACAATCATAGAATAGTTGACAAAGCATTTTGAAGATGGGATACCTAGGTTTAGAGTAACAAATTAAAAACATAATTATGCCACAGTCAATCTATATTCTGTCTCTTTCTTTGACGCATTTTATCTCAATGTTCATTGTTCAGACTAGTGTGGGTACGGAAAAACGGTTCATGTTCGATTGGAAAAACTTAAAAGTTCGGAATAGATTGATGTCTGTACAGAATAATCAGTGTTCACACCTTGTACTGCATTATGTTTTCGTCAGATCTATTAAATTCCGGTGTCGTGAGACTAAAGAGCTACCGTGACCTCCGAACGTAAAGGGCTATTGAAGGACACCGTGGATTTTAGTCAGTACAAGTCTGACAGTCCCTCCTGCCCTGCTAGGGGTAGGAGGAAAGATCTTTTAAACTTAAAGCTTTAAAACTTTTAAGCTTTAAGTTTAAAAGAACTTTAAAGCTTTAAAACTTAACCACTTCCCTGTCCGATGAATCACATGTGATTCACGACTATTGTTCAGGTATTGTGTCTGCTGCGCGGACAGTGAAAGTGTTAAAAACAACAAAACCTTTCCTTCCTTAGATTCCCATACAATAAAGACATATTTACACTTTACGAGAAACCCATAGAGCATCTAATCCTCTAAATTCTCGAACCTCCCCTGGACTATCATTGCAGGCCATCGAGGTTCCTACTCATTTCCGCAGCCCAAGGCAATCGGCCCCATAAGCCTTCAGCCCTACACCACGCCAACTTAAACCCTCATACTTTCAAATAAGGTTACAATTTTCTTGTATGTAAAAGCATTGAAGTAGCTGTTGCTATCAGCACATGATGCATTCATCTTCACGCCTATTTAAACTTCAATACGAGTAAATAAAGTCGGTTTTTCTCTGTGGTACCGTGTCAGAAGTGCCTGACTCTTCAAGCACGTGAAAGAGAACCTTGCTACGTTGTTATAAGGTTGTGTTTAGAATAGGTGAAGTTTATTGCAGCGTAAGCATGGATGCCTCCGGGGCATATAGTTAGATTGAAGATATTAGTGTGGATATTTGTGTGTTTAGCCGTTTGTTATCATTCAAATGTCTGTCTGTTTGTTTGTTTTTATCTTTTCGAGGGTTCTTCGACATTCAGCTATTCATAAATATGCTTGAACTTATATTTGGTTGAAGGTACACTTGAGACTCTCATATACTAACAAGTGGGGTAAAATCCCCTTCTGTACAAATAACAATCTGTACCCTTAGCACGAATTTTCAGTATTTGAGACGTAAAGTAAACTGGAACTTTGACAATTTCAAATTGTCAATTTTCAAGGAAAAAATAGTTCTGTCTTCCCACACCAGAGGCGCTGTTCCATTTTTTCATACAAAAACGCTGTAAATACTGGAAAGACGCTGTAAAGTAAAAGAGTAAAAATTCGTGCTAAGGGTACAGGTTGGTTTTCGGTTCTTGTGCATTCGGAAACCTTTCATAGGAAAGGTCTGAAATTCTGTCAACCAGTCTTATTGTATCGTAGGCATCGTTCAGTAAACCAACTATAGACTGTTGAGAACTAGTTTGCCGCCCCAGTTTCGGGATTTTACAATTCACATTGTTTCTGATAACGCGGCCTTTATAGTGCCTTCGACCACCCAGAATGAAGCGGTAGGGTCTCCGTCTGATTTGTGTTGACTAAAATTTACTGTTTTCCTATTATTATAATATCGAGTATGTAATGTGGAGTCTCAATATTTATTTTTATACTAGCTTGAACTAGCTTTACGTGGGTTATATAGCAATGCCACGTTTTTGAATGGATTGTTTTTGGTCCAGTGTTTCTGAAAAGTCTGATGGGGTCCCCATAGAGGATCAACTGATCATACGGGTCGCAGAACTGTCCAAACGGTAAACCGTGACCCTGGAACTTTAAGGTTTATAAAAGGAACTTGCAACTGAAAATCAATAGTATTTTTTCCGGTTTTTTGACGTAAACTCGAAAGAAAAAACTAGTTCCTCGTTCGTACACAAGAAGCGCTTTTTCATTATTCCCTACAATAAACGCAGTAAATACTTCAAGCACACTGTTAACAAAATTTTGATATCTTGTGATAAGGCCTCTGATATTTTCTTCTTGTTCCGTAACTTTTTTATATGCTCCTCTTCCCTTAATTTTCAGACCAAAACCCCATAACTGAGGGACCATCAGGACTGGTACATGCGAGTACACCTTTCCAAATAGATATAATACTTTAATGTCCACGAGGGAAATCAGACAAACCACGACGTGATTGGCATGTTTATGTTACCTCTAATAAATGTAACATGCACCTTCTGACATCATAACACACGAATATAGGATAAAATACACTGGAGATAAAAAAAGGACACTGGAGCTTTTATAGATTTACACTTGGCGACACGTGAGTGAATGGCCAAAGAACTGAAACTACGATTTCTCTTTAGTCGATTTTCAGCTTTTTTTATACAGCGATAGTTTCGTCGTTTCGCGTATAAACACAACTGTCTCGCAATGATGTGGCCGACGATGAAGCAGGCTTGCCTAGAAATAACCTTTTCACTCTTGACCGTTCTGACTCTCAAGAGTCTAATACCGGTCAACCGTTAGTATTAGTTATCAGAAAACACAGACCCAGGCATGGAATTCCACTCTTTTTAGTAATATTAATACGTCATCATCAGCCTATAATGTTCCCACTGCTGGGACACAGGCCTCCTCTCTGTGAGAGGGAATGGGCCATAATCCACCACGCGGGCCCAGTGCGAGTTGGTAGGTGTCACATGTCTTCGAATTTTTGGTTCTAGGACATGCCGGTTTCCTCACGATGTTTTCCTTCACCGTTTTGCGAGCAGTGGTGATGAAATATATTACACAAAGTAATGCACCTGGCGGGGTTCGAACCCACGACCTACAAATCGTAGTCGGGACCGATACCACTGGGCCAACACTTTTTTTTTTTAATCTCTTATTTCTTGATGTAATGCCAAGACGAACGGACGCAAGGGTAATTGGTCACCACCCTTTCCTAAGTTATTTGTATGCGTAACGCGTAACCCTAACAAAATAATGAAGACGTCTGAACGCTGACTTCCGAATTTTCGCTACTGAAAGAAACATTTTAACTGGCGATGTTGAAATGAAATGTAACAATTGAGACATTTTCTTGCAAACAACTTTTTTTTTAACCAACAGTGTTGCTGTGATCTGCACAGTTGCACACGTTACATTATCAATTCTATATCTATTCTACTATTTCTACAAAGAATGAATAGACAAAGTTAATTCATCGTTATTTCTATAAAATTCCACTTCTTTTTGCAGGAGATGGCACACCGTTGTTAATACTACATTGAAGAATAGAAACATGATTTTTCAATATTTTTTAAACATTGCCAATTGCCATCCTTAATTAAAACGTTAAAAATCGTTCTATTGCATTCGTCTTTCTATTAATTTGTCTTTTCTTCCGTGGATAAATTCTTTCTACGGTAAAAGGAGAAATCATGGTTTTCTAAAATTGAGCTGTGTGTCACAGTTCTTAATTCTAAGTTTATCTTAGCCACTGGCTAAGAATTGCCGATATAAATAATAATAAATAATTATAATGAATTGCTTAATAATAAGGTCCTCACGGGAAGCGTCGAGAAAATGATTAATGCAATTCTTAATTATTTTCGACATAGAATACAAAAGATTGTTTTGACCTTTTCAAATCGACCTGAAATTACTTGTTGAAATACCTGTTTCTCGCAATGCATTCTTTTACAAGTGAATCTTACTCCACTATGTGGTTAGCCACTGTCAATTTTAAAGGTTTACGCTTAAATCCATCAATATAAATTATCTCTAAGTGACACGCAAAATATAATCATTACAAAATTGAATTATTAACATGCATACGGCAAAAATAATTAGAAGTAAGTTAATCACTATTTAAATAAGCCTCCCAAAGCCTCTGGCTGTCTGTCTGTTCGCAATAAAATCAAAAACTACTGAATGAACTTTCATGCAGTTTGATTCGTGACAACGCTGTCTTCCTAATCCATTTAGTATTGATGCAGGTACATTTATATCTATAATATTATTCAGGATTACACTGGCTCAAGCCTCTTCCAACCGGTTCTATTCGAAAACTATGGGGAGACTTATGTTTAGGCACAGAATATATAATAGTACCTGGTTTAGGTGGCATACCATAACGTCTTAAAGTGAACATGGTTCCACTGTAGGAACGAGATAACGCTAGACGACTTGTATAGCTCTGTCTCTTTCCCACAACCTAAACTGGATCGTGTTAAGAGCTCGTGGTAAGGCCTCAGGATACTATAATGGGTGTTTGTGTATATATGTTTCTGTTTGTAAACGCACCCACGACACAGGAGGAATTCTAAGTGTGGGCGTAGTACTATTATATATTCTTCTCTATAGTGTGAGACGTTTCTTTAAAAAATATATATATGTCGGAGAATGAACACAGAAGCACAATATTTTAGAATAACGCCATCTATTATCATGCTGCGGTATCAAAACAAACACAATTTTGGAATCTTTATTCATTATTGTTAATTTAGAATAACGCCATCTATTATCGTTGACCTGGAATCAAAACATAAACGCGATTTAGAATCTCTATTGATTATTATGAATTTAGAATAACGCCATCTATCTCTCATTGGAGTAACTATTAAGTTAGAATTGACAGATTGTTTAGGAACGTCAAATTAGTCGTAATTTGGAGATGGTTAGCATGGGGAGCAACGGAAACAACGACAAAACGGAACAAAACGAAACGGACAAAACGGAGTCAAATGTCAGTGCGGAAGTTAAATCAGTTATTCGACGTTGACAGGTAGTGACGTTGACAGATGTTGGCTAACCTGTGTGGGGTAGGCCACATGGGCGGTCAGTTTAGTGAAGTGAACACTTTGAATCGGTCCGGCAAGCTGGGTAGACATCTTGGTTGCTCCGCCATGTTAAACTTCTCGCGTTCCTAAGTTTTTAATCGAGCGATATCTCGGACATCCTTGACTATTTTGTATTCAGTGTGTGTTAGCAAGTAATTAAAAGTGTTAACGAAGATTTTCTGAATGTTATTTCCGATATCCCAACCCCTCTGATAACGTAACTCTCCGTTATCAGAAGTGGGATGGACCACGACGACCCAGTGTTGGAAATGCAAAAACGCTAACGACGAAAAATGGATGCGTTTGTTGTAACAACGGAACCGCAATTTTTCTGATACCTGTTTTCAAGCCTTTGAAAATATCTACCACGTTGGTCACATGGCTTTCGTTTACCGGATTTCAATCCTGAGAAACAAATTGTGGATGCACTGGTTGGGTAACGACTACAGTGATGTGCGTTCGGACCAAGATCAACATGGCGGGTGTCCCGCTATATGGTCGCTGTAAGCCGCGCTCTTGAAGGGAGGAGATTCGTACCTGGCTGCCTACCGTGTCGTTTCCTGGAAATAACGTGGACTGATTTCAAGCGACTTTTTATTGCAAGACACGTGGCTAGCTACAACAAGTGTTGCAAGTGGTTTTTTTATGAAGAGGAAACGAATAGTAGTTGTGAAGCCTCCGAAGTGTTTTGCCTGCCTGCCTGTTCATCGACAGCTGCGAGGTTTCAGCATTCCGGGGTCAAGCCTGCTTCCACTGCCACGGCGCGGAGAGAGCCGCAGCAGAGACGTCGAAGCCTGTTAATAAGGAAAGGGTTGACCTGTGCCTCCTGAGCGCGTCACTGTAGTGAACCTATCCGGTGAGCAATTTTCATTTTGTTTACGACTCTGGTGCCTTGTGTTCTTTATTAAAGTCTGTACCCCTAGTTTAAACCTAGTATTGAGAGTTGTTTCCACTGTGTTGCCTGATTTTAGCGGGCACTTGATCGATTGCAGAGAATGCCTGAGGGTCTAAGTACCATTTTGAGTTTGATGATAAGTGTGGAATCTTATTTCGGCTGGTCAGACCGTACCAGTAGCTGTTTCGTAGCCGTAGATTTTATCTATTGACATCCCGGTGGTGTCTATGGAGCGCGGTGTGCGTTGGCACTGGCGGAGGTCGTGTATTGTGCGTTCATGATGAACGGTGTGATAACAGCTTACATAAGTTTGTTGGTGGAGTTTCTATGTTAGTATAGGCCACGAATTTGAATTCCTGCTAGTTTGATGATTAGTTTCTTGCATTGTAATGGTACAACTGCAAAGGTACTTGGCCTGCTCGAGGATTTTGATGGATAGTGTTTGAACTTAAACTTTAACTTGAAACTATCGCTGGTAAAAGCGAGATGAGTTGACTATCGCTGGTTAAGCGTTAGTGGTGTAATCGCTGGTTAAGCGGATTACGTTGGCTCATCACTGGTTAACGTGTTAGCTGTTAGATCGCTGTTTAAGCGAGTTGTGTTGACTATCGAAAATGGTTAGCGTTAGTGGTGTAATCGCTGGTTAATACGGATTAAGTTCCTGTCGCTGGTTCATAGCGTTAAAGCTGTTATCATCGCTGGTTAAGCGTGTTTGATGTGGGCTTTCGCTGGTTAAGAGTTGCTGTAAAATTGCTGGTTAAGCGTGTAATGATGTA
Source organism: Agrotis segetum (assembly GCA_036375495.1). Taxonomy (NCBI): domain Eukaryota; kingdom Metazoa; phylum Arthropoda; class Insecta; order Lepidoptera; family Noctuidae; genus Agrotis; species Agrotis segetum. Next base: position 3,286,844 of record JAQSVV010000292.1, read on the forward strand.
GACTTTCGCTAGTTAAGAGTTAGCTGTTGAATCGCTGGTTAAGGGTGTTATGTGTGCTTTCGCTGGTTAAGCGTTAGAGGGTAATATCGCTGGGTAAGCGTTATTATTATCACTGGTTAAGTGAGGATTTGTAACGCTGGTTAAGCGCTACAATGTTAAGTACTGGTTAATGGTACTTCATGACTGTGGGTACAGAAGAGATGAAATGGTGCTGGTTAAGTGCTGTGGATATGTTTGGTAGAGTCATAATGCGTTTCTTAATTTTGTGCCAATGTCTATTATGTGCCTTATTCTTTCATTTTAGTTTGTTTTGTTTTGGTTTGGCAGTAGTCCACTTAAAATTTAAATTATCTAGCATTAAGAGTTTTCAATAATCTGTAACGTTATAGGAAAAATAAGGAGCACGCTTGAACAAACCTTTTTGAAATTATTTTGATAAAGGCTCGAAATGATTTGAAGACCGGATGCGAGGGGATTGATTTCATGCTTATGACCGACGGAGGTTATAATGTGTTATGGTGAAGGCCGGATGGAGGTCAGAGTTTGAGTACTGCAATATTTTCATGTTCCTATTATTTGAATGGTATGGGGTTGTTCGCAGTCAGTTAGAGAAAGAGTTTTGTGCTTCCGCATTAGACCCTGTCGGATTTTGATGAAAACTTTTCCATTTGGGTCAGGAATGAGGAACGGACATTGATTACTGTTCGAGACGCCTTCTCTTCCAGATTTCTCACAGAGGGATGTGACCGCTCACACGTCTCGGACGAGTGCTCACACGAGGACGCGTGATTGTCGAATCGGCCGTGTCGGAGAATGAACACAGAAGCACAATATCTTAGAATAACGCCTCTACTTATCCATGCGGGCGGTATCAAAACAAACACAATTTTGGCTTTATTCATTATTGTTCATTTAGACATAACGCCTCTATTATCGTTGACCTGGAATCAAAACATAAACGCGATTTAGAATCTCTATTGATTATTATGCGATTGCGGCGTAACGCCGGATCATCTCTCATTGGAGTAACTATTAAGTTAGAATTGACAGATTGTTTAGGCGTCAAATTAGTCGTAATTTGGAGATGGTTAGCATGGGGAGCAACGGAAACAACGACAAAACGGAACAAAACGAACGGACAAAACGGAGTCAAATGTCAGTGCGGAAGTTAAATCAGTTATTCGACGTTGACAGGTAGTGGTTGACAGATGTTGGCTAACCTGTAGAGGGCCATAGACCGCATGATACCGGTAGATAGAAGAATATAGAATTAATTTAATAGATTTTCCTTTTCAGCCTTATTAATAAAAATAAAATTGATATTTAAGTCTTTCATTTTAAAGTATTTTCCAAATTATAAACAAGAATTAAACTTTAATCAATATTCATTTAAGTCCCGTAACTTATACTTACTGTAAATAAATCTCAAAAGCGGAATTTAGCAAAACAGTGTTAAGTTCCTTGATTTCATAATTCAAATAATAAAGTGTATTCTACATTTAGCAATATGCAAAAATCTATATTTTTAAGACAATATACTATTTTTTTCTCTTTTTTACGATACTAATCTACTTTCAAACCCAAATTCATCTTAAAGAAAATATAAAACAACAACTGGGTAGATATCTTTCAAACAATTTATTTAGGATTCTTGTTGAGATCTTTAGGTGCTTTTTTCTCAAAATGAAGTGTGTGTGGCTTGACACACTATTGCTTATCAGCATCCAACTATCCTATGTGTTAATCCAGGTTATAAACTATCTTCGTACCAAATTTTAGCCAAATCCGTTCAGTGCTTTTTGCGTGAAAGAGTAACAAACATACCTACATACATCCTCACAAACTTTCGCATTTATAATATTAGTAGGATAGAAATATAGGGCATTCAGTGATTGACAGGCACATGTAATATAACTGTCATCAGTCTTACATAATGTATGACAGTGATTCGGAATTGTGTATCATTAAGTTATGGGTCAATGGAGTTGTGGGTTGTATTGTATTGGTCTTCTTCGCCTATGTTGTAATGTTGTGGTTAACTTGAAATGCTAAATTATTTCGTATGATATTTGACCATCCTTGTGGTATGTTCTTATTAATTAAAAAACCGGCCAAGTGCGTGTCGGGCCACGCACAGTGTAGGGTTCCGTAGTTGCCCATCAAAATACTTATGCCAACTAACTAAACTGATTCGCTGAATTTAATTTTAAAAAGAAGAATTTTCAAAATTGGTCCAGGAGTCTTTGAGAAATCGGGGAAAATACATAAGAAAAAAGATTACAACGAATTTTGAACCTCCTCCTTTTTTTTGAATTTAGTTAAAAATAGTTGACGATAAAAACCTACCTATCCCCAAAAAACATACCTATAAAAGCTGTAAAAATAAAGTTGACAAACTTACATTTGCAGTTGTCTCCGATTCATTTTGTTTAAGAAAATATGATATCAAGTACATTTTATAAGTTGGTCGACTATTACTCGTAAAGTTGTAAAGCCTACTTACTCGTGATAATTTTCTTTTAAACTTCGTTATAATTATATACTACTATTGTGAATTTTTTCACACCCCCAAACATAACCGTTTAGCTGGTAGAGGGGGGGGACACTCGAGTCGAGCAAAATTTAGCACTTTAAAGCTGAATAGTTCACAAACGAATTTTTTCATCAAAAAATTGTTAATGGAAACTCACATTATTTTTTAAAGGCCTATTTAAAGATACCCCACACTAAGGGGTACGCGAGAAAAAAAAAACCTCACTTTACGTGTAAGTACTGGAGGTACCCTAAAAAAAAATATTTTACGAGATTTTATTTTACCACTTTTTCGGCACAACAAATCCGTATATTTACACCAAATTACAGCTCTCTAGTACTGTGCGTCTCTGAGTCTGAGCTAAACTGCGGACAGACGGACGGACGGACGGACATGGCGAAACTATAAGGGTTCCTTGTTGACTACGGAACCCTAAAAAACTTTAAAGGTTGAACGTTTTAATCAGTACATAATAAAACTTATATTATGAAACCTAGTAACTGAAAATGTCATAATTGAATACGAATACCTAATACCTGTAGGGGGAAAAAAGACCAAACTTGTTTCACCAATGTTTGGTTTCGATTTATATTTCAGCGCCTGACCCTTTAGGACATTTTTTTTTTTCTAAATGTCCTCTATGTACCTAACTATATTCGTTTTGCAACGCGATACCGAAAAAAATATCAACATTTTGGCGACCCTTAGGGCCAATACCTTCCTAAATTAAGTACACAATTTTTTTTTTTTTTTTTTATTAACCTATACTGTCCCACTGCTGAGCAAAGGCCTCCCCCAATTCCTTCCAGTAATTCTTTTCATGGGCCGCTTCGAACCAGCTCTCATGGTGAGTGTCCAGTTCGTCTCGCCATCTTTTTCTGGGCCGGCCTCGGCGGCGCCGTCCATCTCCCGGCACCCATAGTACACTATTAAGTATACATAATTACATATAGTCCAAATAGGAAATAGGGGAAAAATCCAAAAAGTAAACAACCCAAATCACATTAAATCGCAAAACCACCACAAATTCACGAGTCACGGAACAAAATTCAAATCAAAGCCTGCAGACAGGTCGATCGCTCACACAGCGACTATCGTAATCCGTTTACTGTCCACCTCTGTCCCACAATGTCAGCGATGACGTGGCCTTTAATGCAGTTGAACTAATCCATCAATGGATGGAAAAATGTGGATAAAGTTTGCCTTTTGTGTGGTAAAGTGAATGCGTCTAGTGATGGATAATGTGGATAAGGTTTAAGTTTTTTTTTGCCAAACACAAGGACGTATGTTCTTCCTGCTTGTTCTAGTTTTTTTTTTTTTTTTTAATGTGACCGCTTTCCATCAGTGGGACCGGGCCGTATATGCTTGCGTACGGCTCTACTGGCACTGCTAACATAGCCTATGAACGTCTGCAATACCAGAGGTACTGCTGCGCTTGCCAAGATTTTTTTAGCAAGATCTCCTGCACCAGCGATTCTCAAAGTTTTTTGGTGTCGGAACCCTTTTGCAAAGCGAATGTTTTGCTGACGCTCTTTGAGGCGCGCATGGAACACTACGCGCCGTCGACCCGGACATGGTCCATGATCGGACAACGAGTTGCCCTTTATTCGCTGTCCGCACGCCCGCGCCTACGATGGCCGGAAATCGTCTGCCGACGTCTGACGCCGTAGGCGTCTACCACTGCGGTTGGGGCAGAGGGAGGACGCTGTCCTCTCCTTCTCGCGGCCGCGTCCTCCTTCGCGAACATAACTGCTTCGCAGAAAGAGGCGACCGCTTCCCACTCCGTCTCGCCCCGCAGCATAGCCTCGACCAATGCCGGGCGCGATAGGTCTCCGCCTATCACCTCCGCGAGGACACGGCCGCGGCGGTGCTCTGCCCAAGCTGGGTGCAGTCCTGCACTGTATGCTCCACCGTGTCCTCCGGGCGATCCTCGCAGTGGTGACACCCAGGCGCTTCTTCCCTCCCTATCAGACACAGGAACCTCCCAAACCGAGGACCTACGTCATGCAGTAGGTCGTCTTAAAACCAGGGTTGTTCCGGCGAGAGGAAGTGACAGAGCTATACAAGTCGTCTAGCGCCATCTCGTTCACTCACCGGAACAAGACTGGTTTTAAGACGTTGTAATACGGCCCCTGCTCCAATCACCTTACGTACCGGCCACGAAACATTTATTTTAGTAAGAATTAATCATTGTTTACTTGAATAAACATTGAACGTTGGTAAACCAAAACACAATCACGCCAAGAGGAAACAGAAAATAAAATTGGCAATATAAATAGATGTTACAAATTAATTGGACGTTTTCCGCCATGCGCCAAGGGTGGACGTTCGACGCTCGTTAAAAATCTCATCAGCCGCGAGACGAGTCATTTCACTCTGACACCGATGGTTCCACCCCTGCATTACGGCCTTAAACGCTTGTTTAACCGTTGTAATGTTTGTTTTTAGCATTAACGTCATGTTTGAAAAGGAAAATCTTTATTTTTTCTTGTTGTAATGATTTCATTTCGGGACCGAAAAGGAATAAAAAGTCGGGTGATCAAGTTTTGAATTGCGTCGATCTATTTCAGACAATTTCCCAAAACTTTTCCTATAAATACTTATGTAGCAACTTCGTTAATAAATAATCCTCAAATATTTTTTAAAAACTATCAAACCCTAAATTAAAAAGAAAAAAACATCATAAAAAACCGGCCAAGTGCGTGTCGGGCCACGCACAGTGTAGGGTTCCGTAGTTGCCCATCAAAATACTTATGCGAACTAACTAAACTGATTCGCTGAATTTAATTTTAAAAAGAAGAATTTTCAAAATCGGTCCAGGAGTCTTTGAGAAATCAGGGAAAATACATAAGAAAAAAGATTACGACGAATTTAGAACCTCCTCCTTTTTTTGAAGTTATTTAAAAATTGTTGACGATAAAAACCTACCTATTCCCAAAAAACATACCGTAAAAACATACCTGTTAAAGCTGTAAAAATAAAGTTGACAAACTTACATTTGCAGTTGAAGTACATATTCTCCGATACATTTTGTTTAAGAAAACCTATTTTCCAAGTACATTTTATAAGTTGGTCGACTATTACTCGTAAAGTTGTAAAGCCTACTTAGTCATGACAATTTTCTTTTAAACTTCGTTATATATACTACTATTGTGAATTTTTTCACAACCCCAAACATAACCGTTTAGCTGGTAGAGGGGGGGGACACTCGAATCGAGCAAAATTTAGCACTTTAAAGCTTAATATTTCACAAACGAATTTTTTTATCAAAAAACTGTTAATGGAAACTATCATTATTTTTAAAGGCCTATTTAATGATACCCCACACTAAGGGGTACGCGAGAAAAAAAAAATCCTCACTTTACGTGTAAGTTCAGGAGGTACCCTAAAAAAAAATATTTTACGAGATTTTATTTTACCACTTTTTCGGCACAACAAATCCGCATATTTACACCAAATTACAGCTCTCTAGTACTGTGCGTCTCTGAGCTAAACTGCGGACGGACGGACATGGCGAAACTATAAGGGTTCCTTGTTGACTACGGAACCCTAAAAATGATGAAAACGTATTCTTTATTTAAAAATTCGTTCGTTATTGGTTAGAATGAACGGAATAATTACGTTCCCCATTCATTCACCGTATTCCGTGCTCATGAATAAACCCGCGCGTTCCACATACGAAATCATTTATAATCTATGCATTCACAAAAGAGGTACTGTCAAGTACAAAAGTGGCTAACGACAGAGAAATGAGCCAGTGAGCCTGCTCTATGAAAGGCTATAATTAGGAGCCCCGCATTTACCTCTTTTTTTTTGTTTTCCTTCATTTATAGCTGAACAATGTCTGCTAGGTGCAATTTGCTAGAGCTGCCAACTTCAAAAGGAATACTACTATAGACTGTAAAATGTCAAAGTAACGCTTACTTTGACATTTTACAGTCTATTATAAAATCTGTGACTGCGTTTCAGCAAGGATTTATTAAGTCTCCTCAACCGAAAACCGACCTAAGAATTAAGAACGCTGTTACTTTGACTAGGGACTTTCAACTTTTTTTCGTAATTTAAACCTAGCTATGCAATCTGTTTTAATGCAAGGGCGTCCAATTTTGCCTTTGCAGCCATTTTTCAAAAAGGTCTGGCCCTTTAATCTTTTTGTCGTTTTCATAAACAGAAAATAATGTGGCAACATTAATTTGTTTAGATTTATTGGCACGTTACAACATAAACATAAAACAAAACGATATTTGGCGTTGTTCGCAGGATACAGATAAATAAACTGAATAAAACAATGCCAAACAAAATAAAGTTCAATCCGATATAAATAACTGAGCCAGATAGGAAGTAACGCCTTCCTTCTGCAGAATGACTGCGATTTACACTGACTAATGACCTTTAAAATTAATACGCAGAAATATAAAACCATTTTTAGTAACGACGTATCATTATTCAAAAAGATAAATCAAAATATTGATATAAAGAATTGACTACAGAAGACTTTATATATTTTTTTAACTCGCCTGGGCGCAATCGACTTTAAATAAGTATTTTGTAGTATACCTACGTAGTCTGTAAAACCTAGAATTAATTAATGCTACCGTTACACATGAAAGTAAATAAAATCACATCAACGGAGCTAACGACTATTTCAATTAAACAGCATTTATGTAATTACCATTCCACGTTAAAAAAAAAAACAGATCAGTGTTACCCTACTTTCCTAGAAAGAGCATTAAAAGTAGAATTGCATGGCAGTAAGGTAAATACTTATTCCTTTCTGTTGCCTTTGCACAGTTAGCTAAAAATGGTTGCTAAACCTTGTTAGCGCAACACAAAACGATACCTGCGGCTTATTCTGGAAATATTCAAACGGATTATTTATTGTGTTGAAATTCTTTTGTAAGTCTGAAAATGTTGTTCGTAGGAATACTCGTAATATACTAAATTCTGATTTTTTTCACACCCCCAAACATAACTTTAGCTGATGATAATATTAATCGTGTGGGTGACCTTTATTACTTTCGTTTAATTTTTAAAACTAATTTTTTTTGGAAAAAATTGTCAATGAACTATCATATTTTCTAAAGACCTATTTAGTGTAACACTAAGGGGTACGTGAGAAAAAAAAATAACTGATTTACATGTTAGGAGGTACCCTAAAAAAAAATTTTTTGAGTTTATTTTACCAGTCGGCACGACAAATCCGTATATTTACACTTTCAGCTCTCTAGTAATGTGCGTCTCTGAGTAAACTTCGGACGGACAGACGGACTGACGGACATGGCGAAACTATCAAGGGTTCCTTGTTACTCGCAACCCTAAAAATTAGGCGACATTTGTGTATGACCTACGTACGCGTGGACGTAATGGCCAATTCCAATTATCGAAGAAAGGAGGCTTTTGTCCCAACAGTGAGAACATATTAGGCTAATGATGATGACAGAGTTGGGTTCCATTGAAAGAAACTCTTCAATAAGATAAAATTAAAATGTCGTATTTCTAATTATAATGTATCTGTAAAACCAATGCAATGAAAAACTAGAATTAATTAATGATACCATTACACATGAAAGTAAATAAAATCACATCAACGCAGCTTACGACAATTTTAATTAAACAGCATTAAGTAATTGCCATTCCACGACATTCAGAAAAAAAACAGTGTTACCCTACTTTCCTAGAAAAAGCTTTAAAAGTAGAATTGCATGGCAGTAAGGTAAATACTTATTCCTTTCTGTTGCCTTTGGCACAGTCAGCTAAAGGGAGTGGTTGCTAGGTGTTGTTAGCGCAACACAAAACGATACCTGCGGCCTTATTCTGGAAATATTCAAACGGATTATTTATTGTGTTGAAATTCTTTTGTAGATCTGAATGTGAGGAATATTGTTGTGATTTAATGAATCTTCTTTTTTTGTTTTTATTTTGTGCGGATATTTATGATTTCAATCAATTTTAACCAGATATATTTCTTTAAATGCAAAATAATTAATTATGAAATTAACTCTACGACAGTCCGATGAGTGTCGCGTGAGGCTTACATCCAACAGTGGACATAAAATAACATACCTTCATCTTTCAGCTGATGACTAAGTAGTGTATAAAAATAAAACAAAAAGATTTGACTGTACTCCGTGACTGTACTTACAAAAAAATTGTACCGAGGATGCAATCGACACCTTCAAAATCCCGCCGCGCGCCCGACTGGGTCCAGTTGACTGCAGACCTCGATAAGCTTTAACAATTATCTTCTTGCAGAAAGGTCAGGTGATGAGTCTCCGCAACTTTGGTGCTTGTATGGCCTACGAGTACAAGGGAAAAGCAGGCATGAGTTCAATATTATGTATGTAAGTAGTAAGTAGGTATACATAAGATACTTACTCAATTAGTTTTACCTACTTTTACCTACTACTAGATCCAGCTTTCTTTTAGGCGAGGAAATCAAAGCACAGTAATCACTTTCTCAAATCACTTCTCTCAAATCTTTCTCAAATCGTTCCATAGACCGGACACTTCATAGCAAAAGGAATAACGGCAGCCATTGCTCCCGTTCCATTTGTTCGACGTGTGCTACATTTGGCTCTCACTCGCATGCTTTTGCCCCTCCAGCGGTTCACGCCGAAAGCCGAAGCCGAAAGCCGAAGGACGAGTGCCGAGAGCCGATGTAATGACTGATGTGAAACGTTTAGCCACGTTTAGCTGCAAAGTTCGGCGGAAAGTGGAGTGGTAAGACCAACTTTTTACTTTTTTCTACATTTTACTGTGTGAATATTAGGATTACTCGCTTGGTCAACGATGATAAACAATTAACACTAGAAAGTGTCGCAATGGGGACATAAATTGAAAAGCACATAATATTACAAGAAATTAACGAAGACAGACTATGGGGACAACGGGAAGTAAATTAAATTATTTTATTCCCTTTGTCCCCATTAGTGGGATGTAAATCATGGGGACAACGGGCATACATCGATTTTATAAACCTATTTTGAATAATTGTCTTTTTATTTTGGTGTAGATTGAAGTGTTTTTTTTTATTTGTTCTTTTTCATTTTCTCTACGTGTGGGTTTCTGAGTTGCTGTATTGTCATTTTTTGGATATTATATTGTGGCAATAATCCAGTAGATAGAATATAAATCAAGACTGTATACGCAATTGACGTCTGCGACCTATTGAGAGGTTTTCTTCAAAATACACACGAAGCAAGTCGGTATTAAATTGCCTCATACTTACGTATCTTCATATTTATAAGCATATTTGTAGCAGTTGTAAAAGAGGTAGGGTGCGAAATGAATACTCGCAATCAACTCGCGCGGAGATAGGTACGATGTTTTACTTATAGGTGTATGAAAATTTATAAAAATATGGAAGAGATTCAGTTTGGTGTACGTAAAGTTTAGCTGGCATAACAATTCCTTGTTTCTCAAATGCAATAGGCACAAGAACCAAAATATATTTCGGCTAGTCAAGCTTAGTAGAGCGTTTTCTTTGTCACTCACTGTCTAGGGGACATTTATCAATGGTAAAAATGGTTATTACTTCTAGAGATGGAGATAGCACTCAACGATTATGAACGAAAAAAAAAGAGAGAAAAAACTTCTATTTGAGAGCCCGTTCACACAACAAACAAGCAAGTAAATAATAAAATAAGAACAGATGATGATGACAATGATAACAAAGCAATCGCAAATTAAAAACAAAGACGAAAAATCAAAGTTAACATAGTGTGTCCCACGGCTACATCAAATAGGTCCAGTTCAGCAAATTGCCGAGCAGCTAGTGCTCGACCCTGGTTTTCAACTGGAAGTGCCGCATACCTGCAGGCCTGCAGTAGTGTTTTTGAAAAAAAGTGTTACTAAATAATAACACAGTTCTATCTAATAAATTCCCGTAAAACAAAACAACTTCCCTAATGCGCTTTTAAACACCGGAAAAGGAAACAAAAAAAACCTCCGATTACAACATTTATCTTGCAATTCATTACTTTCCTTCACACATTTTTGATTTACGTCCATCGGACGGAGTGGTGGCAAACTTGTCCCGCCCATAGCTCGGGCGAGCTCCATTGGGCCCCAGAGACTAGGAAATAAATGTTGTTTTTTCGCAAACACAAGTATCTTCTCAAATATTTAAGTATTCCCGAGTGTGGGCTTATATTTCATGTGTAATATTAGGCCTGAATTTCTCCTACGCCGATGCCGCGTACGTCCGCGTCAGCGAGAAATATAGGTATAGCTTACACTTCTTCTTCTTCATATCGTGTCGATGACAATCTAAATTGACTCAGCCCAGAATTGGACCACGAGTTTAGCGCTCTCCGAACAATCGATCAGCTCCTGTAACGAACAGTCGGCAGGGTATCATTGTTTGTGGAACAGCACCACACTTATACTCCAGAGTAGAGTTATCAATGAAATTCCACCAGCGCAGATTTTCTTTGCTTCGGCTTACCTGGGAACGAAGTCTATTTATAGATTTCCAGGTCAGCCAAGGCAGCTCTTTTCGAGGAGGAAGATCTTCAGCAGGCGCCACGAATGGATCTGGTAATGACGCACTGTCTTGCCACAGTTTCAGTCTCATAGCTTACACTTTGAAACCCAAATAGTCGCGAACTTTCTAATTTCGTAGGTGTTTTCGTCCAAGAACGATTGGGCTGTGCAATAAACTCCTCTTCCCAGGTTTTCTTAATGAACTAAAACATGGTGCTTCAAAGAGGTCGTGAAAACGTTTCTGCAGGCTTGACAACGCGTAGTCGATAACTCTGGTATTGCAGGCATTTATAGGCTACTACGGTGACCGCTTTCCATCACGTGAGCAGTATGCTTGTTTGTCGCCATTGTTGTTTTAACAATAATAACTCTTCCGCTTTAAAATATTAGTATAGAGATTCGTACGCGCGACACACGTACGCAACCGATATTAGCGTAAGAGGAATTCAACCCTTACGAGCTTCATCTGCAATGTATATGGCTGCATAGTATGAGTACTTTCGCAAGTTGTACTCCGTCGGATTGGCCGTGGTACTGAAGGTGAATTCTGAGGAGTATTAGAGCATATCAAGAGGTCTCGCTAACCGGTTGGCAGCCGCATCAAGATCGTGTGTGCAAGGCAACTGAAGGAAGAATTTTATAATTATAGGATCCAGTGTGCGTATAATTTTGTTGCCTTACTTCTTGAATATGTTGTTTTTGTTAGTATTGCATGTGCGTTTATTTTGCACACAATAGATATAGGAAAGCTGTAAACATTATAAAATTACAGTGCATCAAAAATAACAGTCATCATCATCATCATAAAAATAAAAAATGTCATACTGATCTAGGCACGATCAATTTCTCATTATGTATGAAAAACCAAATTTTTTTGTGAACTTCCAAAAGTCGTAGAACAAACATTGTTCAGTAACATAGGCTAAGTTACCCCACGAGAGGTTTTGCGCATTTCACGTTACACGTTATATATACTTAACTCAAAGGTGACTGACTGACATAGTAATCTATCAACGCACAGTCCAAACCACTGGATCGATCGGGCTGAAATTTGGCAAGCAGGTATATGTTATGACTTAGGCATCCGCTAAGAAAGGATTTTGATAAATTCTACCCCCAAGGGGATAAAATAGGGGGTGAAACTGTGTATGTAACTTTGTCAATTTTATAACAAAATACATTGTTAAGGTCCGACATCCACGCGAACGAAGCCGCGGCTAGTTTTCTTATATTTGCTGAATTTCGGAAATAGGAAATAGAAAACCACACTAACAGCCGAATACTCAAACGCCACTTAAATCTCATAATTATCTAAAAGCTACTTAAACATAAGCATCCCTCAAATTTAAATGGTATACACAAACGCCACTTAAGCAATTCGAAATCAAACTTAGACAAGCAGTCCTCAAAATTGTTCTCAGTTACAAAATAATTTAGTTTACGTCTCGTATTCGTTTTACGCAGTCTTATTCGGATAAATGTTTTCTATAATTATTAATCGGTTGAAATATAACAGCGTAATTTAAGTTTTGTTTGAATTACGATTGAAATTATGTATTTAGATGTACATAAAAATCAGATGAATATCCAAAGAAGATGTCCTATGAAAATAACATTTCATGAGATAATTGTCGTAGATTGGAACGACACACTTGACATTTTACGCGGGATTATTTTAGCTCCAAGTTTTTTTATAGTATAAAGTTTATTAATTATTAAGTTTTTGTTTCTTCATTCTTCTTCATAAAGAGAATGGGAGAAAATAAAAAGAAACGTGGGTGTAATTACACAACCACGATTCGGTGAACAGTCGGTTGTTCGACATGGAATATGTCACCAATAACTCGTTGGTAAGAGCCTGTAGCGTAAAACCGTAGGGTTATCAGTATTTGGTCCACTGGTTGAATAGCCCTGTTTCGTTTTGTTGTGGGTTTGATGTTGCTTCCAAAGACTGAATCCAAATATAAAACAGTTCCTTTGCAGACGCGGAACCATACACGAAATTCCTCGTCGGTATATTTTTCGAAAGCAATCAGCTTTTCAGCATTCCTGCGGCTCGTGGTGGGTCTTTCATTATCAGACAGGGAAGATAATGACGAAACAGACATTTTAACACCAAAAACTAATTTAATTTGAGATTTAAGAGAGCCCTAGACCACTCTTAAATTTAACACCCACTTAACTCGATTTGACAGTTGATCTGTCAGTTAAAAAGCGCTAAATGACATTCCAGTATACGGATTTTAAACAGACTTGCGTTTAAGTACAACTTAATTTGAGATCCTGTTAAATTTAATCAATGCTTATAAATGACATTTGAGAATATGAATTTCGACTTTAGGAGCTTCTCAAACGTTTAAGTAGCCATCAAATATTTGAGAGACGTTTCAGTATTCGGGTGTTAGTTATTAATTTAGTATCCATTTATGCTGACGTTCAAACAGGATAATCACAACCGGATCCTTAAGATTAGCAAAATACAATTACAAAGGATTTCATCCTCGGGTGTCGCGATACAGTGAGAGCCTGGTAAATCCGTGTCCCAGATACCTGATACTACACGCAACGTTTCCAAAATCAAAGACAAGAGATTACTTTCTTAGTTTCGTCGTGGGAAGTCCAAGGAGAATGCCACTCCTGTGGCACATGATAATAATTATGTTCTCAGTCTCACCACTTTTTCACTTTGGTCACAAGAAGAAGTTGTATTGACTGTTGAAAGCTAACGAGAGAATTAAAAAAAATATTTAACTAATTAGTCAAAAGTAATAAATGTGTGAACATACAAACCATTTTGTTTACTTTTTGAGAAATGCTACAATCGTGGTGAGTGCATCCACCAAAAAGTACTAGGCTAGCATAAAATCAAGGTGTTATTTATTTTGTCCAGTTCGTGGCTACACAATTACAGCCGCACAGCGATCTTCCAGTTAAGCCGCGCTTGCCGAGATTGGTCTGTGGATGGATGACAATCTATCATAGCGAGTTTCCTCCGTGGTTCGGAAAGCACGTAAAGCCGTTGGTCCCGGCTGTCATTTGTAGATCTCGTTACTGTTAGTCAGAAGCTCTAGATAAAGTTTGACAACCAGTCTTACCATGGGGTATCGTATACCCAGTTACTGGGTTATGGAGGTCCGATACGCAGTCGCTCCATGTACAATACTAATTCCAGCTGCATCTGGTTCGAATGGAAGCCGACTCTAATATACTTAATTGGAAAAAAGCTAGGCAGATGATGATTTATTTTGCCAGACATTATGTAGTACACTAAAAACTCAATTATAAAAGTACTAGGCCTGCATGTTTTCTGAGAGATTTATACTCAAGGAAATCAAAAAGCGGCCTATGGATGTTGTAGGTGTGATCTACACTTTCGTCCTTCAAAAACCATTGCGTGGGACGCCTTAAATAATTATGTTCTAGTTTTGGGAACAGTTTTGACGTCAGTGGTTGTGTAATCGACTTCGTAGGTGTCAATCATTTTATATCAATTAGAACCTTGAGGAGTGTTGATTCTAAGGGTAGTTCTCTCCTTCTCCGTTACTCCATAATGGTTGGAAAATATTCCTGAAAATTAAACTCCTACATAACTGTACAGTTAAAGTTTTGATGTAGATTCGAGGATCTATAAGATTTCGTAGACACTATGCCAAGGTCTGCGATAGTTTCAGATAAATAGGTGTCTATGTAAAACTATAGTACTACTCTGACATATCAATGGGATCTGGAGGCTATATAGTATTTTATTTTGATTGGTATATATCAGCCGAAAAAAGGGAAGATTTGTACACTTATTTGTTTTAAATTGATACATTGAGAAACTACTCAACGGATTTTTGAATTCTTTCCCCTATAAAAAGCTACATTAAACGGCACAGACTGTACTTTAATTTCAAGCTACTTCCAATTCCAATGCAAAACCACTCGGCCCAAGCTAGTTTGAATACGAAAAGTACCACAAAGTCAGTCATGAAAACTATTTTTACGTAGAAAGAAGAACAAAACCCTAAAACAAAGATACTGCGAACCTCACCTTTTCGTATCGCACATAAATAAATAACTAAGGGCCCAAATTAGAGTCTTCTTTTACCGCCGGCGTCGGTCGGTTGCAACTGAAATGTGGGAAAACCCTTAAAGGTGCTGATAGACTTAAGCGTTCTCTTGTAACAGAACATCGAGCATTCGCCGTTTTGCATTTTGTCGATATAAGAACCAAACATGAAGCTAAAGATTTTCACGATCTTTGTAGTGAACGCAAGTTGATAATTTGGAGATTCATGCAAGGTATTTTTTTAAGACGTGAATGCAAACCAAAACAGTTTTGCGAAGTTGCGATCCAAAAGAAGTTGTTGGTGTTAATAGTTTGTATAAAACTTTGTTGCTACAATGCGAGGAGTTTCAAATTTTGCATGGGGGTTCTTTTAGGAGGTAGGTGCTCACTTAGACGGGATATTGCGGGTTGGTAGAATTGCTGTTGGATATTGATAATTTATTAAACACTTTCAATTTGTATCCCATAATAAAGAGGGTGTACCCGTGGTGCTAGGCAACAGGGCTTCTCCCAGTTGTAATGTCCCATTGTGCCTATTGGCCTTGTTTTGTTCTGTCTCCTGCTTACATGGAGGGAAGTTGAAACATATTTTTCCTACTCCTCCACTATTCTTTTCTGATTAATTTTGTTGCAGGATTCAAGCAAGACAGGTAAATTCATTTTCCGGGACACGTCGAGCTTCATTGTCTCGGCGCTTTTCTGGTGGTTGCCACTGTTGATTCCGGCTCTCAGGAGTTGCAGTGGTTTGGGAATAGTGTGGTGGGCTTGTCCCAATAAAAAAAGAGGGTGTACGAAGTTGCAGACGGAGTGTTAATTTCTTCATGAAGATGTCAAACTTGACAGTCATGTCGGCAGAACGTTCGCTAGAAATGCTCGCTTTTTGCGAGATATAACACATGAATGCTCAAGATTATCAGCACCTTTAGAGCAGTAAAATGTAACGTAAAGTTCGCTGATAGCTACCAGTATATGGAGCACGTGATTTGCATTTAGATTGCACGTTTTGGAAATAATGTGATGCCGTATGCAGTAGTAAATTGTGGGGGCTAAGTTCTGAATCGTATTGAGATTGAGTTGTGCGATTGCGTAAATGCTGAAGGTATAAAGTAGATAAATGAAGAGGTTTTAAACTTATTTTCAATGTCGACTAAAAAATAATCGATTAGCCGTTGCCAGCAGCTTCGTCAACTACGAATACAAGTCGAAAATTATCCAGGGACCGCCGGGATCACCGGCTTAACGTGCATCCCCATTTTTTTCACCATCATGGACACCTATTCAATGACTAGAATAACAATTATCTCAGTGGAGAGGAAGGGAATTTCAGATTCACAGAGACCACTTGTGACGTTTTGACGCGGAGTGATTTCGAAAGTTTCGATCGAAGCGATCACCTCATTCTGTGAAGCAGTCATGCTAGCTAACGAGGGGGAGGACGTTTGAGGGAGAGGACAGCGTCCACCTCACAACCCAGCCTACACTCATTTGATGATTGTACCTCTTTAAAAACTTTAACTAAACCCCACCCTGTTCCTCCAATGGCCGTTGGGTTTTCATGTTCTCAGTAACTCTATCAAACATTCTCCGAAGCATAGAAAAAGGTTTGGCAATAAGAAAAAAAGTAAAGGGCCTTGTAAGTCCGCATGTTAGTATGTTTGTTCTTTTACGAGACTGCGGCTTGCAATATGCTGAGTGGCAGTGGCGTCGCGTATTGTCAGTGTGTGATGTAGGTTCGTATTGTCAGTATTGTCACCGACGACGCTTTCTTGCTTTGTGCTGTATCTGGAACGTTATTAGGTCACAATATGAATGTTGGTTCGATAGAGAGGGTTGATTTTGATTTGGGTTTCAATTTTGTGTATGGTAGTTCGCAATCATGACATGAGTTTTTTTTTGAAGTGAAAACTTCTTTAGCGGCGTTGTACACTTTTTCTGTAATGGGTAAAAAATTTAAAACTCGCGTCAGGGTCACGTGACCCTGATCGAAAATGAGTAAGACGTCATTCAAATTAAAAATAAAACATAGTAACAAAAAAGTTTTCACTTCTACCGGCACTCCTGGAGTGCAACCTTTTTTTTTTTTTTTACATTCACACCATCTAGTAATTTCTCTTGTGCAGTCAATAACAGTAGGTGATGTAATGCATCAACAAATAGCTAGACCCGAAATAATCATGTTACAAATAGGTATATTTTTAAATTAACGAAAAAATTCAGATTGCGAGCAGGGCTCGAACCTGCGGCGTCTTCTGCCTGAACCTGCGTAATCATGTAAATACTTGTTCTGAAAAGACGTGTGCGTCGACGGACTTAACAGAATTTCAATTTATTACAGCAGTATAACTAACCTATTGAACTGCCAATACCTACTGTAACACAATACTTACCTAACTAAATAATCATGTTACCTATCAAATTAAGCCCCTGATATTAAACTACTGCAGTGCAGCAAGGAAGCGCTGCACAGCCAGATCCCCTGGGATATCCTCGACTGCTGATCGATGGAGATGTTCAAGTATTGATAGTTGGTTGGTAATTATTGGCAACGTCAGACCAGCACCTCGAGGGATATCTTTGATGAAACGCAAAAACAGATGAATGAAACTTTTTTGTCTTTTTTCTTTTGAGTCCCAGATTTGTATGGGAATAATCACAAACTTCAAACAGAATATCTAGTAGCCACTCTCTACTCGTATCTACTTGGAAAGTAGGTCTTAACATGCCTGAGGAGCGGGCTGAAAGGAATACTTTTCAGCTCTAAGGAAACGATCTCACTCACTACGTTGCGGGCGCCAAACTCTCGGGACTAAATAAGTTACTTCTACTCCTAAGATCTCAATGTAAGTTTTTGAAGTGAAAACTTCTTTAGCGGCGTTGTACACTTTTTCTGTAATGGGTAAAAAATTTAAAACTCGCGTCAGGGTCACGTGACCAAAACTCGCGTCAGGGTCACGTGACCCTGATCGAAAATGAGTAAGACGTCATTCAAATTAAAAATAAAACATAGTAACAAAAAAGTTTTCACTTCTACCGGCACTCCTGGAGTGCAACCTTTTTTTTTTTGTGGGCTGTCCCAACACAATATTTCCAAACCACAGTATACCTTGAAAGTCAACAGTGACGATCATCAGAAAAGCACCGATATAATGTAACTCAACGAAATCTCGGAGAATGAAACCTGCAACGAAATGAATCACAAAAGAATCCCACTATTCTTTAGTGGTAGTGGAGTAGGAAAATTCGTAGTTCGATTATGTTTCTACTTGTTGTTGCCTGCGACTTCGCTCGTCCCCTGTATCCTGAAACAGTCTCTAGGATCCCATCTATCTCTGCACCAAAATTCCTAAGAATTTGTATGTAGCCGTTTTACTTGAAAACAAAACATACACTCCTCATCGACTGCCTAGCCTTTTCCCAACTATATTCCAGTCAGACCAGATTCAGCTGGATATCAGTATTTTACATGGAGCGACTGCCTGTCGGACCATCCATTAACTGTGTAATACGGTACGATACTCCATGGTAAGACTGATTGTCAGAATTTATTAGAGCTTCTAACAGTAACGACTGTCAAAGATCTACAAATGACAGCCGGGATCAACGGCTTTACGTGCTTTCCGAGGCACGGAGGAAACTCGCTATGACAGATGGTCACCCATCCACAGACCAACCGCGGCAAGCGCGACTTAAATCGGAAGATCGGCCTGTGCGGCTGTTATTATTTAGCCACGAGCTCCTCCCATACACTCCTATTTATACCTAATCTTAGTAGGAAGGGGAACGTTAAATCAATTTGTTATTATTTAGTAAACAATAGAAATCTGTATGACCTAAGGATTCCTGTAATCTTATTGTCATTCAAGCACGGCTGGGCATCGTAATCTCATTGATACTTAATACCACATTGCATGGACACCTGCCCGACGATTCAGATGACAACTAATACACAGCTGTATGTTATGTAGCCGTAATGGTATAAGCTATATTTTAAGCTTTTCAGAGATGACGAGTCTGACAGTCCTTCCCGCCCTGCCCGGAGTGAGAGGACTGATTTGACGATTTACGACGCTAAAAAAACTGTTTCCCATAGTTTCGTGTCACCCCCGTTGCTCAGCTCCTTATGGTCGTAGCGTGATGTTACATAGCTTAGAGTCTTCCTCGATAAATAGAGCACCAAATGCTAAAATATTTTTTCAATTCGAACCAGTAGTTCCGGATTACCGCGTTCAACGAAACAAACTCTTAGCTTTATATTATTAAGTATAGATTGCAATAAGGAATAATGTCACTTCCTACCATATTTCTTTTATTACCCGATACATGCAAACAAATACATCCTATTCATGTATAGGTGCGCAATAATAAAGTAAGGAATCCGTCAATTCAATATCACTTCACGGGGATCCTGAAAAAGGTCCCGATTTTCCGAATAAAGACACGCAATCAATGTTATTGAAAGAACCCTCGGTAGATCCACCAGTAGACGGCACTATTCTGCAATCCTTTATCGACCTTCCCAATCTTGAACTGTGACCTTTGCAACAATCCTCCAATTAAATTTCCATTCGTTCTCCGAATGTAATTTGCTGCTATTTCGAAACATACAGAAACTCAGGTTGGCTTACATCTGTAGGCGGAATATTTTTAGACTTCTATTCAGGAACGATAATTATTATGCTGGAAGTGTAATTTGTACAGCACGCAATGAATAACATGACGCATACAAGATGAATAGTGGTAGGAGTGCTAAATAAAACACATATCTTTTAATAGATTTTATTATTATGAAGCAGTTCGCTGAAAATTTTCTATATATGTGTCTGGGGTATAATAAACTTGTCCAATGTTCGACAAAAATACTACAACACGTGGAGCTAAGCTTAAAATAATTGTGACCCGCGAGCGAGCGAGAGTTTACCCGCTATCACAACCGTCTATATCAGCGGCTTAGTCGGTCTCGTAAAATACCGAATCTCACTCGAATAAAGGTCGCCCCAAATCGCACCCCTGCAGGTATTATAAAATGGCGTCATCGGTATAGAATTATAGTGATCGGCAGGTAGGAGAAAGGTTAGGTCGTGCGACGGCGGGGAGTCGGTGTGCCTCCCCCTGACCTTTACAGAGTCGCCCAGTCCCGCGGGAGAGTATCGCGGCGCATTACCACGCGGCGACATATCTGAAACGCTTAGCACGGACGGCTAAAAAAGCATGGACGGCCAGTGCCGGCCGGTGCGGGCCCGGCTGGTCGGGGCGCACCTGTGTAGGTGGGCTGCGACCGCCGCGGCCACTGCAGCCCGGAGCCGGCGACGCGGCGCGACGGCGCGTCTCGTGCTCGACATGGTAGACACGCATGTCGAGTACCTCTAGGCATGCGCCACCGCGATATCCGAAAATATCCCTAAATATGAATTGGATTCTAGTTAATGTTTTGCTTCACACATTTTTATGAAGCTCTGACTGATGCATTTCTATTTTATCGATGTTGCAAATACAATACCATATTATCATAACCCTGAATAAGAATGTAAAACAATAAAATTAACGGGCTGAAAATATCCGACACAAAAATATAGGGAAATTGGTGGTGCATTTTTAATAGAATACCTTCGTAGAAAATAAAAGTAGGAAAGTACCTAATGATACCTACCCTTATCTTGATTGCAATATCTTCATCATTTTAATTGAATGTCTGAAAACAATGTGAATCACACAGATATTTTAATGCAGCCCCGTATCTACGTTTATCCGCGGCGGTGGCAGTGTCCCTACCCTAGTCGTTACGTTCGGGACGGGCGCGGCGCATGCGCGCTGGCCGCTATTAAAAAAACAAATTCCTGGTTCCCGCACTGTGAGCCGTACGTCGGCGTCAGCGGCTGCGTTGGGTCGGCGCGCGTCTGTCGGACCCGCGGACCCGCCCGACAGTTGCCGAGCCCGCATCGCGCAGCGCCGGGCGCGTGGAGTGCGGAGTGTGCGGGTGTGGTCAGTGCAGTGCGTGCGGGCCCATGCGGTGAGCCCGGGCCGTGCGGGCAGCATGCGCCGTGCGGGCTGGTAGCGGCCGCGGCATGGCGCGCCGCGCCGCCCGCGCCCGCGCCTGCTCCTCACACAAACCATGAGCGACCTGCAGGCCACCTTCGAGTTCTCCGTGGAACTCTACAAGTTCTACAATGTCGACCTCTTTCAGAGAGGGTGAGCGCACTCGATATTAATTACGTAGTGGTACCTGAACCGTAGTGATAACGCCGATAACAATTGATAACATGTGAATAGCACGACAAATTGGAATAGAAGTAGCCCAGTGCAGTAGATAGCTTCGGAGTGACCTGGGGGATGTTGGATCTTTTGATGCGCAAGAACTATGAATTTGTGATGTTGTTCGTGAATCTGGTGATCTCGTAATCATAGTTATGATCAATCATCGTGTTGCTCCCACGCTCACATCAGACCATCAATCTGACAGCGATAACTATCTCCTTGATATATCTGATTGAGACGTACGCAGACAGAGATTATTGGTACATTTTCTTTCACCGCATTACCCCAACTTTAGAGCGGGATAGTGCTATAAAGATATATCGACGAAACTCTGAGTTATGAAGACCGTCTACAGCGTAGCGCCTACTTCTATCTAAGAAATTCTTGTTCCTGGATTAGTAGGAGCTTTTAAATTAAAAATATATTATCCCCCAGCAGTATTGGTAGACTTGTGTATCGGAAAGCGGTCTGTAGCCTTTTCTGATCCTTGAAACAAATCCCTAATAGCAAAGAACTTTGCGAAAATATCTTTATTGGTAGTCTGGTAGGTACTGTTGTGTTAACCCAACTTTCTGTTTTAACGAGGAATTATATTAACTATTAAATACAAGTGAGCTGAACTGTGTCAGACCTCGTTATGTAGCGACGTGTTACGTTACGGTGACCAAACTGTCACGTTGAACTCTCAGTAGAATCTTTGGATCATATGGTACATCAAGGCATCAGTAATCTTTTATTACCAACTACGTTTTTGAGAAGATCTAACGCTTTTTTGACAAAACATAGTATCCAATCATAGAATCGTAAAAGACGCCTGCATTAATTACGATTCTTCAAGTCTTCATTCCAATTTTTCGAAACATTTGAAATGAAAGTAAAAGAAGAAGAATAAACATAAAATGAAAATTCAAATCGTGTAGTAGTACGAGTAGTAGTAAGTAGTGGTGCCATCGATTTTTGTTGACATTGCTCGTAAATCCGCGAACGTCAATGTTAATACCACTCACGAGGTTGATACATCAGTTCAAGCTACTGAATGAAAAACACTAAATTACAAACAAAACAATAAAAACTTGAAACAATGCAGATACCTATTTTACATAAATATCTTTAAAAAACGACGGTGATATGATGGCTGACATAAATGAAATAAAAACAGCGTGCAAAATGTAAACTCACATTGACCAAATACTGGAAAACGAAGTTGATATATTGAGTCATTAAATTAAAATGATACCGTATTTACCATAGCGTTCGTGAATTAAAATCAATCTTACTTTATATTAATGGTCATCAGTGACGGTAGCCATCAATTTCAGTACGAAAATATGAAAGGGTTTTTATAAAAATGTATTCCCAGACATGCCTCGGGGCTGTCGAGCGCAATTATAATGATTGACGAATGCTAACTGCACGGCATCGTTGAAAACCCTTCAATTAATTTCGCCAGGCTGGAGGGGACTGACTCATGCCTTTTAATTGGTAATCACTGATTTTAATGTGCTTTCCCTGATCATTGGATTTGTGATTTCTGATTGATTACTATAGCCGTATCTAAATGTTACTAATTTCCAAATATTGCTTGTGTTTGAATCGGTGAAATCATCATCATCATCATCAGCCTGTATTCGTCCACTGCTGGACATAGGTCTCTACCAATATGCGCCACTGAGCCCTGTCTTCAGCTTTCCTGATCCAGTCTCTGCCGGTCGCCTTCCGTGAGTCATCACTTTATCGTAATAATCGGTGATATAACTTCTGTAATTTCTATCACTATCTCCATCTTTCCAACCCATTTTGAAACCATCGATATAATCTTGTCAACTTTAATAGAATCAATTTTCGTCACTACACCAATTATTTTAGGATCAGCTTCAATTGCTGTTGTAAGGACAACTATTCCATTTTGCTTGTAGTAGATTATAATGTTCATAAATAACGTTGACATCTTCAACTTTTACTGAATGCATTACCTAAATGGCCTTTTTACCTTTTCAAAGTCATGAAATATTCATCCATGACCTCAGTAAAGTCTTTTTTAAATTACGATGGCTTTATGACAGCTGACTCGCGTGCAAACAACAGCCATTTCTAAATTATATCATTGCGTGTTTGGTTGCGAAGCTCGAAATATTTTTTAAGTCTTTGAGCATTTAAATGCACAAATATGTCTGCTATTCAGCCTGATAGGCAAAAATTTTAAATGGATCTTACTTTCCGCAGCACTTGCTTGTTTTGTAGATTTTTGATTCTTCGCTAACAAGAAGTAAAGTAAAGTAAAGTAGTATTGATAAGCATCATCATTTCAGATTGGTTTCGCAACATTTAATATACTGCACTGTCAAATCACACGTAGAGAAATGTATACAAGAACTTCTGGTTGCAACCGTGACAGCAATACTCACCTAGTTGACCTTACAACATTTCTAGTAATAAATACTAAGTCCTTGTTATCTCTACTACTTACTTAGTATTTAGTACTATAAATGTTATAAAGTCAACTAGTGAGTCTTGCTGTCACGGTTGCAACCAGAAGTTCTCGTGCAGGTAGCTAGACATTTCTCTGCGTGCATGCCTGCTGTCTCGTAAACTTATAAAATTACTTAAATTGACGCCTTTATGTCCTTGATTTCGCAGCATTTTGCTGATCCCGAATGATTAAACTCTTTCTCCTTGTAAGATCCTTCAACATCATTAGCAGCCTTGTTCCGACTACTACTCAGTACAGGTTTTACTCGCAATCGTGCATTTGATGATCTCATATATAATAGTTTCCCAAGAGACTGTAGTACTTTGTCAACCCCTAATTACTGATCTTCAATGATCCTTAATCACCATCGTAATCATTGTCTTTTGTGCCATATTTCCCTGGCCAGCGCGAATTTTAACCTGTTTTTATCTTCGATCTGTCATCTATTTGGCCTTTGGACTTACAACACTTCACCTTCGCTCCTTGAACATGGTCTTTTCTTTGGTCAACGTCCCTATAATCTGGTAATGGACGCACGTCTGTCGCGACTATGTACAACAGACCTTGACCTTTCTGAAGAATGTGTCGTAGATGGTATGTCCTTGCAGGGCGTTCCAAAAAAAATATTTTAAAGATTCTTAAAGATGCAAAAAAAGTCAAATTAATGATTGACACACATCATCATCATCTGTTAGCCATAAGATAAAACTCACTAGAATAAATGGTCATGGTCACCCATCCACAGACCACTCTTGGCAAGCGCGGCTTAACAGGAATATCCATCTATGCGGCTGTGATTATTTAGCCATGAGCTTCTCAATTGATTGCATACATGAGAATAAATACCTATCCAAAACGTCGAGTTCGTTAAGCCCTGCAAGAATGCGTTTGGCAACGAGTATAGAATGAAAATGATATTTACGAAGAAACTGAAATTCTCTGCATACCTAAATAAAAAGTTGATCATGTAACTGAAAAATTAACACTTACGACTATAAAAACTGAGTGCATCTTATGATTAAGACGTCTACGATACAGTCGTCGATAATTGATCGATTGGGATTAAAAATGTATTTCTGGACTTTGGTGTTGGGATCAAATTGACTACCACAGCTTATTGTAATTCACATCTGAGGGGCTATTTGCGTATCCCGGTGTCTATAGGGTGATCATCAAATAGCTGTCAAAAAGTAACTTTCGTATTGGTTTTTGAATTTGCAATGAAACTGGTAAATGCAATTGTTCCCTAAAATCATCTATTCTAACGCTCTTGAGGCACTCCACTCCTCAACTTAGCCTCATAACAGGTATCAAGCCATCCAAGTTCAGTGGACAACCGCTGGTCAGTGACTATCAAGTTAGCCAATAGTTTTTAACATTAATGTGGACAAAATCACTAGCAACGACTAGTATAATGTAAAGCTATTTGGCCAAATAAGACGACACGTTTCGAAGAAAAATGTGTTAGAATGCTATTTGATGATTTTGATGACTTTATCTATGGAAAAAGCGACGTCTGTATACAGGGTGTTAAATATATTCGAGAGTTAATGTGAGTGACTATAGAAAAATGAATCAAACAGTTTATACGAACATAAAACTTTAAAATGCGGTGTTAAAAATAATAAAAAGCCATTAAAATAATTCTAAAGAAAACAATCGTAGATATTCCTCACGGCACGGTACTCTGCCACAAGGCCGTTTTCTAAAATTAAATGTTTTTAACTAGCTTTTACACACAATGTTTACTCCTGAAGAACGAAGTATTACTATAGAAAACGTTACATACACGGTAGACACATAAACAGTCGTAAAACACACGGTTTAATAAACTTTGTATTGTGTAGTGAAGCTGGTAATAAATAATGTACCTACTTCGATTTTAAAGGTGGAGGTTTCAGCTTGATTTTAGTGATTCAGATCGGGAGCCGCGATCCAGTTTAGGACGTGAGAAAGAGACAGAGCTATACAAGTCGTCTAGCGCCATCTCTTTCCCACAGCCTAAAAACTCACGCTTGGAGAGTTCGTGGTAGGCCACCAGATCGTTGAACTTAAAGTTGTTTTGAGCAATCATCGGTCACTGATATTGTGGATGTTTGGTGTTCCAAGATAAAATAAGAAATGAGTAAATATATTTACTATAGTATGAGAGTGGTGCAGTGCCGGTGACTGAAACGTTGCCGTGAGTTCGTGATATAGACATATTCGATGTCGAGGAAATAGAACGATGTGGCGAGGAAATTATTGCTATTCTATACTCCGCTCATATCCATGCAGAACCGTATAACACACAAAAAAAAAATGTTTCATGAACTTTCTTCTCGTGTAAGAATTTTCGAATTTGTTGCAGTACCTACTTTTTTAATTTAGCGTGGTAATCAAATAGTTTCCCAGCCTCGGAAATGGGAGGGACTGTCAGAATCGTTGCTAAAACGTAACTGTCCTTCAATCAATAGCCATTTATGTTCCGGGTTCAGGGAAATGAGATAAGAGCCGCGACCCCGTCAGGCTTTGGCCCTCTAGAGGGGGCCACACAATATATCTGCCACACAACTTTTATAAGATCTAGAATTGTTTAGTTTGGATTGCAAATGCCACATGCCAAAGAACTCTCAAGCCAAAGTACATTAAGTCAACACAAAGAACTTCTGAAGTTCTTACAACCATCTTAATGACCAACGTCAACAAATCAAAGTAAGACACAAATTACTTTGCATTGATGAATAACTTAGTTCATTGAGAAAAGGTCTTTGAGACGAAGGAAGCAATTTATGTTAAAGGTTAACTGAAGTATCGAATCAACGGCATTGGGTACGGTTAGCCGATACAATATCTGTACCCTTAACACGAATTTTCACTCTTTTACTTTACAGTATTTACAGCGTTTCTTGAGGCTTCTTGTATGTAAAAATGGAAAAACGCCTCTGACGTGCGAAGAAGAACTAATGTTTCCCTTCAAAATCGTCAATTTGCCTTACGTCTTTCCAGTGTTAATTTACGCCTAATACTGAAAACATACTGAAAATTCTGCTAAGGGTATTGAACAGCACTAAAAGAAAAATGGCAATTTGCTGAGTCAATATGTCTGAGACAGCTGTCAAAATACTTCACTCTCGTCTGAACTCAGCATGGTTTCAGCCGATAATAAGTATGTGAGCATAACTCACTGTTCAGCATTTTCTGTCCAGATTTTGTACCGGCTAACCGTACCCATTGATTCTGAGAAATATCTACTATGCGACAACGTTAAGAGTGAAGTGGCTTACATGACCGTTTTAATGACTGGTAAAATCATCAAATGAGACCGGAGGGATGAGATACTCAGACTTTTTCTGACTAAAACTTCAGTTCATTGAGAATAGACCTTTGCGAGCCAGGGTCATAGATATCCTTAGGCAATCCCACGACCCCGGCATAGGTCAATGACCCCAGTATTCAACAGTCATTTGAAAATTCCGTTTATAGACCGGTTAGCCAGACCAAAATATCGTTAGTGATTTCTTCTCAAGCACATAATTAGTAGACTACATAATGGCGAGTCGGATCATAAAGATTTGTGGAAGTCAGCTGCTGCGTTGGTGGGATAAGCAGAATAGCTGTTCAAACACGTAAAAAAATAATATTTTTTTGTAATATCCTCCCACTACCTGGTTTATCATTGAACATCGCCATCTATTTCACGAAGAATAAAAGCAATCAGCTGTGTGTTATGGTGGAATACTACGACAACTGGTCACTCGAACATGTAATTTTATATACTTATTTCAATACATACATTATTATAGACTCAAATTAAACCTGATGACAAGTTTACATGAATGATCGTGCTCATCAAAAGCAAACGTCAGCTGGCTGTTTCCTGGGTGGAAAGATCGTAACCCACGACCTCCGAAGCATAGCAAGTCAGGGTCACTAAATCTGACTAGACTAAACGTAATTTATTTGCAATAAAAAACGGACTTAAAGGGAAACGAGTGTCTGTCATGAACTGACAGCATAGTTTCCAGCCTAAAATAATATTAGTTTGCCTAAAAAACTGTGTCATCCTTAATGTCTAATCTTGTCAAATCATTCTGCTGTATCAGGTTTCTAATCCGTACCCATTGATTTTGTTGTTGTATCTCGCTATTTTGTTCAAGTTATGGAACTGTTCTTACTGGAGTGAAGTAAGTCAATTGACACCCTGATCAAGAAGGTCCTTTGACTGGTTCAACAGAATCAGCAAGGATTCCCGCACGATCTTCAGATTAGATAAGGCTCTCGCTTGGAGATTACGTCAGAGCTTTCTCGATCCGGCTTGCACTATGAAGAAATTCCATCCTGTTGAGGTTCGAACTAGATATCCTTTGCGATCCATGGGTCCTGACAACATGTTTATTTTGATTTTTACCTGTTTTATAGGCAATGTAAACGACCCCGGCATAGGTCAATGACCATCAGACAATGAATCAAGCGGTCATTTGAAAAATTCTTTATAGCAAAAGCTTTTTATTCTTACACTTTTCACTAATTGAGATAATAAATCAATAGACCCATTTACACATTTTTCAAGAGTTCATTATTGATCGTTTTGCAAGTATTCGTAGCAAAGAATGGGCAGAGAACCTTAAGCCCATCGCTATCACGGCGTATTCTAAACGCGCAGAAGATGCGCGTTTCAGGAACGCGCCTCTTCGGCGCCGTAGACGTGATTTGTTATTGCGTTTGATTGATGATACAAGCGCGCGTATAAAGAAGCGGAGTAGAGGAGAGAGTCTTATATGTATGACGTTATTAAGTAATCGTTCAGACATAACCGCGCGGTTAGTCAACCGCCAGAAAATAGAATCGCGCTGCTCCCGCGCGTTTCTATTACTAAGTCTTTACTTTGCGTTCAGTTGCGTGGCGGATACCGCGCGGTTAGCACATCACAGCTCGTGAGTTTGGCGGTTCGTTTCGACACTGAACTGTTTATTGATGAAGTGGAGAAGTCAATGCAATATGGGATATTCAGGTGAGGTTACTAAACTATCATAACCAAGCTTTTTTTTTTTTTTTTTTTTTTTTTTAGCGTGGTATGTAAAATCATCAAATGAGTCCTCCAACCCCGGGCAGGGCGGGAGGGACTGTCAGACTTCTACTGACTAAAATCCACGGTGTCCTTCATAGCCTGTTACGTTCCGGGGTTACGGTTAGGGAATAATCCCGCGACCCCGGCAGGCTTTGGCCCTCTGAGAGGGGGGCCCCGTCATTATGCTGACGCTCTTTGAGGCGCGCGTGGGACACAACGCGCCGTCGACCCGGGCATGGTCCTTGGTCGGGCAGCGAGTTGCCCTTTACTCGCTGCCCGCATGCCCGCGCCTACGGTGGCCGGAGATCATCTTGCGACGTCCGTCGCCGTGGGCGCCTACCACTGCGGCTGGGGCGGAGGGAGGACGCTGTCCTCTCTCGCTCGCGGCCTGCCTCCTCCTTTACGAGCATTACTGCCTCGCAGAAGGAGCTGACCGCTTCCCACTCCGTCTCGCCCCGCAGCATGGCCGCAACCAATGCCGGGCGCGAGAGGTCTCCGCCTATCGCAGCCGTGAGGACACGTCGGTGCTCCGCCCAAGCTGGGCAGTCTTGCACCGTATGCTCCACCGTGTCCTCCGGGCGATCTTCGCAGTGGTGGCACCCAGGCGTCTCCTCCTTTCGCATCAGACACAGGTACCTCCCGAAACTTCCGTGTCCGGTGAGGACCTGCGTCAAGCGGTAGGTCAGGACGCCATGATTTCTCTCCAGCCACTCCTCAAAGAGGGGTCTTACCGCCGCAATTGCGGCGTGCCCGATCATAACCAAGCTTGGCAAGAGTTAGTGGAGATGATAAATAAATCGATTTTTCGCTGATCTCCTTTTTCAAACGGACGTTATCCCTGTACGATAATCACATATAACCGCCGGAGTCTGATTGCATAACAATTTTGCGGTTTCGAACCGCGCGATTCATGAACGCGCGGTTTCCGCAAGTCTGTACTAGCCCTTAGTCCTGCTTGTACAATAATTTTCAAAGTATCAGCTGACGACCTTTTCACCGAGATACAGCCAGCTGACGTCTGTTTTTAGCCATATCTTCATGTAAACTTTCATCAGGCAAAATTTGGGTTGAGAGGAAATCACTGAAAATAAAATAAAAAATTACATGTTCGAGTGACCAGCTGACGTGTATTCCACCATGGTACCGTCGGCTGATTGGTTTTATTCTTCGTGATACAAGGTAATCTTCAATATAAACCAGGTTTCAATTGAGAGGAAATGACTAAAAAAATATTTTTTTTCTACGTGTTTGAACGGCGATTGCTGCTTATCCCACCAACGGAATCGCAGCTGACTTCCACGAATGTTCATGATACGACTCCCTCATGTAGTCTGCTAATTATCGCTTGAGAGGAAATTGGTCACGGACATCTGTTACGGGCTCCCGCTCTATTAGCAAAAATACTTTAATTTATTTTGAATACTCGTAAATCTGTCAGTACCAAATATCCAAATCAAATAAGCAGCGTTTATGTGAAAAGTAACAAACATCCATTCATTCATCCATCCTCACAATTATAATACTTATAGCTATTGTAGTTTAATATTACAGTAAGACAAACTATGAAATCACTCAGCTGTTTCATAAATTTGCTCTCGTGCATATACATCGTTGAAATGTAGGGAACAG
The DNA here is from genome assembly GCA_036375495.1 of Agrotis segetum. Lineage (NCBI taxonomy): Eukaryota > Metazoa > Arthropoda > Insecta > Lepidoptera > Noctuidae > Agrotis > Agrotis segetum. The sequence goes on from JAQSVV010000292.1 coordinate 3,317,313, forward strand.
CTGATGTTTTTCCACTTTTGATAAGATAAATCAAATTATTTTCTGACGGTGAAAAAAAAATCAACTTTTAAACAAATTATGAGTCAAAATAACGACATCATTACAAAACAATGAAATACGTTTTTAAAAACATAAAAAACACTTTACGACAAAACGTAAAACAGCACTACTATTTTATCTTTTAAATTGCAAATGACAAGACTCCTACGCATCGCGGACGGTTTCTGACCCAGTTCTATATTTGAAACGCGTGTCTTCACAACTATGTGTGCCACAGAATAAATAATTTCGCGACTATTAACGAGTTTACACGTTTTTTACTTCTTCTGTAAAAGACCTATAGCCGCTTTAGGCCGAGACTCCACCAAAGCTGTGCGAGTCGAGATGTGCCTCGTACAACCAATAGAATTGCGTTGCCGGAGTGGAGCTGTGTCAATAACTCAATTCTATTGGCCGCTCAAAACACGTCTCGACTCGCACAGCTTTGGTAGAGTCTCGGCCTTAGTGTGCTTTTCCACCTAAAGCTGGGTACTCTAAACAGTGTTGCATGTAACGTATCATATTTATACGGTATAAAGTGAGCTAGAGTAACACAAAGGCGGCTCGCTGTGTGCTCGGACGAGCCGTACTCATTTGAGATTTATACAGTATCTGATACGTTACGACATGAAACACTGCTAAGTGAGTACCCAGTTTAGGATGTCCTATCCTTCATTACCTGAGGGGCTATTACGTATCTCTGTTGACAGTTCAAATGATTATCACTTGCTCTGGTGACCATCAAATTGCTGTCAAAACTTTTGCATAAAATCAACTATTTTTACGCTCTTGAGCACTCCTCAACTTAGCCTCATAAGAGTTTAAAAAATATAGAGGTGTCAGGCCATCCAAGTTCAGTTGACAACTGCTGATCAGTGACTATCAAGTTAGCCAGTATCCTTGCTAGATGCAATTCATATTATTATACACCAATCAAATTCCCTAGTCTACATAGCATAGCACTGGTGGAAAAGGATTCAACTACCTACGTAGGTCTAAGGTGCAAAAGCACCCTTTGTCTTTTGCTTAGTGCAAAACTGTTAGCATCATACTCATAATCGTCATTATCATCACTTCACTGCTTGACCCGTAGTCTCCATTTATTTGATCACCAATTCAAATAATCATAAGCAATTTATACTAAAGCTCCATAGTATCTTCTATTGCTTCCTACACGTCATGTGGGAGCACATTTTCGGTTTGATTCCGCGTTCAACCCCCAAGAGTCTAAAATCTTCCGCGTGTCAAGCCCCTAAACGTTTCCACATTCAACCCCTGAGGGTCGAACGTGGAACTCCTACTTGGTAAGTCTTTTCTTTGTCCAGATGTCAACCCCTAGTTTTTATGTCACTTAAAATGACATTCAAGTAATAGTGAAAGCAAAAGTGTTTAGCATTTCATTTTCTTTATTATTAAATTTTCTTTTTTTAGATAGTGTAACAGACTAGCTCTGGTAAATTGGTGGTTTATATGGTAGGTTAGGGAACTATGCTAATTAGGTTGCTAGGGTATCCGATTGGGCTAGGTCGGGTCAGTAAGTCTTATAGTTTCAAAGTATGTATGAAGTCCGTTTCCATATACGAATCCGTATTATCCGTAGTTTAAGAAAATACAGCGCTAAATGTAGAAGCTTTCATTTCGTGTATATAGACTTTGATTAAGCATTCTTAATTAATGCGCACTTTAGGATTTTACGCAGGGAAAATTATATTTTTTAAAATAATGAGGATGTCGTATGACTACAACGTCTGCCCTTGGACGCACTAAAGCCAGCGTAGGTTTACTTGTCGCGCCCCTTATGTGGGCCGGTATTAACTATACGGTTAAGGAATATTTGAGGATTTAAGTTTTTTGAATAAATAAAATCCAGTGGTTTAGCTTCCAACTCAAAACATACATAAAAAACAAATCGACAACTTTACAGTAGTTTCGGAGATAGACCAAAACAAAAAAAAGTTGATCTGGCATCAGAATCGATCCCTTATCTCGAAAAAAATACAAAAAGTAAAAAAATATTCAATGTACTGGAATGACAGCTCTACGACTTTATTATATGTAAAGATCTTGTTCCTTTGTCTATTATTGTAATTTTTGGCAATAACAATGTACGTAAAATTATTATAAAACTTAAAAAATATTATAGTAAATAATAATTGTATTCTAAGCTGTAACCGCCCGATCCCCAGTGGCACGTTTTTGTGCCACCAAACCACAGACCGATATTAATCCTTTTTTTTTGAAAAATAAGTCTTAAAATCGATATTTAATAAGATTGATAATTTATATAACTATTTATATTATGTTTATTGTTTTTTTATATTTATTATGTAATCGATTTCCTAGTTTCCTTATTAATAAACATGATTGTCGATTACGAACACAAATTGAGTAGTGGAAATTAAAAATACGTGTTATTGGCCTTTTATTTATTAGAGAATTACGCTAAGATCTGGCCTTTTTTTGTTATTTTTAACAATTTGGCATGATACTTAACTAAATAGTTGTTATTGAGTATAATATAATAAGCACGTGTGGTGATCCAAGTGAAAAATAAAAATGTAAACAAACAAAAGTGGCGCGAAACTTTGAGTTCAGATATCAAATTCTTCATTACCACTGCTAATTTATGTTGAATGATGTATGAATTCGTCACAATACTAAATGACGAGTTATTCATCCCCCCTATAATGTTCCGTTGGATGTCCGAAAACCAATTATTTTTTTTGATTTTTAGCCCAACCCAGAACTGCCATCAAAATGGCGACGATAATATCGTATTTACACTTTGGATTTTGTTATGGTATCTACGTTAAGAAAATGCGCGCTAAATGTAGAAAGAAGTTTTAATGGTGTGAACAAATCATTTTTTTTTTGTATTTTACCTCTTTAAGTTCAAATATATATTTAACCCAAATTCTCCCACTAGAATGTTTGTCTACATAGACGATGTTATTACCGATCGTAGTAATATCGTCCACGTACACATTAAGCGAAAAAATAATGCTCATAACATAAAAAAGTACTAAACCAAAGTGAATGAAATTCAAGTTATTATTGATTTTTCAAAAACCGCTTGTCCGATTTGATAAAATTACCGCTTGAATATTTGGGCAGTATACCTTTCCAAAGATTTTTTTAAATCGGTTGGCAAGCCATAGAGTTTCCCGAACAAACATCCGAATTGAAAACCTCCTCTTTTGTTTAAAGTCGGTTAAAAATAAAAACGTGTAAATCTTTTCTGCTTCACTGTCCAATGGGGGTTGAACGTGGAACAAATACATTTGAAAAATAAAATTCCACTTTCAACCCTTAGGGGTCGAATGTGGAAACGTTTAGGGGTCGAACGCGGAAGAGGGTAGAAAATCTTGGGGGTTGAACGCGGAATAAACCCAATTTTCACCCTCTCTTTAACCATATTATCTGCCACTCAGCCCGTCTACTGTTTCTCTGGCCTTACCCTATTTTTATAGGTTGATTTTCTTTGATCTTCCCCTATTTTCATCATCGCTATAATCCTATTCATTTTGTTTTATGATCTGTATGTTCGTAGTAGTCTTTCAGATTCTGTCGTCTATTTCTTTTATGTCGACTTCCAATCTATGTGTCTTTGAATTTTGTATTGTTACATGACTATATGTAGAATGGTAGGTATTTTTTTCTTTTGAAAATTATAAGTGGCCCTTTCCGTCACTTGTTTCTGTTACCTCACTTGTTTCTGTTTTACATTTGTCCTTTTATGTATAACCTAGGGATTGTGATGTTTTTTTTTTAATAACGACACAACTAGGTACATGTAGGTCATACAAATATTTGCTCCGTGTGATGGGAATCGAACCCGCGACACGCAGCGCAGTAGTCCAATCGATCAGCTACTGCGCTAACTGTGCCGTCAAATTCGCATTGCGATAAAATTATGATTTTAGTGATATTATACAGTAGCTGAGATTTGTTTTGACTTGATATTGGCTTATTTTTTTTAATTTTATTCCATTTCTTGCGTTTTCTCTTTTCTGTATGATATTTTAGGTTTAGAATACCTGAAATCAACGATATTTAATTTCAATGTAATTGCTAAAGCAATAGAATGAATAATCCATTACACGAATTCAATTGGAATTATACTACTAAAGCTGCATTTTTACATCCCCTTTTCATACTAGCGTTCTCTTCATTTCTGAAATTACCGACGACTGACGCAAAGTTTTTTGCTCATACAATTTCGTAATAACCAACTCCCATCTACCAGTGTTAGCGAACCAATAGCTAGTTCCCCCAAAACTCTACAACTGGCATTAATCAAATTTTATTTGAATCATTTTCACTTTACCTTTCAGACCAAACCGAGCTTCGAAACGAGTCTACCAAACTAGCAGTTAAACTTTTGAATTGCAAAATTAGTATTTAAATGCTGCTATTAACGCCTAAACAATTATCAAACTACTGAAATTGTAATTGTCTGTACTATGGAGTACTAAGGCTGAGCGCAGACTTGAGTCACAACTGTTTTAAGACAGTCTTGTCTCACATAGACAAGTCTGTCTTAAAACATAAACAAAACTGTTTTGTCTACGACACGCCGCTCACCTGAAACAAAACTGTTCAGTGTCAGACTTGTCGCTGTGCAGTTCTTGTGTCTATTAGACAATATTGTCTATGAGACGTTTTGTTTTAAGTGTGCGCATCTTCATGGTTTTTGTAAAGCAACAGTCTGTCTTAAAACTGTTTTGACTCAAGTCTGCGGTCAGCCTTAATGTTAAGCGCGCTCAAATATGTTATGCTGCTGACTGCATTCTGCTTAACCTAATAAACTCAATTTTCCCTTCTACACTTAATTACAGAGCAACGTGCTTAGAATACCGCGTTAACATGGTAACTTTTGCTTTGCAGTTCAGCGATGTTTTATTTTTATTGTAAAACTAGATTTTCCCCGCGGCTCAGCTCCTTAATTTAGAATTTGATAGTCAATTTGTAACGTAAATGTGGTGCCATCTTCTTATGAATATTATTGATCTTTTTCTACGGGACTAACTTTTTTGTGATGAAAAATGACCTATTTCCGTCAGTACTAATGCATCTGCCGAAGTATAATTTAAAATTTAGGTAGGTTTGGGCATGAAAAGGTAACAAACCAACTGAATTTGGAATTGTTAATAAAATTATGTCTGTGTAAATTATCTCCGATGACATTACGTTTAGAATTTGTTAGATTTAAGATTCTCACCAAAATGAAAACCATGAACAAACCTCACATTTTCTTTGCCTCTTCCCAGTTGGGCTTACAATTAATAAAAGAAATATTGAGAAAACACTCATTCTACGAAACTTAGTTAAGTAGTTAAGCATCAATCATTTGTCAAGAAGTTGGTATACCGCATTCAATATTGATATACTTACCAATGAATATTTCATTCACTTTCTTTGTATTGTTTGTTAACTTTGACCTTAGTACCTTACCTATTTGGCGTATTTCCATAAGCCGTGCCGCCGGTGCCGGGAAGGAAAAATGTACCACTCGTTTTTGCACCTACCCGGCGCCGGCCGGCACGGCGGCGGCGGCGTTCATACATTTTCGCTTTTCAGCACCGGCACTACGCCGCCGGCGCCGTCGCCGGTGCCGGCTAATGGAAAAACGGCAATTGGTTATATTGACTGTTACCGAAAATTATTCAGGTAACCTCAATTTAAAATGACGGTCTGAAATTGTTAACGCATTGGTTATTCATAGCTAGGTCCTCCAATAGCGTCTAGGTTCTTAGCTCTTTGCTTTGCGGTGGAATAATTTACAGAACTGGAACTGGTTTATATCCTACTTTTAAGGTGATTGCTTCGATGTAGCCCGCGAAATTCAAATTTTTTTACGTTTTTTGCAATTTGCAGGCCAGTGACATGTTGTAACTTTATAATATTTAATGCGCAAATAACAAGTATAATTTAAATATAAAAATTGACAAAAAATTCGCTCCATCAGCTCTCACATAGAAAAGGTGCATCAGTAGTTAGATTTCGGAGATTTTAACATGAGCACCTTTGTATGTGAGAGCTGATGGAGCGATTTTTTGATATTTTTTATATTTAAAATTATACTTGTTATTTGCGCAACACAAATATTTATAAAGTTACAACGTGTCACTGGCCTGCAAAAATTGAAAAACGTGACAAAAAAATTGAATTTCGCGGGCTGGTTGGAGCATCCCCCTTAAATGAGCAATACTTGGTAGTAGGTACATACCTGCAACGTAAAGGTACATACATACACATGAATATCCTTGAGGCATTGATATAAATAAAAATTTTATGTTTCATTTATGTAATTCTTTGAATGACACACAAGAACATATATTTCTTCTAAAAAACAATATAACATGATCATTAGACTTTCAGAAGTAAAGAGGCTAAATTAACCTTATTACGAGCCACAAACCGAGTCTCACGCCCTCCGCCCCGCGTCCTCCTACACGCCTGCGCACTCACACACGCACACGGCTACTATTCATACACACATTATGCACATTTGCCGGCCGGCACCGACTGGGAAGCTTGCTACCCCGGCGACGGCGACGGCGCCGGCAGGACTCAACGCCGGGCCGACGCCGGCGCCGGTAAGTGGAAAAGCGAGCCATACATTTTCATATATTCTTGCTTCCCCGGCACCGGCGCCGGTGCCGGCGCCGGCTAATTGAAAAACGCCAGGCCAGCACCGACTAGGAAGCTTATTACCCCGGCGCCGGCAGGACTCATCGCCGGGCCGGCGCCGGTAAGTGGAAAAGCGAGCCATACATTTTCATATATTCTTGCTTCCCCGGCACCGGCACGGCGCCGGTGCCGTCGCCGGTGCCGGTGCCGTGCCGTTTTTGCACTCGTTTTTGCACTTACCGGCGCCGGCACGGCGTTCATACATTGTCGCCGGTGCCGGTGCTGGTGCCGGGCCGGTTAATGGAAAAACGGCCATTGGTTATATTGACTGTAACCGAAAATTATTGAGGTAACATCAACTTATAAAATGACGGTCTGATATTGTTAACGCATTGGTTATTCATGGCTAGGTCCTCCAATAGGGTCTCAGTTCTTAGCTCTTTGCTTTGCGGTGGAATAATTTTACAGAACTGGAACTGGTTTAACCTACTTTTAAATGAGCAATACTTGGTAGTACATACCTATAACTTGAGGCATTGATATTTTTTTGTTTCTTTAAAAATATTTTTCGAAGACGCGACGACGCAGGCGTTATTGCGTATAAAAATATAATCCTTGAGGCATTGTCTACCATTCAAATTCTATATTTAATCAATCTATCTAAGTCATATCTAGGTCTGTTTTCCTTATTTTTCACCCGAGCAGAGCTTGATCGCAGCTAGTAATGATTCTATTTGTCTTCCTTTTACATTTATCATCTTACCACCTCGTTAATTTATGCTATTTTGTTCTTGATTTTGTGTAATCAACGCTATAACTTCCGTAAATGTCTGGGTGCCCCCACCATGCAGATCGGCCATTACTTTGGCCATTACTTTGGAAAATACCAGTAATTTATTCATCCGCAGAACGTCAAATAATTCTCGTTTCATTAGCCATACGAGCCATTTTATTTAGGTATGCTAAAACTTCACGAATACACACAACAATTTATTCCCCCTAGGGGAGAAAGGGGAGTGACGACATAGCTAGCTAGCACTGCGGCGTAAATTGATTCGGGTCGACACCACCCGACAGGTGTAAATGAATTGGGGTGTAAAAAGTACCCGAGTTTGTAGAACAGCACGTGTAGGAAAATGTCAAAAGCGAGGCAACTAGACGAATTGGTTTGGTCGTGTGCGAAAAAGCTACCAATTTGGGGACAAAGGCAGCGATGACTGGCGATCGTTAACTGTAGCAAGAAACGGATCGCTTAAACTAAGTAGGTAGGTAGGTTATTTATAGTATTTTTTATTTCACAATGTACAATTTATGTAATAGGTATAGTAACTAAAACTGTAATTTTGCGGCCACACTATTGAATTAGGAAAATCCTGTAATGATAGTGATGATGTGTGTTAATAAATAAATTTTGAAGAAAAACCATCTGACTTGTCTTCATTCTACATTTTATATGTAAAGAGGAGGTATTTGATTGTTTGTTTGTATTGAATAGGTTCCGAAACAGCTGCACCGATTTGAAAAATTTTTTCGCCATTAAAACTTCTTTAGTCCTGAGTGACATGAGAAGAATATTTGTTACCTACTTTTGTTTGGAACGGCTGAACGAAACTCGATGAAATTATGCTTAGAGATCTGTGTCTCCTTGTTTGGCAAAGCCTAAAGCACGATCCGTTTCGGCGATCTAGCTGACAATTCGATCTGATCAAATGCGGCCTCTGTAAAGGCAGAACACGACACGACCTAACGCCAGCAATGAGTAAGCACGTTCAGGTCGTATCGCCGAATCGGATCACCGGAACGGATCGCACGGAAACGGATCGCTCTCTATGAGTTTCTATAAAGAAGCCAACTTACTTGCAAATAAAATACCTTACTACACCACCGACTACTAACTAGTTACACTTTATTACGAGTAAGTTTCCAGTACTTTCTTTCCAGTAACATGTATACTTGGTACATAACAGTCAGTACGTCCTAACGCCAGCAGTGAGTATGCTTACTCACTGCTGGCGTTAGGACGCGTCGTATTCCAGATCGGATCACCCGAACGGATCGCGCGAAAACGGATCACGCTTTGTGCGTAAACGCCTTAAAAGCATTTCTATAAAGAAGCCAACTTACTTGCAGATAAAATACCTTACTACACCACCAACTACTAACTAGGTTCACTTTATAACGAGTAAGTTTCCAGTACTTTTGTATGTAACATGTATAACTTGGTACATAACAGAAGAGGAAGTTTACTGTGTAGTCAGAACTACTTAGGCAGATTGCAGCATCGTGGAACCGCACTGTAACCACTCTTCCCTTTGTTTTCCATTCACATTTTCTGACATGATACCCGTATTGTTTATGGGCAAAATACTTCGGTGGAACTGTAGTCTGTTGAGAGTATGTTAGCAGCTTTATTAATGTTGAATTCAGAACTGAAAAGTTTTTCTTACAGAATGAATAACTCTGCTATATTATTTTCTAGTTGTTTAACTTGTTACTGCATTATTAAGGCATTTTTTTCTGATTATTTAAATTGATATAAAATTCACATTTTGGTATAATTAAGCTGGAAACAATAACATTTTGTAAAAAGTCCTTGTTACACATTTTTTAAAAATTGCAAATATTAGTCAAATAGTTTATTTTTATTTATTTATTCATAATAACCAACTTGCATTTACAGTTTATAACCACACACACAAGTTATAGAACTAATCGCACTTATAAGAACTAATTCACGCTCTACTACAGGACTTCTGAAATGTCTAAACTAATGTTATTATTTGATGTTTTATAAGATCGTTTGTACCTACTGTATAAACTCAAAAACAGTGAGAAAAATCAATTACTGAAAAGTAGGGTACTTTTGTCACTTTCTCACGCAAAAATTTCTGAACGGATTTGGATGAAGTTAGATAGTTTGCTGGATTATCACATAGGATATATTTTTATCTCGATGTTATCCTCCCGCGGTATAATTTTCGAGAAGCCATTTTCAACAGCTATAAATATAAAATATATACGAGCATGGTTACTCGACACAAACTGAGGGAAAAAACCCACTTCAGAACGAGGTTAAACTAATGCATATTAAAGGTCAGGCCATAAGTCAAGCTACGTACTAAAAACCGTCGTAAAGTTAACTGCTACCTTTCTGTGAAATGGCCGTAATGAACCGTGATGACCCTCTGAACTTAACATAATAAGCTGGTCTACCTTCGGAGGGATGCGGAGGAAATATTAGGGGGTTAATGTTTTATTTAGGGAGGTACCTAATAGAGAAACAGCTGGCTGCTTTATGGAAAATGGCTTGTAGCTGTAGCTCCAATGGGCCTTAGGTTAAAAAAAAAAATAACCAACTCTATGAGGGTTCAAAAATACGACGAAACTTTTCGAGAAATGGTAGGTAGTTGCGCTTCGCTTGGCTCGTCTTGGCGGGGGCACTACCGTGCAGCCAAAAACTTAATTATCGATCATACGTTGTACTTTACGTGATGCTTATAAATATGTGTCACATCCACGCAAAAATTTTTCGCTCAGTATATCTATAATACGAGATCAGCATAAGCTTATTGCAGCACAGAACGGGCCATCGCTTAATCTTCGTTTGAAGAAGATACAATTATGCCCGTAAAATATGTAACGACATACTTATTTTCATTTCAATACGCATGCAATATAATTCAACTATGTTATTATGTATCACTAATTTTACTAATACGTAAACCGCGGGGAACAGTTATTATATGTAATTCATTTTCCGGTCCGTTACGGAACTGAAAAACTGATGCCTAATTATTATTCATCATTCATTATCATTATTATTCATTTTCCGGTCCGTTACGGAACTGAAAAACTGATACCTAATTATTTTTTTTTTCTTCCCAGACTTTACCAAGTGCGCGTGGGCCTCCGTGTGTCGCCGAAGGTTCCGGTGCACATCGAGGCCTCAGTGTCGAGCGGCAACGGGGCCGCGCGCACAGGCCGCCCGGCCGCCAACGCATCTCTCATCGGAGGCCTGGCCGCGTCCCGGGCCTTCCAGATCATGTACCGCAATGAAGAGGTCACGTTGCGGGATATTGTGCATTTTAGAGCTCATCTCTTAGGTAAGAAGGTTTATTTTTGAAGTTTTTCGTTTTTATCCTACAGCGTACTTGTAATATGAACGGCGTTTTTTGAATGGAAAATGGGAAAGCGCATGAAGCGTCAAAATCTATTTACTTAAATTCTTCGATACGATAAAACTTCAATGAGGCCAAATATAGACACTTGAATTTTCAAAAGACATACAATAAAACTAGTGCAAAAATAGTTATGGTGCTACAGTTCCAGTCACAAGACATAATAACTGTGAAAGTACTGTAGATGGATAAATGTACGATCGGGATTTTCCATCAAATTAACGTCAAAGTTTCTGTTTACTTTACAAAAACGTGAAAACTCATGCTAGAGCCGGACTAGAAGCGGAGAGAAGTGGAATATTGCAAGAAATGTACAAGATTTTACCACAAGAGACGCAAGTGATATGATGTGGATTTTTGCGATTGATTCAATCCTGTCTCTCAGCTTTGGTAGAGTTTAGATTTTAGTAATATACCTTGAATCTTGATATACATCCCCACGAAGTAATAGGGTAGTTTAATGCATTAATAAATTTAAAATCTATAGGCCGTCAATAAAATTAGAGAATTGAAAAATAATGAACATACAGTATGCTTTCTTTTTAAATCAATCAATACTGACAAAGTCAAAACGCTTCCAAATTCGGGAACGGAGGCATGTGACGTCATAAAGCCTGTAGGTAAAATTATTCTGACGTTTTATGATTTTTAGGGTGCTTGTACACGGCGCATGTAACCCGCGCAAGTAAAGGTGCGGGTTACCCGCGGGGTGCTTGCATACGGCGCATAGCTTGAGCATGCTGAGGCACTTGCGGTTACATGCGACGTGTACATTTGTACAAGCACCCTTAGAAGCGCGTTGTCTTCGTCAATTTTGGTTAACGTATTATAAGAAAAATACGGATCAAATATTTTTTGATAATCTATTTTTCGGAGTAGTAATGCAATCTTTTCAAAAGTAGCTCTAATTACTATGACTATGCGCTTTCCAAAAAATCCATTGCATGTTTCTACGTTTCACAGCAAAATCCAATTTCCGACTCCGACTAGTTTAGTTAATATATTCAGCTATCAAAGGTGCTACCTAATTGGACTACTATTCTCGCAAAGCATTCGTTACCTTAACGTGAATTGCAGAATTCATACTTCCCAGATTTGTTTCTTTTTGCGGTTGACATTGTAAATGGGTTTTTCCTCATGAAAACGTAAAGGTCAGAGGTCAAGACCCTCCCTTCATAATTCAAGCTCAAAGCTAACAAGTCAAGCTCCATGACCTTGTGAATCCTTTTTTTTTCGCATCAATGAATATTTAGGAAGAGAATATAACTACGTTACGACACTGATACCCGTTCTGAATGACTCTATAGTGTGTCTATAGTCCCCGCCAATAAAGGAATAAAGGTCATTGATCCTAATAATGCATTGTTCGAATTTCATAACACCATCGTTCGAATTTTAAAATAAAATCTAAGGTCAAGATCGCCTCGGGCACGCCGCAATTGCGGCGGTAAGACCCCTCTTTGAGGAGTGGCTGGAGAGAAGTCATGGCGTCCTGACCTACCGCTTGACGCAGGTCCTCACGGACGAGCGGAAATTCCGCCGAGGTACCTGTGTCTGATGCGTTACGGTGGAGACGCCTGGGTGTCACCACTGCGAAGATCGCCCGGAGGACACGGTGGAGCATACGGTGCAAGACTGCCCAGCTTGGGCGGAGCACCGACGTGTCCTCACGGCTGCGATAGGTGGAGACCTCTCGCGCCCGGCATTGGTTGCGGCCATGCTGCGGGGCGAGACGGAGTGGGAAGCGGTCAGCTCCTTCTGCGGGCATGCGGGCAGCTATTAAGGACACCGTGGATTTTAGTCAGTAGAAGTCTGACAGTCAAAAAAAAAAAAAAAAAAAAAAAGGTCAAGATCGCCTCTTACCACGATAGGTTACTTTTAGTCGTTCTACGACATTTTCTTTACATTTTTTCGAATGGTTTTAAAATATTGCAATATATTGGTATAAGGGGGTCACCGTATTTTATTCCACATTTATCTATATCTGGCGGAAACTGTAAATGTTTTCAAACGAAATGATTCTCTTTTTTATTATGTTTGAGAATCTAATGATGTCGACCTTCAATGTGTCGTACAAGCGTGCATTCGAACTATCGTGTGTCGTAGTACAGTTATGTCGCACAAGCGTTTATCGCACTTCCGTTTGTCGCACTAGCGTAGTACACTCCTTAACAGAGCACTTTTATTTAGGCACTGAACAAAGTGTCGCTTAATGTTAGTGAAAGCGTACAATAACCTATTATTCTTCATTCTGTTGCTAGTGGCTTCGCCGGTATGTAACTCGAAAATTGACCCACGTGCACTTAATATTGAGATAAACGGTATCCTATGATGGTATCTTATTTCATCGAAAACATTCAGCTAATCCGATATAAAAAAACATCCATCCTAACATCCCAACCTTAATAAAAAAGGATTCAGGATTCGAAAATCTAAAAATAAAGTTTGAAAGTAACTAATTAAAAACTCATTAGTTAGTTTCGGAAGAGGAAATTGAAATGTTCCACATCTCGCAGCGACAAATATTTGTAGCTCATTGCTTTTAATAGAAGTTCGTTCTGAAACTCCGAACCAATTGTTTGCCAAGACTGTTTGTAGTCGGTGTCCACTTTCTTTTCGTACCAAATGAGCTCGGAATACTTGCTTTTTCGATTTTGCGATTTCCTGATTTACGTTAAATGCGTATGCAAGAAATATGCGTCCCAACTGCCAACAGGGGTATTACAACGTAAAAAAATATTTTTAGTTCGGAACCCTTTGCAAGTTTGCACACGAGTTCGAAATTGGCTAGTTTTATGTACCCAGTGACACTCTCAAGTTAAAATCCATCAAGCCGTTTTGGCTGCAGAGCAACACACAGAAACATACATACAATACATACACTCGAAAAACATAACCCACCTGGCGCAGTCGGGTAAAAAGTTATAACATCACCGTAGATTTTAGTCAGTCAGTACAAGTCTGACAATCCCTCCCGCCCCGCCCTGGGTGGGAGTACTCATTTGATGATTTCACCACGATATAAACCAAAACTAAATACAAAACTTAACCTGTGTTCTTATGTTTTAGTGGACAGCCGCAACCTCAAGGAGTCCCTAGAGCGAGCAGAGTGGAGCCTTGGCGTGGAGCTCTGGTGCAGCGAGGGTGCGCAGTCCAGCACCCTGGCCCCGATGTCCTGTCGGGTGCTGAAGCTGCACTTCCAGCCCCCCCAGGGCCTCCACTACCACCTGCCGGTCCTCTTCGACTACTTCCACCTGTCATCAGTCTCCATCACCATTCATGCGAGCCTAGTTGCTTTACATCAGCCTTATATCAAGTAAGTATGATGGTACGGTTCCACAGAAATTGTGTGAGACGGTTTTGCTCTCACATCTTTTGTGCAGAACTTCAGCAGTGCGCGTACTAAGCTGGTGACCTACCATGAACCCTTAACGCGATCCAATTTAGGCTGTGAGAAAGAGATGGCGCTAGACGACTTGTATAGCTGTCTCTTTCCCGCAGCCTAATCTGGATCTCGTTAGGAGCTCGTGGTAAGGCCTCTGGTATCGCGTTTAAGACAATCGTCTACCGAGCGCTCGTCCATACTAAAAGAGAAAACGTTTTCCTACCCCTAAATGTTTTCCTATCTCAATGATTTTTAGAATGCTTCTGACACAGGAAAAAGCTAGGTTTGTAGGCATTCTTTTTTCAAATTTTATAATAGTTTGAAAGTTACAGGCCCCTAAGAGTTACTTTTGGGCCTGTTCACTCTTACTTTTTAGAAATTAGGGTTGTATGCGTTCAGAAAATAGAGAGAAAGAAATAAACTTTAAGAATTTTGAATTTATTACTAATGTTTGAATTGTAACGCATTTCGTTAAAAAGAAGTTTTAGACCCCATTAACATGCACCTCAGTACGGTTCCTAATTTACGATATTTATGTTGTCGTGCATTTAAGGCTAAACTTGTTTGGTTTACATCAATTAACCGTAAATATTTTATAGACTGAATGGTTATGTGGCATATCAGTGGAACTGTAATATTCAGCCTGCTATTTAGGTATTATTTTCTATAATTAATATCGTAATTATTAATCGAACATTAGTAGGAAATTATAACATTTCATGTAAAAGCAACAAATTAAGGAAACCACGCGTGTCCTGAATCTGTATTCTCGTGTTTCCGATTTTTATCTCATATTAATGAATGTCACGAACTTGTATTTTACTGACTTGCCTGCAACTTAACCAAGGACAATAAATTGCGATTGTGTTGATAACATCAGTGTGAACAACATTGAATTGCTTTGATCGTAAAATATTGTAATAACACTAATTTATCGCAGCTTACACGTCTTTTAAATTTATTCGCCTTTCTTTTAAACACCACTTTATCGTTTCCGCCGTAATTTATCAATTTATCATTTATCACGATAAACTCCGTAATTTTGTAAAAATACAAGGATACAATTAGTTTTATGACGTAATTTTGCAACGACATTTAAAGAAGATTTTACAAATTTATATAATGTCATTTTATATTCCTCCAAGTTTTAACGTAAAGTTCAATGGGGTAAAATATAATGTATTTGGGTATACCTACAACCTAAAGCTGAATCAGCCCTTAAATGAAATGAAATGAAATGTAGCCCGCGAATTTCAATTTTTTTTAGGTTTTTTGCAATTTGCAGGCCAGTGACATGTTGTAACTTTATTAAAATATGAATTGCGGTAATAATAAGTATAATTTTATATTATCAAAAAATTCGCTCCATCAGCTCTCACATAGAAAAGGTGCATCGTAGTTAAATTTCGGAGATTTTAACATGTAACAGATAAAAAATTTCGAATTTCGCGGGCTGGTTGGAGCATCCCCCTTAATAAACAAGACTTTTAGTTTCATTATAAACCACAAACAAATTATTATCAACGTATTTTGTATGTAAATGTCGGATGTCAAATACAAAGACGCTAAACAATTGAATTCTTACATGTCTGTCCGCCAATCAAGGAAAAGTATCATGCATTATGTGCAAAGCTGGTGAGTAACTAACTAACACTATTCAATAAGGGCATCAAATACAAGTTGACTCAAAAACCACCTACTGTAATAACTTTGAGGCCGAGACTCCACGAAAGCTGTGCGAGTCGAGACGTGTTTTGAGCGGCCAATAGAATTGCGTTATTGACACAGCTCCACTCCGGCAACGCAATTCTATTGGTTGTTCGAGGCACATCTCGACTCGCACAGCTTTGGTGGAGTCTCGGCCTGACAGTCACTGCAACGTTGGCTGCGCACGCTCACGTAGACGAGTTCACCAAGATAGCCTTCTGGATCATTGGGGTATGCTTGTGCTAGGCTGCTAGCCATCCACACCAACCAGCGTGACCATTTATTGCAGTAGATGATACAGAACTACAAGCATATAACTTCGCTTTAAGCTGCTGCGGGATTGTGTCTTAACCATTGAAAGTATCAGAAAAAATAAGAAAATTTAATAAACGAGATCTAGAAACCCCATTAATTCTTCAGAATCCCTTCTTACGGCTTCCTTTTTATTTTTTCAGTACTCCACGCTCAAGTAAACAATGGGGCAAATTGATGAAGAGTGCTGGATCCTTCAATACTTCGGGAAGCTTCGAGAATGTACTCTTCGGGTCAACCGGTAAATGCGCCGGGGGTAACTCTAGCAAGATTGCTCACGCTAGGTAAGCATCGCTGTACGATCTATATGCCAAAAAAATTGTCGCTTGCTCGCATTCCCTTACTTCCCAAAAGGTTTCTATTTTACCTACCAAAGAATACGTTAAAAAAGGTAGAAACTAGTTTATCATGGATACTTGGATAGGGATAGTCTTATGCCCCTTTCCAATATTAAACGATAAGTTATCGGTAAAACAATTCGCAACGACTCCTCACTGATAGCTCGTCCACATTTCTTTCTTTTTATTGGCACGCCGTTTTCTGACATCTGCATACATTTGGCATAGGTACTATCCGTTCCACTCAGAGGGCCAAAGCCTCCCGGGGTCGCGGGTAGAAGTCTGCCAGTAAGGGGGTGGGAGGACTCATTTGATGATTCTACCAAACGGTACTAGCCGTAGTTCGTATCCCTCCCATCAATAGGTAACAAGCTGTCGGTAAACTAAATTACGAAACGTTATAGGAACGATTTTGACTTACGTCTCGTAGACAATACTACTCTTCGTAAGCAAAACGAATCGTTTCTCATTTATAGGAACCGGGCATAAATCGGTAATCTGGCAGACACGCGAGCGTGTCGCTACACTTAGCTAGCTATTTGGCAAAGCTTTTGGACAACATAAAAAAAAAATAACTTTGTTTTCCAGGCAAGTCCACGCTGAAGTGTGCGGAATCCTGCTATGTTCACTGGAGGGGCTACAAAGTGCTCTGGCAATGTGTGGTTCCCCCGGTGTGCTGCTGACTCCTGAAGAGTCTTCCTCGAACTCTGTGGTTGGAGAAGTCGCACAAAGAATAAAAGACCTTAGCGATTTCGGCAAGGTAAGTGTTACTTAACTCTTTCAATATCTTAAGAGTATATTCGATTTGTTTTGCTGATGAATGGAAAACATTAACATAATTTAACGATGGCTAAAAAAGATGGCCTTAGAAATAAATAAACTGTAACCTACACAGACAATTCAATTCCTCTGGTACTTTATCCCTCTACTCTACTAGATATCTGTATCTACTTACGACGACGATATAATACTAGACTCGTAATAACAGGCGACCGATGTCTGTCAACACATTAGGCAAAAAAGTCTTATATTCGTCCCATTTCGACCAATCCTGTGAGCCGTAAACATACGTTGAGACAGAACAGACCTTGAGTTGGTCAATCACAACGCAGTACCCTGTCCCCCTCGCTTACGTAGTACCTCAGCGAGTTGACAGAATAATTTTTGTTCCTTAGATCGTGCATGCGGAGTCTAGTATTATATCGTCGTTGACTTACTTACACTATCCACCCTACAGCAATTAAATTGAACCCTTAAATTTCTGCAGAACTTCCAGAAGTCCGAATGCGGCGAGGAAGAGGAATGGGCGATGAGTGCAGCTCACGACATCGCACGACTGTGTGCTGAAGTGACGCTGCGGTGGAGAGCCTTCCTGCATCACACATCAGACCGGCCCCACGTGCACCATGCGCTTGCAGCCAGGCATCATGCCCTGCGGTAATATAGTTATTTTATCTAGTACAGGCCCCAGCAGGTCAACTTACCCGAACATGTCAAATTTTACCAATCGAACATTAGCCATCCACTATTATTGATAAGGTAGAAAAACTATTGAACTGAGATTGCCCAACAGCGGTCCCAATGCTGCCCAGGAATGGGAGTACGTGCGCTGTGTTCCTGGCACTAATGTCTGTCTATATACGAAATATTTTAAGAATCTATCCTGGGATTCCTGGGGTCCCTGATTTATTTACATGTTTATTTCGATGACTTGATTTTTGTCTCCATGTTTTTTTTATCGTACTTTATCGCGTCCAAAAGTCCCATACAAGAATGGGCAATGTCCTTTGAAAGATTGTGGTCGCTTGATGTGCTGGTGTCTGTACAATAAAGAGGAATATCAGTGAATTCGCCTTCAATTTTACTAACTCTTGTCTTCATGAGGCTTATCATTGTATTCCTACTTCTAGTCTATCACATACTCCAGTCCATCTATAATTTCTTGGTCTCCCCCTACCTACTTATAGAGCCGCACATTCAAGATCAAATCTTCACGATACCTTCCATTTTCCCTCGTCATATAAAAAACAGTCAAATTCAAAAACGACCTGCTTACTTACAAGCTAACTTCTTTTCCAGCATTAAGCGCTTTGCTGAATGCTTCTTCGTGCTAGACAATCCTCGGCACTCGCTGGCGGGCTGCTACGACAGCAACTACCAGTCGTACCAGAGTGTGGGCGAGGTGGCGCGCCGCTCGCGCTACCTCGCGCTGCTGCCGCCGCTGCCGGTGCACTGCATCGCGCTCGACGGAGACCCGCATATCATGCCTATCATATTTGAAGACAGGTATTGTCAACAATGTTCTACTGCTACATGAGATACGTCTGTCCTAGACTGTCTATTTGATTGAAAATCAATAGATCACAGTTTGTATTGTTCCAAATACTAACGGCCTTTGAAACGTCATATAATTTTATTTCTAAATCTTTCAGGTATCAAGACACAGCAGAATTTGCAAGACGTCGTTCATTTCTGAATACCAGTGCAAGCAAATCTGGAAGCGGTAAGTCTCATTCTTACAAATAATGTCATCTTGTGCACAAAATCTTTTACTAATCTATGTGTGTCTTGATGCAGATCCCTTCCTATGTTCGGAGCCCCTTGGAGATGACTGTGCTTGTAGTGTTAGTTCACTCATGGACTCCAGAAGGCCGTCATCCGAAGCCTCCAGAGTTACCCTCACTTTGCCCAAAACAATCATGGATGTTCTTGAACCACAATTCAATGCACCCAAATCCAGTTCCACTGTCGTTCAAGCAACTCTGACATTAGCTCCCCAAAAATCTGCCCGCGGATCCCCCAAACGAGCTTTAGTGAAACAAAACGTAGTGGAACTACCGAAAGCACACAACAAACAACTCGAACTAACGGGAAGAAACAGATACATTGTACAGAACAATCTGATTAGCGAGATTCAACTACCACCAAACAGCGCGTTCGCATCATGCTCCATACAACAAGGACAACAAATGTCTCGGTACTCCGCATCCACTTTGCTTGATATGAACACAGCAAAAAGTGCTTCGAACGTTTCGCGTCTAGGCAAGGAAAAATCTGAACCAGGACTTGAAGTCTTTCGACAAAAACATGAAATCACGAGTGGTGTGAGCACCTTGCCAGCTAGACACAGCAAGTCTCTAGATCAGTTGAGGGTGTCCCAACTAACACCACTGAATACCACGCAAACATTAACAAAGAATGTAAGAAATGGTTCCAATTCTTCTGTTAATTATCCAAAACCATATCTGCCGCCGCAACAAATCAAGCCTACAACATTGCCTAGAAGTGTCACAACTAGTGCTTATCCAACGAATACAACAACCCGATGCAATTCCAAAGGGTCGGACGACTACAGGAGAAACATAAATGAGTTTAGAGAAAAATACAAAAATCCTTGTATCAAGAAAGTTCCGCACGGAGTGAACAATGAAGTGTTTCATAATGTAGGGTATAAGTACGATGGAGCGATGCAACCAAATCCTAACCAAGTGTACGGCTATACTTTCGGTAATCAGGGTAATATGCAAGTAAACAATGTTATTCGTAATCCGTTAGAATTTCAAAGAGGCTACAGTGTAAATTTACCCCGTCCTATGTTGCCTCCACGTAATTCTTACCCACCGGTTAGTGGTAAAACTCAAGTGACTGATCAAAATAACTTAGTTTCTAATAAACACGTACATAGATCTAACTCTACGCATGTGTTCCACCAAAAAGTGGAAAATCAACAAATTGACATTGAGGCTGCTCGTAATCAACTCAGGCATGAGCTTAATTACTATCTGCAGAAAGGTGATTGGAGTTATGATTTTAATACAGGAAGTTTAATTCAGAACTATCAAAAAAAATCTAGCAAAAGCAGTGATGACAGTGGATTTGTGATGACTTTAGATAGAAGCAGTGACGGAACATCGAAATCAACTTATTCGAAGACACCGCCATCCACTCCACATTCAACAATGCCTTCGGTAAGACATAAGAAAAGCCGTTCTAAAGAATCGAAACTCAATAATGGTGGAAAGGAAAATACTAAAATGAATTCGAGTAGAGATTCATTGAGCAGTCATCATTCTATTAAATCCCGAGATAGTAAATCAGATCGACACACTTCAAAATCTGAACGCAGTACTCCAAAATCTGACCGTGCAACACCGCGGTCCGGTAAATCTACACCCAAGTCCGGTGGGTTTACTCCTAAATCAGGTTTGGCGACACCAAAATCTGGCAGAGCCACTCCGAAATCTGGTGCTACAACACCAAAAAGCGGCAGATCGAGCGGTAAACCTGAAAAACGGTCAAAACACAAACCTTCGGAAAAGATGACTCAGTTAATGTCTGAAGCCGCATCATCATCCAGCAACGAAAGTATACCCTTTGAACTGAGAAGATTAGAGTCTTCTACTAGTGTCCCTTACAGTCTCGACCACGGGCCAGAGCTGTTACGACATTGTAGAAGTGCAGCGTCAGTTCTAGATGAACCTAACTTAAATAATACTTTTGGATCCGAATCTCTACCCAATTTAGCTCCACCCCCCGCATTTGAATCACCTCCTCTCGATATAGCAGATAAAGATTTCAAAATATTGCCTCCTAAAAACTTTTCAAACAAGGAAGAAAAAAGACGAAGAAGCACCTCTACATCCAGTTTAAGTGAACAAAGTGGATGGGTATCAAGCGGGCGCAGCTCGGGCCCGTCTTCTCCAGATAATGCAAGTTGTCAATTAAACCAGAATTTCGCTCCCGGAAAATCAGCCATGCCTAAACCAAATAATAAAAACTACGAAGAAACTGCTGATCCTCAAAAAACTAACGGTGAAACTATAAGTGACTTCAAAAGAACAGTCCTTAACGGAGATCAGTTACGAGAGAGGCTCCTAAAATTAGCCGTAAAAGTAGCTCAAAATAATTCGAACGAGAAAATAGAATGCTGTGATAAGGAAGTGTGTGAAGAATGCACTATATGTAGCGACTCTATTTGCACAGACAGCCAATGCGAATATAATAAACTGATGCATAGTAACGGTATCGACGCGGAATGCAATTCAGATACTTGTACAGCTAGTTGTTTTCAACAAATGGCTGAAGCTCAAGCAGTGAAAGGTAATCAAAGACATAATTCCTTTAGTGCTGTACAAGGGAAGACTTACAGCTCTTCATCTAAAAGTCTGAATGAAGGAACTGTGAAAAAGTCACAAACAGTTAGTGACAATCTACATCCTTACATAAGGAAAGAAATTCCGCAGAAGGCGCAACCGGCACCTGCCAAATCTCAATCACTAGACAAAACTAAATTGAAAGATAGAATACAATATACAGAAAAATTAATCGCGGCTGAGATACGAAGTTTAACGGTGGATCGGTCTTGCGTCAAAACAAGCAGCCACAAGAAAGATCGATCATCCAATGCTGGACAAAAATACTCCAATAAAGCTAAATCTGAAATAGATTTGGCGCACTTTATGGGTGACAACGACTATGAGCATTTACCTCCACCGCAGCAGTTCAGAGACGCCCCTCCTCCACCTGATGAATTTAAGGTAAACACGTAACATCCATAGCTGAAGAGATAAATCAACCGGTTGGTTAAATAAAATATTAATGGACTTGTATGTTATAGGATCCTCCAACGAAATCTCCAAAGTTGAGTCGACAGAGCAGCAAATCCTCTACTCCGTCGAAAACGCCGAAAAAGCAGCCTCCGCAGCCTTCCTCTCTTCAGTTAGATAACCCATTGTATCATGTGTGTGAAGGTGGGTAACACTATAAACTTCTGTATACTTCAATAATGCTTCTGCTACTAACACCATCGCTTGGCTTACAACAGGTATTATGGAGAGGCGGAAGCTGAGGCCACATCAGTCAGTAAATTCTGGCAGTGTGCCGACCGGTGGAACGCTTAATAAAAGCCAGAGCACCGGTGAACTGGCCAGCAGAAACGATACTGGTAATGAATTTTTTTGTTTTATATAACGTCATTAATTTTGATTTTTTCAACGACCCAATACGTATACATCCACAAGAAATTTAATTTTATATCCTGTCTCACCTGCCTCCTAAAATTAATTTTGCATCCTTTTTCCTTGTATTTTTATGTTTTTTTTTTTATCAAATATCTAAACCTAGTTCCAATATTTTTTTCACACTTTGTTTTTCAATATTTTCAGAACAACGAGAAAGCAATCTCATTAGCATATTCGGTTTAGCCGAATCTGAGAGGTTATTCGTAAAATGCAGAGAAGAGTTCCGGCAGAGCGTGAAATACCCGGGAGCTATCTACTCGGACTTCCCACCTGTCGAGAACTCACTGCCGTACTTCCATATCAGTGATGAGTATAGGATGTTTAATCCTGAAGGTGAGAAATCGTCTGCACTTTGTCTGTCGTCTGCAGCTAACTTAGCAAAACACAAATTAAACTATGTGAATTCTTATCAAACCGTAACGATTTCCTTAGTTGAAACTTTCGTGGTTCATATTCCATGTTTTTTACTTTCAAACTGCTTTAGTTCTTGTAAAAGTTCGTAACCTTTTCTGTTTTTTCGAAGCTACAGAATAATAATTCTAAAGCTATCTTCAGTACAAACTGTCTCCGATCACACAACAATAATTCCAAACATACTTCAATTAACTTCACAATGTTTTAAAAAATATTTCAAATATTTCCAGGGCTCCACCTCATTATCTGCGTGCATGGCTTGGACGGCAACGCAGCAGATCTGCGCCTCGTGAAGACATACCTGGAACTAGGCCTGCCTGGGGCTAGGCTAGACTTCCTCATGTCCGAGAGAAATCAAGGCGACACTTTCTCTGACTTCGACACGATGACAGATAGGTGAGCGGTAAATTATAGCTCCAAATTATGATTTATTACAACATCCTCGACACAATCTGGTTATTGATTTTTTTCCAACCTCGCTAACCAATTTGCAACCTTAATCAAATTACGTGTTGGGTTAGTGAGACCGCTTTACGACTTAATTTATTACACAGTGTCAATTTCAATTACTTAATATTCATCAATCAATTTGTGTGTTTGTTTTTTAATACTAATCGCAGTTTGATATAAGTGCTGCAAAATGGAAGATATCGATTAATTATACAGAAGTTGATATAAAATATTCAAAAACTTCCCAAAGACTTAGTGGAATTAGTAATCCAACTATTTCAGGAGGCATACCATGGCGTCCAATGTCAGTATTGTGAAGAGAGCTTTGTCAAATTCAAAGGAAGAAAAGCGAGCGTCCTGTAAAACTCCAATACTGTGTTCATGTGGTCATAGCCACCTCCCAAGAATTGCTTAAATCAAATCCTGTTTCACTGCTTCCAGACTAGTCCAAGAGATCCTGACCCACATCCAGAATTCGAGTGATCCAGCTCGAATAAGTTTCGTCGGCCACTCCTTGGGCACCATCATCATCCGGTCAGCGCTAGCGAGACCGCAAATGAAGCCATACCTGGCCAAACTTCATACCTTCCTTTCGCTAAGTGGACCTCATCTTGGGACTCTGTATAACTCTAGCGGATTAGTTAACGCTGGTAAGTTGCAAGTGGTAATTTTTGCGCAATATCAACTACTAACAGTACACCTATTGACATGATTATCTGATTTCTTTTCCAGGCATGTGGTTCATGCAGAAATGGAAAAAGTCGGGGTCTCTACTCCAGCTCTCTTTACGAGATGCCTCTGACCCACGGCGCTCTTTCCTCTATCGCCTGAGTGAGAGAAGTCAGCTGCATCAGTTCAAACATATCCTGCTCTGCGGTTCCGGCCAGGATCGATATGTCCCACTGCATTCTGCCAGGCTGGAGCTGTGTAAAGCCGCTGCCAAGGATACGTCGCTTTTAGGACAGGCTTACAGAGAAATGGTTAGTAGGTATTCATAGAAATGTGACCGAATCTTTAGACTCGACTCGAAATTTCTTATCTGACAAAAGGTGTTATTGAGATTGGAGATTGAAATTTCTAACTTGAGTTTCCGTTTTATGTCTATAGTACAATTAGTTGTACCTTAGCTAGGAATAATCTGCCTAACCCTTGATCAACTGTGTTGAAGTCAGTTTCCAATTTAATCAGATGTAGCTCAATACGAGTTTTTTACATTTGGCTATCTGACCTCCATAACTCAACCTACCTGGTTGTCAGAGTTTCAGGGCCACTGCCTAATCTGCTTGTCACGAAAGCCAAAAAAGAGACAAATAATGAGACAATATCACTATTTCACTCCAGGTCCACAACATGGTATCCCCGCTAGCAGCACGAGCTTCCACAGTATCAGTGGTGCGGTATGACGTCCAGCACGCACTGCCGCACACAGCCAGCGCGCTGGTAGGACGAGCCGCGCACATCGCAGCCCTGGATTCCGACCTCTTCATCGAAAAGTTTCTGCTTGTTTCCGCGCTCAAATACTTCCGATAGAATTTTGAGGAGAAAAGGCAGGTTTTAAGGACAACTGTGATTGAGGTGATAAAGAAAGAACATTTGTAATAATGACAACCACGGCAGTAGCAGCGCTGGCGTGATCAGTAACCCCAACCTATAGGCATGGTTTTGAATGGGACCCAGATTTCAGAATCGGATATTTTTCGATCTGAACTGAGAACCGTCATTTGCAAGAACGATATAAAGCGTAAGTGCTATCAAAGAAGTCAAGAAAATTGTGATGCCGTGCCGTGGTTCAATATTATTCTAACTGGCTATAAAGCAGTATTTGCGTAGGATGACCACGCCAGTGCTGGTGATCCGTGGCAGTACAGTAAGACTGGCGGTATCAACAGTTGTCGTTAAACCTGTCTTTATCCCAGCCAAAACAAATAGATGCATGATGGATGCATATCTAGCCATGATTTATTAGACTTCCAACTTTTCTTCCTGATACTTGTAATAGACCTATTAATTCTTGATAACCTCGAGATCAATGCATATTAAAAATGGAAGAACGGCAGTATTTTTGAGCAAAGAAAGAAATCAATAGGTATAGTCTGGTGTCACCCAGGAGGCCAGGATACATTAATAGAACTAAGATGTTCTTCCTAAAGACACTTCCATGCATCGATGTCGATCCCTTAAAATCACCGAAATAAGATGTGAAAAAAATTGATAGACCCCAGTTTTTAACGACCTTCAGAATTCGTCGAAGACGTAGGTATCTTTGTATAAATTGAGAAAATTCATCGTTTTATTAATAACTATTTTGTCTGGATGAGCGTAAATGTCTGATGTAGAATGAAATTTTTGATGCATGAGAAAATAAAGTAATATTAACAATAATTGAATACACCTCTTCCTTGACCTTCATTTTGTTTTGTTCTTTTTTTCTGCTTTATGGCTTACTTTAAATATTTTCTGTTAAAAATCTTCGGCATTTGTATTTATACGCATTTGGTTAGCATTTAAATCTGTCCAGAAAATTGAATCCTTAACTTCACTGATATTTTAATTATTATTGACTATCTATTACTTCCATTGATTTTCAAGAATATTTATTTTACTGGGTATCTAATTAAAACTCTGCATTTCGCCCATTCTATGCATTTTATTCGACAGAATTGCTTGAAATAAGTTTGGAATGGCGTTTAAACGCTAACGAACATCTATCCAAAATGTTTTAAAGCAACTCTGCTATACTATTGTATATTTCCCTAAAATCGTCTTCAGTAGGCACTACATGACTAACTTAATAATATAGACTTGGTGACAGCGTGATAACTTCGATAAGAATCCTAATTGTACTTACTTAGAGTGATCTATGAACTACGTTGAGGGTAACTGCAATGCAATCACCATTTTTAATTACATAAGTAGATTTTAAGACGGATCTTTACACCAATTAATTAAGACTATAATTTTAGCGACTGTAGATAATTTAGGTAGATGTTATTTGTATTATCGTTGTCTACGAACGGTATCATTCATTCTTGTAGACCAGAGCCTGTAGCCAAACGGCAAGCGACAATCGTTAACGTTCAGCAGTCGCATATATATATTTTGAATTTTATACCCCATCGTTTAAAGTTGAAAATCTAGGAAAGACTGCTGAGCGATAGCGAATGAATCAAACGAAAACTATCTGTAATCTTTGATAGATTTTCAACTTTATGCAATGGTGTTTAAAGTTGAAAATTTATAAGCGACTGCTGAACTCTAAAGATTGTCGCTTGCCGTTTGGCTACAGGCCCAGCTGTTCTGTTCTCTTTGTCGACGTTCGTTGACGACGACGACGACGACAATTTAGAGAATAGCATTTCAAAGATTGTTTGCTATGCAAGAACTTATAGGATCTTTATATTTCATTGCATTTTTGAGAAGCCCCGGCATATCAATTGCCCAAGTCTGTAATAACTGAAGGTAATGGAATATAAAAATAATTGTATTATGCATTCATAAGTTTAAAAATCCTTATTTTTCCTCCACTTCTTAAAGACCCGAAAAACCTAAGCACTTTATTGACTCTATCTGTTAGGTACCTATTGTAAATATGGGTCTGAATGTATTAATATTTCAAAAAACTTTATTAACCATAAAAAAATCAATTATTGCTGCACAAAGGGATATAAGGATAAATTATAAATTAAGATTAATACAGAGTTTTATCGCTCATCATGGTCGTGTTTATGTTTGTGGTGCAGGACGAATCAGCCAGCCCGTAGCCTTATCGTAAACTTATTTATAAAAAAAAACATTAACTAAACGTTAGACGAAAGTTGTAAATTTTTAACGAATGTTAGACTGATCTTTAAAAATATACTGACTCCAGAATTATATTTAATAAGTTTCATAGACTATCATTTATTCGTAGTGAACTTTTTAATTTAAAAACAGAACAGTAAAATTTTAATCTCGCTCTGTCCACTTCTCTGAATTAATCAGTAGGTAATGTTTTATACAGGGCTTGAATTTATTAATTTATTGATATTATTCGATATACTTACTACTGGAGTAGTAATAGTAATAATACCTCATTATTGCTCACGGCAAAATAAGAGATCAGCAGAGATGTAAAGAATGGAACGAGCTTTCCCTAGCCTTCTATAAATATGGACAAAAACTTACAGCATGGATCGAGCACTATCTGCCTAAAATTGCCGTACTCATAATTTTATTCTTAGCACACATTTATCTCTTTCCTGTAAGTAAAACATAGTTATTGTGCCTCCTGTTTTTCTCTCTGTCTAAAGAGTATAGCAATTTTTTTTGGCTTGGAAGACTTACTCCATACTATAAGTCTATGTTAAGAACAGAAAAGTGTGAGAGAGACAAAGCGATCCCATTGCTTCGTCATTGTTACACAATGTGGGTATTGCCCGTGGAATACAGTCAGTGCTCAGTCCATTCTCAATGTCTTATTTAACTCAAAGTATCAGTTTCTATGGAACTGGCGATTCTTGTTAAGCACTTGAAAAGCAACACTTGCAAAACGTCAAATAATTATTACATTACTGTTTGTTAGACAAATTAATTTAAAAGATAGTGTGTCGTTCATTTTTCTTTCGTTTGTTTAGACTGCAACCTATTGCAAAGTTAATTTTCTTTAAAATCATTAAAATTTAATCGTTAAATATTACCTCGGCACCTATATCAGTTTATATCCTTCATTCCATTTCGCCTTGTAATGTTTGCCTAGTCATATCCCTTTCAATTCTACTTCTGTAGCCGGTATCATTAGTTTAGTATTGTTTCAATCACAGAACTTAAAACCAAACAGGGCCATCAAAGTCTCAAAGGTAGGTGGCCCGGCGCTGATTTGAGTTGTGCCTACTTCAATATTTCGGTTGAAATTAATCAAAAGCGGCACATGGAAAGATACTATCTTGAGAACTAGGCTAAAATCTGTATGTGCCTATTTGTGTATGGTATTACCAATAAATTACATTTTAAACAAATGTTCCATTGAAACTGGCACCTTTGTTCAGCCCTTCATTAATCTAATAGATGTGTATCAAAAGATGGGAGGAATTTTGTAAATATTATAGAAAAGAATTTTATTTGTAAATCGTATGTTTAATGGCAACGTGTCGATGTTATACACTTATGATAATAAATAAATAATGCCTGAAATCTTAAATGTTTTTTCTCTCTCAATATTTTTCGCCAGCTTGTTAGAATGATTTTTAATTCGAAGCGACGGTTGGTAAACCATGGACCTAAAAAAAAAGCCGGACGGAACTTCACTAAGAAACAAGTGAAGCACCAAAATGGCGTCTGCTTTACTATGTGTGGGTTTCTAAAGGGTTGCCAGATGAAGGAAAAAATTACCCATTTTCAAACAATATTTTAATAAGATCTCCCCTCGAACTTAGTTTTAATCATGGACCTAAAAAAAAGGTCCATGGGTTTAATTACAAGTTTTTGTGACGTATACCTATTGTTAAAATAAAGGTAAAATAATTAAAACAAGATTAAAATAATAGTAGATTGTATGACAAAGTAATATTTTTACGGCGAGTGCGCTATTTTGTATCCAGAGCGAAGTAAGGGATTCTACAGTAGAATCCTGAGCGTAGCGCTCTTATAAAGAGGATTAAAAACTCATTAGTGCCCGCTAAAAGCTTCCTATCAAAAGTGCGCGGCAAAGTTATTTGCGGCGCACTTATAAAGAGGATTAAAAACTCATTACTGCCCGCTAAAAGTTCCCTATAGAAAACACCAGTTTTGGGCGCACTTAAAGGCGAACCAAGTTGTCCTTTTCGAATAGGTGGAATGAAATAGTAGATTTTTAACAAAAGGGATAAAGCAGTGTCTTCTGTCGCGGGTGACGATTTAAATCGCGAGCATAACGAAGGACTCGAGGCTTACTCCCGAGCGTAGCGAGGGTGTTAGAAACTTAAATCACGAGCGAAGCGAGGGATTTAACACGCGTCCTGAGTGTAGCGAGGGATTTAAGTTCACCCAAGACTGACAGCTTTATCACTGAGGAAAATACTCTACTTTTCGTACCACTTGCGAAAAAATTAACATAATACTAATATGAGATAAGCATTATTTAAACATTTAAATTTAACAATAACTTATTTAAAAAAATAAATTAAAACAAACTAAACGTTTATGTATTTGAAGAAAACAAAACGCGGCAAATTCCTAGTCGGAAAAGCAAAGGCATCAAGATCATACGGCCTCTTCGGTTTTCGTAATTTTATTTAATCATAACTGCATAATAAAAATGCGTATTCCTTTTTCAAAAAGTTGTATAATGCTTTACATACAAACTCAATGGTGTAAAGACAGACTGATGTAGTTCACTATCGGTAAGTATTCGAAATTCAAATCACATTCTCTCCCTAGAGGATGAATGAAATTCAGTACAACTTTCTTTCCCTGTTTTTAACAGATTAATAATGACTATTGTTATGTACGCTTCAATCACTAGTGAACTCTAAAATAAATAATAAAATCAGGTTAGAAACGATTCTAAAGCATAACTTTATTTAGAATAAAATAGCGTTTCAGTAAAAAAAAACACACACACCTCATCAGAAACGCTGGAGGTAATTACTTCAGTCGGTAGATCTTGAATTGTTGACGTATCGAATAAAAACTAAAAAAAAAGTTCAACTGTTATTAAACTGTTAAGTGTCAAAATATTAAAGTTTATAACTAAGAGGTTAGGTTGTAAGAAGAGGACCTTAAATTAATTGAAATTGTAATTACCTTTGTTGGTACGGCGTAAGCAACAAAGCGAAGAAGTCCGCCTTTAGTTGAGTACAAACAATGCTTCTCAAAATGTATACTGCAGATTACACTAGATTTAGATGTATTCCAATTATTTTCACGTCTACACTCCCTTATTATTTTAATCCAATCATTTTTCCAATCATCATTTGAGGGAAATCTGTAAAAATATAGAAGAATACAATAGGTAGCGATAAATAGTAACATAAAATATAAATCTCCCCATTTTAAAATAATTTGAACCTTGAAATAGTTGCAACACTGATTGATTTCGAGATGTTTATTAATTTATTGACGTAAAATCGAGAAATAAGCTTCAAATTGACATGCTTACCTATGAAAAGTGATCCCCTGGCTTTTTTTGATTGAACCACTGTGGTTTCGGCAACTTTTCACAACACATGACGGCATAGTTTGATTTTTAGTAGACAAAATAACACCGTATAAAACCGCGAGTGTCGTTCGAAGCGTAATGGCCGACGGCTGACTTACTATGGTATGAATGTGTGTGTTCTGGCGTGTACATATTAGCGCACTGACTTACTATGGGTGCTTCACTTGTTTCTTCGTGAAGTTCCGTCCGACTTTTTTTTTAGGTCCATGTGGTAAACATTAAACCTAAATCTCTGATTAAATCAGATTAATATAAATAACATAACAACAATAATAGAGAGGTCGTGAAAAATTATGCTATGGAGTGAGCGGAGTGAGCCACTAATTTGATTTGACCAACGTGCACGATGGGGAGAGGGTATGCAGACATGTATGCAGATATATTTTCAATCACAAACATATAGCTTAACCAGCCTGACTGAGCCTTGGGGAAGGCTCAGTCAGGCTGGTTAGCCAAATGTCAAATAAAACAGTTTACTTACTGAAAAATGGTCCTTTTTATTATTGTTTTCCCTTTTTTAAATGTGTCTCATTTGAGCAAGCAATGCTCAGTCCATGCTTTAAGTCTATGGTCACAAACATAGATACAGCTTGGCCAGAACGGGTTGAAACGGAACTAAAATTTTTATTTCTGACAGCGTTTTAAAATCTTTGATATTTGATGTCAACAAAGACCGCAGGTTTGTTAGATTTATTATTGTGCCATAACCTCTCGAGCCTCCGAGGAAACGTGCCATTGGGGATCGGGCGGATAAAAATAAAGAAATAAGTGAAAAAAAAAAAAACCGGAAGTCGCCACTTTCTTCGCGCTACCAGCACTTTGAATGATTTTGTTTTATTTTTATCAAACCCCACAGATTCACAGACTAGGTGCCTGTAATTTATGAAATACACTGTGTGGGTGGGGCTTGAAGAAAAAAAATCTATCATTGACATAAAAGCCTTGAAGTCATGCCAAAAAAATAAGTATATGACAAAATGTCAAACGACCACAGACCATAGACAATAATAGACATAAATGCCACAGACAAACAACCTTGTTTATTTCTGTGTTACCGGCATTTTGAAAGAAAAAAATAGAAAGTTTGTTGTCATTACAAAGTAGTTGAAATCTTACAAATAATTCGAAACATATCATTAAAACTAAAATCACTTCAAGATTATTAAAAGACCAGTTACAAAGTGCTAACAAAAACCTTGCAGACTCATCAAAATTTGCAAAGAAGCCGTACAGAATAAGAACTCCTCAATAATGCCGATAGCAACGTACGTGTTCTTAGATCTACAGTCAAGTGGTCTTCCAGGCAGAGCCCATGGGGAAGTACAAATCACCGAACTGTGCATGTTAGCAGTGAAACGACTACACCTGCTCGACACGGAACCAGGTCAACAGCCTCGAGTCCAGTACAAGCTACGAATGGCCTTTCAACCTGACAAGAGATTGAATCCAAAAAGTGGCTCAATGACCGGCCTCACCAAAACTCTTTTAAAACACGAATCTGAATTTAATCAGGATGTCTTTGATACCATCAACTGCTTCATCAGCTGTCTAGAAAAGCCTGTATGCTTGATAGGCCAAAATGCCTTTGAGTTCCACTTCCAATTACTTAAATATCATTTTGATAAAATAAATGTGAAATTGTCAGATGACATCCTGTGTACGGACAGTGTTTATGCATTTTTTGATATACTGGAAGAAGAAAACCGGACAAGCTATTTGGGCGATATCTTTGCTAACCAGAGAAACCAAGTAGGTAAAAAATATCATCTGTTGTTGCGGAGAAAGTTTTATTTGAAAATCCAGCCCTGTCAGTCATACAAATTAATGGACATTTACTGGAGAGTAACAAACTCCACTCTGTCATCAAACAGAGCAGAGAATCAATGTATCATGATCATGCAGATAGCTATAAGTAGAGCTCAGAAGTTTGTTGATTGGGTTGAACAATACCATTGTCACTTCTCGGAGGTGCCCATTATGATCATGCAACAGTGAATACTATTTAAATACTTTATTTTAACTACCAAATTGGTATCCAATATTTATTGATATAAGTTATTGCAAGAAATACACATTCTGGATAGTCCAGAATGTCTATTTCTTTTATTACAGGTAGAAAAGGTTTGTTCATTTGTGATATATTTTTTAAGCAATGTGATTTTTAGGAGTTCCAAACGGTATGTAGACTTGGAACAGTATAATATTGTCTTCAGACACTTAATAACTCAAAAAAGTATGAATGGTTGTTATTCATATTACTGTGGGGTAAATTCTTTAAACCATTGGGACTTGATTTTTAGTGCAGTAATTCTAACTAAAGAGCCTAGGTAGTATAAAAATTCCCTTTATATCAACACAGAAATTATTTATAAGTCTAGAGATTGATTGGAACATTGAAATAAAAAGGCAAAAATGTCCAACCACTCCAAATACAAAAAGCGACTACCCAAGGAAAACTACCAGAGAAATAGATAAAAAAATGCCAAATGCTGATCAGGCAGTATTGTCTGTAAAAACAAAAAAAAAAAAACAAGCCCTTAAATATTTATTTTATTATATTTTTTAGTTCATAATAATAGATTTATTTCAACTGTAACTGTCACAGTTAATGAGTTAGACCCTGGTGCCAGACGAACTTACAGAAATAGGGTCCTGTTTTACCTTTCGGTTATGAACCCTTACATACTGCTACATACCCTCCTTTTATTTATGATCATCCCATTCCTGTCAAGATGACAGTATCAACCAAAGCGGTAATGTCTATTAAATGATTGTATGTACTTATCAGGTTTCTTTTAGATGGTTTTCGGAAAAACTAACTCAATTCTGTCACAAAATTTTAATTTGCTGCAATATTTTCCCTATAGATCTTTTGAAAAATCTGATTTGTTTTCATTTTTTTTTTTTTTTTTATTTGGCAACACTACAAAACGAACGTTTCGGTTGGTTTTGGTCGAAGAGAACATACCTACATATTTTATTATTTTTAGTTTTTGTTGTAACAAGATTATCAAATTACGATCTGTTTCTATAAAGCATAATTATAACCACTGGTACATACGCCTGCCGCCTGTTAAAGTCAGTGATAATAGTATTATAGTATCTAGATACTTTTCAAATTGCGTTTGTGATTTACTCAAGTCAACACATCCTCAAGAGTTTAAAATCGGACAACTTGCTAAAGTCCATGCCAGTCAGCTTGAAACAATAAGCTACTCATCGCTATGCCGATACAAACGTACGTATTCTTAAACCTACAGTCAAGCGGTCTTCCAGGTGAAGACCATGGCGACGTACAAATCACTGAACTGTGTATGCTTGCTGTAAAACGAGCGCACCTTCTGCACGCGCAGAACGTTGCGCCCCGAGTGCAATATAAACTCCGGATGTGTTTCAACCCTCAGAAGAAAGTAGACCCAACAAGTGCAAAAAAGAGTGGTTTAAACTTAGCTTGCTTGAAAAATGAAGCTTGCTTCAATAATGATGTTTATAATGTTATTAATTATTTCATCAGATGTCTACAGAGGCCTGTGTGTTTGGTAGGCCATAATGCCTTTGAATTTGACTTTCCCCTACTAAAATATCATTTCAATAAGTTGCAAGTTACATTGTCCAATGATATCATGTGTACAGATAGTGCTTATGCCTTTTTTGATATACTGGAACCTGAACAAGAAAATAGCGATATGTCAATGAAAAAGTACTGCCAAAAAGAATAAGCCTAAAATGTTTACTGAATTGTGGCGGGAACAATTTTATACATACCCGATAGACTCAGGAAATTTGACAGATGAAAGCCGGAAAGTCGGAGTGGATGATGAAAGATTAACACTTGAAGGGGCAGAGTATAATTGTTTCATGATTATGAAAATAGCTAAGGCACAAGCAAAACTATTTACTAAATGGGTTGAACAACATCATTGTCCCTTCTCTGAAGTGCCAGAAATGGATATGTAATTTTATTTAATTTCTATTCTCAATATTTTAATTAATGTTACAATTTCAATATTATATTATATTGTGTGGATGTCATTAATGCAGCTTCTTTAAATAGGTACTTTGAAGATTCCTATAGAAGTAAGGACAAGGTCTTTTTGACATTAAATAAGTTTCCGTCCAGTTCTTTTTTAGTTATTTAAGTAAGTTGTTAAGTTTGATTGATGTTGTTGATTCTACATACATGTAGCCATGTGAGGTTTTGTTAAATACTCATTAATATAAAACTAATAACTAAATATTTTAGGCATGTCTTTAAGAACTTAGTAAAGTTCTAACTTGATTGTGATTTTTGTGATAGTAACTTAGGTTTAATAGTCTCAGTTAACTTTAGGCACCTACTCTATAATGACTGTAATTAATATTAGCTTAATAATTTATGATTATACGATTATCAAAAACAAGACTGTATTAAAGAATGACTGTTTGCTGTGCAGTGCCTGTAAAAAACAGATTTTCAGAGTAGTTGGTAATATATTAAATAACTTGTACTGTACTTTTACTTCTTGGACTTTAGATAATGTTGTACATGTTTACAATGATTTATGTAAAGTTAGAAACACTGCTACAACAACAGTCACTCTTGTAGCTAATTCATAATAGTAATTATATGTTTGTGATTCTATTGCCAAAGCATTCTAATACTTCTATTTACACAAACATATACCTTAGGATAAGTATTCAAATATAACTTTGTGCTCTATGTTGACTATTCAAATTCTCGTATGTAACAGATTTTTATAGTATTTTTTTAATAATCAAAAAATATTTGACTTAAAAAATGTACACATAATAATATGAATAGAAGCACATTTTGATCTCATAGTTATCTAGTTTACTAAATTGTAGACATTTGATTGGTTTAATTGCCACTACATTATTACCTATTTAGGTATGACAGTATTCATCTTTATTGTACTCAGTAGGTACTTTAAATCTTACTAGAAACAAAATTTAATAAATGATTATTTAGATCACAAAGTTATTTTATTTATACAACTTCATTTCATCAATTGCTTATCTAGACGAAATCTAACTAAATAAACTGTCTCCAGTGTTGGGCAAATTTTAATTCAATTAACAATTAAAAACTAACAATTAATCAATTGTAATTGTGAAAAATACAATTAACAATTAATTAATTGTTAGTTGTGGTTTTTACAATTAACAATTAATTAATTGTTAGTTGTGGTTTTTACAATTAACAATTCATTAATTGTTAGTTGTGGTTTACTACAATTAACAATTAATTAATTTTCAATTGTTTTGGGAATTTTAATTAAAAACTAACAATTAAAAATGCTGCTGTATAATATACAGCCAGTTTATATAAATATTTAATATACCCATGAGCAGTGTGAGACTGATAAACTTTCAGACTCTATCAGATTGACAGACTGATCTACACTGTCCGGCTGATAAACTGCCAAACTCGGTCTGACTGTCAGACTGATAAACTGTCAGACTCTCGGACTGTCATAATCAGTCATCATAGTACCCCCCCACCCCCACCTATTCCTGTAGTAATACACATGTTGGCAACAAAAAAAAAGACAGATTAGACAAATTTCGTTTAGAAACAAAAAGTTAATTGTTAGATTTAATTGTTTCAAAAAAAACTAAAAAAGTTAATTGCAATTATTTTAATTGCGAGTTACAATTGACATACGTTAATCGAATTAATTTAATTGAAAGGTGCAATTAAAGTTTAATTGCAATTAAATTTAATTGCAATTAATTTAATTGCAATTACTTTTTTAGTCAATTGACAAGATAATTGACAAATTAATTGATTAATGCCCAACACTGACTGTCTCCTCGCTCGCTCGGTCGTTTGTCGGTCACTTTTTGAATTTGGCGGCTAGGTACAGACGATAGCAGGTCAAACTACCCCAATCTGTCTTTTACTAATCGAACATTAATTTTGAACAACATTGTGACAAGGTTGAAAATCTAGTTAGATTGAGGTCGGATGATTTATGTGCTAGAGTCTGTACAAGTTTTAAAACAATTCACGATAATTATAACTCGATTATTTAATCGACTAAGTGAAACTTTCAAGCACTGTTCAGTACTTATTGTGGTATCATTGGCGTAGTATTGGCAAGTTGGCAACACCTCATTTAATGACAGTTGTTCCACCGCAGTCGTCGGTTTGGTGTGTAGCTCCGTTGCTTAATTTTACTATTATTTATTACTATTTGGGCGTATTTTATTAATAAAAGTGACAAGAACGCTATAATATATCTTAAAAATTCTATAAAAGACTACAGAGACAGTGATTTGACTACATTTAAGTGACATTTTGGACTCTCTTCATAAAATAGGCAATGCAGTGTTCGCTATCAAGTAGAATTCTCTAATAAATTGTGATTTATTTATTTAACAATGGGGAAATTGTTGAGTCTTTTGTCTCGGGACGATTCTAATTGTTGTTCGTCGCCGCGTTATGATATATTTTTGGATTTCGAGAACGCCGCGCCCACGGATACGGAGCGCGCGGTTTATGAGGAGGTCCAGAGGGTGTTATTAGATTCGGAGAAGATACTTGAAGAGATACAGTGTTATAAGGGTGCGGGGAAGGAGATACGAGAGGCGATAGCGGACCCGTCGAGGATATCACAGGAGAGAGCGTGGCGCGCCGTGCGCCCGCTCGTTGACAAACTCCTGCGCTGCTACAACCATTCGCTCCAGCTACAGCGGGTGAGTCTATGAATCACTACGATAATAACAAAGACCCATTCATTCACTATCAAATGGTCTTTATCTGATTCTGTGATAGTTGTTCTATCAGAACAGTATTTTTTTTATCTTTTTGGGGGTATCATGTAAATTATGTAATAAACGTTATTTTTTATTTATAATAATTGTCAAGGACTGTACAACAATTCTAAAATGGTTTAACCACTATCATCAATTTGATATTTTCCTCATAGAAATACATTTTTTACCATTTATTTACCTTATTGGCACCTACTCAAACACTTTTTATGATTTGTCCATTACCAACATTATATAGCTCTCAGTAAATAAAATCCAGTCATTGGATAAGTGGTTGAAAGCTATTCTACCTAGAAATTACTAGTGCCATGTATCAAAGTGCAAAAATATAGGTAGGTATATTTATTACCTTGTAATCATTATTCATACCGAGTTATTTTTAGTCATTTGCTTTGTTTATTTTGAATCACATTCACATATTAGCTACAAATTCCAAGTACCTATTTAAATGATTAATAAACTTGTAAGTAAATCCTAATACCTCATATCAATGCCTGTTTTAGTCTTCTTGTCAAAAAGTTTATACATTCCACAAAAGTATCTCATTTACCATCAAATTCTTCACTGTACAATTTGTGTGGAAGTTGGAAATGTCCAATTGTTTTTAAAGTTGCTTGCTACTAGAGTCCACACCACCACTTACTACCTATGGAATGTAGTAGGTACTACATTTTTAATGCAATTTGTTGTAACGATACTGACACTAGCACCGTGTCAAAAGGAATTGTGATATGGACTCTTGGATTTATAATTATAAATAAACTTAGTAAGCAAGCTGCCATTAGTTATTGCCAGTAGCTTCGCCCGGGCAAACCTCCTAAAGGTCTCAGCACACATATGGGATCGGAAAGGGATCGTAACCGTAACGCCTTTCGCCTCGCTGTCAACCAGGCGTCAACCTACCGTATGCACGTAACGAAAGCGTATCAGCAGCGCCTGTACGTCAACTCGGCTACGGCTAGGCGACACCGCGCTTACGCCTCGCCGCCCCCTGGCTGACCTGGTTAGTCAAGTCGCGGGAGGGGAAAGGGGAAAGGGTGGACGAAGAGATGTGAGCTCGGGTACGGAGAGACGTAAGCGCGGGGACGATGAGCCGTAAGCGCGGGAATTCAAGTTCGGAGCCTGTTCCGAGGCGAGGCGATTACGTTATTATTCCGATTAGTGTGCGTTGCAGTAGGGAGTTTAATACAAACCATTCTGAACGGCTCGAGGCGATACGGTGACGATCCCTTTCCGATCCCATATGTGTGCTGAGACCCTTAACTGTCCCATAGGAATGTAATACTGAGACAAATGTTTCCTTTGAGTTATTCCAGACTATCGCATGTCTCTGGACCAATTTTCATCAAGAATCCTTCAGCCATTCTAATGTGATTGCGCAACAAACATTCATTTAACCAAACATTCTATCATATAGAATTTCGTTTAAAAAAAATATATATTCTTAGTATTTTTAAATTAAAATTCTAAATGGCACCATAGCAATTAGTGCCTTGTAAATTAATCTAAAAGGTCTACACTTGCTTGTCAACCTGACTACACAAACCCAACAGTATTCCTTACTATCTCCACTATATAAACATTAAATATTTCACCACGAGAGTACATACATTGTCATTTAGCATCCTGTATAGTACTCTGATAAGTGTGATAAGATTATGTGATGTCATATTGATAAGTTCTCACACTTGATAATACTGTAAGCAAGTACAATACAATGTTTGTCAAGTGTTTATGGAAATATTTAGTTTTAAATATGTTTTATGCATTATCCTTTTTTATTAAAGAAGTATGAAAGTATGAATTCAATATTTTGTTCAAAACAAAAATATTTTTTAAAAACCCCAACCAAATATAAAAACCACAGCTTGCATGCAATATTAGAAAACAAATACAATCATAAAAATGATGAACTTAAAAATTGATCGAAATTAATCTGCGCTCGCGAAGGTCAATTAAACCACCATCCATACTGTTTCAATCATGGTGGATCTGGGGTGTAATAATTATGATCGAAATAGTGAGTTATTCCCCCGGGTCGAGCGGAAGGCACTCACATTATTACTAACCAAAAACCACCCTGT
The DNA here is from genome assembly GCA_036375495.1 of Agrotis segetum. Classification (NCBI taxonomy): domain Eukaryota; kingdom Metazoa; phylum Arthropoda; class Insecta; order Lepidoptera; family Noctuidae; genus Agrotis; species Agrotis segetum. The sequence goes on from JAQSVV010000292.1 coordinate 3,356,824, forward strand.
ACCTTCGGATGCCCTTTGCTTCCAGTGCCGAGGTAGGTACCTACCACGTTTACGAAAAAAAACCCGCGAACGGAATCATGGCAAACCTCAATCGTTTTATTTATTACTAGTGTTTGCCCGCGGCTTCGCTTGCGTTTTTTAGAATTTGAGAAACAATACGGATCGTGTGGCGCCATCTGGAATATGAACGTAATTGTTTTCTCGGAAACAGCTCTCTTCTGTTATTCGGGATGTAAGATACCTTATATCCGTGTCTATACTCCTGACAACGTATATGCTAAATTTTGGGACGATCGATTCAGTAGGTAGTAATGCGTGAAAAGGTAAAAAACAAACATACTTGGATTTTTATTATTAGTTTAGATCAATAATGTTATATCTAGGTACATAGTTTGCATAGGAAACGTCCTAATTTGAGCGACATTAATTTCAAAGAACCGTTTTTATTTAAACATTAGACTATCAATTTTGGGTCGATTTACAGTATCGCTGCAAATTGAACGTACGATAGCATTGCTCTTCTCCCTTTAGCATACCGCGTGATACCTAAAAAACAACTAATTAACTGACTCGATGAGTACAACTTATCGTCGTTTAAAACAGAATCTATGCACTGGTTTGAGCACCAATTCAAAACATAAATAAACACAAATTATAGAAACCCTGATTTTTTTCTAATCTTTAAAATTCTACACCTAAAACAATTACAATTAAAAAAAATATCCAACTTACTACCTACAATTTAAATCGGTATAGATTTATATCCTAGAGAAGTATTGAAAAAAAAATAGTAATTATTTAAAATCGCGAATAATATTGAAACAAAAGTATGCACATTTTTTTTTTAATTATTTAAAACTCTCAGGACAAATAAAAAAAAACTCAAAAAGAGAAAAAAAAACTGCGAGATTTGATCCAGAGAACCCTTGCACGAAAGTCAAGCAGGTTACCGACCGGACTGGCTAGTACGTTGACAGTGATTTTCAAATAGCGGTTCTTGTACAAATGTCAACAATGACTGAAAATCAACATATTATAAAATTGCTAATCCCCCAAGGGGAATAGCGTAATTATACATATCCTATTAATAGAACAGCAGTTTAAGGAATATTTGAGGAAAAATTGACTAAATAATATCCAGTAGTTTAGCTTCCAACTATCAACAAACATCTAAAAACAACAAAATTCAAAATTGCTTATCTCCCAGGAAAAATAGCGTAATAATACATAGCATATTAACAGGCACTTGCATCCATTGGCCCTGGCAACACACAACATCCGCACACTGAGGACCGATGAGAAGATTATCGAGCTGGAGGAAGAATTGAGCAAAATGCGATGGGATATCTTGGGATTATCTGAAATCCGAAGAGAGGGTCAGGATACGATAGTTCTAGATTCCGGCAACATGCTCTTCTACCGGGAAGGAGACCGTAAATCCCAGGGTGGTGTTGGATTTCTCGTCCGCAGGTCCCTCATCAACAACGTTGTGAAAGTCGACAGTGTGTCGAGTAGGGTAGCATACCTTATACTCAGAATAACCAACCGGTATTCGTTGAAGGTCATACAGGTATATGCGCCGACCTCGACACATTCTGATGATGAAGTAGAGGCATTGTATGAGGAGATATCCGAGGCCATACATACCTCCGAAACATACTTCACCGTTGTTATGGGGGACTTCAACGCAAAGGTGGGCGCACGGAATGGCGATGAGTTGAGAGTGGGGCCTTTTGGGTATGGGCAGCGAAACCATAGGGGCCAGCTACTGGTCGACTTCATGGAAAAGGAAGAACTCTATTTGATGAACTCCTATTTCCAGAAGCGGCCATCCAGGAAGTGGACGTGGATGAGCCCCGATGGTACTACCAGAAATGAGATCGACTTCATCATGACGACCAAGAAGCGAATATTCAGTGATGTCTCTGTGATCGCCAAGGTAAAAACCGGTAGCGATCACCGAATTGTCAGAGGCACACTGAATATCAATGTCAAGCTTGAAAGGTCTCGTCTGGTGAAGTCCACGCTCCGACCTGGTCCTGCCCACATCCGGAACCCCGAAGACTTCCAACTTGAACTGCACAATCGCTTCCAGTGCCTAACCGAATGCGAAACTGTGGACGAGATTAACAATGGGTTGGTGGAAACTGTCCAAGCTGTGGGGTCCAAGTTCTTTAAGACCCCGCGCCGCAATAAACCTCAAAAGCTCTCGAACGGAACCATCAGGTTGATGCAGGACCGGACCGAGATGAGGCTGCAATCTTCAGCTGATATGTCGGAATATGGCAAACTCAATAGACGAATCTCTAAATCAATGCGACGTGACCTGCGCTCCTTTAGTGCGGCACGGATCAAAGAGGCAATCGAGCGGAACCAGGGCTCAAAAGTCTTTGCAAAGATTTCGTCTATTGGGCAGAGCCAAATGACAAAGCTGAAGATTAACGATGGCAGCATCATTTCGACGAAACCGGAGATCCTAAGGGAGCTTGAGAGGTTTTACGGACAGTTATACACATCAACACGACAACCCAGTGTCGGTACAGCTCGTGACGCAAGAGCTAAACTGACTCGACACTACACTGAGGATATCCCGGACATCAGCCTGTACGAGATTAGAATGGCTCTTAAACAGCTCAAGAATAACAAGGCGCCGGGTGAGGACGGAATCACAACAGAACTTCTGAGAGCGGGTGGAAAACCGCGTGCACGTGTTCATGAAGTTTGATCAACAAAGTCCCCACTACGGGATTTTCGGTACCACTTCAGGGTTTGGCAAAATTCTCAGAGTTCAAAAAGACGTCAAACCCAGCGCTAGAGTCTCTCGAAGCAATAATTTGATTCACTTCCCTCCCCACAAGGTCACAATGACAATAACAGTTCACTGGCACGCAGCACATTCACTGTATTGTTTTCGAAACCTGAAAATATTATGAAGAACAGCCAATAAGTCGGTTGTGAAATGATTTTCTCCCCAAACACACGCCATTAGATGATCAGCAATCTACATTTTGCCACCAAAGCTCTTACATTTTGGCTTACCGTGCTTTTTTGCCTTAGCATGTACCTACCTACTCTTGCACTGCTGGGCAAAAGCCTTCCGTTAACTCTTCCCAGGCGGTTTTGAACCAGTCAACTACGCCTTTAGATCCAAATATTATAATTAGGTACCTAATATCTTGATAAAATGTACCTTCTGTCTGTCATTTAATATGGGTCTCTGACTGAACCAGAACATGCTACAATCTTCTGCTCATTACTTACACAAAACTTTAAAAGAACCGCCAGATCATAAGACTACATACTCAGTACTCACGTACCTACCTATTAAGAAAATACCGTGTTCTGTGCGTAAATAAGGAAAATAACAAATATCCTTACCTACCTTATCGTCTACAAACATAAGTTACGTTAGCAACTAATTATAAGCTGTACAACACGCTGACGTGACGAAAATCTTACGACCGAGCATAAAATTAGTCATCCTACCTACGTGCCTACCGCAAGCACAGATCCAATCGATTGATTCACTTAATAGGGGAAGCCCAATGGCACGGATTGCATGCCCATTTACCGAAGAATTACTTGATAAGTACAAGAAATTCCTCTGTAAATCGCCAATAAAGCACCGTTTTTGCTTTGAGCGTAGATTTAAAGCCGTTTGATTGGTCTATTCGAGGTTTAACTAGTTGAATCCTTCTGTTAGACGGATCTTACTCTAAAGAACGAACAGCCAGAATCAATGGCGGGAAAATATTTACCTAGATGATTATTACCGGCCGGACATAAACGTCCGTTTGATGGGAAGTCTACACAATCGGTAGCAAACGGCTCCCAGCAGGCAGACGGCCTAACCGAGCTGTTAGTATCTTTTCGGCTCCGATTGTACGTGTTTCCGGTAGGTACCTACGTAAAGAAACGTACAATAATATAATATTCGCTCCTTAGTTGGTATGTTACTCATACTGTTTGACACAGTAGCTACAGGAATCGATGTCTTATTATGTCGAACTGATAAATAATGTGACAGTTCAAGAACTTCTAAGTATCTTCTAAACAATTATTTTGTTGAAATTGTTTCATGTTCTCTCCAGGAAATGTAACTGATGAATGGAAACAAAATTAAAATAGACATTTTCAATCGGTTATTCGGTTGGCACAAATATTATACAGAAAGTCCGGGATAAAAATAATGATGCTTTCCATTACAGCAAGCCTGAATGCACTCGTAAAAAAAATACGAAACTTTCAGCTTTCAAGTTTTTCAACTGGCAAAAAAAAAGAAAAACGGAATACAGTAAAAGCAGTTGTTATTACAGTTTTCCAATGGCCGTAAAATCTAGCGTAACTTTATATTCTCGGAACTATTTAAAAAGAAAAACTTAAACTTTTTGACCCACCATCACACCACATCATCCACATGGGTGGATTTTTACTGAAAAGTATCTTGAGCACAACAAAAAATAATCGTCCAATTTTGTGCATTCGTTCGGAAATTATGCTCGTCTAGTCAGACTTAGCGACTTTGTTTTATACTATTTGAAGATTCCGTTACCGTTTTCTATGTTTAAACATGATGTAGTTAGGCCACGAGCTAAATAACTAGGTACTCGTACATACGCACTTGTTCTACAGCTCGCCGGAGAATGAGATAAATAACTAACAGTAATAAACATATCAACGGGCCGGGTCTGGTACAAAACAGCACCTGTACTGGCCTCTGTATGTACTAGCTTCCAATCCAAGCAATAAACTCGCCTTCTCATCTGGAAGTAAGGGGCGATAAAACAAATCGAATACAGAACATCAATTTGAATTTGCAGTTCTACGCATTCACCGGCATCGTGCTTTAAAAGTTGCCAGTAACTCTTCTTGTGCCTGTCCACAAAGGTTTTATACAACTCCTCGTTTTTTTTTTTTTCTTCTTTTTTTAGGCGCGAAAAAGTCAGAAAGTTAACTGGAAATAATAGAATTTCATGTTGTAATCATTCATTACCGCATTTCCACCCTTGCCCCTTATTACGTGGCGTAATAGTACATTACTGCCGCGGCCTATAATGGCTACTTTGCTGGTCGCGCTGATGTTGGCCGACAGCGCAGCCTAGCGCAGCTCCAGGCCGACACAGCGCGGTCAGCATGCACCACTTGATGGACGAGCTGAGATAAAGGCCGAGGCCGGAGGCCGAGGCCTTTACAGTGAGGACAGCAAGGGCTGCATGATGGCCAAGCTGGAAGGCCTAGAGCGTAGCTAGGCTAGCTCGAGGCAATCATAGCGTGACCAGCGAAGAGTCATAATGGGCCAAGGCTTGTATAGTGCTTTACTCAAAAATGCAAGTACCTAACCTAAATAAAACCAGCAAGTGATTTAAATAAAATACATATAGGTATTAACTAGAAAATTAATTAAAATAACAATATGAAAAGTACAGTTACTAAAATTCAACACCGGGTTTCCGGGTTTCATATTACTTACTAATAGTTTGCGATAATTTTAATGCGGTGTTTGACTGTTACGTATATTTTCTTCACTTACTTAAAGCAAAAAAAAAGTCACTAAATAAAAATAAAATTTCGCTGAACCGCGCTTTTGTTACTTCTTTGTATTTTTTTTTTAAATATGGAATACAATCTTTTTGTGCCTACCTCTTTATATACAAACAGCTGTGTTTTAAATAAAATCTTTTTGCATTTGTTTTTTTAAAACGTTGAAACGTCAAAATAGCGGCCGGCAATGTATTACCGACCTGTAGAGCGGCCAGCAAAAACATTACTGGCCGCTCCTTGAAACACTCCGGCAAAGGCGACTTTGCTCAAACAAGGTTGTCAAAATAATGACCACATTACATGCATTTTTGAGTAAATATTTTTTTTCTCCTCGGTAAACCTTTAGAAGTTAGTAAGTGGGCTTGTAATTATACTGCAAAGCAAAATTGTAAATACAAACCATCTTAATATTACGTTACAGGAAATAATAAAACAATAAATTATTGACAATAAAGTTATTGTGTTGTTTGTACCTAGTTCAATACATTTTTGCGGTTAAGTTAGTTTAGTGTCGGGACATGCAATAGGTACTATGTTACATCAATTCTCATAAAAATAGAATATTTCAAATAGAACCGAAATAACTTTAAATTTTTGATAAAAAAAACTTGTCCAACATAACAGACAGGATACAAGAAAATTGCACAGTTTTAACATAAAATTGTGTCGTCCTATCGCAGTAAATAGTGCGGGTAGTGCCACCGTCCCTGGATACCAAAAAAATTGAAAATTAAAAAAAGAACAGTTAGTAGGGTCCGAAATCATGACAGCGACACATCGTCCGCTGCTGCGGTCTGCAATCGCCGAAGGTAGTACGAACAAGTACGAATTCGTACCATAACCTCTACTAACCAGCTGAACCATTTCTGGAGGAAAATTGCGAAATTTCCTCCTTATGAAATTAATTACACGCTCTACATATTTTTGGAACCTAATTATAATAATGAAATCTGTTTCTGAAATCTGGGTCAAACCTAATATTAACGTTATTTTTGCAAGTTCTTGATCCAAATAGCCGGTGATGACTACAGTTTCCCGTAGCATATAATTATTAACTAAGGATTTTATGTATAATTGGAGCAAGTGTTCTTAACCAATTTATGTAATCATAATGACCTCTCTAGACCACTTTTTAGTGAAGTCTTTGTCTTAGTGCAGTTGAACTAATTTAGTTTCAACTTTCAAGGCATTAATTTGGATTCTAAATCTCTTCTTGTTTATGTATGAGTTGAATACCCTAATAAAGACATGCGAGACCATAATAAAATATTGGACCTTCATAATTTATTGCTTTGTATTATAAAATCTGTCAGCCTAAAATGTGGGTAGATTGACAAAACTCAACAAGCAAAAGATTCGACTACCGTCACTTCCAAATGCAAAAAGAAAAAACTAACATTTTAAAAACAGAATGCAGCATACCTCAGCCCCCCACGTCCATGACGTATGTGTCAATCATCCAATCAGAACGGTCACAACTCACACGAGTCGCGTGAGAATGCGCAGCACACGATAACGCGTGCTGCATCCTCAGAGGGCAATGGAACCATCAATTTATTTGCCTTATTAGATCTTCTGATTTATAATACATAAATTAATAAGCACTTTGTTGTGCCTCGAACTTTGGAGCAACTGATTCCGATTTATGTTAGTGTTTCAATTGGATCCACGTTGTGTAAGTCATGTTTTAGTATTAAATGAAAATATTACACCAACCGTTTGTAGAAATGTTTGTTTATACCTGCCTAATGGTACCCGGATAAAACAATGGGTCGTGTAATTAATGTTTTCATGTTATCAGTTCCGTGTCAGACATAGGCCGCCTAATGGTAACAACCACATAAATTAATAATACTAGCGAAGTTTGGTCTGTGTTGATAATCAACACCCTTTAACTGCTACTTGCTAAATGTTACATTGTAAATCATTGTACTTTCAATACCAACCAATTGATGGTTTTGAATACTTGGGGACCCACTCAAACTGCCTACGAAAAGGGGACTTCATTTTTTAGGGTTCCGTAGTCAACAAGGAACCCTTATAGTTTCGCCATGTCCGTCCGTCCGCCCGTCTGTCCGCAGTTTAGCTCAGAGACGCACAGTACTAGAGAGCTGTAATTTGGTGTAAATATACGGATTTGTTGTGCCGAAAAAGTGGTAAAATAAAATCTCGTAAAATATATTTTTTTAGGGTACCTCCAGTACTTACACGTAAAGTGAGGATATTTTTTTTCTCGCGTACCCCTTAGTGTGGGGTATCATTAAATAGGCCTTTAAAAAATAATGATAGTTTCCATTAACAATTTTTTTATAAAAAAAATCGTTTGTGAAATATTAAGCTTTAAAGTGCTAAATTTTGCTCGATTCGAGTGTCCCCCCCCCTCTACCAGCTAAACGGTTATGTTTGGGGGTGTGAAAAAATTCACAGTAGTAGTACATATAACGAAGTTTAAAAGAAAATGATCATGACTAAGTAGGCTTTACAACTTTACGAGTAATAGTCGACCAACTTATAAAATGTACTTGATATCATATTTTCTTAAACAAAATGTATCGGAGACAACTGCAAATGTAAGTTTGTCAACTTTATTTTTACAGCTTTTATAGGTATGTTTTTTGGGGATAGGTAGGTTTTTATCGTCAACTATTTTTAAGTAAATTCAAAAAAAGGAGGAGGTTCTAAATTCGTTGTAATCTTTTTTCTTATGTTTCTCAAAGACTCCTGGACCGATTTTGAAAATTCTTCTTTTTAAAATTAAATTCAGCGAATCAGTTTAGTTAGTTCGCATAAGTATTTTGATGGGCAACTACGGAACCCTACACTGTGCGTGGCCCGACACGCACTTGGCCGGTTTTTTGTTGGGAAATCATGGTAAAGTAAGGAGAAAAAAAGAGTGTTCTGCAAGGAAAAAACTGGGATACCCCTTTTTTCACATGCGACAAAATACCGCAATGAAAATTATTCTCATCTCATTACACGCCAGTTAACTAATGATTGATACAGTTTAATATATTTATAAGAGTCAAATAAAATAATTATAACTAACGATTTTCCTTCCTCCTGACAAAAGTGTTATAGTTACGTATGCATCTATGTTAAATGCGACATACTGGATTGAATCAATCGAGTAAGTGCTTAATTAATTAACTGGAGTCAAGTGATGATAACCTAGCCTCTTTAAGAGATTGATATGGCTATAACTCAATGTATAATTGAAATCGTTTTGATGCAAACAACTTTTACTCAGACCAGAAATCTAAGCAGCGCAGCGTTGCGTTGAGAAATGGAGATACTGCCTGAATTTGCTCGTTCAAAATCGGACAAAGGAGCTTTACCCTTCCAGCCAGTGGTCCATACAAAGCTTATTCTAAGTTTCTAACACGAACGCTAATATTTGTTGCAGAATGTAATTCTCCAGATTGCCATTTCAAACCGCAATGCGCGTTCCATTTTAGTCAGAACAATGACAACAAACGTCAAGGAGACGTGAGTAATAACAGTGGTACTATCAAGTTTTGGATGCACAACCATATTCCTTCTCCTCGGCTATCATACAGTTGGAAGGAGACAAAACAACGTTTTGTAGCTTGCATGACGTGGTATATTGTTGAATAGGGATCCTTATTAGGTTCGGTGCGGCTACAAGCGCGCTGCGGCATTTCGCAACGTGATATCTCTTACTGAACGTAAATGCCGGACCAAGCCTCTTTTTGCTATACATGTGTTCGTAATTTAAATACTTGGAGGGACTTTCCTTATCCATTATTATTCAATGAAAAGTTTTAAATGCATTTAGGATCAAAATTTCAATGTCTCCAAAAGCTGGCACAGCTTCATATCCATCTGGCGAGATATATCCATAATTACGTTACGCAGGTGTGTTTTTATAATATTAGTACATCCAAGGACATTTTATAACCTTCCTTCAAAAACCCTTTCTTGCCGATGCGAATTGATTATCTCACGATGGCTTTTCCGTTCTTGTGTCATTATCTGTCAATAAATTTTTAGACATAATGTTTTATGACATCTTTAGGAATGGCTTCCATTTTGCATTTTTTTCTTTTCAAAAGAAAATAGCAATTTAATAAGAATTTCAAAAAGCAGAATTTACTTTCTGTTCTTTTATCATCACTGTCACGTTTACTGGCCTAGTCCCAATTTATGAAGGGTTGCTTGGCATCTCAAATTTTCTGCGCTTTGTACATAATACTACTTTGAAGTAATAGTCAACTCTAGAAAGATAAGTGCTTCACTTTTAAAAGGATCTAAAGTATGCAAAGTTATAGCAAGAACTGAACCCATCTTGTTAAGTAACATACGTTTAACTTGGTTAAGTAAGGAGTTTTGACGAGCTTTAGCAAGAATTTACTGGAACAATGGCGCTTTGGCGGTGCCTCGAAGAAATTCTTTTATAGAAGCCCACAAAACGATAAGTATACAAGTTTTGCAGGTTGTTTGTAAAAACGTTTTTGTAAATAATGACCGGTGCGTTTCCTTTTAATATACTGTTTTACTGGTACAACATATTTCTTCGGTTGCCAGCTGCTCTCACGTATCCTGTGTAGGTACCTCACTTTATATTTATAAACAGCATTGAAGTTGGCAGGTGTAACACGTCTACAAATAGTTAGGTGCATTTAATTGTATGTTCAGCCACAAACCTTTATGAAGGCATATATAAAAAGATCCTGTGCGCACTGACATTCATGCAAGCGATGCAATTATCCTTAGTCATTCATAAGTGAATAAGACGGGTGGTATTCGATGTAAGTCTATCTATAATACCTGCTACAATTTGCACCTGCGCTCTTAACTTAGCCGTATTATGATTTCCGGCAAAAATATATTCATTATATTTCATATAAATCGCTTGCAGACATGCCTGCTCAAGAAAGCTGCAAATAGATAACGTTTTCCAACTTCAAACATTTAAGACAGACATTATTTTCTTTTGAACTTGTCTTGTCTAAGATCATCTACTACCACAAAAGAATGCCAAAAGATTTCGCTCGGATAAAACATTTTTAATTATTCTGGAAGTTAGTAAGCGAGCCCTTTCAACAACAGTGGTGGAACAAACGGGTGGGTAGTCATGATAGCGCATAAATTACAATCCAGGAAGGTTTCGCGGCTATGAACCAATTCTGAACTTTATTCCACATAAAAATTGCTCACATTTCAGCGTAGTGTTATGAAAACAACTTCAAAGTCTCGGTTTCAACCACAATTTATGCAGTACCCTGAAAGCACGTCCAACTTCGCACACAACTAGTGTTTTGCACGCAAAGCACCGTTCTGAACAAAGTTCGGTGCAAGTATTGGCACGTAAAGTGCAACCATGTCGTTAATGTCGTATTGTTTCAGTATAATGCTGACTGTGGGTGCTTTGCCTTTATTTATCGCTACTTATGTGGGCGTTACAGAATGGAATTTCATTAATTTCGCTATGTTATGCATTCGATGTAGTGAGGGTCGGTGCCCACCTTAATAGCTGTTACGAAAATACTTAATAAGGATTGAGTAATTGTAATTAAAATTAGACATGCACAAGACAATTAAAAAGCCTTAAAAAAAGGAAATGGCTGCGATATTCAGTCAACGGTTGAAGAAGCGCGTTGCATATGAATTCCATCGGAGGAAAAACTTGCAACGTGTTTTATGAATACCAAGGTGTCCTAATAAACGTTATAAATGCTAATTGACCAGTAGCATGACGCACTAGGCATACATTAATCAGGTCTAACAGGAGCTGTCCACGAGACAGATGATCGTGATGTGGAACCAAAGTTAATGGTGCATGGAGTACGTTGCACTCGAATATAAAGAATGCATACTTTCTGTTTACTGTGTACAATTTAACTAAGATTCTTTTAACAAACACAAAAACCTGAGAAAATCACATTGATATGCAGAAAGCATGAACTAGCGGAATGTTTGCTATCGGGAAGAATCAAAACAATAACAAGAAAATTGGATGCGCTCATAAAAAATATCACTAATCACGACCAGCACTTTATCAAGTTATTCAACATTGAACTTTATGGTTTAAATGTTAATAAGTCAACAATTCGAACACATAGTTAACAATAAGGAAACAGTTGTATTCCATAAACAGGGAGAATGACACGCACTCGCCGCTATCACTTTAAATCCTGAACATCTGGCAGAATTTATGGCTCAAATCTCGCAATTGGTCGGTAAACGGTGTTAATTTAATTACTGCCCCTGATCTCGTGTGAGCACTTAATTGAACATCGCGTTTATGCTGCGATGTGAACAGTTAATATAAACAGTAGGCCATCTTACTTAACACTATTGCTGTGCATGTAGGCGTTGCATCTTAAACGCCACATTGGTTACGGCTGGTCATTTGGTATTCTAGTAACCCAAGAAAGCTCTAAGCTGTTACATCAACGTCTATATTCTATAAATAGAATGTGTCCCTTTAACCGACTTTTTCAAAGATTTTGAAGTTTTAAGCAAATCAACAGAAATCACTTAGAATAGACCTTGCTTACGGTTAAAACAAGTGCAATTAAGTGTAACTTGTAGAATAATTGAAAATAAACCTTGTAATTAAGTATTTATCTTGATTTATTCTGAGTACAACTTGAGAATGGTGTTGCGTCTGTGATATTTCTTTATGCGAAAACCACTTCTTGGGTCTCCTTAATATTATATTGTTGGCAATCAATTTCGGGTGCCAGTTGCCATTACTCCGTGGAACAGTGAATAAGCATTCCATTTTCTTCACATTTGTCAAATGTGATTACCATTTTACTTGGAATTTTATCTGAATAAGTAGGTCGATACCGCTAGCGCGTTTTCTCAGATCCATGTACACAAGACAATTACGATAACTAACTTTATCCAGTTATGTAATAACTTCTGGATCCTAATTTAACTAAATAACATCTAAAAACATGCAAAACGAATGAACAAGTTCTCAGTAAGATTTCTTATAGACTGAGATAACTGACTTTGATTTCAATCAAAGTTATGTAGATGACATTCGCATGCTCTAAATCCATACAACGGCAAAGTAATCTTATCTTTATTATATGCCACCATATCTATGCCAATGACCAATTTTCTTGTCAGTTACAATAATTTCGCAGCGGGTCTAACCTTGACGGATATAAAGGATCATTTATGCTTCCCGCGACCGTTCCGATCTCCTTGGGACGCGTGCGCAACTTTAAAATATCCATTTACAGTATTACATCATCTTCGGCGAATCCCAGAATTATCCCGTCTGGTGGGATAGTAAAAAAAACTTGCCATCCTCTCCACACGTGATTCACCACGTTTTAATTTGTATGAATCACCAATTAATATATGCGTTTGCGCACCTACTTGTGAAGTTGTGAGGTTCGTTCGGGAAGTCATCTTTTATTTACAAGTTATTTTTGTGGTACACGCCCTTTAGCGATAAACATGTTTTTACTGAATGAATTGTGATATTGAGAATGAGTGATCGTTTGCCATTATCGCAACATCATGCGTCACTTCGCTCACTACCAAAATCAAAATATTTTATCAAACACGAACACTTATAAAACGCCAAAAAACACGCTGCACGTTTTAGGTTGGTCGTTTTCATGGAAACGCTGGTTGCCCTATTAAAATGCTTGTTTTTACAATGATGTAATAGGAAGCATTTATACTTAGGTATGAGAGAAAAGCGTGGGTCTGATAAGAAGTGGTAAGTTCTTAACAAATTCGAAAAGCAAAATAAACTTGACAATTTGTTCTCAAAACAATACTTAACCTATATTAGCCAAACTACGTAAGTATCTCTGAAGCTACAGCTGTTATATTTCGTGTTTGACATCGATAGACAATACCCCTGGGTACTTATAATCACATCCTTTGGCCATTACCATCGAAGTGGGCTCTTAAATATTCATCACTCCTTTGTAGCACAAAGCCGTAAAAGTTTCAGTAAGCTCTCAAAGTGGGAATTTAAAAGCAGAACAATACAGGCTCTATAAAAGTTTGAGGTCAGTCTATTTTCAAGACTTAATCTAAAAACATATGACTTTATCTCTGAAATAAATCCTGGAGTTATGCTTTATTCGCGTGACCGAAGGCTGAAACCTGAAAGTTAAGTTCGCGGTCCTACCTCTACTCTCATTTTCATATTACACGTTTTCTGCTTTATGAACAACTGTGATTTATATGTATTAGACGTAACATAACAGGGTAGGACACTAGCCTTTTAATTAATCAAATGGCCGCTTGTCATTCATAGTGTGATGTCTAAAAATAAACTTTAATTACACATCAAAGTATCGGTTGGCAAGTTATTATTCCTGACACATTACGCGGCATATTGAACTAAATGTACGCATTACAGAGTGTTAAGAACAGACGGGAAACAATAAATCACTTCGCGGGTGCACATCATTGTAATTAATTCTTGATTATAAAAACAATTAAGCTGTTAAAAGAAAAATAGAGAAGTTGAGATCTAAAGAAACCATTATCAACAACAGACCAGCACACGAACTCAATGTTAAAAATGTAATAGAGTATGAAATGTGAAATGTAGATAAGCTAGTAGAGTAGGTCGCTTAGGAAACAGGAACAGAGGGCAAACGATAAAATAATCGGTTACATTGGTTCCCGTTCCAATAAACGACCGATGCAGACTAATCAGCTGAATTACGATCGCTTCCTGACATTGTTTAAAAACGGTTCACAAAGGCTCCCGTTTCGCTTACTATGTCACACGAGGCTAAACGCATAGCTCTACGATTTGATACAAATATTTTGATTGGACTTAGATAGCTACGTTTATTGGCGGCGGTAATCTAACCGAATGATAGCATAACGTGACCTGAGAAATCGATTCAGTGGAGCGGGCTTGCCTCCGGAAACGATAGTGATTTGAGCATATAACACAACAGCAGTATCTTGATACGAATTTCTGGGATCTCCTATCATACCCGAAATCGAATGGAACCATCCGTGCAAGTTAATCTTAAGATTGCTCTGAATATTACATTAATCCTAAGAAGTTACAAGGGGATCTTCAGTTCTTGGCAAGAATAAAGAAGCAGTACGTTTTTGTGCTCCCAAGGGACTCTAACTTGCACGAACATCGTGTAGCTGAATATAACATAGACTTCTTGCCATTCGTGTTTACTGTACGTAGTAAAGCACGGATGTTTTCCTCATTGTGCTTATTTTCTAGCTAGTAGCTATCGCAACAATGGTCCCAGTCAATAAAAGCAGTCTTTGTCCGTTTTTTCACTTTTCTGCCATGTTTATTTTGCAGTGAAAACAGCGCGTGCTCCAACTTTGCTGTTTACGGCATTTTCTCTTATTTAGATGTCAACACCTTACTTCAGCGTGGAATTTTAATGAAGAAATATTTAATTGGTTTTCCATTTGTATTCATTGACGTTATTGTTCTAAAATTTTTACTTCAAACCGTCATAAAGAAAATTGTCATGTCCACAGACTTAACATTATTTTTTTTGTTGACAGGTAGTCCCGCGATTGCTGGGTTCACTAGTAGGTGGGGCGATGAGTCCCACGCAGCACCTTGAACAGCAGCAAGCCCTCGTCAAACAATTCGCAGAAATATTAGAATTCGTTCTCAAATTCGATGAATACAAAGTAAGTACTGTCATAAAACGTCGACTGCCAAATGTGGGTCCTAACGATCTTATAAAAAGGATAAAGGCATATTATTTTATCAATTACGGTTGTTATGTTCCTGAAGCTTATCATAATTCATTGTCCCTTTATCGCCATTTGTGACACCCACGAGCAGATGGGTTGCCCATTCTTTGTTTCAAAACACTCCTAATATTCACACCAGCCTTTAGTATGTCGCATCAATTATGCACGTTAGCTGTAGCCCACGCCTCTCCCGTTGCTATTACTATTATATGATAAACCCTAGTTTCTGGGTTAAGTCATAATTTTGTATGTTAATCCGTTACATGTACACTTCGTAATTTGTTTTGTTGCTGCCTTGTTGCAGTTGTTAGGTAATGTAATCCGCCTTCATGTCCGTCAGGATGGTTTAAGCATTGTTGATTATCTAATGGAAAACTACCATTAATTGGACTAAATAGCTTGTATGATTGATTGGGTTACTAACGCATAATAATTCTGCAATCTCGTATATATAAACACTTTAATGAGATAGAACGCGGATTCGGACTCACAAACTTTTCTTCAAGTTTGTTTGAAAATAAAGCAAGTAAGTAAATTCTTTCTGTGTAAGATTACATTTATACATTTGTATCTGACTGAAGGCAACGCTTTTATCATCTGAAACTTTTCAAGTTTTTAAGTATTTCTTTTAGAATGTTTTTGTTTCTGTTTTGACTGGCAAATGGGCTCTTTGGATTGCTTTAATAGCTTTGTCGATTATGGACACTTGTTGTTTTCCGAATTCGGTTTCGATAAGACAATATTAATTAGGTATTTGGCTAAAAAGTCTGAAGATTCTTTTTGATACTGTAAGTACACCAAATCAAATTCGTCTAAGCAATTTTTTAACCGTCTGTCATTTTATAAAGACAGTCCCTCGAAACATGCGACCTTCATCGCTTCCTCTGTTTTAGCGAAACAAAAGTGACGCAACGAACTCCCTAGCAACACATCCTGTCGAAAGAACTCTATTAGACCACGAGGTCTTTGTTACACTGTATTATGTTCCAAAACAAGCAATCAATAACAATAAATACTGATTTCTTTCATAATGTAGATGATTAGCGCCATTGTTTTCGTTTTCAATAACCAAAGCTGTTATGAGAATTGTGTCGAGTTATTATTTAATGCAAACAAATCCATGGAGCCGTCGACATTTTTGTTTGTTATGTTGCCTAGTGGCAGCCAATCAGGAAAAGTCATTAGTTTCAGCGGTTAGCAGTGTTTTCTGTTGCCACTACACTACACGTTACATATGCACTGTAATCCAATTTTAGATTTCCCCATGACTCTATTGTTTTGTTGTTTTAAAAATCACTGCATTGTTTTTCTGACAGTCTCTTACACACTCTGAACCACATGTTCATAACTTGACAGTCATTCTCATAATACTAATGACCTAACATTTCAGAAGAAGTTGCAATACAATACGAACAATCAAAAGTGATCTAACGTTCACAGCATTGTAACCATCCAATAACAAATAATAAGTCACAATGATATAAACAAAGCGACCAATCGTTCCCAGCGTATCTGATGCAGCATAAGTAATTCAATTGCTGGGGCCCTTTTGACCCCAACCTTGCAGTGTCGTTGCTCCTAGTTCACTGACTGCTATCTCAGTGCGAAACTATTGTTTTGTGGCTAGAATCAGAGTTAATTTCAGCCATTTTGTTAATTAGTTTAGTCGGAAAATTAATGCCGCAAGTCCGTAACATTTGTGTGAAAGTTCAAATTGATGCCTCTTTTGGGATTCATAATAGAATCCACGTGTCTTATATTTGTTAGTAGAATGGTTTTGTATAGATATAGAGCAATTGAAGAAGCCTTGAATGGATACAAAGGACTGTGGAAGTCTTAGATGCTCCCATTGTGAAAGGACCAATTTTCTGTAGCTTTAATCAAAGCATTGTACGCCTTGAAGATACTAGATAGATATTTATTTACTGCGAGATTAATGTTCTTCAATAACGAATGGTCGTAAAACCTCGTTTGAAGTTTAGAAAAAAATACTGGTTATCTAGAAAATCAACACCATCATCGGACGCTAAATGACCGTTCCCATAAGTTGGATAACATAATCAAGCTTGTCAAACACATTAGTGATTCCGGTCACTATGTTGTTCCTATCGCAAATGAGGAAGCTATTGTCCGTCCTTCCGACATTATATATCCCCTTCGCCGGAAAAACAGACAGATTCTGTTAAAATCACTTCTGGCTTGAAAGCTGTTCATTCTAACAAATATTTCAGTTCTGGACCGTGAAGCCTGTTTATCTTTATGTAGTTTCCAATAACTTACAGTAGCAATCTATCGACATAATTAATCTAGAGTGAAGCTATCTAAATGTTAGTCATCGAGTCGAAAAGGGAACAATTTGCTAAGGCATTGTATGAAAGTGAGGTGAGGCTTGGCTCGAGCCGCGAGTGTCGCGACCTCGAGTGACTCACGGGCTTGCATCCGATTTATTTACGTTTATTACTTTGTCATTCGAGGATTTTGTAATAGTGTTTCGAGAAAGAATAAAAATAAATCGGTTATTTAGATTGGATTAGGCTTGTTGGTCTTCTGGCCTTTTGATTTGGCCGGTGAAATGAGGATATCGAAAAATGATTTTTGCATAAATATAATAAATTCTGAGGATTTTTGCGTCGGTCGTGTTGAAACGATGTTTTCTTTTCGAATCGAATTTCAATATTCATTTGGTTTTTTTCCTTAGCTTCTTTGTTTTACATCCTATAATGTTTTGGTCTAATAAGACAAGGTTCTGATATTGGGACCACAATTATTTGAATTATAGTGTTTCCAGCTTTGACAGAATTTTCATCATCGTTTTAGGGATTTGGTTCTTTATGAACATTTTCAAACTGACTAGAAAAATACTGATAGTTGCTACTCAAGCTACCATCAGTATTTTTTCCCGTTCGTCGCCAGTAGTAACAAAATGTGAATAGACGCCGTAAAATATCCAACAGTAAACAAAGTTATAATTATTTGGTGTTATCCACTTAAATATAAAATTCAATGCCATATCATTTGTTTTATCCTCCGATGAAGCTTTTTTCCTTTTAGAATATCATCTATAACAACTATCAGAATTAGTCATATTTCTTAGAAGAGAATACAATTAACTTCTTGATGGCTTCTAGTTTTCGATGAATCATGAATTCGTACAAAAAAGCCATGCCTTTTCCCCCATGGGGTAGAAGGATATGAGGCGGAATCATAGATAAAGAACTTACAGAACCTTCCTCCCTGTGTGGGTGGAGTCGAAGAAACTGTCAGAGTATGACTAAAAACCATCTTCCTCCTTCCATCTTCCATCCTTTAACATGTCTTTTGAGTTCCAAGGCCAAGGCATCCTCTTGAAGAAAGTCTCACGACCCATCAACAACCCTCTCATAATCCTTTCGCCAAAACATGAATTTTCAGTATTTGAGACGTAAAGTAAACTGGAACTTTTACAATTTCAAATTGACAATTTTCAAGGGAAAAATTACTTCCTACTGCGCACACCAGAGACGCTGTTCCATTTTTTCATACAAGAAACACTGTAAATACTGTAACTTAAAAGAGTGAAAATTCGTGCTAAGGGTATTGCACACAAATGTCCAAGAAATATTGTTATTCTCAAATCGATGTTGTGAATCGTGTCAGTACCTACCTCAGCACAAGTACTGTTCAAATACTAAGTGTTTAACCCTTTCTAAGGACATCGCCCCTCAGTCGTCTTTACGTAAGCCCTGTGCATAATTAACACTCTTAGGGTCAGTTCACACCAAGACGCGACGCGACGGCGACGCGTCATGACATGACTGACGATACTTGCATTTGATAATTAGATTTTGAGTCGCTATTAAAAGGTGTGCGCGGCGCGGCTTCTTGCTGTGTCGTCATCGGTGTAATGTGTATCTTTTCGTGTAGTCAATAGAAATGGCATGGGTGGTGTATAAATTGGGCATACATGAGTTACGTCCAAATAAATGCTGTCACTGGGCAAAATAACTTAGTACAAAAATAAGCAGAAACTTAACTGGGCAAAAATCCCGGGCAAGAGATATTTATTCGGCTTTAACGGGTATTTATTCAATGCACCTAAAATCCAAGGCAAAACCATCTCTAGTCTAGCTCTAGTAAATAAAGTTTTTGAGTCGCACTGTTTAAATGTGCGAAAGCGTCTCGGTATGAATTGACCCTTAGGTAGACTGATCGTCTTCGAAACATTCATCGATCGATACCTAATCGGAGCAGTAACGATTTTCATGGTATGTAATAATTTATATCGTTAAGTATAAAAAATAGGAAATGTAAAACATAGTCATTCAGTGGTTATAATGGATTTGAAAATACCAGAAATGTTTTTTAATCACTTCCACATCGTTACTTTGGACGACTGTTTGGGTTTCAGACTTAATGACGTTATGAAGTTAGTTGAAATATTAGATGAAAAAATATTTTTTTGTAGTAGCTAATGGCTTGACCTACTCAGCTACTCATCATCATCATCATCAGCCTATAATGTTCCCACTGTTGGGACACAGGCCTCCTCTCTATGAGAGGGAGTGGGCCATAATCCACCACGCGGGCCCAGTGCGGGTTGGTAGATGTCACATGTCTTCGAATTTTTGGTTCTAGGACATGCCGGTTTCCTCACGATGTTTTCCTTCACCGTTTTTTGAGAGCAGTGGTGGTGAAATAAATTACACAAAGTAATGCGCCTGGCGGGGTTCGAACCCCCGACCTACAACTCAGCTACTCAGTCACTGCGAATTCTTGAGCAGTGGGGATCCCCAATGCTCAACTTACGTATGTACTCTAGGGATCGATTAAATATAAAAACGAATTATTCTTTCAACTTGAAAATAAAATGCCATTTTAGTCACGCTCTAATCGCAATTATATTTTTTACTAGAAGGAACAAGACAATTCTAAGACTTATTTTTATTATATTTCAAAAATCATTGAGCGACTTGATTCAGCAATGCTTACAAAAGTATTAGAGGTAAGATCTTACAGTAAAACCTCTACAGTACTTACTTTACTATGGGAACGATGGAGCGGGTAGGTCAACCATTCTAACTATAAATAATTGATAACAAACGTTTCTGATAAGTTGTATTATTGAATTGGAGGAAAAGGCCCAATGGACCATTTATTCTATTTATATCAATAATTATAACCATATTGCACGAAAAAAAGCAAAAAAACATGCTCTCATTAGAGAACCCTGCATTAAAGGATTTTTCGTACAATTAAATTTTGTTTCGGTACCCTATGCCTTATTTTAAGATAATTACTGTGCAAAAATTAATAAAGAGCGGGATAATCTGGTTGGCTTAATAAAGGCACTAATTGGATTACAAAGTAGCCTTGTATCAACGGAAATAGAAACATTGGGTACGGTTAGCCGATACAATATCTGAGCAGCACTAACAGAAAAATACCGAATGCTGAGTAGCATAGGCTGAGACAGCTGTCAAAATGTTTCACTCTAGTCTGAACTCAGCATGGTTTCAACCGATAATTTAGTCAGCATAGACTGAATCCTGTTCAGCATTGTCGATTTCTGTTCAGATTTTGTATCGGCTAACCGTACCCATTGGTTAGTCAAGCTTCATTCTTTCTGCTTGCTCAGCGTATCGACCTAGCCAGTAGAAATACTAAGAAAACAGCATTAGCATAGTCTGAATAATCAATTTTCCTAGAAAAGGGTAGATTAAAGAATCTTTGATAGATGCTTTTAGTTTCTTTGAAAAATATTATGGAAAGCTTTTTTTTTAAATTAATTCACGAAAGCTCACAGACGTGGCTTAAGTATGTATATGCGTCATACATTATCAATTATTTCAAAGAATTCCTACAACGGTCTCCTGTTAAGCGAAAATTCTCGTAAACTGGAATAACTTATTAATAGACATGAATTTATCATAAACGCTTTTTTTTATTGAAGAACTGAAAAACTTTTTTGAGGAAACCTGATTAAGATTTTTAAAAATAACACAATCAATCTGATCTTGGTATCATTTTGGTCATCTCCATTTTCTTTGAGAAAAGGAAGCAAGCACTCATCCAAGCATACAATTTATTTGCATAGCCTCACCTCAAGCAATAACGATTTCTAATAGAGTTTCAATACAAATACTAGAAGAACAATGTATCGTTAAAAGATAATCTTGCGACGAATAAATCGCATGCGCACGCATCTCCTTCGCGTGTGGTCTACTAAAAATAATTTTCAAAATGGACGCGTAAAATTACTAGGTTGGAGATGGTTGATTGAGTGCCCTTCATATCTAGAAAATATTACGAGTATTTCGCGTGCCCATTGTGTGCAAAAAGTACTTCTATCTGCCAGTTTAATCATCATTATGTCAAGTAGACGTTTTTATTGTTAAATATGGCTGTCCCCGTAGGCACCTATAAATCCCATAATATTCTGGTCGAACAAGTGCGAAGCTCGGGATGTCGCGTTAATTTATTAATGGGAGGTCAGCCTTCATTGTCTGTGTAACACAGTGTCATGAATAAATTATGCATTATGGGAAATATCCCCGAGGAATAAATCTTCCAAAATTAGTTCGACACGACACGTTCAAATACGGATGAGATCCGAATTAACCTTTAACTGACCCCATCTGAAACATATGACATCCTGATTAATGCTAATAATGTTCCCTTTTTCGCAGATGAAAACACCAGCGATACAAAACGACTTTAGTTACTATAGACGAAGCGTGTCGAGAGGAGGGCTGATCAACGCAGAACTTCCGCCGGGGGAGGAGCCCCACATAACGGCAGATGTCGCCAACAGAATGTCCCTCTTCTACGCACAAGCCACGCCGATGCTAAAGGTCCTGTCGGAAGCCACGAGCCAGTTCGTCAATGATAACCAGCAAGACTTAGAGAATACGACAGAAACGCTAAGCACGATGGCCAAAGTGTGCCTCAGGATGTTGGAAAATCCGTAAGTTTCTATAGTTTATTTTTTCAAGGTTTCTTAGTAATTAACGTTCTTCGTGAATCTGCTCTTGTTGCTTACTGATGCCATAACATAATCAACTCGTTTGCAATTCAAAATAAAGGAATTATCGATACTGTATGCTACGTGTTACTACCCAGACGCTATTAGACTTCAGTTATCTTTTTCGTTATCCACTCAAAGTGAACGTGACCTAATCTCGTTGCTGGAACCAGCGGAAATTTTTCGAGTAACTCGTGAAAAGTTTGAATCGTGGACGACTATTTTAATAAAAGTTCATTTCCGACAGAGCACCTTTTACTCGAAAAACTGTAAACGTACGTTTTTAGTGCCAAGTCCTACTTAACAGCCTCAATAAAATCGGCCTTATATATGGATGCCTTCCAAAGCCATCAACAACACGAAATGGTGTCAACAAGATGTAACTACAGACTATAGCGTGTTTACACAAAACCAGTATCCAGCAAAACATTCGCGCAGTGATGATGATCAAAAGCGTCCGTAATACTGCACTCGTTACCAAACTAGACTGCTGTAAACCTACCTAGCTACAGCGAATCTCATGTTACACGTACGAACCTGATTTTCGAACTAGACCCTTCTTCCAATGGAATACGGCGCACCTGGAAAACCGCTTTTAACTTCGACATGCTATTTACGTCAGCCGCTGTGTATCTGCTATAGGTTCAGACTTTAACGAAGTTAGTTCAGTAGATCAAAGTTGAACAAAGAAGTCTTAACTTATTTTCTGACATCTGTCTGAGTTTATTTTGCTAGGGCAACAGCTGTGTCGTAAGATTAATCGATTTGAAAAACTTCTCGATAGTTATTTCAAACAAGATTTATTATGGCTACGTTTTCTGGATTATTCTATTACGAAGACCTGATTACCTAAGAGCCTGATTCAACATTTTTCCATTATTTCCTGGTCAATAGAAAAATGGGTCATTCTTTCGAACGAACAGTAGCCGTTGACAGGTGGATAATATAAACAGTAGAAGCGAATAACGTCACCGCAGTCGGTCCTGTCCGAGATATCCTTGCAACAATAGGAGCATATTCATTACACGCAGGGATCGTGTGTCGAGCCCCGACATGGGGCACCCCGACCAGGTTAGGTTCGAAGAGGGTGGCGGGGTCTGAAAGACCCCCATCCTCTTCATGTTAGGTTACTTTAAACCTTCGATACGCTCGAGCCACCGTCAGAGCGTAAGAATAAGGACATATAAATAAAGATAAATCTGCTGTCACTTGTACCAACACGTGCCTTCGAGTGCGTGGATCCGTCGCCTCACACGTTACACTATCTACACCACTTCAAGCGCCATGCTCATTATTGTTAACAACACTTGATTCAAAACTTATCATGGTAATTATTAGCACAAACTCTCGTCCTCAGCCTGACCGATTTACGAGTCTGCGAGCGTCCAAACTCTACCGAAGTTTCAGTTATAATCACGTTAGAAGTCTACAGTTTCAAAGCTTCTGTTTTGCTTTCGACGAAATTAGGTTCATCCTAATAAATTGAGATATCTGACACTCTACGAGTTTGATAAACTGCTGAATTGTTTATTCAAACTACAAATATCTTATCTCCCCCGAGAGTTACTGATTGGACAGATACTGCCGAGGAACTAATTTAGTTGCTTTCCCCTCGTCTATTTAGGGTGGAAATCGGAAATGCGCTTGCAAGATCCACAGTAGGAAGCAATTCTCTTGATTGTTTTCCACTTCCGAAGATTTTCTTGCAAGTTATCAGCGAAGTGCTCCGAAATTAGTTGGACAATAAATCTATTGCGGTCCGCAGCAGTCATATCCATACCACATGTTACTTGATAACTAAAACATGTGTCTTGTTTATCGTATCGTATCACTGGATTAATTGCACATGCCGTGTTATAGCCATAATAATGTAGTTACATCATTGTAAATCGAGGCGCCATTATTGAATGTCATGTTTTATTTCCCAATTACTTTCTCGAGGCCTCTGTGGAGTGCGGTTTGTCCATAACGACCTCCTACGCCTTTTTATTCTCCTTTGTTACTATTTCCTAACTCCACGGAAAGTTTTTTTGTCTTGTTTGGATTACTCAGTGACTTGTTTACATAGTTCTAGCACTCCAGACTAAACATTCGTAGAGGTTTATCCGTCAGTTGTAGCATTTAAGGCAGGTATTTTAGTGATGGTGTTGTTATAAACCGTTTCTTTTTACTTTTGTTGCATTTAGACGGGAAAATGTACGAAGTTTAATTAAAGCACAGATAACAGTTTCCTCTCTTGCACTTCCTTATCAATACAATATTGTGCGTTCGCTCCGGTTGTACGCGTAATTTTGTCCACTACCTCTCATCGATTGGTCCCAAGTGACCGTTTCCGTGCTCTATGTAGCTGTGATGTTGCGTCGATATTACTAACATAATTGACAACTATAGTACCTATCTATTGTGATAGAAAATAATGTACTCAATTTGCTATCTTTCGTTAGCCACTGAGTAAAAGCCCTATAATGCTCACACATGATTACAAACTAAGGATGTACGTGTACTAAGCTTTCGGTACAAAGGTACAGTAGTTGAAGTCATCAAATGATTTCATGCAGTCACCTATGTTTAATAGGATATGATTGCATATCAAAAACAAAATATGTATTACGTTCAAAGTGACAACATCATTGAATCATCGGCCGTATTATATTCCAATCACCCCAAAAAAGAGACCTACTCACTGATTCAATTCTGGCTGTGGATTATGAAGAAGAATCAATTTGGGTCACGGCATGAGGCATCATTTATCCTTTTAAAAAATGTATTTTCAAAACAACACACAAGGACATACAATGACCTTATTAGTGACGAGAGGTTTTCATGAAAGGTCAGGTGCGTAGTACCTACGCCCCGTGCCTGTTTAACCAGTACGCGTAGCATACATGACACAGTAGAAATGAGTTTTGTCGAGGGAAGAATAGACAGATTGATAGACTTTTTCGAAATGTAGTCGTCTAATGCCCGGGCTACACGAGGCTAGTTTTTCAAGCTCGTCTAATGCCCGGGCTACACGAGGCTAGTTTTTCAAGCTCGTCTAATGCCCGGGCTACACGAGGCTAGTTTTTCAAGCTAGGATAGCAAGCTAGCGTCAGTAAGCTTGCAAGCTAGTACTTCTGGCTTAGTGTAAACAAAAATAACTTCGTTTCTAAGCTGGCTAAAGTTGATAAGTCAGGCCAGTTTTTAATAGGATGGAGTTCTATTTGGAGTCGCGTGGTTCTAAACGTATTCGGGCAAAATGAAAAAACAGATAGCGACGTGTGCTGACTATAAAAGTGGACGAGGTTAAAACCGCTACCAGAGTTGTAGGACAGGAACACTGTGGATTTTAGTCAGTACTAGTCTGACAGTCCCTTCAAATCAGCCTATTTCTGTTCCGTATAGGAAAATTGCGTGAGTTTATGTATGTATAATTATGTAATGAGTAATAATGACACATCTAAACAACAGACTCGTAATAACGATTAAAAGAACATACTTGATTGATGTAAATATTAATAATTGGTTGAATAAAAATACTTACAAGAACGATCGTCTACTACCATAAGACTAATATTAGCAGTACCTCTATTGAAAGTGACAATACACACGTGATGAGAATTAAAATTAATGTTCCTCGACGCTTTTTGCGGTGAATGATTTGTCACCAACTCTTCAAATATAGGAGCATGGCTTGAAGTTGATTGGTGATAAAATTTTAACGATTATAATGATTTATTCGAAGTCTTTACGTAGGAGGTACCTCCTCAAATGTTAAACACTTGTTGAGAATGCCTTTTCTTTACTTTGGTCTTTTTGTGGTCTTCATCTTCTCTAACTACTAATGCTTTAGTAGAAGCACAGATTGTAGAAGTACCTACTGCTAGTTATACCGTGGTTCTACACTTTTGGAGAGACAGTTGCTTCCTCTAAGGGCATCCATTAGGCTACAGATTGTAAGTCAATCAAGTCTTAAACACTTTTATACCCCTTTTAAATCAGGATTATAATAAACAATATATCTCCGAGACATTTTTCTTAACTTTCAAAGTTTAAATGCCCTACAAGCGATATCACAGCATTGCTCGACATCGCTATACCTACTGCCCAGATTTACAGAGGGCTTCCATAAAACAACCTCTGTTTCTCAACAGCAACTTTAACTAACCGTTAAAACATTTCTGCCGGCAACAGAATATTCAACAAGATAAATTCAGTTAATTTATGTGTTAATATTTAGAACTGGCTGACTCACGCCCCGATTAAATTCCAAGACGGGACCGAACTAGATACAAAATTGAATATTGTAGATATTATTTCGGTTATTAGATCGCAAATTGCGGAGCATTAAATTCGCTAGTTTGCGAAACGTCTGTCACGAGTCGCATTTATTCAAATATCAGCAGACGTAGCACTTCCGTCGTCGACAAATAAAGGTACAAGTAACATTTATACAGTTTAGTGAACATACCTGTCTGTGCGGTGCATACGGGATTCGTTGGTCCGTGGGCGGCGACCCAAATCCAAGCTCCGAGCCCCGCCAGTCGTACGTAGCTTTATTGTAGTCGTAAATTCAGTTTCTTCACTGTAAACACAACACACGCGACCCAATACAAACATGTACGGAACTTATTTATTTACTTGTAACCATATCAAAGCGGACATAAAATTATTTAGAAAAATTAGGACTCGTTACAATATCTAACGTAGTAACATGAATCTGGGTTTCTAGTTTGAAGTCATTTACATGAGACGAGGTCGCGGTATTAATTACATCAATTTCTTTGAAGTTTTATTAATAACATTGATTTAACATAAAGTTTGTTCATTTTCCAGGAAACTCGTCGCCCAGTTCAGTCGTGAGGAGACGTCGCTTCTGGTGCTACGTGTTATGGTCGGGCTGATCATTTTGTACGACTGGGTGCACCCTTCCGGTGCCTTCTGCCGATCCTCGTCAGTCGACGTGAAGGGCTGCGTCAAGTTCCTCCAACAGCAACCACCGACGAAGGCAGAACCTCTGCTCAACGCCCTTAGGTATACGACGAAGCATTTAAACCATCAATCGACGCCGAAGAATATCAGGACACTGCTGGCCGCGTGAGGACAGCACTCGAGCCTTGCATGTTGCTGTGGGGAATGATGCGACAATAATTACCTGTGGGGATACCTCGTTGGCACGCCTTTATTTTGCTCCTTAGCGATACCTCTACATTGTAGTACACTAACACCTATCTCTCATCGCTAAATTAGTCGAATGACCATGGACCATGAACGAAGCTATAATAGTGTATAGGTTTCCATTATATTATAAGAGTAACTGTAACATATAGGTACAAACTTGACGAGGCAAACGCTAAAATAGTTAGAAAAGAATTAGAATATCATATCACAATGGGATGTGGTTGTTCCCTGCGTCATTTAGATGAGAGAAAATTACGTGTCGTCTAATAATATTATTATCAACTTTTGGTTCCTACAGGTGACAGAAATTAATTAAAAGATACCTGTATATTATTATTACTCAATTAAATTAACACTTACTAATTTCACGGGTGAATTTCGGGAAAATAATGTGTATGTATGAAAAAAGAAAAATCTACTCTAAAATTATTCTTACTTTTCATAGTTAGCATGCTTTAAAAGCAAAATTTTTAGAAGAAATTGTATTGAGAAGCTATCCCTACACTCCCACATTCGTGCAAGGTTTCATTGGACCCTCTTCGACTCAACAGAATATGGCAGTAGACTGTCAGTCGCAACTCGTAAGTTAGCTTATGTAAAATATCATAGGAAGGCTTAGACTCCTCTAATATGTAACGTAATTGAAAAAGAAGTATTATTTACATTTACTCTACGATATAAAACTGCCTTGGATCATATTAATTGGTTACCACACAATTTATTGTGCATTTTATTCAAGAGTATGAATTGTTATCGTTTAAATGAGCATGAAGTGATGTATCCTTTGCACTACTGCACCTAAGTATCTCAGTAAGCTAAAATATTTCCTTAAATTCATGTTTGTGATTATATTTTGAAGTTGTATAAAATATTAGATAAGTAATTACATAATTATGTTAATCGATACTTAGGTGGGAAGGATATATTTACCTAGATTTACTCAACAAACGTTTGATCCCAGTGTTGGGTGGTATTAAATAGATATTGTAATTTTTATATACTTAGCACAAATTTTATTGTTACGCATGTAGCTGGGATAGAGTATGCGTATGTATTTGGTTCCAAAGATTTATTCAAAACGTTAATTACTACTTCGCTCACTACATGATTCGTGTCGTATATTATTTTTAAAAGACTGAGATAGACACTCACGAATATTTTATTGCATTTCTCGTTAATACAGTTCCATTTCTTTTAATTAAGAAACCAGAAATGTATAAGTCACGAAACTATGCCTTATTGAAATAATGAAGAAAGGCGTACCTATAGCGAATATGAGTAATTTCAATGCCTTTTCTAAAATTATTATAAAATGTTAAGTATGTCGTGTTAACAATGTTGAATTTATGCATGTACCACTGCCTTGATGTTAACTAACATAATAATTTTAAATTGAATTTATAGATATAATGTAATACGTTTCACTATTGATGTATAAACTCAAATGTAAGTATAACGATTAAGCATGTACTGTTTATTTACAAGTAATACAAGTTTATAAGTATTTACATTACATCATTCTCCCAGTACCGTGTAACTGTGGCTAGACGGAGCGCTAGAATGAGATACTATATTTTTTAATTATATTTAAAGCCGCTGATTACGCTCAAAATCAATTCGCATGTTGATTTAATTTTACTTCGTAAATAGGATCTCGACTTTATCGATTGAAATTCGTGTTTCATTCGACTGGGATGTCATAGCGCAGAAATAAATAGGATTTACGTTTCGTACGAACAGTTTGACTATGATTTTATGTAGTTTGATTTACCTAACGTGTTTTCTGGTCTTATGTGGGCTATACATCTTAAAATTTATCGTCAGATAGGAATACCTGTTAAAACAAAAATATGAATGATGTCAGATAAGTAACAGATGAATCGACGGTAGTTTTTCTGGTGTATGGCAGGCCCTAGTGTTAAGTTTACAAACATGATAATAATTTTGTTAACCCTTTCACTATAATGGTAACATAGCTGTCGGTATATCACTAAGCACAAACACTTGTCTTATGTGTATAGTATCTTAGAATAAAATAAAATTATTAACTTAGGAAGGTTAGTTACATTACATGCACAGTCAGCACAATACTTTATGATAGTTATTATATTAATATAGTATCCTTGTTAAATTATTATGAAAATGCGACTGTTGCTTGCAAGTAATACGATCGACTCAGGTGTGCACTCCGAATTGCATTTACTATGAGGAATTGAAGGATTGAATAAATAATATCGTTCCCTAAATGAACACTGCCCAAATAAGTAAAGTTTTATACAATATTTTTTTAATAATTGATAAGTTTTCTAAAATATTCCAAGATATGATGATTCCAATCACTCCATGTTGAGTCTAAGCATACTTTGAGCAAAAGTTAGTAGTGTCTAGTTGGGCAAAACTAAAAGTATTGAATGCTTATGATTGTAGGAGATTTAAATTATAGAAAGGGCCTGTGTAGGTCGCTATGAATGTTTGTGAGTAGGAAAAAGAAGCTATAATAGTACTATTTACGTTGAAACAATTATTTACTTGCATTATTTACTCAGAATTTATTATAGCACAGGCATTTGTTAATACTTTAGCCAAATCTTTAGTAAATTCTTCTAGAAAAAGTTAAAATGCAATACATAATTATGTACTAGTTATGAAAATTGTTGTATGTATTATTTGAACTGCAACATTTTGTTATTGTTTAAGGTGGTTTTGTATGATAGACCTATTTTTCTTAGTTATCATTTATTTATTGTATATAATAAACACACCAAAGTTATAAGTAATAAATAAACTTGGATAGATTCTTGTACACTGTTGTTTTTTTATTGTTACGAAAAGATGATTTAACTTCACCCTCTTTACGCTGAAATAATGTAGGTACAGTACACCCCTCAAATAACGTATCGGGACTTGGAAAGAAGTCTCATATTAAATATCGGCCATTAGCTCGCTCGAAAAAGCGGTAAAACTGAAAAAAAGTGAGCTCTGGCATTCTACAATATGACTTACGATTTTCAGCCTTAATGACCGAAACATTACAATTCAAACTGGCGTTTCTAATTATTATTGAATAAAACCGGCCAAGTGCGTGTCGGGCCACGCACAGTGTAGGGTTCCGTAGTTGCCCATCAAAATACTTATGCGAACTAACAAAACTGATTCGCTGAATTTAATTTTAAAAAGAAGAATTTTCAAAATCGGTCCAGGAGTCTTTGAGAAATCAAGGAAAATACATAAGAAAAAAACCGGCCAAGTGCGTGTCGAGCCACGCACAGTGTAGGGTTCCGTAGTTGCCCATCAAAATACTGATGCGAACTAACTAAACCGATTCGCTGAATTTAATTTTAAAAAGAAGAATTTTCAAAATCGGTCCAGGAATCTTTGAGAAATCGGGGAAAATACATAAGAAAAAAGATTAGGACGAATTTAGAACCTCCTCCTTTTTTTGAATTTAGTTAAAAATAGTTGACGATAAAAACCTACCTATCCCCAAAAAACATACCTATAAAAGCTGTAAAAATAAAGTTGACAAACTTACATTTGCAGTTGTCTCCGATACATTTTGTTTAAGAAAATATGATATCTAAGTACATTTTATAAGTTGGTCGACTATTACTCGTAAACTTGAAAGCCTACTTAGTCATGATAATTTTCTTTTAAACTTCGTTATAAATACTACTATTGTGAATTTTTTCACACCCCCAAACATAACCGTTTAGCTGGTAGAGGGGGGGGACACTCGAGTCGAGCAAAATTTAGCACTTTAAAGCTTAATATTTCACAAACGATTTTTTTTATCAAAAAATTGTTAATGGAAACTATCATTATTTTTAAAGACCTTTTTAATGATACCCCACACTAAGGGGTACGCGAGAAAAAAAAAATCCTCACTTTACGTGTAAGTACTGGAGGTACCCTAAAAAAAATATTTTACGATTATAGATTTTATTTTACCACTTTTTCGGCACAACAAATCCGTATATTTACACCAAATTACAGCTCTCTAGTACTGTGCGTCTCTGAGCTAAACTGCGGACAGACGGACGGACGGACATGGCGAAACTATAAGGGTTCCTTGTTGACTACGGAACCCTAAAAATGGAACATCGCCTCTGGTGTGCGAAGATGGAACTAAGTTCCAGTTTACGTCTCAAATACTGCAAACTCATGCTAAGGGTACAAGTGTATAAATGTAGATGAGGCGAAAGAAGTATGTAAGGATCGCAGCAGGTTATGTATGTAAAATAGTTGTGATAACAAAGAAACAATTTATTCTTAATTTAAAAAATATGTACAATGATGTGTTAGGTGTTGGCAGGGCGCGGCTTGAGGATCAGCTTCCCTGTGTCGTCACATGACATGTTGAAGTCGTTGAGCACGGAGCGCGTGCGAGCTGTGATGATGCTGGGAGCCACCACCTTCCTGTGCACTCCCATCATGAACAGCAACACTGGAAAGTTAAAGAATTTATTATTTTCTCACTGATATTAAATAATTTTTACCTTTGTTTTCAGTTTTCACAAACATAGTTTTGGTGCCACGGTTAGCGCAGTGGCTGAGCGATCGACTGCTGCGCAGTGTCGCAGGTTCGATTCCCGCACGGATCAAATATTTGTGTCATACCACGATACAGGACGGAATTCTTAGTGTGGGGCAACATTTAAAATTATAAAAAGTTGCTGTGAGAGGTAAATTGTAGGTTTAAGTGTTTGAAAACTACATATTATTTTTCAATTTAATGAAGATACCTTTTATTTCAGAAATTACTACTACCCTTACTATGTTATTATCACAGTGTATTATCCAAATGCTGCGCAAAGGTCTCTCCCCCATGACTTTTAACTATTCCAGTCTGGAGCTAATAAGTTGCGTGTCGCAGTTCGAGTCCCGCACAGAGCAAATATTTGTATGAGCTATAAGTAGTTGTTTCGGGTCTGGGCATTTGAGTGGGTATGTGAATTTCAATGTTTATAAACGCACCCAGGACACAGGCAGGACTAATTCCTAGTGGTGAAGAAGTTAACTATAGGCCGTTAGTTTTGTCTAGCTCACCTTGACATCTATTATTAAATTTATTTTTGATATACAAATAAATTATAAGCTCAATAGATTCAGGATTCTTTGTCAATGAAAAAAATTAAAGCTTACCTAAAAAAGTTGAGGTAAAGGCAAAAAAGGGATGATTCCAGAGAGACTGTGTGAGGGAGACGACTGGTGTGAGCGGGTCCATCAACCAATGATATGCAGCTATTGCTGTGCACACTGACACCACTGTCAGCAGAACTGAAACAGGAAAACATTTTCATCAGAAGTTGCACATTTTTATTGAAAACATAAACACGAAATGGCTTTGACAAACAAATTAATATTATAGTCACCATGATGAAGCAAAAACATTAACACTATTAAATAAGTATGCAAAAAAAAAAGTGCCATGTATTCACTTAAAACCTCATATTCACACAATAAAGTAAATACCAATATCTGATTAGAATAGGTAAGTGAACAAAAACCCAGTAAATTATTGTAGAATTTAGATTACAGTGACTACCTCGTATTACTTCTCGTCTATAAAACACAGTGATTACAATAAACTTTTGTTCTAGATATTTTTAAATACTCAGGATATTCCACACAAGCTTGTTTGCACATAATACTACATACCTTTAATATAATACAATAGTTATTATTCAAAAAAACATACTTCTCCATCTCATAGTGGCAGGTTGCAGACATCCTATGACTTCCGTCAGCCGCCGTTCAAACGCCTTCAAGTCTGAAATTGAAATTAAACCCTATATTAATAGCAGAGAACATAATTTAAGATTACGATATGAGTTGCGATCATGGGCTAATGAAACTTTTTGTAAAAAAGTCGCAAAATATATCAAGAACTTTGAACTCGCAATTTTGTCGGCGCTGGCGATAACCTTTCTTGTTGTGAATGTAATAAATCGAAATTAATAGATCATGTTTGATTAATGAACTTTGAATCTTTATCAAAATGAATAAATATGCAAAAATCCAGGTTCGGCGCCTAAAATCTAGATAGAGTGTAAAATCTTACCATCGCAAGCAGTTTGTTCCAACGACATTTTGTTTTCACTCGTAAAAACAATAAACAAGAATCCAAATACTATCTTTCTACATATTGAGCCTAGCTTTGGTTCATCGATATTCGATAATTCTAATAATTTTATAAATCTAGAAATCAGTAAACTGTTGTTGACTGACGGGTACGGGAACTGACAATAAAATTGACATTGACAACCAACAGTGACATTGACATTCGTGGGTGGACATATTTGATAGTTTAAAAAATATAAACTGCTTTTGTGTGAATGAGCACCAGTCTTTCAGCAGACACAGTGCACTGTGTCCTTCGGGGGGTGCGCTTTCATAACACAGCTTCCGTTTCAGTTTTAGGATGTCCCCTTCCCTAATGCTTTTAAATACTGCGCTGCCGTTCCCTATTCCTACTCGGCTCTCTTCCCACCCCGTCTCCCTCATATCACAATTCGCGGATGGAATCCAAGATTCCAAGCTCTCCAAGGTAACCTCTCATCTGTTGTGGCGTTGGATTACGTCAGTCTACTAGAACAAGTTTTAACGCAAAACCGTAAAAGGTCTTCGCACATTATAACAACTCCACGCCAACGCGGCAGCAACTCTACTCACACTCTCGATGAGTAGTCAACTAGTTGATCCACCCAATGGTCACTAGTGGACAACGCGGTGTCAAGGAGTGGCCAACGCGGTGCCAACGAGTGGGTTATTCAACAGACAACTCGTCTAACCTCAGTTTTCCCGTCACGCGTCAGTCGCAAACGCATAGTCGTTACGTGGACAACGTGTGGTCGTTGCGTGGACGACGTATGGTCATTGCGTGACAAACGTGTCGGGGTTGACCTCTAGTGTACGATGCGTAGGCCACTCGTTGTACACTACTTTATAATCATTTTTTGAAATTGAACCTTGAACATATGATACAGGGCTTAAATTTCAATGTCTAGCATAGAGTCGAGTCGCCGGTGAGTTGTTATAATGTGCGAAGACCTTTACGCGGGCAACGCACGCCGAATCGCGCTTTTTTTTCCATACAAAAGTAGGTAGGTACTACGTCGTTCGTGTGGGGTGGGGAATAAGTCAGAGCTCTCCCGTAGAATTTCGTACCCAGTCTACCAGTCTACCTGCCAAAAAGTGGTTTGTTGGGTATTAGTAATTTGCCTAGCAACTAAATCAGAATTCTGTCTTTTCGAAATTAATCAAAATTCTGTCTTTTCGCAATAAAACAAAATTCTGTCTTTTCGCAATAGAATATGACTCTTCAAGGAGAAATTAAGGTGAACGCAGACCTAGCCGCACCACAGTCTCCACGGTCTCCGCATTACGCTCGTACACTCAGCATCGCAGTAGCCGCAGAAATGGTAGTGAATGGTAGGAAAACGATGACTGCGGGGACTGCGGAGACTGCGGTGCGGCCAGGGTGCGGCTAGGTCTGCGTTCACCCTTAGACAGATAGGAGATCGGTAGCGGTAGGTTGAAGTGCTGGATCTTCTGTACACAGACTACTAAGAGATACTGCTTCTGTATGCGTCTGTACAACTAATATTATGAAACCTATTTTATCGAATGCTATTAATACAAAAAAGCACTTTATTTGTTATGTTCCAATGCGATTTAATCTCGCAACATCATAGAATTACCATTTTAATTAACGCCTTCCTAAGGCCCACATTTTTTTTTTCGTAATTTGACATTTGCATTTTGAATTTTATTTTGCAAGTGACTGTACAAAATCTAAATGTCAAAAATGTACAACATCAAAATCAAAACTCGGGTTATTGAACTCGAAGACCTACGCGTACAAAGTACAAAGTTCAAACATCAGAGATTAAATAAAATTGTCCGTAACCAACTGTTCCTACCTGTTCCTACGTTCTTATCTCATTGTACTTTGAATCCAAACATAGACATTATTAGACTGCCGGGTCCAAAGTGCGAATCGCACTAGCAAGTGATTTTATCATTTTGCGAGTTTATTGTATTACAAGTAGGTTATTTCGCCTTCTGTGTGGAAGAATTAAAAGTGTTTCATTAATTAAAAGTGTCAAATATCAATGCGTTGAAGATTTCGTTGAAAAGAAATATTAATTCAGCACCCTTTTAAAAATTTAATCTACAATAACTCTGTTTACAGAATGTTTCCTTTGAGGCAAATAATAGGCAATGCTACCAGAAGAGTTGTGCCCAGCATTAGGGCTATGTCAAGCAAGGGTCCTCTGGTAGACACAGCAGTAGACAATGAAGGAATAGCCACTGTGACCATGCAAAGGCTACCAGTGAACAGCCTGAACTTGGACCTCCTTCAAGCAATAGACAAAGCTCTGGATGAAGTGGTTGAAAAGAAATGCAAGGGAATGATCTTGACATCGGTAAGTTAATTTAATTACCTAAAGCTGTACATGATTAACTATTTTATTAAGTCTGGACAGTATTTTTAAAAAAAAAAATTAATGATATAGATATGAGGACTGGCTTTCAAGCAAAGTAATTTGTATTTTCTGATAGCTACAATCTTTAAGTCAGGAGTGAATAGATTACTACGAGGCCAACATGCTTCACTGTTGGCCTCACCTTAGTAGTTATGTGGTCAACCAGTGAACGGTAAGCCATCAGGCCTGGTCAAAAAAGAAAAATGACAAATAAAAAAAAATAAGTCTAATATTGTTATTTTACACTTTTAGGCATCGCCAACAGTGTTCTCCGCTGGTTTAGATATCATGGAAATGTACAAGCCCGACATGAAGAGAGTAGAAACTTTCTGGACAACCCTACAAGAAGTGTGGATCAAACTCTTTGGATCCAACTTCATTACCGCTGCAGCTATCAATGTAAGTTCAATGATCATATTTAAAAGCACATTCTAAATTCCAACACCTATTTCCTTAAAATGTACTATTCAATTTTGTTCGCCTTATTGTCAACAAGTTTCTAAAAATTCTAAAATGAAATTTAAGTATTTGAGAAAATGGCAAAAACAGTGCAGTTTTCAATTTTGTCTTTGGTGTGCACAAGTTGTAAAAAAAATCAAATATAAATTACAATAATTTTACTAATTGCTTAATAAAATTTCATAATAAAATTATAATAAGTGATTACTTTGAGATTTCAAAGCTGGTGTTGTTGACCTGTTCAGTTCTTCTGATTGAACAAATCAAAAGACAATTAATATTGTAGACATTAGCAAGAGCTTTACACAGACACTAATCATGATGTTAATCTTTACATGCTGATTCTGATAATATAAGGGATTATGAAAAGTAAGTAAATATAGAATTAAAAAAAAGAAGTTATTACTTATTGACAAATAGATGAATCAACTACCCAAATCTCCGTTTATGTTCACTATTGATAGGTACAATTTGATAAAATAAGGACTCATTGTAACACAATTATAAAAAAAAAAAATGCTGTCTGACTAAAAAGTTTTATGAACCATGGCCAGCTTCTTTTCAACAAATCCTGTTTTATATTTCTGTGCTCCCAAGCCAGGACTAGTACATACTCAGTTGATTTGCCTGCTTACATATTACAATGTAATAAAATACACCTGCCTACCGAATTGTGCCTCCTAAATTCGCAAGTTACAACCCTATTGAGCCCGTTCGTTGACCTTCAAGTGCGTTAACGTCAAATAACCAAAATAAACTCTCGCGCATAGCCATTCAGTACATTTTTGCTTGCGCACGCGATGCTGATGCCAGTTCAAATGTAGAATGTACTTTATTCTCTTGGGCATAGATTTTACATTTGTTTGACTGTTTTTGGAGAGTGACACTTCTGTACGTAGTTAGGATTAAAAATGAAATAACGCCATTGAGAATTTTAAAAGCGTCAAATATTTTTTGACTGACGGGCTGATGCGATTTTTTTGGTACACAAGGCTGTTGTTGAACGATAAGTTTACATATTCCCCTTTCTTCGCAGGGTCACGCCCCAGCTGGTGGATGCCTCCTAGCTATGTCATGCGAATACCGCGTGATGATGAGTGGCAAGTACACCATCGGGTTGAACGAGACGGCTCTGGGCATCGTAGCTCCGAACTGGTTCATGCACACCATGACCAACACCATACCACAGAGGGAAGCAGAGCTGGCCCTTACTACTGCTAGGATGTTCTCCGTTGACGAAGCTTTGAAGGTAGAGTGTTCTGTTACGAACTTGTAGCCAAACGGCAAGCGCGTTCAGCAGTCGCTAATGCATTTTCAACTTTATACTCCATCCCATAAAGTTGAAAATCTAGTAAAGACTGCTGAGGGCTACATAAAGTTTTACGCTTCGAGTAAAGCCCTCTAAGCAAGGCCAAAGCCTGCAGGGGTAGCGGGGCTGATCCCATCCTGGGTTCCAAACTATTTGATGATTTTAACACGTAAAAAAAACGCTAATACCAGTTACATTAGATAGATTTTAAACTTGATGACTGTTGGGATTACTGAGGACACAGCGCAGTGGCTGAGCAATTGGACTGTTGCGCTGCGTGTTGTGGGTTCGATTCCAGCACGGAGCAAATATTTGTATGATCTACAAGTAGTTGTTTCGGGTCTGGGCGTTTGTGTTATAATAATTATGTTTGTAAACGCACCGACGATACAGGAAGAAGACATAGCGTGGGGCAAAGTACAAAAAAAAAAAAACTAGACTACCCGACTACCTCATCATCATCATCATCATCATCAGCCGGAAGACGTCCACTGCTGAACATAGGCCTCCCCCGACTACCTACATAAATAAAATTATCTCATAAAATTACAGGTGGGTCTCATTGACGAAACAGCATCAGATAAGGCGGATGCTGTTGCGAAATGCAAGCAGTTCATAAAGAAGTTTGACAGGATCCCGGCTCTAGCCCGGTCTATGACTAAACAGAAGATCAGGCAAGCACCTTTGACGTGGATGGAAGACAACCGTAAACAGGACACACAAGAATTCCTCATGTTCGTAGGACATCCTAAAGTACAGAAGTCATTAGAAATGTACATTCAAGCATTAAAGCAAAAGGCTGCTAAGTGAATATAAGATGAGTATTTTGATGAATGTATTGTTATTTTACTTTTGTAAGTATTTTGTTTATTTGTAGCAGCTAAACTTATCAACTGAAATTATAATTGATGATTCATATTTAACGCAAATTTTTTGCAATGTATACCAACGTATTTTATTTACCCGTTTATAGTAGGTATAAGTATAATAATATGTTTATACAAATGATATTATATTTCTTAACAATTTTATTCGCGTGGTTTTATTTTTAAAACAAAAAGGCTGACGGTATACAATTTATTTTTCTCTCGTACCGCAGGGAGTCCGAATCACCCCCATGTATGCTCCCCAATTTTTTATAGATTTCACGTTAAGTATTGTACACGGTTTTTTTTATTAGTACTTAGTAAAATTTTAAACATTTGAATTAGTAGGGAGGTACCCATATAACACCAAGTAAAAATTTCAAATTGATGCTGTAAATATTGAGAACAATTTAAAAAAAACGTTCTCCTGTAAAATAGGCAAAATGGCGGTTACGATCTTCTTCCTGAAAAGGCTCGATTGAATCTTGTACTAGCAAGACTCAGCATCGCGGCAACGATGAAGTTATACCTAGATGTCTTAAAAAAAAAACAACTTTAAGTTCTAGAGTTTAAAGTGGAAAATCTATAGATTAACCGTAGCTTCAGCGCTGTTGCAGCGCTTAGTCGTAAAGAGAATAGTACTACATACAGGTCGTGAATAATTAATTCGAAAGATAAAGTTTTTATTACCAACCATAAAACAAAAAGAGTCAATTTACCCAGTGTTTTTAACTGTCTATTGTCTTATTAAGAATAGGATGCAGTTTTTGTAAATCAAATCGCAATTTAAAATCTCTAAAGATTGACGTCATGCACTTTTTGACGTCAGTCGCACAATTTGTAATTTAGGGAGCGTGCGATTTGCAATTTCCGCCCTTGCTACTACG
This sequence comes from Agrotis segetum, assembly GCA_036375495.1. Taxonomy (NCBI): domain Eukaryota; kingdom Metazoa; phylum Arthropoda; class Insecta; order Lepidoptera; family Noctuidae; genus Agrotis; species Agrotis segetum. The sequence continues at coordinate 3,396,231 of JAQSVV010000292.1, forward strand.
ATATAATGATTCAATTCGATTGTTTTTCATGAACCGTAGTCATTCGCGCATTTTATGTCATATGGAGTGTTAAGGTTGATTTTCACTTGGGATTCGTCGCATCGCGCTATTGTAGGTAAGCTCTTTAAAGGATATGGAGGAATTCCTATAGATCCTGCAGGCTGCACACACCGCTGGAGGCGTGGTGGAGAGCAGCAGGTGTAGCTTGAGGGCGCTCCGAGCACCGTGTACGAATTTATTCTTAAAATGACCGTATATCAAGGTACATAAGGTCTATATAAAATTGTTGTTTTCAATTGCTCTCCGCCGCGTCACCCAGCGGTGTACGCGCCACAAAGCTACACCCTGGCAAGTTCACGATTATCCATACCATGCAATTTTATAGCTCGCATCCATAGCATGTAGCCACAGCATGCTATTATCCATAAAAAAACAAAGCTTATTAACCTTTAACCAGTGACATGAAAAATTTATAACACTATCAGGGACATGTAGCCTCTCAGGCTACTATTTTCAAAGTTAGTTTTTTGTTAATAAAAAGCAATTCAAATGTTTTAATTTTAGTTCAAAATTTAACCTTGGTAATAATAAAAAAAACATTAATCCATTTTATCAACTTATTCAAGACACTTAAAGAAAAAAACAAGTAACAACATTTTGTGGTACATTTTAGTCTTAATCGTCATGAGGTCCTTATTTTTTCATTTTAGTCGATCTTATAGGAGTAATGCAAAAAATGTTGAACTTTATACTTAAAATCTAGTTTAATAAGAAGCAAAAAAACATATTATTTATTTCCAGAAGTTATAAATAAAAATTCTGACAATGACTCAATTTGGTATAAAATTATAGCAATTTTTGCATAATAGGCGAGTTTATTGCAATCATACGGAATCACAATAACTGACACACGTGTACACTACGCATCTACATGATCCACGTGTACTCGGACGCTGTTTTTCCTACCTTTTTCTGACATTTTGTATTACGACATTCAAAATAAATTGTAATGGTTTGAACACATATTTTGTATGGCAACTATGGGAATGTAGCCTGACAGGCTACGTATGATCTTTTGATACGTATTACTTGCAATTATAAATCCGACGACAAATCTATCGCCTTCCTTGGTTGTTTTACTTCTAAATTAGAAGCTACTTAGACGCAGCAGCGGCATGAAGTTTTAGTGGCCAATCTTAAGTATTTGCAAAACGCGCGTAGCCTGTGAGACTACATGTCACCAGTTAAAGGTTAAACGCATGGCACAGCAGCGCAGTAAAGCATATCTTTGGTGGAAAATAGTATAAAAAAGCTAAGTAGTATTGTAAGTTACAAGTGTTACAACCATACAACATTATCAGATGCTCACATAATAATACCTGTAAAATTTGATTGTTCTCGCATACATTTAGATATGGACATTGCATTCGCAGACGGAAATGCAATGCTTTAAAAAAAAAACCTAATAAATTAGCAAAATGTCAAGGATAACACAAAAACTATATAATAGCGGCACCTACCTGTATTTAAAACATTTGTTACCCAGACTTTTGAATGCATTGTATTACGTCATTTATGCTATCAAGCAATCAAGCAGTATTCTTTATCTTATATTTTAGTACCTACAAAAAATATCTGTTATCATAACATTGCCCATATCTTTTATTACTATATTCAGTATCAAAGGAGAAACAAGTGTGTTGAAGATAATTAAATATTTGTAAAATGTTAAATCTAAGAAAATTATCAAGAACTTTTACAATATGTAGTCGACTTATGTCTTCTTCACAAGCGAAACCCCTCATTGGTGTATCAGTGGATAACGAAGGTATAGCGACCCTGCAGCTACAGAGGACGCCAGTGAACAGCTTCACCCTGGAATTTTTGCAGGAGCTACATGATTCTGTTTGTGAGGTGGAGAAAAATAAGTGCAAAGGTCTGATTTTGACTTCGGTAAGTCTGTTTAACACTTATCAGATATCGTCTATGCTATTTTATATAAGAAATCTCATTGCTGGATTCTACGATTTGCTCTTCGAGAAGGCGGCTTAGAAATTGTCCCATAGTGCAACGCGAGCGTTAGCAAAGTTCAGTCTCATGAGGCGTGAGCACTAGCACTCAGTATTTTACGTGGAGCATCTGGTTATCCTGACCGCCACAACGTGCCACATCCCATGAACCCACCTACCCCTTGAAAAGTCTAATAACAAGACTTGAGATCTGTTATAACTTTCAAAGATCTACAAAAGATAGGCGGGACCAACGCCTTGACGTAATTATGCTTTTTGACATGGGCGTAGCCACGGTGGGGCAGAGTGGGGTGCTTGCCCCACCCTGACTACGATTTGTTAGGGGTCTTATAACCAAAATTTAAAAATGTAGGTACTTATCGAATACAATACCTACTTAGTACCTATCCGTAAGAAACCTCAAACTCGAAAATCGTCAGACGATACAAAAAAAAAAAAAGGTTGCACTCCAGGAGTGCCGGTAGAAGTGAAAACTTTTTTGTTACTATGTTTTATTTTTAATTTGAATGACGTCTTACTCATTTTCGATCAGGGTCACGTGACCCTGACGCGAGTTTTGGTCACGTGACCCTGACGCGAGTTTTAAATTTTTTACCCATTACAGAAAAAGTGTACAACGCCGCTAAAGAAGTTTTCACTTCAAAAAAAATCTAGAATTTTGCCCCACCCTGAGCACATTTATCTAGAATTTTGCCCCACTCTGTGCACATGGCTGGCTACGCCCATGCTTTTCGAGGTACCTACATAAAAATAAAAACCGGCCAAGTGCGTGTCGGGCCACGCACAGTGTAGGGTTCCGTAGTTGCCCATCAAAATACTTATGCGAACTAACTAAACTGATACGCTGAATTTAATTTTAAAAAGAAGAATTTTCAAAATCGGTCCAGGAGTCTTTGAGAAATCGGGGAAAATACATAAGAAAAAAGATTACAAGGAATTTAGAACCTCCTCCTTTTTTTGAATTTAGTTAAAAATAGTTGACGATAAAAACCTACCTATCCCCAAAAAACATACCTATAAAAGCTGTAAAAATAAAGTTGACAAACTTACATTTGCAGTTGTCTCCGATACATTTTGTTTAAGAAAATATGATATCAAGTACATTTTATAAGTTGGTCGACTATTACTCGTAAAGTTGTAAAGCCTACTTAGTCATGATAATTTTCTTTTAAACTTCGTTATATGTACTACTATTGTGAATTTTTTCACACCCCCTAACATAACCGTTTAGCTGGTAGAGGGGGGGGACACTCGAATCGAGCAAAATTTAGCACTTTAAAGCTTAATATTTCACAAACGAATTTTTTTATCAAAAAATTGTTAATGGAAACTATAATTATTTTTTAAAGGCCTATTTAATGATACCCCACACTAAGGGGTACGCGAGAAGAAAAAAATCCTGACTTTACGTGTAAGTACTGGAGGTACCCTAAAAAAAAATATTTTACGAGATTTTATTTTACCACTTTTTCGGCACAACGAATCCGTATATTTACACCAAATTACAGCTCTCTAGTACTGTGCGTCTCTGAGCTAAACTGCGGACAGACGGACGGACGGACGGACATGGCGAAACTATAAGGGTTCCTTGTTGACTACGGAACCCTAAAAATCGGTAGTAGTTAATTAGGTACTGTAATTAATGGTCACCCATCCAAAGGCCGACCTATGCAAGCGCCGCTTGAAGATCGTTTCACTACCATATAATATCTTATCATACAATCAGCACTTATATGACAGTACGATTGATGCAGTGGCTTAGTGGATACTGCGCTGCGGATTGCGGGTTCGATTCCCGCAAGCAAAAAATATGTCTACGAGACAAGTAGGTATTTGTTGCGGTTCTGAGCGTTGTAGGTATGTATATACTTACATAATATAATAATATGTTTGTAAACGCACACGTCTTGAAACCTACATACTAAAATCGCAAGTGTGGGAAAAAGATTAAAACAAAATTATAATTTAAAGATCTCTTAAATGACTATTTGAACGTTTTCAGGAACTGCCTACAGTTTTTTCAGCCGGATTGGATTTATACGAATTCCGTAAACCAAATCCTCAAAGATTATTGCTGTTTCAAGACAGCATTTTTAAAACCGCAATAAAATTATTTGGAACAGATCTCATCACTACAGTTGCAATCAATGTAAGTATTACAAATTATCCTACTACTATTATAAAGGCGAAAGTTTGTAAGTATGGATGTATGGATGTTTGTTACTCTTTCACGCAAAAACCACTAAACCGATTCGGCTAAAATTTGGTACACAGATAGTTTATAACCTGGATTAACACAATGGATAGTTTTTATCCCGATTTTATGTTCCCGTGGGATAGTTTTCGAGTTGTAGCGGGTGAAGCTGCTGGCAACAGCTAGTAATAATATAATACTCCTAATAAGTCCAAACTTGGATTAATTGGATATCAAATCACAAAGCACCTCGTAGGTAGGTAAATTACACGGCGCGCGGTGACGGCATCTAAATATGCAAGTAAATAAACAACTAGGTGAACAAGTACTTACAAAAGTTATTTTCCAAAAGAAAGTACAAAAAAAGCAAAGCGACATGAGACGGCATGGTTGGTGCAGTTGCTGGGCGATTGACTGCTACTGTGCTGCTAGTCAAAATCAAAATCAAAAGTCATTTATTCAAATTAGGCTGATTTATCAGCACTTTTTGAAGGTCAAATTTTACATAAGACAGTCCCCCAAAGCGCCCCCCCTTCGACACTTCCTAGTGTTTTGGCTGGGAAGAAGAAGTGGCGGAACAAACTCCCCAGCAACACATCTGTCTGTACGGTTAGAAGAACCAAGATTTATACAATTTAATTTAATTTAATAGAACATTCACATTATACATCAATCCGAGATTACACCTCAATCGTGACTAGAAGGCACGTAAAGATAAACTAGGACCATCCATCATAGTAAAAAACAACATAAAGAAATTAAATTAAATTACATCAAAACCAAAGATCAGCAAGTCGACCAGACACCACAAGCAGCACCCGTTCACGAGTATAACGCAAAGATCAGCTACTCCCCCACGCCATGTAAGTGGGTAGGAGGCAACCCGACCCTCGACGCTACCGCAAGCAATGTCAACTAAGGGAGCATGACAACTTGCCGACGGTTCCTCAGTCAAAATACACTACTAAAATAAGATTAAAAGTCGTGGTCGCTAGTTTATCATAGTGCAAAACTGTTTGTTAGAAAAATGAAATAAAACATTAAAATGAAAAAAAAAGGAAACTAATCAACTTATTATAAAACAAACACATACATAGAGATAAAATAAAAAACACACAACACAACAAAAAGTATATAGAAAAAAAAAAAAAAAAAAAAAAAACTAAATGACTTAAATAAGTCAAAAAAATAAAAAAAAATAAAAAAAAAACAATTATATGAACTCATATAACCTGTCGGGGGAGAAAAAAAAAAAAAAAAAAAAAAAAAAACTGGAGAAAGAGCATGAACGCAGTCATAATTTCAACCGAGCGACCAACTGCTCTTATCGTCTAGGTAGTCATTTAATGAATAATATGCCTTAGAACAAAGGATGGATTTGATCTTAGATTTAAAGGCATTAAAAGGTAAGTCTAACAAAGATGAAGGCAATTTATTATAAAAAATTATGCCGAGCCCTACAAATGAGCTATGAACTTTATGAAGCCGATGAAAGGGAACACGTAGGTGGTGCTTATTTCTAGTATTAAAATTGTGAATATCACTGTTTTTAGTATATAGATGTAAATTCTGCCTAATATACATAATGTTGGCAAAGATGAATTGAGATGCCACCGTCAGAATGCCAATCTCTTTAAACAAGTCTCTCAGAGAAACCTTAGAACCCAGCTGGTAAATTGCCCGAACAGCTCGTTTTTGCAATACAAATATATTTTGGATGTCAGCGGCTTTTCCCCACAATAAAATTCCGTAGGACATAACACTGTGAAAATAACTAAAATAAACTAGTCGAGCTGTGTCAACGTCCGTGAATTGTCTTACTTTACGGACAGCATAGGCAGCCGAGCTGAGCCTTCCCGCCAAGCTAGTTATATGCGGACCCCATTGAATTTTTGAATCGACTCTAATACCCAGAAACACAGCTGAATCAACAGTTTCAAGCTGTTCATTACTTAGGACAATATTAGGTCCTAGATTTCTAACATTTGGCAAGGCGAACTTTATACATTTAGTTTTTTTGGCGTTAAGAACCAGATTGTTAGTTGTAAACCAATCCGTGACCAATGTTAATGCGGTGTTTACATCGTCAAAATCTTGTCTATTTCTATCTACTTTAAATATAAGAGAAGTGTCATCTGCAAATAATACAACGTCACAAACGCCCTTTAAAAGATATGGCAAGTCATTGATATAGACCAAAAATAAAAACGGACCCAGAATCGAGCCTTGAGGCACACCAAGCTGAAGTCCGAGTTCGATTCCCGCCCGGCACATATCGATTGTGACTACGAACACAATCTAAACTGAAAAATCGGCCTTTTTTAGTATAGGTATCACAGAAAATGAAAGTTTGAAACTCCGTACCCTATACATCGCAGGACTTTCTCATCAGATCGTGACTGTTGAACGTAAATGGCTATTGAAGGACCGCCCTACTCTGGGTGGGAGAACTAATTTGACGATATTACCACGATTAAAAAAAACCGTGGCGTCGCAAGGCTGTGTTAGAGAATAAGCACTACTGCTGGTCTAGATATTTGTGTTTGTAAACGCACCCACGATACAGGACAAAAATGCCAGGCAACAACAAAAATAATCTCACAAATCTATGTAAAAAGGCATTTTCTTTTTGCAGGGTTACGCAGGAGCTGGTGCATGTGCCGTGATAGCCTTCACAAGCGACTATCGCTCAATGACCACTGGTCCTGCCACCATCGGCCTGAACGATACAGCCGTGGGCATCATTCCAGGCATTTGGATTTACGAGCTCATGTCTCGACTCATGGGCCCTAAGAATACGGAATACGCCCTCACCAGTTCTGTCATGTACTCAGCAGAAAAAGCGTTGCAGGTTTGTTTCTTGTAAATGTTAGATTTTTTCTGGGAGAGCTCTTTCAAACCAGAACTTTCAACGTCTTAGAAGATCATTAATATTGAATTGACTGGCCTGTTGGTCTAGTGGTTAGTGACCCTGACTGCCATGCCGGAGGTCGTGGGTTCGATTCCCACCCAGGACAAATGTTTGTGTGATGAGCACGATCATTTGTTCTGTGTCTGGGTGTAATTTATCTATATTATGTATGTATTTAGAAATATATAAGTATGTTTATCAGTTGTCTAGTACCCATAACACAAGCTCTGCTTAGCTTGGGACTAGATGGCGTTGTGTGATAGTTGTGGAATATTATAAAAAAAAAAGAATGCATTGCTATAAGGTTCATGGGTTGGGTTGTAATGTAAAACTGAACAGTTCAGTTCTCAAAAAAAGGAGGTCATGCATTTTTATTTCATTATTCGATACTCTATAAGTTATTTGGAATTTGGTGAACTCTGGGGTGTCAATATGGACTGATTCAATATAAAATGGCAGTTATTAACGATCTACCGTAATGTTGCCGCCAGGTTGCGGCACGATGCTTAGACAAAGATCTCTTCTTGGCCCAAAACTCAACCTTTATAATTTTATATCAATTATTTACAAATAGTTTAGACACACACATACTAAATACCTACTATTGTAACTTTTCAGGTTGGTCTCATTGATGAGGTAGCAACAAACAAAGAGGACGCAATAGAAAAATGTAAAGCCTACATCAAAAGTTACGACCAAATATCTCCGGTGATCCGCGGTGCCACCAAACGATCAATTAGACAACAATACATTACAAAATTGGAAGAGTACCGAAAAAATAGTGCAAAATATAACCTGAATCGAATTGAAAGTACCGAGTTCCAAGATAACATCGAGCAATATATTCAAAGTATTAAAAATAGAAAGGCTGCAAAGCTGTTAAATAAATAGGTAATGCTGAGAAGTGCCAATGAAAATTGTTTTGTTATTTAGTGTAGTATCCAGAGGCCTTACCACGAGCTCTTAATGCGATTCAGTCTAGGCTGTGGGAAAGAGATGGCGCTAGACGACTTGTAAAGCTCTGTCTCTTTCCCACAGCCTAACTACCTCTCACGCTTTAAGGGCCTATCCGCACACAACAGTGCCGGCACGTCCGTACCGTGGCGTGACGTGATCAATGGGGTTATGGGACATCTCGCCCGAACGTGGCTCACAGGCCAGATATACGTTTTTGGCGAAATATCCCTTTAGTATTTAATAGAAGACATCTGGCCCGTTTTACTAAATTGGTCCGGGCGAATATACCCATGCACATTTTAAAAAGGGGATATCTGGCCTGCGGTCCAGTTTTTTTGTGGGCGAGATGTCCCATAATCCGATCAATGTCAGTGAAATATGATAATTATTGTACCATACATTTTGTACGACGCTATCCGTACCGTTCGTACCGTTTGGAGCAAAGAGGAAAATCAGTACGAGCATCCAACAATAACAGTGCTTGTAGTTGTAGCCCACTATCGGCACCGGCATGGCTGAGGATTTTCGGTCATAAAAAGCATTATACCTACGTTAATTTGACTGGCCTGTTGGTCTAGTGGTTAGTGACCCTGACTGCTATGCCGGAGGTCGTGGGTTCGATTCCCACCCAGGACAAACGTTTGTGTGATGAGCACGATCATTTGTTCTGTGTCTGGGTGTAATTTATCTATAATATGTATGTATTTAGAAACATATAAGTATGTTTATCAGTTGTTTAGTACCCATAACACAAGCTCTGCTTAGCTTGGGACTAGATGGCGTTGTGTGATAGTTGTGGAATATTATTATTATATTATTAATTTCATGGGAATAAAGTAGAAATTGCTGATGCAGTAGCCTCAAGCATAGCATACCGCATTTTTGTTACTACGATCATTTTCGAAATTTCCACTTTAATGCCATTAAGTTAATGTCTATAATGCTTTTTATCACCTAAAATCCTCAGCCGGGCCGATGCCGATAGTGCAGATAATGCAGTTCATGTTTCTCATATAGGTAGGTATGCTTGCCGAAAAGCCAAATAGGGTTAATAAAAACAAACAAGTTCCAATAAATAAATAATTTAATGAACTAACACAGTTAACCCTGAAAGTCTTCTCCCAACAAAGCGACGGCATCAGGGTCGACGGTGTCAGTTAGTTCCATGTGCATGTCCGCCCATGCTTCACGCTGGTTATCTATAAAATAGTTGATCTCCAGGATTCTGTCCCTGTTTCGTTTTATTTCATTACTGCAAAAGAAATACATTTTTCATGGTCAGGCATGAAATCAAAGGCCCAAGTCCTTTTATAAATTCATCATTCCAACATGATCCCATTGTCATATTGCTAAAAATTCGTTTTCTGCTAAATTCGTCAGTTGATCATTGGTCGGTCAATGTTCACGTATTACTCGTAATATAGCGTTATGAGAAGGGGTTCTCAGGGATGAATATTAATAGTCACTGGTTTATGATTGTAAAGTTTATTGTAAAGGTACACAGTTACACAGGTTAATTATTGTGAGATTTCGGTAAGATATTTCGAGGACAATTATGTACAAAATGGCTTGGTGCACTCTGCGCGGGAACTAGATTTGAGAGCAATACGCGTAGCGCGCGAGTGGCGGCAGGCGGCGGACTGGCGCGATGGCGCCATGCGCGCGCAGTGGCAGCGCGCGCGTCTCCCGTGTGGGAGAGAGACCGCGATATATATTTTACGTGTCGTATCTTGCCGGAACGCGACCGCGTGTCGACCTTACTGGCCGAGTATCGGGCCTTTGGGTTGCTATATACTCCCCCTCCAGTTCCGGAGAACGTCCTCGCTCCTGAACTGGTATAACAACAGCAGCATTAGCTGGGCGTCCGCGTTTCCGCTTTGGATTAACGGGTTTTGGTATCTGTCCGTTTTGGTCATCGCTACCTCGGTATCGCGTAAGGTCTTCGGAATGATATTTTCCTAAATCTACATTTGGTTGTTCTGTGCTCGCGATGGTGTACGTTGTTGGGCTTACCTTCTTAGTGATTTGGTACGGGCCATCTCGGCGAGGTTAGAACTTAGACGTGAGGTCTTTTGAATCTTTACTCAACAAATGTGACTTCAGTATGACTAAATCACCTACCTCGAATGCGTCAGAAGCTCGGCGAGAAGCGTCGGCGTACTGTTTCGTCTTGTCCTGCTGGATCTCGACGCGCTCCCGAACAGCTGAGAGTGAATGTAGGAAGTTTTCAAGGTAAGGGGTAACTTGTGGGACGAAGTTTTCTTTAGCCCTGATGGCACGAAGGTCGTGAACGACCTCTGTAGGTGACCGCATTTCTCTACCAAAGGTCAAATAAGCCGGTGACTTGCCTGTTGTGCGACACTTTACGCTATTCAGAGCAAAACGAATCACTGGCAACTTCTTTGGCCAAGAGGTGTGGTCATCTTCTACGAGATGGGCCAACATTGCCTTGAGGTCGCGGTTTTTTCGCTCAGCAGGGTTAGCTTGCGGGTGATACAATGGGACAAAATTTTGTTTGATGTCTAAAACTGACATGCACTGTTTCATCACCGCAGAAACGAATTGGACACCGTTGTCTGAAATGATCCTGCGAGGTAAGCCGAACCGCATGAAATATTCCTCAATGAGGACATGAGCACAGGCCTCTGCTGTTGCTTCCTTTAGAGCAAACAGCTCCGTCCATCGGGTAGCAGTGTCTTCAATAAGAAAGACCCACCGCTCCCCCTGGTCTCCTTCAGGCAGTGGACCGAACAAGTCCATGGCCAACACTTCGTTGCGCTGGTTCATAACTGGTGTCTGCAGTAAGCCTGGGGGTTTGGTGTTAGTAGCTTTGTACCTCTGGCAGTGGATGCAGGCTAAAACATAATCAGTGATTATTCTCCGCATCCCTGTAAAATAATATAGCTGTGCTACCTTCTGGTACGTCCGGTCGATGCCTGGATGGCAAGCTGTTTGAGAGTCGTGTAACTCTTTCAAAATAGCTGCAATTTGAGCGGCAGGTATGACTAGTTGAGGGGATTCACTTTCAGAGTCCGGATTGAACCGGTACAGAACTCCTTGATCCATGAGGTAGCCCCTTTCTAACCATCTTTTAGATGCAACCTCATCAGGTCCTTCTAGCTCTTTAATAATCTTATCCAATTCAGGGTCCGAAGTCTGTTCTAGGCGAAGCTGACTAGGTGACTTGGTGGGTAGATCGCAAATCACAGAGCAGACACCGCAACTATCGCTTGTGTCGCTGGAACAAATTGGTCTACTCAGCGTATCGGCAACGACATTCGCCTTCCCTGGGGTATATTGAAATTGGATGTCAAAAGATTGGAGCTTTAGGGCCCAACGGACTAATCTACCTGCTGGAGATTTAAGTGATAACAACCAGCGTAGAGGCTGATGATCACTGCCAATCACAACTGGTTGACCGTCTAGGTAAGGCCGAAAACGCTCTACCGCCCACACTACAGCAAGTGCTTCCCGCTCCGTAGTGGAGTAGTTGCGTTCAGCTGCGTTGAGGAGTCGGCTGGCATACTCGATAGGCCTTTCCAGTTTAGCGTCGTCGCCCTGTAACAAAACTGCGCCTAAGGCGTAGTTACTTGCGTCTGTTCGCAGAATAAAGGGACGACTAATATCTGCTTGTATAAGTATCGGAGCTGTGGTCAGCAGACTCTTAAGCTCATTAAATGCTTGGGTCTGTTCTGAGCCCCAAGACCAGACTTGACTTTTTTTAGTCAGGCGCGTCAAAGGTTCAGCGACTTTTGAAAAGTTTGGTATAAACTTTCTGAACCACGAGCACGTTTGCAGGAAAGTTCTCAGGTGCTTCAGGTTACCTGGGACTTTCATCTCGAGGACAGCACTCACCTTATTTGGGTCGGTGGAAACACCTTTTTGTGTTATGATGTGACCGAGATATTTTACGTTCTCACGGGCAAAAGCGCACTTTTCCCTATTAACATTGAGGTTAAACTCGGTCAAACGTTTAAAAACTGCCTCAAGGTCTTGGAGATGCTGTTGGTATCCCTGAGATATTACCAACAGATCGTCTAAATAAGCTAATAAAGTTACATCTTGTAAAGCAGAGCAGGATCGGAGACGGTCGATAAGACGCTGAAAGGTGGCTGGTGCGTTTCTAAGACCAAAAGGCATTCTCTTAAATCGGTAAGTACCTAGAGGACAGACAAAAGCTGTTTTGTCCCTGTCAGCTTCCCTAACCATAACCTGCCAATAAGAAGATCGAAGGTCTAGCGTGCTCATGTAGCAGTCCCGTTTTGTGCTCTGAAGTAACTCGTCGATGCGTGGCATCGGATATGTGTCAGCTTTGGTGACTGCATTCAAACGCCTGTAGTCGACGCAGAAGCGAATACCACCGTTGGACTTCGGCACCATCAGCGCCGGTGAACACCAAGCTGATTCACATTCTTCAATAATGTCATCTTTTAACATTTTATCTATTTCAGTTTTCATAACCTCCTTTTTTGAAGGATTTAGCCGGTAAGGAGGAGTAGCAATTGGAGGATGCTCACCTGTATCAATTCGGTGTTCTGCATACGGTGTTGGACCTCCCCCTGCTTGAAAAACCCGTGCGTGCCTGGTGAGGACGGCAGCGAGAGCTTGTCTCTCAGCTGGTTTAAGGTGAGTACCTTCATCGTCTCTAAGAATATCTATGGAGGCGCAAGACACGTCACGCGAGATCGGTTCGAATTTCAAGTTATATTTTCTTTTATCAAAGTTACTGAAGTACCAGATTTCTTTGTGAAAATCAATAACTACTCCCGCGGCGGTTATAAAATCGATGCCTAATAATGTTTCGTTATTAGTCGACTCGGGAAAAATTAAAAAAGGTATAGTGATAGCTACCGCTTCCAAGCGCACTTCTAACGTTGTTGTGAGTACATCCATTGAACGGACTACACCGTCAGCAAGCTTAACTTCGCGTGTCGAAGAGCTGAGGGGATGACCCAGACGTAGAAGGAGAGTATATAGCGTATGACCCGCAATGCAATGTTTTGCGGCCGTATCTATTAACGCGGAGCCGTTAAACCCTAAAATGGAGATATTAAAGATTGGCCGTAAATCTCGACCAGTAGAGGGTCCCGAACGATCTATACACAAACATACATCGGTTAGACATAAATGGGCATTACCCTTTACATTAGTACATACAAAATTGCAAGAACATTTTTGTCCATTACCTTCTACATTTTTACATAAAATATTACAAAAACAATTTTGTCCATTCTCCTTTAAATTTTTAGAACAAAAATTGGTAGAAAAGTTTTGACCATTCTCCTTTACATTTTTACAAAAAAAATCGGTAGAACATTTATGATCATTCTCCTTTAAATTATTACAACAAAAATTGGTAGAAAAGTTTTGACCATTCTCCTTTATATTTTTACAAAAAAAATTGGTAGAACGTATTTGGGCATTCTCCTTTATAATATAAAGGAGAATGCCCAAATATTATTATAAGCATGAGCATCGCATGAAATACACTCATTCTTATCTACACATTTTGGAACTATAATATTTGCCCCTTGTTTATTTAAAAAACTACACACATTTTCTTGTGGAATAAAGTCGTTTATATTAGACGAAATAGGATACGAAATCACGTCATCACTGTTGCACTTTAAAAGAATATTATTATTGTTTTTATTAGAGTTAGGCGCGCGAGATTGAACAGAATAAAAACTTTGACCACTAGGTTGTTTATCAGTTTTATCACTCTCACCTGGGGTTTGCAATGCTTGCAACTTACGGCAGTGCTCCTTGGCGTGGCCGAACTTCCTGCAGTAAGCACAGGTAGGCCTCTGCTTCCTTGTTGAGTCCTGTTTTGGTGGAGCAGGCACGGGGGACGCGGCTGGGACAGGCGTCTGGGGTGCGGCTGGAACGGGCGCGGGCGGGGCGGGCGTGCCCTGCGCCGCGGTACCGGCGTTCGCGCCATCGTTGAACGTGCGCGCGGGGGCGCGTCTGTTATCACGAGCGGTATCGCGCGTGGCGGATTGTGTAGCCGGCGTCGATGACGGCTGCGTTCGCCGCTCACTCGCCGTGTGTGTCACATTGTTCTTTTCGTCGAAGCAGTCTTCCACATTCCGTGCCAGGCGGAGTAATTCGGAAAAATTACGACATTCTTCTCTTCGTAACCTTTTACGTATTCTGCTATGGAGCAGTCCGTAGGTCATGTCAATTTGCGCTGATTCTGTTATGTCGCCCTTAGGTAAGCGCGCAAAAAGGGCGCGAATGCGCGCGACGAATATGTCGGTATTTTCTTTGTCCTGCGGCGTGGCAAATATCTCTATGCAATGATATTATAAAGTCATAGATATGTTATCACGAACAAAAGCAGCGGCAAAAAGTGTGCCGAGCACACATACACACTTTTTATTTACACACATTACATTTCACGACAAGTAAAAAGGATAGCTTGATAAAACCTATAGGAAAAAAAGTGACAGCTAGATAAACAAACAGCGCCTCGCGTCATCAATCCCCCCGCACGTCAGCGTCTCCTCTCGCTCACACCCGTGCTCGCACTCTTTCTTTTACGACGCCATATTATAGAAACGTTTATGTTTTATTTGTGAAAATATTAAAGATAAATAGTATATTAACGAATGTTATGTGATTCCTTGACTTTTAGAAGTCTTGCATGTTTAATTTGTACAATATCTCATCACACACGACGGCATTTTCGGTAGTTTTAAGTCACTTTTACTTTTGATTCAGTCTGTGGTACGTGAAGTGCCGCTGGCAACGTCGCACTGAGGTCAAGTTGTGTGAATCAGCCCGATATGAGCGTGTGCGGTTGTGGGCGCTTATTACGTATCTACACCTTTTTCTTATAATATCATTGTCTCTATGTATATACGATGCGGTGGCCGGCGATCACCATAGGCACTTATTAGGTTTTCTTTGGCTTCTCGCCATGATGAAAGGGAGTATTTTATCCCCTGCCACCACGTGGCCGCTTCATCCTTAAATAGGTACGCTAGGCCGCGTAGGATATTCGAGTCCGAAACCTGCGCGCAGTCACTATAAGCCTCTATAGCGTCAATGAATGCTTCAACCGACTCCTTTGGTCGGCCGGAAAATGTAGCTTTGCAGCGGGCTAGGGTGTTGTGCCCTAGTAGCGCGAGTGATTCCGGGGTGGATGCATTCGCCCGCGACACCGAGTTGAGCAACTCCCGGAACGCTTCGGTTTGAGAGCGTTGGAGAGAGGCGATAATCGTCGCCACGTTTTCACTGGAGAACGTAGCGTTTGCATCGGCGCGCGGTGAAGAGAACGCGTCGTCGCCATCTTGGTTGGCGGACGCCGCTGGCGGTGTGTTTGGTCGCGAGAGGCCGGGGAATGCGTCGTTTGCATCATCTCTCCGACTCAAACTAGCCGCTCTGCTCCTGGTCACTGGCATTTTAGTTCGTCACTACAAAACTTTGAATTCTAAGACACTATGCACTAATATTGTCACACGAAAAACACGTTGAGCGCCACATATGAGAAGGGGTTCTCAGGGATGAATATTAATAGTCACTGGTTTATGATTGTAAAGTTTATTGTAAAGGTACACAGTTACACAGGTTAATTATTGTGAGATTTCTGTAAGATATTTCGAGGACAATTATGTACAAAATGGCTTGGTGCACTCTGCGCGGGAACTAGATTTGAGAGCAATACGCGTAGCGCGCGAGTGGCGGCAGGCGGCGGACCAGTACTTATATTAATCTATGCGGCGGACTGGCGCGATGGCGCCATGCGCGCGCAGTGGCAGCGCGCGCGTCTCCCGTGTGGGAGAGAGACCGCGACAAATATTTTACGTGTCGTATCTTGCCGGAACGCGACCGCGTGTCGACCTTACTGGCCGAGTATCGGGCCTTTGGGTTGCTATAGCGTTATGTTTTAATAATATAATTATTTATGTTTGTATTTTCAAAAAATATTTATTATCTAATGTAGTAACGACAGTAGTAACACAGTCTAAAAATCAAATTCATACTGTGGTAGTAAGACTAAGAAGTTCATAAATAGCGAGAAAATTGTTCGAGAATACCACTCTAAACCATTTCTTTCAATGGAGTGTCATTGGTTGACCATTTGGGCATTTGAAAATTTCTGCCATTAAAATAAATTGCCAAACTTGTTAAAATCAACAATTATTATGAAGTCATAGTGATAGACTACGTTATTCTGAGATTCTGACTCTGACTATTGTAATAGCACTTTTTAAAAGAAAAAGGACTTACTCATTAGTTCCCTGCACGAGTTCGTCGCGCCAGCTGTTAGCGCGCGTCGTAAGCTGGTCTTCGCGTCCGTCTATGAACCGCATGTGGTTGTCTGATGATGCAGCCACCAGGTTCATCAACATGTCACGATCCATCATTACCTGTGATTATAGAAGGACTGAGATGACAGCAGACGGAAAATCTAAGCTTGTTTATTCAAAGGGAGTGCCTCGCCGAATAGGCTGCCGGCTCCGGTTGCTGAATAGATTACCGGCGCCCGTAAAATTATACTAAGTTGTCCGAGTCGAGGATGCCAGCAAGTTCCGAGTTGGCAAGATCTAGTTGAGTCTAGGCGAAATTGCGCAGCTTTTTGCGCATTGTCAGCTGGTTCCCATTTTGAGTGCCGGCGCCGTGCCGGCAGCCGTTGTTTTAAATCTCGGCTGCTGACAGTACTTACTACTTACTTACCGCCGGTTCCCAATAGCGATATTTTTGGTAGCCGGCGCTGGCAGCGGAGGCACTTCTTATTGAAATGTGGTTCCCGGATTGCTTGCAGGCATCTAGGCATATCAGGGAACAATCATAGGCCTCACTAGTTTTAGCACAACGAGTGTGATTGGCAGTAAAGACAGAGCGTAGGTTTTAGTTACGAGATCTTCGAAGATAGATTTTTACTTGTTGGTAGATAAAAACCTAGCAGGTGGCCGCCTTGCCAAAAGATCTCCCGATCTCACTGACCTAAGATTCTACATATATTGCAGACATAGAGGGCCATTAGGGTCCGTCCCATTACGACAGGTTGTTTTATAAGAACAATAGAACTTCAGAAAAGGCCATATAAGTAAATTGTATTCGGCAAAAATTCTGAGCCGACGAAATCTTCACCATCAGTTTGGTGAAAATTTTGCTTAGCATGGTTCAATATGTTCCCTTCTGAAAGCCAAGACATATAAATTGACTTACGTCGTAGAGTTCTTGCGAAGCGTCCATAAGCATGGCCTTGTTGCCGAGATGCTTGGACAGGATCTCGAACTGACGCATCGAAAATACTCCTTCGTGTTCACGCCACGCTCCGAAGGCATTTCGGGATACTTCCAGTAGCTTAGTAACTTTTTCTGTCATATTCACTGAGAATTGGACGCGAGAATCCTGTTTGGAAAATACGATAGAACTGATTTTTATCAAAAGGTATACGGGTTTTTCGGTAATTCGGCATTTCAAACTTCCGTGTTACAGCTTCAAATGGCCAACACGGGTTTTGATTTATTTTACGAAATAATTAAGAATATCATAATTATTCTCAGATCCGAGATAATTTTTATTTTTTTAACTATACACTATACGACTTTCTGTGAAGAAAACCGGACAGTTACTACACTTAACACATTATTAAACATATTTAAAAACATCATTTCACCACGAACTCCTATCATTCTGCTTTTTACTAACTTGCCTTAAAATGGCCATAAAATGTTATAGATGCACTTGTACATTTATACAAGGACAGATCTGAGTGAAGTGAGATTTACAAACCTCGCACTGCTCAAACAAATGCATCTCGATAGTCATGAGCTCCTTCCACATGTCGTACAACAGTTCATGGAAAATTTCCCCCGAGTCCATCAACATCTGCTCTATTTCTTCTAAAGATATCTGCTTCGCTTTGTACTGAGAGCTCATATCGTTCACTTGGTCCATTATCGGTTTCTTCTTGGTTTCAAATTCTTCTACCACTCTAATTATTTTTATGAATAACATTAAATGAATTAAGTTTTCGCTTGTAACACATACTTATTCAGGCATCATGACCATCCACATCCTCCACAACTCAAACTCACCCACCCCCGCGTATAGGCCACTTTTTTTCAGAGGAATTATTCAAATCGGAGCTTTGGGGAATCATTCAGGCAGTGTGTTGCCCTGCTGATTAATTATTCATACAATTACGAAAATGTTGAATAGAGGTTACTCCTTTATTTCGTGTGCGGGCCAGAGGTGTGCAAAACTACCTAATTGACCTGTCCAGGATAGTGTAAAAGTGTGGCTAAGTTGAGAAGTACCTCAAGACAATAGCTGCAACTGACAGCACATGATAGTGTAAAAGTGTGGCAACAATAAAGATACATACTTTTTACTTTCGCGACACTGTCAGCCAAAGCATTGTCCACAAGATCTTTGAACAACTTGATCTCATTCTGTCTATCGTTGTAAGCTTCCTGGGCAAACTCTACTAGTTGTGCCATCGTTTCCACATAGTTTTCTTTGTACCTGTAGGTAATGATGATGATTGTTATTGATAAGAAAACTTCACGGATGGTAAAATATCAAGATGCTGATGCTGTAAAGGATGCTGTATTGTGTGTGCAATTCAATTTCATTATCATTTGCAGGAAGACGTCCACTTTTTAACAAAAGCCTACCACTAGGTGGAATGACGAGATAGTGTGAGTCGCGGGCACCGATGGAATTAGAATATTAATCATTCGGCATGGCGTCTAAGGTAGTCTTTGTTCGATTGGTTGGAAATTACTTTTTTGAATTCGCCATTACCAACAATCGCCGTTAACCTGCTAAGGCTGAAGTAGGAAGCTGCTATAACATCACTTACTGTTCGTAAAATCCCATAAGTTCACCACCGAAACTGAGTAGAGTCAAACCATCGGGATCTTTCTCGAACATGCTTTCTAAAAGTTCAGGTCCGCTGAGGTATTCCACGAAAGACATCGCGTAGAACTTCACCTTCGTGTCATAATCTACTTTGGCTAATCTTGCAGCTTCCGTTTTCTCGTCTGCTTCATCCATTTTTCGTATGAGACCTCTGAAATTTGTAAATACCGATCCCTATTTTAAAATTTCTGAAGGGATGATTACAGCTTTTCCAGTAATATCTGCAAGGACCTGTTACCTGAACATAGCTATCCCATTTTCTCTCTCATCATCCGTAACAATTTTATAGTCGAGATAAGTGACTCTTTTAAGAGCTCCTCTGAGGAATTGATAGGACATGGGATCATCACAGCATGGATTACCTTTGAAGCTTACTGAGCGCAGCATTCGAAATCTACGGAGATACGCCATCTGGGGAGGATAATTATGTTTCTTTATTTATCTTTAGGTTCGTGTTTGACCACTATTTCGCCTGATGGTAAAGCGAAGATGTGGTCGCAGTGAAGCACGCTTGTCTAGAAGTAACTTATTCACGTTGAATTAAAGACCCCAGACTAAATACATACGTAATTACAATAATGTCGTCAAGAACATTCTATAGAGAAAGAAAAATATCCTACAGGTCTAGTGGGCAGAAGCGTTATACTTCCGATCATGGTTTTGTTTCACTTTCTGAACCGGAAAAGTGTAATTGGTCCACTGGAGAGTTTCTCAATCCCAGCACGGTTGCTGGTAGCTTGAAGATCGAGCTATGCTTAACTTTTTTTTCTGTAAAAGAAATTAAATTTTTAGTTAGTTGCCAACCTCCTTATAATCTTCTATCTTATTATCTCCAATACTGAATACAAGAAGTTTCTCCAAAGTGTCCAGGTTTTCCAATTTTCGTATTTTGTTATGAAATAATGTTAATATCTCTATATTAACTAAGTTCTCCAAATTTTCTATTTTCTCTATTTTATTGAACGACAAGTCTAGTTCATTGAGTCCTGTCAGTTGTTCCAAGTTTTCAATTTTCTCGATCAAATTGTGGGCTAAAGTTAGTTTAGTCAAAGATTTTAGCATCCAAAGGTGGTCTATTCGCAGAATCTTTTGGAACTCTAATCTAACTTCTACCGCCTCGTCCAGATGTACACCTTCCTCAGCGAAAAGCCTTCCAGCCTCTTCAGTTGGACCTAGTATTCAAAAATTATTGTTTTAGATATCAACACACTCGTTTCAACTAAAGCGCAGGCCAGAGACGTAAGACGAGGACACGTTCCGGACAGGCGCAGGCGCATAAACGTGTACTAGTGTGCAATTACAGTGGCAGCGGGGCGGGCAGCGGAATCCGCTGGCGGGTAACAATATAGACACAACGTTTTTGACTGAGGTGCACCAAGTGCGGGCGGGGCGGGCGGTTTGAGCGGAAGTCTAGTCTATTTCGTGACCCGCCACCCGCTCCCACTGTAATTGCACACTGAGCGTTGCGCCCGCGCCGACTCTTCTGTATGTTTTGCTTCGCGACGACACGCTTCTATATACATTTTGTATGAAAGGGACGCTATAGAGACAAAATATGTCCGCGCCCTGTCTGCGAGTTGCGTCTTTTCTGTGTCCAGCGCCTTACATAAGTACAGACGCCGACGATCTCTAAGTTTTAAAAAGATTTTCAACTTTATCACTAAAAGAAAAACGTGCATGTTCGATTATGAAGATTTCACAGATTGGGATAGGCTGCTTGCTGGCGTCTGTACCTGGTAGCTCAAAGATTAGGTAAGTAGAGTTAAAACTTCCAATTAGATTAAGAAGGGAAAGAATACAATTACTATATTAATTTAATCAATGATTTAGTACCAACCGTTTTCTAAAATACATCTTATGAGCATAGCGTTATCTATAACACCCGGTTCTATATCGGGGTGAATGACGAGGATATTTAGGTTTCGCTTCTGTGCGACCTGAGTTTGTGACATTGTAAACGATTGATTGAATACTTTATTCACTTTTCAGACAGAACAATATTTATTAAGCTTTTAGTCTTGCAGTCAATTTCCACAGTAAACAAATATTTTTGTTAGTGACGTTGCTATGGTTACATTTTTTTTTATTTTTCTCAGAATGTTATGAAATCGGCCAGTCAGCACCAGTCAGAGATACTTTCAGTCGGAGGTTCATTGAAATTAGTTCAAAGTTCTTTGTTAAGTTACAGCTTGGTTGGGTACCTAGTCTGTGCTTGGGATTCAGTTTTATTCTTGATGTCTCCGGGGTAAATTCTCACGCTCCAAAGCAAGATTGGAAATTTAAAAATGACGAATTTTACCGCCAATAAAAGTACGTTCGTTCAGGAACAAGCATAATATTTTTCCAAGTTACCAAAGTAGTTTTACATTATAAGTAACGAGATCACAAGAAAAATCAAATGCAATTCCAATGAAATAAATTAAGTTTTTGATTAGTCAAATGCAAAAAAAAGGAAAAATTCTGTGAGTGGTTTTGAGAAAGTTTTTTTTTATTTCTGAACGAATGTTTGTTATACTCTTGACAGCTGCGCGTATTTTTTATCTGTGAGTTGCGTTTTTGGTGACAAGTGAAATCGGTGAAATCATTTTGATAAATACTTGATTAAATTCCAAAGATGTCTTTCTTTGGTGTAGGAAATCCTTTTTCTACGCCAGTGGGTCAAAAAATAGGTAAGAATGCAATAGATATGTTGAAAATTATCATTAGTCTTTAGGATAACAAAATACCGTACCCTATGTTCCATTTCTTTTTGTTGCGTACTATAAGATCTAAATTTCTCTTTGTTGTGGTGTCACGGTAACTAAATGTTGAGCAATTTTATTGATACTACTTCGGGTATACTACTGTGGTTATATTTTTTTTGTGCGCCTTGTTTTAAGAAGTAGGTGTTAATTACTTTGACCCTTTTATTATGTGATGTATGTACTGAAAATATTATTCCAGAACAAGCTACAGATGGATCCTTACCGTCGGAAAACTGGGCTCTTAATATGGAAATATGTGATATTGTGAACAGCAGCACGGACGGACCTAAAGATGCTATTAAGGCTATCAGAAAAAGGTTGACACAGAGTGCTGGAAAGAATTACACAATTGTCATGTACACTCTTACTGTTCTTGAAACCTGTGTGAAAAACTGTGGAAAGTCTTTTCATGTTCTGGCTTGCAACAAGGAATTCATATCAGAATTGGTAAGTAATTTTCAGCATTCTTTTGTAAAGTAGCATTTATTTTTATCATTATTACAATCAGCAGTAGTCATCAAAACAAGGGAAATACAAAATATATTGCCTTATCATTAAATCTGTTAGTGCCATTGTATGTATGTGATAACTGTTACTGAGATAATAAATCCTAGAAGTTTACCCAAGGCAGGGCGAGAGGGACTGTCAGACTTCTACTGACTAAAATTCACAGTAAAAAATTCTGAATACCAATTATACATAGATTGTGAAACTATCAATTAACACAACATTAAAACTTCATCTGTATTAACACAATATCAGGTACACAAGACGACACTAAACCTAATGATATAACAAAAATGTTATCTACTCTTATGAGTCACTTGCTCATCTCATAACTCAGTCTAATAGTTCAACTGATAGTAACATATCTCTTGAAGGTGTATCTGTAGTCTTGTTTTGATATGATTTTGATCCAAGACATAATAGGAAACACAGTGTCTGTATTTTGATAGCAGCAAAACAACAGCTACATTTTTGAGAAATCAAGTTTTATAATAATTCTTTTCTAATTAAAACATCTATTATTATTGATACACATTATTGTTACAAAATCACAATCTTATTCTAACCCAGTTAGGTAATTCATTTCATCACTACTGCTCTCAAAACTGTAGAGGAAAACATTGTGACGATACCAGCATGACATAGAATCATAAATTCAAAGAAATGCAACTTCTACCAACCCACACTGTACCCACATAGATGATTATAGCCCATGCTCTCCAACAGATAGGAGGTCTATGTTTCAGCAGTGGGAATATTACAGGCTGATTATTTCCCAATATAAATCACTGAGAAAACTAGTTTTATTTTACTGAACCCACCAATAAAAACCACATATTATTAAACTTTTCATGTCATTTTCCCAGACATGTATTGTACATAATATATGTGAGTTATTTGACAAGTAAATAAACATATATAAATTAGTATTCATATGGTATTCTACTGTGTTTCCTTTTCATTACTCATTAGCTTGGTATGATTCATAGTCCCTTACCTGTTTTGTATGCATATGGTGTGGTTACAATGTTATACAACAGATGAGTAGACTGCATTTGTTATAACATTATGGTTTATGTTATAAACTAGCAGTTCCTCAAAGTTCCGGCCACATAGCTTGGTTCCTATTGATTGTAACATTTTTTCACATTTGAACCAGTAGTTCCTGAGATTAGCCCCTTCAACTAAACAAACTCTTTAGCATAATAATATTATAGCGTTTAGGCGCGATTGGTCCAATTCGGGGTTCAAAAAAAGTTCCAATTCGCAGTTGGTTCAATTTGCGGTTTTCCAATTCGCAGTTGGTCAAATTCGCGGTTGGTCTAATTCGCGAATGGTCCAATTCGCGATTGGTCCAATTTGCGATTGGTTCAATTCGCGATTGGTCCAATTCGAGGTTTAGATGTATTTTGTTTACTAAACATACGAGTAGGCATCCATGTAAAAACAATGAAGCTAAGGCCCAGTTTGAATAGCTACATATTTTTTAACCATTCTTTAAAAAGGAATTTTAACTAAATTGGTTTTGATTGAAACTGTTTGGTTGTTATATTAGACTAGCACCACGGTAATAATATCTAACAGTATTTGATCTTCATACAAACGGACGAAACGCGAGCTATACCACGTGACTCGATGTCGGGGCGCGCTCGGGGCGCTGACAGTCACGGCCGTACCGTAGTGATGAACGGACGGTGTGTTGTTTTTTTAACAAAATCAGTTCATGGACATAATTTAATATGACGAGTAGGAAATATTGTGCTGTTTTTGGGTGTATGAATTCGTCAATAACGTATCCAGTCATAAGTTTTTTTTTAAATACCTGTAAACTCTGAAAAGTACTGACTATAAAATAATTATACTTAAGTACTAGTAGCTGGCAGGTAGGTACATAATTTGTGACTTTTTAATGGATAAATATTTTCTATTATCTAACGAAAAAAAGGGTATTTGAATTAATAAATACAGTGGATATACTAAAGGAAAGTTACTGAAACGAATGAAATAGGTAAGTTATAGACAGTTCTGAATGAATCATGATACGGTAGGTACTTACGCTTGTGTTAAAATCCTTCCTATTCAATATACAAAGTATTTTATTTGTTTACTGATATAAGAAAAGTATATTTACAATCACAAAACTAAATAGATACAGAAAGTAGGCAAATGTAATTAAAATGCTAGAGACGGGCGTCGGATCGAACAGCCCTAGCGCATGTTTACGTACCGCGCGGCTGTAGGTATTTATTTCTATCATGCGGCCGAGATCCACTACTGTAGATATTTATACTGTGCTAGCACTACGCCCGCGACTTCGTCCGCGTGATTTTCGAACGTTGCCTTTGTGAATTTCTAGTCCCGGTCACCCTCTATACGAGATTTAAAAAACCTGTTTGATAATGTGATCATTAAATTGTGATCTCGATTTTATTAATGTTAATTTAAGAGCCTTGTTTTTTGTTTAGAGAGGATTTCACAATATTTATTTTAAAAACTATTTTTTTTTATTGTGTCATATTTTTGTAGCAGCTCAGTATGGGTGTACCATATACTACACATACACATCTACTTGCCCTTTGGAGAATGTAGACATGCTGCTTAAAAATGTAAAAAAATGGTCCCCTAAGTCTATAACTGGGACATTTTCAAATGCTTAAATAAAAACACCATTTTTTTTTTTCTTCAAAGTCGAATGTGTCACATTATGAATGTGCATAATATTATAAACTAGTTTAATTAACACATGTCTATGCGCGATACCTACCCACTTATATGGGAACAGTAATAAATATAACACAATATAAAAAAATGCCTTTGAAAACAATATAGCACTTACTTCTTTAAAAAAAAATCGGTTCTCATTGTCTATGTAAATGGTGATAGCATAATATTTTATTTTTCTTTTTTTTTTTGTGCAGGTAAAACTTATTGGACCCAAGAATGATCCTCCAACAGTTGTTCAAGAGAAAGTTCTCAGCCTCATCCAGTGTTGGGCTGATGCTTTCCAGAACCAGCCAGATTTACAGGTAAAATAATTTGCCTAGATCCTCTAGTCTACATTATTACATTCAACAAAAAAAGTTGCTATAGTGGGTATGTCTGTACGAGATAACTTCCGAATGGCTGCATCAAATTGGATCACACTTTTTTTAATTGTGTTCGTTTTTCGGTTTATGTGTAAGTTTTCGGAAAATCCACCGGGTAGCTCGATAATTTGAACCCGTAAGAAACCGGGAGGGCAGTCAGTTGATTTTTTTAATGACGCGATGACGGCTCGATTAGCGCAGTATCTGAGCAATTAGACTACTGTGCTGCTTGTCGCGGGTTCGATTCCCGCACGGATAAATCTGTGCATAATCTAGTAGTCAAGTCTGACCCACGATACAGAAGAAATTCCTAGAATGAGGAAATAATAAACAAAAAAAAAACGCGTGCACTAGATACCGTCTTGCCGTTCTATTACACACGTACACATGTCTACACATCAAGCTGTACAAAACCAATTCAATCTGACCGTTTAATGTACTGAAAGAACATACAAAGCGAGATCACGATAAATTGGTTTTGTATAGCTTGATGCGTAGCCGTGTGTACTTACATAGTTCTTTAAATATTGAGAAGGTCATAACTTTCAATTGCTTCGCCAATTCAGCTTCAATTGTATAGTCACCAGTTGTGTATGAACATAACAATTTAATAGCAAAACTATTGCGCCGGGGAGATTGTTTTGCCGCTTTTTCTTTCCGAAAGTGTTCACGGTTGATGTAGATACAGACGGTTCTGTTAATTTTACTATCTTACAAAAATTATAAATGCGAAAGTTTATGAGGATGGATAGATATTTGTTACTCTTTCACGCAAAAACTACTCAACAGATTTGTATACCTACAATTTGGTACGACACATCATCATCATCATCAGCCGGAAGACGTCCACTGCTGAACATAGGCCTCCCCCTTAGACCGCCACGCCGAATGACAATTCGCCACTTGCATCCATCGGTTGCCATATTTGGTACACAAATAGTTGAAAACCTAGGTTCTAGATTAACACATAAGATAGTTTTTATCCTGGTTTTATGTTCCTGTGGGATAATACTCCAGTTGTTGCAGGCGAAGCCTCTGGCAACAGCTAGTTGATTACATAATTTAGTAGGCATTTTAATGCGAGAGCAATTAATGACGGTGACAGTATATTTCCTCATTATCTCATCATCGGATCTTTCTACGCGTATTCTATTACACTTGGGGTTAGCGTAAAACGTTTTCCTCTTTCATTCATCCATGTCGCAGAAAACAGTGTCAATTATGACCTCTTCCTCTCTATCTTTCAACATCCGTACTCATCACTCTTAGTTTTACATGGGAGTCATTCCTCCTCATTAAATGTAAATACCAAGACAGACGACTCCCTTATTTTTATTCTGTAAATCTTTTATTACATAAAACAAAAAATAATTTTAATGTAGCTAAGTTATTATGAATAGTATGATACTTATTCCATCAAAAAATAACGCGAACGTATTTCGATCAATTATATATTCTGCCATCCTTCATTTATTTGGTCTCATGATATCAGAAATAGCATTTCAGCGGATTGATTTGTCCTCGTACTATAAAATCAGCCGGCTCTTGTTTTGGCTGTGTAAGTATAATCCATAAGAGGAAGTACAAAATATTTTCCTTATAAAAATCGAAATAGAAATCTGCGAGCAATAAACTCATCTAGCTAGACAGTTTCCCGATCGGAAATATCTCAGCATTATCCAAAATAAAAATAAACGAGGGAGGTTTACAGCTTCTTCAAGATTTTGGTCGTAGCGGTGAGCGGTGCGTATAAGACATTAATTACTTGAAAGTACGCGAGTTCGTCACAGGCTACGCCTCGTGGCGTTTTTCAAACATTTCTCATCTGATCTTTCGCTCGCCTCTCCACGCTAAACCACCGCCCACAGCGGCAAGGTCGTGTTAAATGCTCACCCATCCAAAAACAGACCTCACTCAGAGTTCCTACCATCTGACAGTAAGGTAACTCCACCACCGGCTCAATGGTCAATTCAAATTACGTGCACTATTATATAGAATCGTGAAAGATCCTTTGATTATCTTCATGGTTTTGTGACACCTCATCACTACAAGCTTCCGCGCCGTAGTTGCTCTAATGGGAAAAGATTTGAATTATGTTTTCGTTCCCGATTGAACAACTCGTCAAAATTTTGACAAATTGCTCGAACGGGAATAAATAATTGCTCTGAAAATAGCTTCAAAATACCTCTGTATTCTGTACTCATCAATTTAGTGATTTTAGAAAAATATCAGCATTAAAACTATTACTCATTATAAATAATTATAGACTACTTTTAAACATCGTTGTGCTGACGATAGAAACCTTTCTACATTTTGTCTTTTCTTCCGTCGAAAACAGTCATTTCTATGGCGATGCAGGGTTTTTAATGAGACAATAATTTCTCAAATGTATTGCCGTGTTGCTGCACACGTGCCACTCAACTTTCTAGTAGACAGACTTCACGAAGGTCTGATATCAAGTGACCTTTAGGAAATCCGCTGGCCATGACACATCATCGGCTATTTAATACAAGGCTCACCTCCTCTTTTGAACGTTTCCTCAGTTCAATGTCCCTAAAAACATGTAATATTACACCACTATCTACAGCTTAAACCATAATCCAATTAATAGTTCTGCTACAACTCATGTATTTAGTGATAGTACTATTATTTAGCAAGTATAACATGGTCCGGTTGGGGTACTGTGGTCACGTACTATAGCAAGTATAAAAAAGTACGGTGGAAGGAAAGAAGGTGTGACTGCGGAGCCCCAGCACAAGCGAGGGCCCACCTCCTCACTTGTGCTTTGAGTAACTCCACCTGCACTCTAAGGGACTTGTCCGAGGCCACCACCAATGCCGTAAATGTGGCAGAGTTTTGGTCGAAGCTCATATATCTAAACCTAGAGAATCATCGACGGTCGATAGGTCGCGGGACTTATTCCATCACCGTGACCCCGGAACATAAAGGGCTATTGAAGGGCACCTTGGATTTTAGTCAGTACAAGTCTGACAGTAGGGGGTGGGAGGACTCTTTTGATGATTTTACCACGATAAAAAAAAGAGAATCATCGACACGACGAAGAAGAAGAGTGATAGTACTAGGGAATGTGCCTTTAGGTGATAATATCATCAAATGAGTCCTCCCGCCCTGGGTGGAGTGCAAGGACTTTCAGACTCGTGATAAAATAAACGGTGTTCCTTTAATTGTTCTTTGTGTGGACGTTTCGCGACCACTAGGAAATGCGCCTATTTCGAACGGTTTTCGACAATTGATTACTCACTGCATCCTGTATACAAGCCTGGATTTTTGTCGCAGAATTAAAATGGGATATTATTCATAACATTTAATCCAGTCTTCGTGGCGGAACGTCAAAATTTTAATTTATTTTTGTATCAGATATATTTAAGGCATCGCGTGAATTAATCCGATTACTGGATACGATAGCACGAGTTATTTTAATAACTGTCATGAAATATTGCATTATTTGTTGTAAAGTTGTCTCGTAATAAGTACATTTTATGAATATCGTTACGTGTAAAATGCATTACTGTTCAGCTGCATTGTTTCGTTAGGCGAATAGTTGTTGAATTGAAGATTACATAGAGACAATCCTTGGAAACTATCGGTGTTTGTTAGTGAATCTGACGGGAGGATGAACTGTATGAAATACTGATATTGGCTTATTTGATCATAATCATCATCATCAGCCGGAAGACGTTCACTAGCTGAAAAACGGCCTTCGACAATCCGTCACTTGCATCCATCAGTTGCCCACGACTTTTACGATGTCTTCTGTCCACCTTCCAACAAGGTGAACAGAAGACTTCCAACAAGGTGGAAGAAGCCTGCTCCTACGCGGCTATTTCTTATAGTTTAAAATTAGTTATATTTTACAATGTCATTATCTTATAAAAGTTTTTAAAGGGTTAGACTGGTAATGCCAGCGCTACGCTAATGAAAAAATGATTTTGATCGTCAGAAAAGGATTAAAATCATTCACAAAATGCCAAAAATGTTCACATTGACAAGAAATCTACATACATGGGGTGGGGATGTATGATGAACATCCCATGGAAAGATAGTAATACGATTTTGTAACTGGCCTACTTGAAATTAAGTAAATGATTTTGATATTTTCTGTTCGAGTGAATGACAATTATAATTTACGTGGTAAAATCATCAAATGAGTTCTCCCACCACGGGCAGGGCGGGACTGTCAGACTTGTACTCACTAAAATCCACGGTGCCCTTCAATAGCCCTTTATGTACCGGGGTCATATTAATGAGATAAGTCCCGCGACCCTTGCAGGCTTTGGCCTTCTAGAGGGGGGCCCCGTCGTATCCATGCTAAACCTGTTCATTGTTCCAGGGTGTCGTCCAAATATATTCTGAGCTGAGAACCAAAGGTGTTGAGTTCCCCATGACAGATTTAGATGCAATGGCGCCTATATTCACACCGCAGAGGGTATGTATATCGTTCAGTGGATCTTATCACCACAATACTATCTATTATCTATTGTTTATCAGGCTTTTGCACATTGTCACAGCCATTTTCATAATCCGACCGATAACTAAAATAAAATGAGTCAATCGGAAACAAAATCAGTTATATCGGGTAAAAACTTTAGTCGTTGAACTGAGAATTGTTTCTGAATATTATCAGTGATTATTGAATGGTCAAGGTACTCTACGGGAATTTTGTGATAAAACACTTTTTTGACGGTCTAAAGGTAATGTGAAGTAGTTTAATATGTATGAATTTTTATCCTACTATGTTAGATTATATCATTTAGCTACCCATTTACCGCGTTTGTGCGCCTAGTATTGTGTTACCTATGTACTGTGTACGTTTTAATATTATATACTTATCGCTCACAGCATTTGTTTACCAACTACTGAAATAGAAATGATAGATAATGTTGTTTTTAGAAGTAGTCTTGTACATAATTATTATCTTTAAGATTTTCATGATTGTATGACTGTCGGATATCGCAATAAGTAAACTAAATACCGACTAATAGAAAGTTCTTAATAGATCGAAAATGCGTTTTGTGACTCTACAGTTTGCAGTTTTTCCAATCACCTGCAAAATGTTTTTTTATTCCCATACAATAATCGATATTTTATAATATCAATATATTATATAGAGTAAGTCATTTAGTATCATAGGTAAAGGAAAAAAAGCAAGGTTGGGATCCGGGATATCAGTTTTTCCCCAATTTTTAAGTTGTATGTAGATGCTAAAGTCGATTTGCGAATTAAATCAGTAGTATCGTCTAAATAATACAAAATTAGTGGCGGGCTACCTTGATGCTTTCACCTTCAATATTAATATTTATTATGTTTTTACATAAAAACCACCTCGTCATAATTATTATTTTTGGGCGATCAGATATGGGTTTGATAAGTAACTAGCCTAACTAGAAATGCTCAAACCAGTTCGTTTTCATGAAGAGTTTTGTTTTAGTGCATTGAAAAAAAATGTCCATGTAGTTTCCTGCCCGTTGTTTCCAAAGAATTTACGCTTTACAATATAACTACAGTTCACAGTTATTATGTCTTGTGACTGGGAATGTAACTCCATTCCCAGTTTTTTTGGTCATTTGACAGTTCAAAAGTTCCTGTAAAGGTTTTCTTGAAATAAATGTTTTAATGAGTTAAATTGTGCAGAGTGTGCCGGACGGTGGTGACACAATGATTGGCTCCCCTCAACGATCAGCTATGCCGCAGACCTCGCCCAGCCGCCCTACGCAGGAGCAGAACCTTGCCACTGTAAGTACCATTAACTATTATTGTATACTTTTGTTAGTAGTGTATTTTTTGTCCCATTGCTGCATAAAGGCCTCACCTGTTTCCTTCTTAACCTTTGGGCAAACATTTTTGACAGTTGCTGGCCATATTTCATCAGGCGTCCAGTGAGTGACGATCTTTGCCCACCTCTTGGTATGTTCTTGGTAGTCGTTCCGCCAACCTCGTCAATCCCTGGTATCATCTGTAAACGCATGAGTGAATTGCGGCCATCACTCTTATTAAAGTAGAAAATAATTATGTTGCGTACTACGTCTTATATTTTAAGACTCTCATTAATCTTTTGAACCGGAACACAGTAATACTGCTGTAATAAATAGGTATGATAGTATTACAACGTTTTATGTACAAACTGACATGACCGTTGTTGCAAATTCACGAAGTGAATCACTTTTAGAAATTCGTTTTAATTTTTCCATGGGGAAGCCCCGTCAAAGCTAATTGTAGATGGCGCCACCACAGCTAAGTCCTAATCCTACCAGTGAGGTAGTAAACGTAACGTCACCATGAGAGGTTAGAAATGGAAGGACGAATTCGCCGCGGCAGGTAAGATCCTCGGTGGCTCTGTTGGAAATGAGCATCGGATGTACTGAATCCGAAGGCCGTAGGTTCGAATCCTGCCCGCGGATCGAATTTTTCCTTTCCTAAGAAAATCTTTGAGGTAGTACTATTTTGAAGTATCTATAAGATTTGACCAATGACGATGCTTGGAACAAGCTATACTAGCACCATTAGTTCCCCAGTTGCCATCCCCAATGTATTGTATTTGTGAGAGCAGTGGTGGCCCAGTGCCAGTGGTAACAGCCCCGACTAACGAATTGTAGGTCGTGTGCTCAAACCCAGCCGGGCACATAACTTTGTGTCATTTATTTCATCACCATTGCTCTCAAAACGGTGAAGGAAAACATCGTGTGGAAACCGGCATGTTTTAGAACAAAAAATGTGACATCCACCAACTCGCACTGGGCCCGCGTGGTGGATTATGGGCCACACCCTCTCACAGAGAGGAAGCCTGTGTCCCAGCAGTGGGAACATTTACAGGCTGCTGATGATGATGATCATTGTATTACTATAGATTTAAAACAGGCTATAGATTAAAACATCTGACGGTTAATATGCGCCATCACTCGTGGCAACTTTTGAATTTATAATGTAGTGATAAAACGATTATAATGATATTCAATTAGTCTGGCTGATAATATCTTTGTTTATATTAATTTAAATATGAATTTAATATCTCAAACTTGAGTATTGTTTGTAAATTGTATTAAATACAAGTATCGTCTAAATTGACTCCTCGTTTTATAATCAATCAAGTCTTTTGTTTTCAATGTCTGGTAATGTGGTCATGACTTTGAAACAATTTATGTTGTTTTGCTGATAAAGTTGATAATATTTGGATGCGAAAACGATTTCTTTAAGCTAATAGTAATTGAGAGAACAGAAGAAAAGATTCATCATGTTCTCAGGATGTCAGCTGATAAAAGCTATAATGACGTCACTGATAATTATAATCATAATAAACCTGAAGAGTTATTTTGAACGCACTAATATGTGGCAACACCTGTTGTATTTGAGTTTTTTTTTCTCATTTTAGAGCCGAATTTTTGAGGAAGGTTATGGGTTATCACTTTATTGGAGTGGTTAAATCAATTCAATTCAATTCTTCATTGCATTCACATGTGTATTAAAAGTTCTTAAAATTAAAGTAAGTTCACATGGACCCAACAGGCACGGACGGGCACAGCAATTCAATAAAATGTTAGCAGTAGCATTAAAATAATCAATAGTAATTAATTCATTAATTTAATAACAGAATAATGTCACATGTAATAAAAGAAATAAAATTAATAAGTCACTAAGAATAAAATTAAATAACATCAAATTCTTGTCATATACATAATAAAAATTAAATAATACATCAATAACTGTTAAATAAATAATATTTAGGTTCGGAATGTCATCATCAATCAACAAATGGGTCCTCTTGTGTAGAGCGGAACTGACTGTTCCTGGGTCACGGTGCTCTTTAAAGTCAGTACCGCGACCCTTCCTCCTGCATCTTACTTGCCTTTTGCGTACACAGTGATAATGCATCCTCGGGGTAAGGAGACAAAGCTTTGTATTACAGTGATACCTGGACAACTGAGACCTGAAAAGACTGGCTTATTATTTTGGTTTCAGTTACCTAGTCTATCAGATATTCAAGTACAAATAATAATTATTATTATTTAAAATATAGTCTCAGTAAAAAAGGTAAAATACACACTGTCTCAATTATAGAAGTAGGATTGTGACGATAAAGATCGAAATAGTTATCTTAGTTATAGGGGTTTATTTTGTCCCACGAATAGAGGTATATCGGGCCTAAAGTTTTGGGATCTCAGCATGCGTTACACATAAAGAGGTTCCTCACTTATCCAAGTCCCATGTCCCACTTAACCAGGTTTCACTGAATTATACAGGGTGATTTTTAATTAATGTGACAAAATGAAATGCGATCATAGTCAATTTAAACTGTTTTTCTAAAATCTGAATCGTTAAAAAAATTATGCGATCATCGTTTTCAAAAGGTCCATTGATGTTATTTTCTTTATTCAAGTACGAATATTATTGGTATTCCAGCATTTAATATGAAAAATAAATAAACAGAAATTAAATGTTGGAATAACGATAATTCGTATCAAATAAAGTTAATAACATCAATGTATCTTTTGACAAAGATAATCGCGTATTTTTTTTATCGCTTCAGATTTTAGAAAAAACAGTTTATGACTATGTTACTGTAAAATGTAAATAAAGCTCCCAGCTCATTTTGTCGCATTAATTCAAATTCACCCTGTATTTATTTTTGTTTGACCCTAAAACATGTTCTGGTTTCCAGGTGACATTGTCAGAGAGTCAGACCAACAAGCTACGTGCTGACCTGGCGCTGGTAGACAGCAACATGAACGTGATGAATGACATGCTCAACGAGCTGACTGCCCAGTCCCATACTGAACATCATCATTGTGATATCGAACTGCTCAATGTAAGTACTATTTTTATTGTAACACTGATATTAAAGTATAGTCTTAAGTAGTGGCTAACTCCGGCTTTGCACGGGTTTTCGACTTTCCTGGTGGATTTTCTAAAAACTCCTAGTCTATTCCTAGTAATAACATCATCATCATCCGGAAGACGACCACTGCTGAACATAGGCCACTCTCTTAGAGCTAGAAAAAATGAAAACGAAAAATAAAATTATCTTATTTAGGTTTTCGCTTTACGTTCGAATGATACGCGCACAATGTAAAGATATTTCAAATAGGCACAATGTTTCTGTTCTATTTTTAAGTTGATTTTGTTGTTGTGTTATGAATGAAAAATATCTATGTTTCTGAAAAGAATTTTCCTTCTGAATATTTAGTGATAATGTGAGGGGTGCCACTTTCATTCAAGTAAAAACTAAAACACCAAAATAATATCCGTTTTCACCTAGATAATATAGTCGCTAAATAGTAGGTCTTAGTAAAAAATGAATTCATTAAATCTAGAATATTACAGTGCAGTTCAAGAGCTAAAAATTAGTGACAAATTGCCAGGCATATTTTCGGGGTTACAGAAATGCCCCGCTTGGGCAGACCACCGCCGTGTCCTCACGGAGGCGAAAGGCGGAGACCTCTCGCTCACGGCATTGGCCGCGGCCATGCTGCGGGGCGAGACGGAGTGGGATGCGGTCGCCTCCTTCTGCGAAGCAGTAATGCTAGCGAAAAAGGAGGCGCGCTGTGAGAGAGAGGACAGCGTCCTCCCTTCGCCCCAACCGCAGTGGTAGACGCTCACCATAGGCGCGGGTATGCGGGCGGCGAGTAATGGGCAACTCGATGCCCGACCATGGACCCGACCCCGGATCGACGGCGCGTTGTGTTCCACACTCGCCTCAAAGAGCGTCAGCAAAAGCCTGCCGGGTCGCGGGACTTAATCCATTACCGTGACCCTAGAATGTAAAGGGCTAATGAAGGACACCGTGGATTTTAGACAGTACAAGTCTGACAGTCCCTCCCGCCCTGCCATGTGTGGGAGGACTTATTTAATGATATTACCACGCTATAAAAAAGGCATATTTTCGGGACAAATTATCAAATAAATATTTGTACTTCTCATTGAAATTTTTCAATTAAAATGTCGCACAAGGAAACCTTTTGTTGTCTGTTTTTATTAAAATGTAAATAACATGCCAATGACAGATAAAGTTATCAACCGTTCATTGATGTCAAGGTTTAAAAAAGGAGTTCGTAACAGTAGTGTATTGAGTTCAGAGACTGCACGTTTTTGTTTATTGATTTCTTTTTATCGTAACCGACAAACGAGAATACGAAAAAAGTATTTTTATTAGCTTAATCATCACTTAGTTATACCACTCCCTCTCTCAGAGAGGAGGCCTGTGTCCCAGCAGTGGGAACATTATTAGGCTGATAATGATGACGATGATGAATTAACAAATAACAAAATCAACATAAAAATGAATTTAGGTTGCTTGAGTTTCTTATACCTTAAGGCCAGGTTCCAGTACAGTACGCAGCTATGAGCGCACTACCTCAGCCCCCGCAAAGGGGCGGGGCAAGTCGACAGCGGTGCGGGCGGGAGGGACCGTGTGTGTATATGCCACAGCGTAGCGTAATGCAGTTAGTCAATTACGTTCGAGTGTGTCTGGATTAGATTTTCGTAAAATGATAGTCGAGATAGTTTTGATTTGACAAAGTGCATACAATGGAGTGCTTTCTTAGGCAGCAGTATATTTGATATGTGCCGAGTTTGGGCTCGTTTTGTTATGATGACATCTTACCTCCGGACTTGATGGAGTAGAGGTACTGTACCTCAACCATGAGTTTTTTTTTACGTTTACGGTACAGTAAACGTAAAACAATTTGTATGAGAATCTGTACAGCGCCTCTATTGAGTAGTAGCGGAACTAAAATCCGTACCATGAGTT
This sequence comes from Agrotis segetum, assembly GCA_036375495.1. Lineage (NCBI taxonomy): Eukaryota > Metazoa > Arthropoda > Insecta > Lepidoptera > Noctuidae > Agrotis > Agrotis segetum. The sequence goes on from JAQSVV010000292.1 coordinate 3,432,303, forward strand.
GAAAACTAAAATTTCTTTACCACATTTGTTTCAGTTTACCGTAGAGAGTTTAGTTTACGTAGCGTTTTGCATACAAATCGGTACCATGAGTCACTGATTTGATAGATGTCACAGTAAATTACTGTACCTACTGTGGTTACTTCTCTCACCGATATTTTTATTGTGAGAAGTATTTTTTATTGTTTTTCGTTTATTAAAAATGTCTGAGCGACAATATTTCACTTGGAGGATGTTTGCCGAAGGCCAAGCGGCAGATGAAAACAGATTTTATAGAGGACACGATCCGAATATGCAAAAGCAAGTTGTAATGGACGGACCGGGATTCCGACAGCGCGTCCACTACAGGGACGTATTGTTGTGTACACGTGCCTTGCCTTCGCTGGTGACGCATGCATCCACGCACCCCTGAATGCGTACGTTTTTGGAAAATTACGGAAATACAATATACCACGGACAACGGAAATAATAAAAAACACCAATTTGAAGAGTTCACTTTGAAGGCTCGGCTGCGACTGAACGCAGTGCCGGCGGTCGTAGTGTCGTACCGCCTTTTATACCGCCCGTCCTTACCATAAAGAGACACACGTATTTTGAGCCCGTTTTTCCTTGTGATTTTTACTAAGACCGAGGCCTTCGTAGCCTTTATTTTCTTATTAATTTAAACCTTAAAACTATGTATTGTACCTTTCTAGATTCCTTATTAAGTCTATTTGTATATAAAACAAACAAAATGTACCTATGTCTAAATACAAAAAATCCTAGAACATAAACTACAAAAATTACACAGGAACAAAAGTTTGATTATACAAAAAGTACAATAACTTAAAAACTACTGATCCGATTTACATGAAACAACTTGTGCAATCACTTTTATAATAAAACACACCCCTTTTAAATAATTTAATTGAAAAATAACCATAAACAAAAAAGTCACTTTTCAACTTACGTAATTATTGAAGAAATTCTAAATTATTTACAATTTCCCTTTTCAAACAACCGGTGACGTTTGTCCGGCCACAGAATATTATAATAGTACCTAAAGGTACAGAAGCATTACTCCCAAAAAGAAAACAGACAAATAATGTAAAATCTATGCACGAGAGAATAGAGTCCATTTTTACTTGCACCCGTATCGCCTACCTACTTTTATAATAGCCTAAACTTCCCGTGCGCAAGCAAAAATGAACTGAATAGTGACGCGCGAGAGTTCATTTTAGTTTATCTGACGCCAACGACATTAAAAGGTTACTGTCGGTCAAGCTCAATAGGGTTGCGACTCGCGAGTTTGGGCACAGTTAGGTAGGAATACGTATTTAATGCATTGTTTAATTACATTATTAAACATAAATATATATCACTCCTCATTACCTCCTTATGTTCCTCAAGGAATTTTGTTTTTATCATCAGCCTATATCTTTTTCTGTTTCGTCATCGATTACTTCATATTCATATCGATTGGTAGCACAGAATGTTAACAGTAGGTACCTACGGCACTTTACGTGAGGAATAATATATAAACAGTGACTTTTTAGTCGCCTTACAACGGCAGCCCAGTTCATGTATCCAATGACTAAAACACGTTTCTAATATAAAATATGTAATTAAGAGATTTCAAAATTTAAAAATAAAATAAAATAAAACCTGCGGTCTTTGTTTACATCAAATATCAAAGATTTTAAAACGTTGTCAGAAACAAAAAGGGTAGTTCCGTTTCAATCCGTTCTGGGCAAGCTGTAGTCATCACTTTAAAGATCGATTGTTATCGTTTACGGCAAAATAGGTAACTAGTCCTTATCATTTCATTCACTTCATTGTCACAGGCCCCGTGTTGCGTGTCTTTGTAGGTAAGTAGGTAAAAAAGTCGCGAAGAGAATTACGATCGCTGACCTTGAATGCGTAGTGTAGCCATTTTCTGAGTTTGAACGTGTCTAAACAATAACGTAAACATCTTCCTACTTTCTACCGATCATAATTCATCCTACTCTTAGGTGCACACAATTCAGCTTAGGTGAGTGAGAGTGATGTCAGGTTTGATATTCGTCTATTTTATTTATCTTGGTCGTCTTGTAGGCCAAATTTGTAACCTACCTAATCATGCTTAACTGATCATGATTACTAGCAGGTACTTGATTGACATTAATAAGCACGCCACAAGCAGGTAGATAGTTTTTTGATCATTATTAAATGTGTACTACATGGATAAATATTAACTTTTTTTCTTACCTTTCGAAATCACGCGGTAGTGTGTGAAACGTGAGGCTCCTATCACTGTCATTATTTAAACAACCAAACGTTAAGCAGTATTTTTTTTTCTTCATCATATATATACTTTTTTAAACTTATGCGTAAATACAACCTAACACCATACTTAAATATTATTTAAGTAAGCGCGTGCTTAGTGGGTGGCGCGCGGCAACCGACTAAATGGCCACTAACGAAGTGGCCCCCGCCAATGCTTGCAGTTTTATACCTACACTGCGGAGTGAGGCCAACGGCGGTTACACCCGTTTCTAATTTTTAAAAATTTTCAATATCTTCTAAATATTACTATATATGCTATGTTTTTGTTTGTTATAAGTATTTTAAAATTGATTGTAGAAATTTAATAAAAGGATAAATCTATTTTTAGCTTGTTTTTTATTGATATTGTAATTACAAGTTTACAGAAATTGTAGGTTTGTGGATTCGCCTTGTGCCTTAACAATTTTATGTAACTTAATCTTACCTCCGGACTTGAAGGAGTGACCTGAAGGTCTACATCGGTGACTGCCACTGGAACTCGGCGACGGATCGAACAAGATCTCATCATTACTAACAAAACAAGCCCAAACTCGGCACATCTATTTCAATCCGTCGCCGAGTTCCAGTGACAGTCACCGATGTAGACCTTCAGGTCACTCCCTCAAGTCCGGAGGTAAGATCTCATCGTAACTAACAAAACGAGCCCAAACTCGGCACATCTAGTTCAATCCGTTGCCGAGTTCCAGTTGCAGTCACCGATGTAGACCTTCAGGTCTCTCCATCAAGTCCGGAGGTAAGGTCTCATCATAACTAACAAAAAGAGCCCAAACTCGGCACATCTAGTTCAATCCGTCGCCGAGTTCCAGTGGCAGTGACCGATGTAGACCTTCAGGTCACTCCATCAAGTTCGCATCCTAGCTAAAAAATAAGTGGTCCATAAAAAAAATTACATCGTTTCAAAATTAGATCACTCGACTATTTTATTCTATTCCCGCAACTAACACGTAATCGCTTGTGTGTGTGACTTTGTTTCCATGTAGTAGTTCAGTTCTATGCCTGCTTACGTAACCGCGCGGGGGGAATTTTTGCGCAGCAACGACGTACGTCCTTCCTCTATCACGCCTCGGCGGGTACTGGCGAGCGCCCGGCGAGCGAAATAATGCCAATATTTTGGGTATTTTATTTCTTGGAGAAAAATTATCACGAAATTTTAAAATCTGCTTTTACCATGCACTTCTAAATAATGAGCTGTTTTTATTTATATAAGTTTCATATAAATTCATTGTGAAATCTCTAAGCAGTGGATGTTTGAAAATTGTGATTTAGTGTCATGTTTGAGATTTTTTTCTATCGAGCCAATTATTCCAATTCGTGTTTCTATCTTTACCATTCACTCGAGGATATGTTCAACTTTAATATTATGATTTTTATTTATTAAAAATATCATTGTTAATGAGACTTTCAGACGTTTGAAAATCTTAAAAATTACTGAAAGCCCGCCTTAAATTAAAGTTCACACAACATCTGTATAAGGTTTATATTTTTTCATACGTCTTAATTAGCTGTTTTCTAATTTCGTCATCTTTATATTTTTTTTGCGTGTGTCAAGTTCGGTAATTATCACGTGGGATTGTTCGAGAAAATATCCTATATTAGATTAAGATCCAAAATATGAACCATGTATTATACCAAATTACATCCAAAAAGTGTAAAACTAACTGTATAAAACTTCCACTTCCATTATTATTTTGATCATTTTTGCACAATCTATCCCTACCGCTCTTTTCATCTCAGAAAATAAAATTATCCTTCTAGCAATTTCCTACTATTAAATATTTTCTCTCTCTTACAGGAGCTAGCAGACACCCTCCGCGCGATGCAGAGCCGCGTGGCCGAGCTGATCGGTCGTCTGGCGGGAGAGTCCCCGCTCACGGCCGACCTGCTGCTGGCCAACGACCGACTGAACAACCTGCTGCTCAGACACTCACGGTTCATCAACAACAGGTGGGTGGACAGACTGACCTTGTGGACGACAAGTTAGGGTTGAACCACATGTGGCAGCACGGAATCGCCTTTTTCCGTCGCCCTTTCTCTCTCTGTCGTTTAGAACTGCCATTTGCTAGACCGAGACAATGCGATAGCACGCGGCCGCATCGACGATTCCACCGCGTGCTATCGCATTATTCTTTCTGTCTCGGTCTATCAAATGGCAGTTCTAAGCGACAGAAAGAGAAAGGGCGACGGAAAAAAGACGATTCCGTGCTGCCAGATGTAGGTCAACCCTTATGAGTGACTCGCCTCGTAAATGTACTATGTACAGTCACGAGCAATAAATGTAAACACTTAACAAAATTCAAATGCAATTTACTCGTAAAATACTAGTTTTCACTTTGAAATTAGACCTATTTCGAAATAGTATGGCTTCCAAAATATATGTATATCTAATGAAAAAGCAAAAGTTTAATCAATATGGTAGCAGAACATCGCTTTTGAATACTGCTTAGTTTATACATACTATTGCTTGTAACTGTACTTCATGGACTATGCCCGGGTCGACTCGGCGCGTTGACCTCTTGCTTTTTAAAGACCTTTTGCTTCTTTATAAGCGTGTTAAAATCATCAAATGAGTTCTCCCACCCAGGGGCGGTATTACAACGTCTTGATACCAGGCTTGTTCCAGTGAGTGAACGAGATGGCGCTAGATTAATTGTATGGCTCTGTCACTTTCACTCGCCGAAACAAGACTGGTTTTAAGACATAATACCGCCTCAGGACAGGAGGAACTGTCAGACTTGTGCTAACTATAATCCACTGTGTCCTTCAATAGCCCTTTACGTTCCGGTGCTACGGTAGCTCGTTAGTCCCTCGACCACGGCAGGTTTTGGACCTCTTAGGGGGTCTCCGTTATATTGCTTACAGCTCTTTGAGGTGTGCGTGGAACGCGCCGTCGAACCGGGCATGGTCCAAGCGAGACGCCCATTACTCGCCGTCCGTATGCCCGCGCCTACGATGGCCGACAATCGTTTTGCGACGTCCGTTGCCATGGGCATCTCTCACTGCGACTACGGTGTTGAAGACCGAGCTGAACAATTCTTACATCGTTTCTTACGTTTGTTTAGGAATGCCGCAACTGGTGTAGCTACTCCATCCGCTATCTTAGGTGCGGCCATGGGAGTACCTGGAACGAATGCTCCTACCTCGCGTGAGTATAATATTTTTTACTTACATAAGTTTTTTTTTTTGTCACAGCATGCATTTTTACCAAACGCTTTCGTCAACCCCAAAGAATTACTACCTACTTTATTTTAATTTTTTTACTTACAGCTTTTATAGGTATGTTTTTTGGGGATAGGTAGGTTTTTATCGTCAACTATTTTTAACTAAATTCAAAAAAAGGAGGAGGTTCTAAATTCATTGTAATCTTTTTTCTTATGTATTTTCCCCGATTTCTCAAAGACTCCTGGACCGATTTTGAAAATTCTTCTTTTTATAATTAAATTCAGCGAATCAGTTTAGTTAGTTCACATAAGTATTTTGATGGGCAACTACGGAACCCTACACTGTGCGTGCCCCGACACGCACTTGGCCGGTTTTTATTTATCTTTTACTGGCCACGTGTTTTGTAATTTTTTTTTGTTATTCATTTCACTGAAGTTTTACTATCTAACCTATTATGAACCCATAGTTATTAAATATGCTTGACCTTCCTGTTGCTGTGTTGTTTAAATGTTGATTTTCTAGTTTTTAGTCAAATGTGTGTAACAATATTGCTAACATCATTTCAGCAAAGAAACCGGAAGACGATGCCTTGATTGATCTCAGCGATGATGTACCTGATATTGCTAAATTGAGTAAGTAAACAGAACACCCCAATAGGGGACCCAAATAGGGTCATGTTGGATAAATACTTGACTGGCCTGTTGGTCTAGTGGTTAGTGACCCTGACTGCTATGCCGGAGGTCGTGGGTTTGATTCCCACCCAGGACAAATGTTTGTGTGATGAGCACGATCATTTGTTCTGTGTCTGGGTGTAATTTATCTATAATATGTATGTATTTAGAAATATATAAGTATGTTTATCAGTTGTCTAGTACCCATAATACAAGCTCTGCTTAGCTTGGGACTAGATGGCGTTGTGTGATAGTTTGTGGAATATTATATTATATTATACTATATTTAAAGATTTAGGCCCGTATTACAGAACGAAACTCAAGCTATTTCTATTTAAATCTAGATTTCAACCAATCAAATGCCTTGAATATAGTTTTAAGTAATACTTGAGTATTGAGCGATGTTCTGTACGAGTCTAAGAGAAGATGAAGAGAAAATTTCAGCAGCGAGTAGGATTTGAACCCGCGTCTTTTGTAAATAATATATTTTTATATATATATATATATACAGGGTGAATTTTTCAAGTGGGCGTGGATGGCTATTTTCGAAACTATGAGGAATATCGAAAAACGTTGAAAGGAGTCTCGAGGCCGATTTTGACGAAAACTAAAACTGCATCATTGGATTTTAGAAAAATCAATCATCCTAGCCAGGAATCGAACCCGCTGATTTTGGAAAAAAAATCACACCTTGTATTATTACACTATTCGATAGTGTTGCTAATAAGGATCAAATTCTGGGAAGTGATTATGTACGGCAAACTTAAGGAAAACGTATAATTACAAAAAAACTAATCAACCATCAAGGCAATATGGGTTTTTGAAACATAAATTACCATTTCTTCTTTAAAATAATAATGTTATATTTTTTAGTTCAACTCTATAATTTCGTATTGCTAAGTACAGCGGGATTGTTGAGATGTCAAATCCAGTTAAACATTGAAATATTTAAATTTTATTAATTTCGAATAAATTATGGCTCAGTAGAAGTAAAGTAACATGGAAAAATAGCAATTTCATAAAAATCTGCTATTTCGTTAAGTTTGCCGTATATGATTACTTCCCAGAATTTGATCCTTATCAGCAACACTATCGAATGGTGTAATAATACAGGTTGCGTTTTTTTTTACAAAATCAGCGGTTTCGATTCCTGGCTAGGATAATTGATTTTTCTAAAATCCAATGATACAGTTTTAGTTTCCGTCAAAATCGGCCTCGAGACTCCTTTCAACGTTTTTCGATATTCCTCATAGTTTCGAAAATAGCCACCCACGCCCACTTGAAAAATTCACCCTGTATATATATTTTATATAATAGTTTATTTACCAAAAAAAGGTTTTTTTTTAGCGATCAGTGGCATTGAAGTTAAAATCTCTCTCTATCTTTGTCTATCAGTCTGCCAATCAATCTTTGTATTTTTCAAAAAGTGTAAGAAATGGTTTTTTATTTTGTTTGATTATTATTTAAACTATATAAATATGAAATATTAAATTAAAAATAAAACTAAACTATTATAGAGCATCGAAAAATTCATCCTCAACGCTGTCAGCTGGTAATGTGCCCAAGAAACTGGCGGCGTTGCCTCTGAATAGCAATACTTAGCCTCTGGCCAAGGTAAAAGCCAGCTCTTGGGTCACGGGAAGCGTCAACAAGTATTTGTTTTGGAAATAAACAATAGTTTCTTTACTATCCAAACATTTTTTTACCGACCTTACAGAAATGTCTCTTTTTGACAGATATTATGACAATGTGGCGCGTAGACCGCCCTATTATTAGTTAAAATATTTAGTAGTATATATTAACATATTTTTGTATGTATCTAGCTGTGAAAGACGCTCAACCGAACAAGTCTCCGGGCAGCTCTAAGGACGAGTTTGATATGTTTGCACAGTCGCGAAATGTCACCTATGAGACCTCCAAGACTGGGTAAGTGATGTAATATCTTAACCATTCTGTTCAGCGGATCTAAACGTCTAATGGCCACTTTAAAAATTATCATATCAGCCCGGGATTACCCACAGCTGGTTATATGGGCTTCCCTCTTTTTTTTGCCATGTCTTTCGAATCTGTGCGTTTCTCAACCATCTATATCTCGCGATCTACTTTAACAACGATGCGATAAAATACGTAATATACAATATTCTATTCTATTGTTCAAGCAATGGAGTAATTAAAAGAAAACTACATTGCTAAAGTGGCGACTTTAGGCCCGCTGTCTTATTCTCAGAAAACCTTTTTATATTTGAGACTCGTGTGTAATAAATACGTATAGGTCAAGGGTTTTGGGTATTGAACTGACTAGTTATTTGTATAGACAGATCCAAGACCCGTTAATTTCTACCCTTTAATTGGATTTTTTAAAAAAACATGCGAAACTTGTTAAAAAATCAGGCACAGTAACAGAACATTGTAGGTTTAGTACAAAATTAAAAATGTAATCTAAAATGTTTAATTGAAGTGGTAGCAGTTACGCGGACAACATGGAGGAACAGGCGTCGACCGGCCTCGCGTCCGCCGCCAGCCTGCGGGCCACGGCCGGACAACCACTGGTATGTACACCACACGATAGTACCTCACCAACAAATATGACACAATGAAGTTTAGAAAGACCGTTACTTCGACATTAGGAACAAAAAAAACTTGAGAGGTGTCAAGGGACACCCGGATGGAACAAAGTTACTGTATACACTCAAGAAAAATGATCGTCGCGACTCCACTCCACTCCACTCTTTGAGCTCTAGCACCCTTTCGCAACGCGCGATAAGGAACTTTTCCAAAAAGTGTCGTGACAACTTTTCGTAAGAATTTTTTCCGTCTAGCCCCCTTTCACAACGCGCGATAAGGAACTTCGTTCCAAAAACAAAGTCGTTATTAAGTTGCTGGATACACTAGGGAACATTTTGTCCCCAAACATGATGCGCAACACTCCATAAACATGAAGCTACAACGTTGCATAGTGTACCGCAACATGACCGGCAACGTTGTACGTGATGCGGGGCATGTTGCTTGCTCGTGCCTCGAGAGTGAGCGCCCGGCAGCACCGCTTATCAATCACTTAGATTTTTAAAGCCACGGATACACTAGGGGACATTTTGTCCCGCAACATGACGCGCAACACAAAATATACGTAACGCTGCAACGTTGCATAGTGTCCCGCAACATGACCCACAACATTCTACGTGACGCGGGGCATGTTGCATGCTCCCGCTTCCCAAATTTCTATAAACACTGACAAGTGTGGTCGACAAAATGTTCCGCGACATGTATGTCGGCACATTCCACGTAGTTGTTCAGGAACATGTTCCGCAACATGTTGCTCCATTTGTCCCCTAGTGTATCCGTGGCTTGACTCTTCTTGTCCTAATGTTCCGCATTAACTGTCTCGGGACATGTTGCGCAACATGTTTCTTCATTTGCGCCCTTGTGTATCCCTGAAGAAGTGTGTGAAGTTATTTGCACATATTCTCATTATAAACCCTATGATATTAATTTTCTTTACAAATTCGCGATTTGAGTCACAATTTTTTATACGAACTATTGTGATTACAAAATATCGTAAGGAAATCTAGAAGTTCTAAAACCATATATTGAAGACATGTGACATCTACCTACCCGCACTTGTGGATTATAGCCACTCCCTCTCACAGAGAGGACGGCATTGTCCCAGCAGTGGGAACATTATTATAATAGTCTGCTTATGTTGCAAAGCTGATGCTTTCTAAACCTCGTTGTGCCATATTTATTCACAGTTTTGAATTTTTCACTGTCGTGTTATATCGTTGTGATGTTGAGTGCATTTTTGTTGTAACTAACCAATTTTGTATATTTTTTCGTTTTTTTTTTTGGGTGCCTTGAAATTGCTTCAGCTCCCTCATTTGCTTATAAATTATGCGCTTATAATTACAAAAACAGTAAAAAAAACTTAACGAAACCGCAAGGTGCAGTTAAGCAGACAACAAACTCCTAAGTTGATCTGGGGGGGTATTACAACGTCTTAAAACCAGGCTTGTTCCAGTGAGTGAACGAGATGGCGCTATACGACTTGTATAGCTCTGTCACTTTCACTCGCCGGAACAAGCCTGGTTTTAAGACGTTGTAATACCCCGTCTGGGGGCGTATCATGACGTTTTAAAGCGAGAGTAGATCCAGCGTGGGAAAGAGACAGAGCTATACAAGTCGACTAGCGCCATCTCGTTCACTCAGTGAAACTAATTTAGTTTTAAGACGTCATTATCACCTGGGTTTTGGAAACGGCGACTACAAAATAGTTATTAAGTTTTGTATATAGGGCTGGGATTGTAGCATTTTTTTTTCAATAATTGAAAAGTGCCTAAATAGTACTCTAAAACTATGTCAATCTTCATCGAAAACATGATGACGTAATGGTAATTTCTCCATCTCCCTCACACTTAATGAGAAAAAAAAGATAGCACTAAAATGTCACCTCGATACAATGTGATACTGTAAAATTCTTAATATTATAAAACAATTTCTATTACTTTCAAGTTTTTTATACCTTATAATTTAATTTCCTTTTATAATTTTATTGTTTGTTTCGTCTTTTGTTGTATATAACAATTATTTTATGTTAACGTTTCTGGAACATTCGACAGCCGACGGGCATGGATCAGAGGGAGATCGATGAGATAGCCGCTTGGTTAGAGCAGGAGAAGGTGTGTTTTATGTTTATTTATTATTTTTATTTTGTTTATATTTTGCACGTAAGTATATTGTAAATACGCCTCATTTTCACGTGAACGAGATTTTAATACACCATGCATTAGAAAGGTGATCTAACTGAATAGTATTGCAATCGCCAAAAAAGAATCAGTCGTCGTAAACAAAGTGAAACTTAAAATATTTAGGGCACCTGTTTTTAGCGTTATTAAATCAAATCATTTCATTAAAGCTACGACGGTGACGTCACGTCACGTCTTTACCACAAGTATAAAACAATATTTTGATTTTAATTTCAATGCAAAATTAGGGATGGCTTTCACAGTGAACTTTTAGCACATTATGGCCCATTGCAGCACAAATCACTCAACACATTTTATGCTAGATGTAAAGCAAGGGTTGCCTCACCACAAACTCAGCCTTGCCATGTAAAAATAAAATACGCTCTCTGACAACACACAATATAACTTTTCAATAGACTGAAAGGTTTACAGCCAAGACCCTTTGCAGTATGTCAGGGCACTGTAAAAAATAATTCAATTTAATACAAAAAAAAAAAATAACTTTCTTAACTTTTGTAATCAACAGGCTGCATCAGATGCTACCGGCGCTCAAGAAAGTGTGACCAGCAGTGACTTCGACAAGTTCCTCGCCGAGCGAGCCGCGGCCGCGGACAGTCTCCCCCCCGCGCCCCCCTCCACTCTGGGCTCCCCCGCGCCCCCCCTCCCCGCCGCCCTCACCCCCCGCCACCGTCAGATCAACAAGGACAACGACCACGACTCCATGTTCGCGCTCTGAGTCCCCCCCGCACCCCACACCCGCCTGGTTTATCGTCATTATACTTTTCTAGAACCATAGATATTATAGAATCTGGGCGCTAGCTGACTCAGCTTCAATTCATTGACTAGTCCTACACGGTGCAAGAACTTCAAGTATTTAGTAAATCAAAGGCCACAGTAACGGGAAAAGACGCTAATGGATTTTTTTGTAAGAACATTTAAAGACTATTCTCGCGAAAATCAACGGGAAATGCCGTTACTGTGGCCCAGCTATAACATATGCAAGTCTTCCCAACTTTGGTGGTAATAATTTGAAATCAATTTATTTTCAGACGGTTTAAATGTTCCCACTTACACAAGATTGTCTATGTTAAAAAAGATAACAGCGACTAATCTTTGTATTAATTGTAGAAATTCATATTACTAAATACTTGAAAAACAACTAAGATGAGTTTATAAAAAGTATCGTAAACTTATACAAGACCACAGCCCCTATAACCAGCCTTATCAATACTCTGAATTAAAATAGAAACACTTAGCAATATACCTATATAAAAGCGTTAATGTGATTATTTAAACGGTTTTTTCGACACACTATTAGTTTGGCACACCGCAATGTGTTACTTTTTCACACAATATATCATGTAAAATGTGTGACGATAAATCGCTAAGTGTGAGCGCCTGTCTACCAATATACGAGTAGCCATAAAACCTTGTGTTGCATCGTTTTAAACAACGCGATGATTTCTCGTTATATATCGCCAATACTTCACATGTATTCGATATGCCGTTTGGTGCCTGGCTTTTATAGTTGTTATTGAAATATTTTAAGCTGACTAATCGACTTCCAACTTCTTACTAATAACTAAATTTAAGAAAATCTTAATATATTCGTTATTGTTCGAGATCAGTAACACCTAGAACATAGAAATAATCGTCTTCTTCAACTTAAAATACTTCAATGTGTATTGATTTTGTAACAGCGTGGTATATACAATGTTAAGTACATAACTACGGCGCGTCATTGACTATGTATTACTCTAGAATAAGATTACATTAGGTAGATTTCTTTAATATATAACTTATTATGTAGACTTCACTAAACCACGGGAGCATTTAATACAAGACCACTGGCGTTAAAAATTACATACATGTAATTATTTATTACGATTTTATAGTATTGGAGAATGATCGTCGAAGGGTCGAGATTGTGATATATAATATTGTTTTATATAGTATATCGTGGTACTTTTTATTTATTAGATTTAGTGATAACTGAGAGTAAATCAAGAGCATGTATTTGTATATTAATTTAGTACCTGTCGTACTGCATTTTGATTTGTTTTTGTTGATTATTGAAATTATAAGGAGTAGAAGGTAAATGAATTGAATAAAATCGATTATTTTAATTATAACGATTCTACGAGGTATTGAGATGACGAGGGTGAATTCCGCACAGATAAAATAAAGATAACAGTTTTTTTTATTACTCTTGTCTATGTACCTTTCCATGTTTCATAAAAATCACTAAGCATACATCCTGGAATATTTTGTAAATTTGTTCAGTTCTCCACAAATATCTCAAAAACTAAGCGTGTAATAAATGAAAATCGAATTAAATTTCCATGCCCCTCTTTTGTGAAATGTTTTCAAATTAAATAATTATGGGAAGGGAATATACATAATGTAACGTATATATCATGTCTGAACTTCAATACAGCCGTGTATGTTAATATCTTTATGAAGTTGTGAAATAATTGTTACTTTAGCTATGTATATCATACATGACGTTCCCCGTGGCTTCAACACCACTGCTCGGTTCCTATCGGTCATAGCGTGATGTTAAAATAATAGCCTATAGCCTTCTCCGATAAATAAACTATTTATAACAAAAAGAATTTTACAAATCGAACCCATAGTTCCTAAGATTAACGCGTTCAACCAAACTCTCCAGCTTCATTTATATACATAGCTAAAGCCAATATTTATAGAAATATGAATGAAATTTAAAGTATAGTACACGTATTGGGTACGGTTAGCCGATACAAAATCTGTACAGAAATCGAAAATGAACAGCATTCAGCTATGCTGACTAAATTATCGGCTGAAACCATGCTGAGTTCAGACGAGAGTGAAGCGTTGTGACAGCTGTCTCAGCCTATGCTACTCAGCATTCGCCATTTTTCTTTTAGTGCTGCTCAGATATTGTATCGGCTAACCGTACCCATTGTGTATTACTAGCTCGTGTTCAGATATTATTGTTTTACCCTCAATTGTTAATTAATTTTATTCGTAAAGGATCTGTGAAAGCCTTGAGTCATCGTAATGAAGTTACCCCCAACATAATAATTATAACCCTTATCGTACCAAAGTGCTACCCATTCACTAAACATATAACACTATGCCATTCCACATTTGTCTCAATTAAATGTTCTTTTTGTGTTAATGTGATAATTTAAAAAGAACAAGCTTAATGTTAATTATTTAAAAGAGTTATTTTATGTTGTAATCGTTGTATTTAAGATAATAAAATAATTACCATACAGAATATTATGCTGTTTCATTGTAGGGACGATGTGGTGTGTCTAAATAGTTTCAATGAAATTCGTAAATAAGTTTTAATTTTGTTTATTTATCAATTTCTGTATCCACAATAGATACTCAATTGCAGATTTGGCAAATACAATTATGATTATTTACATGTATTGACAGAATTACCAAATATCCATAGAAAATTACATTTTCAAGATCTTTAAAATTCTAATTACATAATTATGAAAATAGCACTAAATACGTTAGACAATGCAAGTACTTCTGATTGAACTTTGATTTCACAATTTTAATAAAAAAAAGCTACAAAAATACAACATAATGGTTAATTCTATTTCTTGTGATGAATAAATGTACAAGTAAATTATAAAAATATCGCCAATGTTTTTTCAACAAAACATTTGTTCGTGATTAAAAACTTGTACTAAGGAATGTAAAAACATTATACCATTATGATACAGAAATTATAAATACATTAGTTATTATACATAAACTAATTTATGCTGCTGTTTATGCAAAATAAATTATGCGTTTAGAAAATAAATTAAATTTTACTGGGCACTTGCAGGAGATCCGATCGCTCTGCTACGTGACGAACAAACAGAGTATTACATTATAAAATATCAAACAATGCGTACTATTAACTTATTGGTTCGAGTACAACCCTTAACACAATTTAGAGAACAAGTCAACAGTCTAGCAAGAGAAATGCGAACGTGTTAGTTTAAGTATAAAAGTAAATAATTATAATCTATACAGTACTATACTATGGAAGTCTCATGAGAGTGTACTGGCGGCCTAGCGCTTATAATTCGTCCCTGGATGGCTGCTCGTCTTCCTCCTCGTCGTCGCTCTGTAAAGATACAAAACAAAACCATTAATAAAAGTTTGAAAACATCTAGTCTTACTACAAGAAAGTTAAACACATCTTTGGGAACCTTGTATATAAAGTAGAACTACAAAACGACCCTTATATCAACGTCAAATATAAAAACGATGTCTGGCTAAAAAATATCATTTACAGCTGATATTAGAATTTCGTGTAACTAAGCCGTGAATAAAGTCCAAACAACAAGCGAAAATCAAAAAGTAGGTAACAAAGTAAGTAGTTTATGGGATTTATTTTTCGAAACAAAAGCCCTAATATGGAGGCACAACTATAACAATAAAACATGGCAATTTCTTCAATAAAAACATGAACTTGTAAAATAGCTACGATTCAAATCGATGATTCGGCGTGAAGTTTGATGACTTCATTATTTAGATACCCAATAAAGGTTATCATAAGACTACACAAGCTCAAGTTGAAATGACGTGGCCAAAACCACGTCGGTCACACAAATATTAAAAAAAAATGAAAAAATATAATTAGAAACTAAGTCTAAACAGAAATGTTTACAAAGCCTTTACTTAGTGCAAAAACTGGTTCGACTTGCTATGGCGATAAGCCCACAATCGGAATATTGATTGAAATTTTACGAAGAATAAAATCGTTTATTCATTTCGCCAGCGAATTGGGATTTTTTTAGTTTGGTTATCTCTATAAAATTATAGAGGGGAAAAACCTGGTCTTGGAGAGTTCATATGCAAAGTATTGTAAACTTTTCAAGGATAAACTATGGATTTCTTATAAGTATCATTTTCAAGAAACTCTTTTTGACTGGAATAAAAAATATTTAGAATCAATATATTTTTAGTCAATCTTTTAATATGGCATGAAATAATAGCCTTTCAAAGACATTGACTCGGGGTTTATGGTTATCCCATAAACTCGGTCTTTTCTAGTAGTAGCCTGAAGTTGACTCAAAAAAGAAAAAAAAAAGATATGGTGATTCATGACCCTAAAATTATAAGATAGTGATAACTTACCACGCTTGGTGTGGGCTCGGCGCCTTCACCGTCGCTCTCTACGAACTTAGTCATAGCCGCCAGCGTTCTTTCGCCGTTGTAGTCTTTCACCTGCACAATGGAAAAAATAGTTTTTAGATACATATTATTGTTTCAGCTGGTTTCCATAACTACAGCTTTGATGGTGGGTGTATAAATTACAGAAAGTACACTGAAAATAACTGGCTGATACAGGAAAGCGCGAGATAGGCACGATCAATGGCAATGAGGGGTCCTATACCAGCAGCGGATGTAGTTTGGACTGTGGATGGTAAGACAGAGAGGTTTCAGGAGTTGCGACAGCAAGACAGGGCAAAACGTTATCACGAACACGAAGATGGACCTAAGACTAAGTTACGAAGAGTATTGGGTAGGTGTTTTTTTGGGTGAATGCTGTATACATCTTCCTGTTCGTAGATCGGGCAACCCGCTTCGCACAAAGCGCCGATTGACGCCCCGCGTGTCCTTGAACGCGACCTCCCTTACTCTTTAGTTATAGTGACAATGATATAATCAGTCAAACAGTAAAAATTGTATTAAAACTAGCCATAATGTTACTAAGCATATCATGCCATCGTAAAATTCGATTTATTGCACTAGGCCATTAAATTACGATTTTAAGGAAAGAATTATTTATTCACAGCACGATTTAAGTAGCAAAAAAATATTAGTGTATCAAGGATCATTTGATATGTATTTAGTTCAATAAATGCATTAATATGACGTGGCAAATTGATTTATTTCAATATTATTGGTGTCAACAACAAACTGTACCTTTATACCTTTTGATAAGAAAAACTAGTACAGAAACCTAGTAAAGAATAAGTTTAGTATGTTATTAGCCTCGTAATGCATATCATGAAAGTTATAGTATTCTAAACAGTTGCCCAGTTAAATAACGAGCCATGAAGTTATTGCTATAAAATGGAGCCGTTAAATACGTATTAACCACGATTGAATGAGACTAATGACTTCGTTGATAGATCGAAATGGCGGTGCCGTGTTGCTGGGAATTTTTTTTCAAAGCGAAAGCACGAGCAAGTAGTGAAGGGCTGCTGTTTTTGAAGACAGTCAGAAGTAATTTTGATGTTCAATAGGATCATAACCTAAAATCTTAATTTTGTGTGTTCAAATAGTACGTAAGCGTCTTAAATATACAGGGTGATTTTTTGGTCACCATCCAAATTTTAATATATTAATAATTATGTAAAATCATTGAATACGTGTTATTTTTTTTTTGTATCACTCAATACAAAAATATCGAGATATCACGTCTCAATGTTATCTATAAAAAGTTGATGAATCTGGACACTGCGCTGTGATATGTCGGTCAGGTGTAGCGGGGCGGGGCGGGGGGGTGAGCGGGGTGCGCTCTTCCCGTTTCATGCGTCGGCAAGTGTATATTATTAACGTTTAGCTTAGTGACCACACAGAGCGGATGAGAAAATGATTTAATATGACAATTGAAGTATCGATTTTTTTTCAAAAAACCGGCCAAGTGCGTGTCGGGCCACGCACAGTGTAGGGTTCCGTAGTTGCCCATCAAAATACTTATGCGAACTAACGAAACTGATTCGCTGAATTTAATTTTAAAAAGAAGAATTTTCAAAATCGGTCCAGGAGTCTTTGAGAAATCGGGGAAAATACATAAGAAAAAAGATTACAACGAATTTAGAACCTCCTCCTTTTTTTGAATTTAGTTAAAAATAGTTGACGATAAAAACCTACCTATCCCCAAAAAACATACCTATAAAAGCTGTAAAAATAAAGTTGACAAACTTACATTTGCAGTGGACTCCGATACATTTTGTTTCAGAAAATATGATATCAAGTACATTTTATAAGTTGGTCGACTTTTACTCGTAAAGTTGTAAAGCCTACTTAGTCATGATAATTTTCTTTTAAACTTCGTTATATATACTACTATTGTGAATTTTTTCACACCCCCAAACATAACCGTTTAGCTGGTAGAGGGGGGGGACACTCGAATCGAGCAAAATTTAGCACTTTAAAGCTTAATATTTCACAAACGAATTTTTTTATCAAAAAATTGTTAATGGAAACCATCATTATTTTTTAAAGACCTATTTAATGATACCCCACACTAAGGGGTACGCGAGAAAAAAAAAATCCTCACTTTACGTGTAAGTACTGGAGGTACCCTAAAAAAAAATATTTTACGAGATTTTATTTTACCACTTTTTTGGCACAACAAATCCGTATATTTACACCAAATTACAGCTCTCTAGTACTGTGCGTCTCTGAGCTAAACTGCGGACAGACGGACGGACGGACGGACGGACGGACGGACGGACGGACGGACGGACGGACATGGCGAAACTATAAGGGTTCCTTGTTGACTACGGAACCCTAAAAAATCGGCCAAGTGCGTGTCGGGCCACGCACAGTGTAGGGTTCCGTAGTTGCCCATCAAAATACTTATGCGAACTAACTAAACTGATTCGCAGAATTTAATTTTAAAAAGAAGAATTTTCAAAATCGGTCCAGGAGTCTTTGAGAAATCGGGGAAAATACATAAGAAAAAAGATTACAAGGAATTTAGAACCTCCTCCTTTTTTGAATTTAGTTAAAAATAGTTGACGATAAAAACCTACCTATCCCCAAAAAACATACCTATAAAAGCTGTAAAAATAAAGTTGACAAACTTACATTTGCAGTGGTCTCCGATACATTTTGTTTAAGAAAATATGATATCAAGTACATTTTATAAGTTGGTCGACTATTACTCGTAAAGTGGTAAAGCCTACTTAGTCATGATAATTTTCTTTTAAACTTCGTTATATGTACTACTATTGTGAATTTTTCCACACCCCCAAACATAACCGTTTAGCTGGTAGAGGGGGGGGACACTCGAATCGAGCAAAATTTAGCACTTTAAAACTTAATATTTCACAAACGAATTTTTTTATCAAAAAATTGTTAATGGAAACTATCATTATTTTTTAAAGGCCTATTTAATGATACCCCACACTAAGGGGTACGCGAGAAAAAAAAAATCCTGACTTTACGTGTAAGTACTGGAGGTACCCTAAAAAAAAATATTTTACGAGATTTTATTTTACCACTTTTTCGGCACAACGAATCCGTATATTTACACCAAATTACAGCTCTCTAGTACTGTGCGTCTCTGAGCTAAACTGCGGACAGACGGACGGACGGACGGACGGACGGACGGACATGGCGAAACTATAAGGGTTCCTTGTTGACTACGGAACCCTAAAAATGGGGTTAGGTATTGATACCTAATGCCTAGAAAAATTTTGGACGGTGGAAAAAAGTCACCCTGTATAATCACCAGTCCTATAACAATCATTAAGTTTTCTCCGAAGATAGAAAAAAAATACACTTCGTCGGTAAACTTTAAGAAAGTATTTTTAGTGACCCTCTAGCTGTAACTTTAAAAAAATATATAATCCGAGTTTCATAAATTTTTCATAAATAAGTTTTTTATTCTCATTAGTGAGATGACAAATAATAGACAAGAAATGAACACATTGGTATGAGCTCTTACGGTACTTTCACAGTTACCATGTCCTGTGACTGGGACTTTAGCACCATTACTACATATTTTTGAACTGTTAAAATAATAATGTAATAATAATAATGTTTCACAACTATCACACAACGCCATCTAGTCCCAAGCTAAGCAGAGCTTGTGTTATGGGTACTAGACAATTGATAAACATACTTATATATTTCTAAATACGTACGCAGCAAACACTCGACACAAAATTGAATAAAGAAAACCTGGGCGCAATAATCGGTAACAAAAAGGAAAGAAAGAAATTTTTAGAATTTGCTAAAAAAGTTGCATTAATAGCAATAAAAAGAAATAAGACGGACACAACATAAGGGCAGGAACTGAAGTCAGAATCTGACGAAAACAAATGTAACAATACCAATACAGTTAAATACAAAATAGAAAAGATATGAAATAATAATTAGGTTATAAGTATAAAATAAGGGAAACAAAATGTAAGAACCTAACATGCAAAGAATTAATAGATATAAGCAAAATTGTAATATACATTTATACAAGTTATCAAATAAATGTAAGACAAAAATAATAAGGAAAGAAACTGTATTAGAGATAAGAAAATATTGTAAGTATAAAAGAAAGAAAAAAAAAATATGAAAAGAAAAAAATGAGTTCAAAATAAAATGGCCAAAAAGAAAAATGGCAAAAAAAGAAAGGAAAAAGATAAAAAAGGTCCTGCCACAAAGCGGGGAGCAGGTGAAAAAAAAAAAAAAAACGTACAATTATAGTTAAATAACACCCAGACACAGAACAAATGATCATGCTCATCACACAAACATTTGTCCTGGGTGGGAATCGAACCCACAACCTCCGGCATAGCAGTCAGGGTCACTAACCACTAGACCAACAGGCCAGTCAGTTAAAAGTGCCTGTAAATAGCCTACTTGATATAAATGCTTTTGATTTTTGGAGTAGTGTAACGCCTGCTTTGCTGGCCACGCTCTTGTGTGTCTATATGTACTGACCTGGTTATCCTTAGTGTACAGTTTGATGGTGGGGAAAGAGGTAATCTTGGTGTGTTCGAGCTCATTGGCGGTGGCATCCATCTTAGCAATGACGACATCTTCGTCCTTCTCGAAGTGCTCTCCCAGCTTGTCGTAGATAGGCACCAGCTGCTTGCAGTGGCCGCACCTGTACAAGGAAGAAGTTATGAGTTGCTGAAGCAAAAAAGACACTATGTTCTAAGAAATAATGCTTATAAATGCGTCGCCGAATGGCGTTTAATTACACAAGTTATCGGCCAAAAAAATAGCTGATAACCTATCTAAAATCGCTTTGTCTGCTATCTAGTTCCTACTTTTATAATTATGTATTTTCTAAGACTTACATGTGACAGATTCATAAGAAATAACATTTAAAAAAAAAAACTTTATGAGGAACAGTTTCACTATTAAAAATCTTGCCAAATAAAATCAACAATTACTTTTCTGGTTAGCAACATCCGAGCGTCTAAAAAAACATGCATAATAGTAGCAAATCATCAATTTCCAAGTCGTTGAACAAGCAATGACGTTTGACACAAGCGAATTAATTGCGACCCACTGAATACGACCTAACGAGTACCCCGGCGAAAATTACACGACACGGCGACAAAAATGACGCAATGTCGCCGCGACAAATGATACAGTGTCTAGCCTTAAACTCGACCTAGAAAAAGGCCTTAATGGTGTTATGATGTCAGCAAAGAATTTATATTTGTATTGCACAGCGGGTGACGCTTGATAAAACAAAGGAATATGTTACACTAACAGGGTATAATGCGACCACGGTAAGATTGACGCTGCGATGGCGACATATTGTGACGTCATGCATGCTTGTCTATCACTTGCACGCCCTTAAATACAAAATTGTATGAAAATAATATTAACCAGATAATAACGCCAAAAATTGTAAGAAAAATATTTTAAAATGATAATACCGCCAATAAATACATATTATTATTGAAAAATTACAAAAATTTTAAGGTAATTTACATTTTCGTTTACAGGTAAACAAACTTCTTAATATTTACTCTTGTTTAATTAATATAATAATATTATTGGAACAGGTGATTCGCATAAATATATGACATTTTATAAGTAACCAGATCGCTCATGTCTATGTCACTTGTTATATTGTAAAAAGTGAATAAGCAATAAATGGGTCACATTTTATTAAAAGATCGCTATCAATCATGAAATCGTAATCAATCGCGATTGTCACGATTCCCTGGATATCTATCTACGTGCAAATCTTATCAGAATCGGAAAGCGAAATATAAATACTTTCATGATAATCATTAAAAAGTTTAGTGACAGAATCTGACGTGTCATTTCCACGTAGGTGTTGAACACCACGTATTACAAAATTACTGATACTGTCATTACTACTTTTTTTTGCAACTTATGGTTATGCCAGACACCTATTCTATTGTATTAAACAGAAATCATTTTAAGAATACATTTTGGGTACGGTTAGCCGATACAAAATCTGGACAGAAAATGCAGAACAGTCAGCTATGCTTACTAAGTTATCGGCTGAAACCATGCTGAGTTCAGACGAGAGTGAAGCATTTTGACAGCTGTCTCAGCCTATGCTACTCAGCATTCGCCATTTTTCTTTTAGTGCTGCTCAGATATTGTGTCGGCTAACCGAACCCAATATAATGATTAAGAACGATAGAAATCATTCTACATTTTGTAGACAGTAAATGTTTCTGTTTTCAGTAACCTACAAGTCATACTGTTATTAAAATTTGTCGAATTGCTTAGAAATACAAGTTGGTCTATTCTTAGTAGAAAAGGGACAGAAGTGCAAGAAATTTTCAACACTGATGTGAGGAAGGTTTGGTTTTTTTACTGAGGTTTGCTGTCCATTGGAAAAAGAATTTCAACAGCTTCATTCCTATTGTCGCCACTACTAGAGAATTCAACGAGGAAAATAAACCTATGTACTTATAGAATTATTTCAGTCTTGGATTTATAAGACTACATAAATTTTTATAGTAACTTACCATGGGGCGTAGAACTCGACGAGCACCTTCTTGTTGGTGTCAAACACCACCTCATCGAAGTTGGTGGCGACCAGGGTCTTGACGGGTTTAGCGGCCCAGTCTTCGGGCAGGTCCTCGCTCAACAGGTGCTGTTTCAAGGTGCCGGCGAAGAAGGACTGTACGAATTCCTGGGAAGAAAGAGAAGATCGTTAATATTATGTATGCAGTGAACTTCTACCGTAGGTACGTGCGAAGTTGTTGGTGGGGATTTAAAACTTATAAGCCTCCTCTTTACAATCGATGGCCGTGTTTGCCGAACAGAAGGAGACGGCGCTATACCAGAAAGCAAGATGCAAATAATTCTATCTCGATTCTTAGTATAGCGCCGTCTCCTTCTATTCGGCAAACACGGCCATCATGGCCGATTGTGACGAGGAGGCTTTACACTGCGCACACACTGAGAAATGCAGGAGGGCTATTACTATTACAACGTCTTAGAACCAGGGTTATTTCGGCGAGTGAAAGTGACAGAGCTATACAAGTCGTCTAGCGCCATCTCGTTCACTCACTGGAACAAGCTTGGAACAAGACGTTGTAATACCGCCCATGCTCCCATGTCAGTTTTCACGTGATCCGTTGGCCCTACGGTTTCCATTGGATATGTCAAAATAGTGTGTGATATTCTACTGATATTCTATTTTTATTGTTCAAATTTCAAGAATTGATTAACGATATAAATAACGGGATCTGAATTACGAACTTGTGATATCATCAAAACTGTTAATAGTAAATTAATGACTTCGGTTTTTTGTTTTAAACAAGTTTAAAGAATCATTAGGAATTGGTTTTTTTATTCCAAGTTTTGTTCAATATTATACTCATTCCGTTATCGTCAAACA
Source organism: Agrotis segetum (assembly GCA_036375495.1). Lineage (NCBI taxonomy): Eukaryota > Metazoa > Arthropoda > Insecta > Lepidoptera > Noctuidae > Agrotis > Agrotis segetum. The sequence continues at coordinate 3,455,756 of JAQSVV010000292.1, forward strand.
GAACCTAGACTATTCATAGCAAACTGAATGTTAAAAACTAAGTAATAACACCTAAATTCCTAATTCCTAGGCATTTGTCTCTGGCTAAAAGTGCACCCTAAGTCCTACTTACACTGAGCAAGTACTAGAAAGGCATATTGTCTTCTAATATAATTGCATATTAATTAAGATGCCTAGTGTCGGCTTGTCACGTCTTTTCTGTGGCTGGTACAGTCAACAAAAAAGTCAGATATGCAGCGAGCAAGTCTAAAACTCCTATGTCTTTAGACATGTACATTACGGGTGTCCCGTCAATGTATGAAAAAAATTTTTTTTCAAGCTACGCAATAGCAAGAGGTATCAAAATTTGCGTAATTTTATATAGATTACGAATATGCTAAAAACACTATAATTAAGTATTATCTTTAGGGCTCTACCGGAGCTTGAAGTTTCCTAAATTTTTATTTTTACAGGCAGAAACCGTATGGTTAACAGAATATAAAAATCAGTTAAAAAGGGTATTTTATTATTTATATCAGTAACATAAAGCATTAGAAAAAAAAAAAAAGCTTCTAATATTATTCAAGACGTGAAATTCAAACTTATTTTAATGTCAAAATTTAGCACTTCTATTCAAATCCGTTCTAAGTAATTATCTCTAAAAGTTTCGTCAGTTAGACTTTATGAGGCCTATGTTATGGTTTAACACATCTTCCCACAGCTTGTGTGTCACAGAAAAAGTCAATTATTTACAAGCCCTTACTTTTACCATGATTTGATGGTCCTCGTTATAAATACGTTTAAAAACAAGTGTTGCTGTCACCTAAAAGTTGTGCCACACACTCGTTTCGGTGTAATCTCTATTTTTTATTAATGGTTTAAATATCCGTTGTTTACAGCTACTTATAGCTCCTCGAGCTTTTAGTATTCTTCGAAAAACCAGCTCCTGAATGTGATCTCTGTCATCATAAAGCGTGCTGGCAAGAAGGTTTTCTGAAAAGCATTTCTTGTAGTGATAGAATTCACAACAGACCTCAGATTTTCAACAAAAATTCGAGAGTACAACATAATATCTTCAAATGTGAAGAATATGTTTGGCTCCGTCCTATAAGACTTCTTTAGTTTGAAAAGGAACGAAACCGAACAATGTAGTTGACAAGCAGTTGTAAATTTTGTGATGGCTTATAAGTATTTAAGTAAAGCTGTAGGTTGCGATAGGAAACGACGATTTAATCCAAATAGCATTGATCTTTTCAGAAATAATCGAAAACACATCTAAATTGGATGGATCCTTTCTATTTTAATTTAACTTTAGGTCATTCTTAAAAAATAAGCCATATTTAATGACGTTCCTTATAGTTGGTAGCTGTCGTTCGTCAAGTTCTTTGTAGGCCTCAATAAATCACAAGCAGTCTCAGTACACCTCGAACTCATTATTTAAGAACGATTAAACACAATAACAGCCGTAATTAGATACGAAGAAAACATTCGCAGGTCAAGTGCAGAAAATCATGGCGCTTTGTAGAAACTGAGGGGCGTTTGCATGTCAAAAACTATAAAACTTTACGTTTCTAAGGGTGCAAATAGGATTTTTGTGTATGTATGACACCTAATTAATATAAAAAAATGATCTTTAAACTATTATGTAGTTCAAAAACCAAAATTAGGGACAACTAAATATCACAATAAAAATGTCAATTTTTTGTAACTTTGCAGACCGGTAGAGCCCTAAAGATAAAATTTGATATTTTTTTAATTATTTTTCCAGTAATCTACAATAAATTACGCAACTTTTGAGACGTCTTGCGTTGTGAAAATCCAAAAAAAAATTTTTCGGGACACCCTAATGTACATAATATGTCCGTCCCCATAGACAATGGCCCACCTTCTATCCTGCACCACATGTGTCACGTATACACGTGATGATCTAATGACTGCATCAGTGTATGAAATTCGCGCAGCTGAATTCTGTCCCAAACACATCGTAAGATAATTTTCCCATCGACATTCTAAGAAGATGTATGCTGTATGTATGATAATTATGGTATTTTTGGGCTGTAATGCTGTATGCTACACGCAGCCAAATATTACGGTATGCAGACACAATAAAACTTATAGCACAACATTGGAAAACAGTTTGAAAAGCTACCTGTGTGCTTAGTGCGAGTTTTTTTACGTTGACGCTATAGTAACGTTTAACCGCGTTTTGCGTTCCTATTGGCCCGCTGCAAAGTCGTGAGAACTCTCAACCAATGAGAGCGCCAAACGCGGTTAAACGTTACTCTCGCGTCAACGGCAAAAACCTCGCACTAAGCACACTGGATACCTGTTTTGCTGACCGTACGAATGCACGTGTTTGTGTTTGATTGTGTACAATTTACTAAGACATAAATGGCATACTGTGAATTGCGTGGCTGGACGGACATGATTTTCGTGACTAAAGAATTAATTGTTGTTTTTTTTTTTTAGCATGGTAAAATCATCAAATGAGTCCTCCAACCCCGGGCAGGGCGGGAGGGACTGTCAGACTTCTACTGACTAAAATCCACGGTGTCCTTCATAGCCTGTTAAGTTCCGGGGTTACGGTAAGGGAATAATCCCGCGACCCCGGCAGGCTTTGGCCCTCTGAGAGGGCCCCCCCGTCATTAATTAATTGTTATGTTCTAAAATTCATGAAGTATTGTTGACATGGTATGACAATAAACAAATGCGTTTGTTTTCGTTTATTTGAAAAATTGTGTACTCATATAAATCATATTATGTTGACCATGTTGGGATTGGTTAAAAAAACCGGTTATAAACGCCCAAATGGTCGGTTCAACATTGCCATACAACAATTAATGTCAGAATTTAATTACTGGCTATTAGCACACAAATCAGAGGTAATTAACAGCTACTGTAGTAACTAAAGTACGTATCGATAAGATTAATTACATGGCAACGATTTGAATACTACATGCCAGCCATAATCAGTAGTATAAAGTACCGTGAAATTTACCGATAAATTCACAAGTATCAAATAACTTTTACTGATCAATTCACACCGCGATGCTGCGCGCATATTTCAATAGAACGACTCAAAATCAAACTTTATTTACTACACGAAAAGATACACAGTTGTAGTGCGGGCGGCTCGCCTTTAGTGTAGAAAATAAGAATTACAAGACGAATTTTGAACAACACTTTGTGCTCTAAAGCCCAAAATGGAGTTTTGCGCTCAGATTTTGAAAATAGAATCTTCAAAAACATTTTAAAAGTATTTAAAAAAATAACTTACTTCAATGGAGTTAGCAGAAAGTTCGTCGGTGGCGGGCTTGTATTTGGCCATGTCTTGTTCCAGGGCAATCAGACGGGCTGAGGGGATCTCCTCCTTCTTCATGCCGAAGAACTCCAGGATTCTATGAAAAAAAAAAGTACGTTTAGTTATCAAGCAATACCTAGCTATTTTGAAGTACATATACACTTGCGAGCAAAATTATGGAATCACTTACTTCGCGCAATCTTGAGTACATAGAAGAAGTTATTAAAAATAATAAAAATAAAATATACCATTTTAATGGTTTAACTGTTTACTTTAATTTGATACCAAATTCATTCAAGTCACGCCATTATTTAAGGAGCTATCCCTTTACTTTTGCTCACGAGAGTAGTTGTTTTTAGAACATTTCTATTCCTACTATTGATTTTGCTCATTTTCCGATCGTAACTATGCGTCTAATATTGTTGCATCAATGAGTTATTCCTATGATATTCCTTTTAATAAATGCGAAAGTGTGGCTTGTATATTCCAGTTTCACATCAAAACTGAGATTGATGTATTTTTGGCAGAGATAAATGGGACATAAGAGATAGGTACAAGGTATATAGGATAGGAAGTAATTCTTTAAATTTAAAATATTATCATAGTAAATGATAATATTTTAAATTTAAAGAATTTGTGCGCGTAAATAATTTTCAGGTTATTCTGTTGTATCATTTATACAACGTGTAACGTTAATAGGGCAAAACGTCTCGTGGGGTAACTCAGCCCATGTTACTAAACAATGTTTGTTCCAAGACATTTGAAAATTCGCATAATTTGTCATACAAAATGAGAAATTGATCGGGGTCCAATCAATTTCTCGTTCAATCAGTATGAAAAAAAAAATGGGCTGAGTTACCCCACGAGAGGTTTTGCCCTATTAACGTTACACGTTGTATTACTATAAATATTCATCATTTTCCGTTTATTCGTGCAAAAGTAACATGATAACAGTAATCAATCGTAAGACATTTCACGGTGTAAAAGTTACCCAATTAAACGCTTCAATAGGTACTTGTAATTACTCGATTCGATAAACAGTTGTTTTTGAACGAATTTACAAAGTAGAAGGTAATATCCTTGGCCGGCCTTGGCATTTAAAACCAATGAACGAAACACGTTTACCGGTGGGCGAGGCGTGGGGTTGGCTTCTTACTTCGAAATAAAGTATTAATTTCGAATCACACAAGTTTAATTTAATTTTCTCTTTAATAACGTTAATAGAAAGAAAATATGATGTAGGTTGGGATTGGAAAAAAAGATAAATAGATAGGTATCAAAGTATAAAATATAAAAATTGGCGAAGATGAAGCTTTAAAAATCTACAATAATGCTAACGCCGCGATTTTTAGTGCGTTCTAACGTCACGAATCCCGTTTTGATGCGAAAGATAAAAAATCTTTGTTAAAATAAACGCAGTCTTTTTTTATTTTTAAACCGTTGCCCCACAGTAGAAATTTCCTGCATCGTGGGTTACACACATAGAAATTCGCATACAAAAACATCTAGACCCGGAACTTGCAGATCATACAATAGTTTTATTCCGTGCGGGAATCGAACCCGCGACACGCTGCACAGCACAGTCGATCGCTTATCCACTGCGCCAAACGTGTCGTCAAAATGGATTTTAATGATGCTGAAAACTAACCTGTTTCATCCAAAAACCATGTAACTGAAGCTGGGTCGATAAAACTCTAGCCTACAAAATCGTGTTCTTTAGTAACCTTCACCGTGAGAATTAAACAAGTACTTCAAGGGTTTTTTTTTTGTAAGTGTTAAAAGTCGTTGACTTGTTAATCTTTACAGTTAAGACGTTTGACCACTCAATAGTTTAGCCAAAGGTGATAAACTTTTATTCTAGCATTAAAAAAAAAACGGTGAAAGAAAACATCTTGAGGAAACCGACATGTCTTAGAACCAAAAATTCGAAGACGGGTGACATCTACCAACCCGCACTAGGCTCGCGTGATGGATTATGGCCCACTCCCTCTCACAGACAGAGGCCTTTCTACAACAGTGTGAACGAATAGCTATAAGAATCTTTCTACTATTTAACCGACTTCAAAAAAAAGGAGGAGGTTCTCAATTAGTCGGAATCTTTTTTTATAAATTCAAAAGAATGGGTGAATGGATGTTTGTTACTCTTTCACACAAAAACTACTAAGCATATTTGGACGTAATTTGGTACACATAATTTAAATCCTGAGTTAGTACATAGAATCCTTTTTACTCCTGTATAACTTTCCCGTAGTATAATTATGGGACTTCTCGCTGGTATAATTAATATACCATATGAATGCAGGCGAATACTTGTTTATTATTAAGAGTTTTAGAACGAGATGGATCGCGTCAGCGTATTTGTGATGTGCATAGAGCCTAATATGGGTCGAATCGATTCCGACAAATGAAATTCAACTTTGTGTCTTTGGCATAAGGGTGCAAATGCACTGATTAATCTGAATACGAGTCACTTAGTGTGAGTCATACTAATGAAACTTTCTCTTCAATTTAATAAAAATGTCTGCATTGGTAAGACTTCGCAAATAACTTTGCTCATTTCACGTGGGCGATAACGCGAAATGGATATTTTAGCATTTGATTTGGAATAGTTCTTGCAAGAAACATACGAAACGTAAACATTTTGAAAGAGAAAACAAATAGAACATTTACGTCTGTTCCCTAAGGTGAAAGATCCATATACTTAGCACATTAACTAACACATATTTCTGTCTCTATCTTTCAATTCAATACTAGTGTGACAGTAACGTCCAACATTGGGCGCTTTTATAATTTGCCGTTTCACGGCACGGCACGATATTACCGTGGACGTGAAGAAGAATTCTGTGGCCGTGGACGGCATGCCGTGCCGTAGGGTGCTTTTATAATTCGCCGTGAAATTATTACGGTTTGCGCGTCTTCAAAGTGCAGACATGTTCTCGAAGAGACAGCGACTACTTTTGCTCTATTTGTTATATTTAAGTCGTAAAAAAAGACATATTACTAAAAAGTAATGGCAACATCCGCTTTTAAAAGTAAAATATTTAGAAGGGTCATACTACACGCTATTTGATAAGCTCAAGGAAGACCTAAATAAGTTTTTCAATTATTTTCGGATGTCAACAAAATCGTTTTATCACATACTTTCTCCCATAAATACTCTCGCGGCGCGCCCTGCCACCCGCGCGCCTCTTGGCTACGCACGCACACATACAAATTTCTTGTACGCACACACTACACTCTCAACAATGCCGCGACGATTTGACAGGGAGCGCGGTATGCTACGGCAACGGCACGGTAGATCGTTGACGTTCACGGCATGCCGTTGCCGTGGACGGTAAATTAAAAGCGTTCGCATACAAATGCATACATTTTGCTTTCCTACTTTACCGTGGCGATAAAAACGTGCCGTGCCGTGCCGTGGCACGGTAAATTATAAAAGCGCCCATTAACTTGGCCAAAGTACGTGCTAAGTAATTATATACAGGTTTTATACACGTATCCAGATTCCAGAACATTACTATTGCCTTAAAAAAAAAAAAAAACTTAATAGATAGTAATCTCGTCCTTAGACCGTATCAAATAATTGTTACCTTTGCCTGAAAAAAATAAAATAAAGCCATACATAACCTACCTCTGGTGTTCATCCTCATCGGCATCAATGGCAACGGACATGACACGGTCGCGGTAGTTCCTGGCAACGGGCTTGAGCTCCTCGGTGTACTTGTCGAAGTCGCCATTTTTCTACAAACAAAACATTCTCCTTTAGCATCCGTAGAAAAGCCGACGCAATCACAAAGTTCATTGGCCTAGAGGTCATCGAACTTTATAGTGTTTGTCGATGTGTCGCCGTGTGTTTAGCTATTAGCATGCTTTAACTACCGTCTGGGTTTACGCGATGACTTTAGCATGAAAATAAGAAACTTCCGTTACCCGTTATCGTAAAAAAACCTTGTTTTAATTATCTCAAATTCTAATTAACGGTTCAATAAGTTTGCCTAAAATAACAGAGTTTAAAAAGTAGATATTTTAGTTATTAATAATAGAATGTTTAAAAAGGTTCATTACTCGATGCGCATGACCGATTGTCTATTAATCTACGGTGAAAGTTCAAGCTTACGGGTCACGGGCTCAAATCTCACTACCCATTCACATTCGTGAAAGTACATCTCGTCTATTACTCGTCTAACCACTTTCGAGTTCAAGACATACAGTTGCATCGCAAAAAAATGACACCGATAATTTAATTTCTCGGAACGATAAACCACTACATACGAGATCAATGTTTGCTATCGACGTCTACTTTAGTAACTCGTTAAAAAACAGGTTTCTGTGAGTAATAATAGTTGACTACGATATCTCGTTTTCCTTCGAATTTGAATGTCGGGAGATTGACATTGGTTCTTGAGACAAATAACTTGGAATCTTCGTTTACTGTTGGCTTATCTTTAAAACGTCGTTTCCCGCCTTATTCGCTAAGACCTTTTAAAATACGCATCAGATTTTATTTCGGTTTTCATTACTAGACAAAGTGCATTTATACTATAGTTCCATATCGCACTCGTCCAAAACCGGGGTAATTCGCTATTAATCAAAAAAGGAAGATTCCTACTTTATTTATCAGCACACGATCTTTTTGCACTGTTGAGTAAATAGTACTAGGTTTATAAAAAATTTGTTAATCCATTAGCTAGCTAAAATTTATCTTTAGACATTCTGTATATTTTAGACAATGATTATTCTAACTTGACTGTAAATACGTTTTTCAAATTCACATGACAACCATATTACGCCATAACTGACTAAAATGTGTTTAACTCGTTAAATCAACATTCTGTATCATACAATCAATGAAAATATTTTTGAAGATAAAAACACACACGTAGTTACGAAAAATTATATGGTCTCACCTTGGACAGGAACAAGAGAAGATGATATTTGATCTGTCCTCCGAAGATCTTGGAAGCAGTCTCGTGGGAGAACTCAACGATGGTGGGCATGCTCTGGACGAACACCCAGGTCTTGAACAGTTCCTCGTCGAATTTCTCACCTTCGAATTTGACGCGGGGCTCCTCGAACTGTTGGCGAAATTAAAGGATAAGATTCATGAAGATTATCACAATAATAGAAGATATTTGCTAAAAACTAAGTTAGGAATATATCATGAGTCAGTATAAAGTTTCCCTTTTACAAAGTCATAACTGCAGGGTTTAATGTGAAACTCTTTATAAGCTTTTCAAATCAAGACAGCTCTTTAGACTTCTAGGGCATTTGATAGCCAATGTCTTATAAAGGAAGGAAAGCCGCGTAGTGGGCGCCAACAGGGAAAAATAATTAAGTCTAGACATTGTAGGTAAAAAGGAGATGCAATTATTAAGGAAAAATAATGAGAAATAAACTTCAGGTAAAAATAAATTAGTTTTGAAGCACAATATTGGATATTCAAATACCCTACAAACCTACACTAATTATGTAAAGAAAGACTTGTATTTTTCTAAATTTTTATCCATTTGAAACCTACATTCAACCTGAGTAACATTTAAGCCATATCATGTCCACCTGTGCGAAGCCAGGACAGGCCACTAGCATTATAATAATCACCAAGTAGATACTTATTAAAAACAAGATAATATAAAACCAAAATAAGATTTTATCATTTAAAAGGGTAATTATTAATATCAAAGTAAGAAGATAAGTGTTGACTGATAACAGTGATAACTGTGTCAATGTTATCAATGTCACACTTCCATTACAATAGAAGACTTGACAATTGGATGCAGCTTCAATTCATTTATCTGTCTCCTTTGAGGCCAACAAACTTATTATCTGTTAACCCAAATGGAGGACAACATCAATAATGTATGAATGTTAGATACAATTGCGTATAGTCAATAAAAGAGTTTGGTATGCAGACGGCAAGTTTTAAACAGTTTTCTCTCTGGTATATGCTTTATTTATGCACTCTTTGACTGCATGTAACATACATCTAAGTAGTGGTGTAGGCAGACACATCAAAACTAATAAGACAAACTTGATGAACCTTTTAAGATTTGCTGTCTACATACCCAACTCTTTTGTTGATTGTACTATGTTAATCAGCTACATGTTACATCAGACATGGTTTAGATGTACAAAAGGATTTAATACATATTTCTTGAGGTGGAACAAATGTTTTTTTCTTTCATTTATGTTAGTAAAGTGCACAACAATGGTGATAAGATTATTAATAGGTAGGTACATCTTTGTCTTTAACTTATTTGTAGTTATTAGACTACTTGGCTGTGAAATAACAATAAAATACTTGCAAGTATAAAAGAATACTGCTTTGTTTCATAGATAAAAGAATTATCTTTTAAATTATTAATTCCAACAAATGGCTATAACATTTAAAACAAGTAGGTAAATAAGATAGCAAATGATGATGTGTACTTACGTTTTTGAAGAGGACAACATCCTCATCATCAGCTTCCAAGTCAGCAATCACCTTCTTGTCAGAGACAATAGCGAAGACATGGTCGTCAACACCGCTGGCAACTCCAACGAATGCCTTAGCTTTAGCGGAGTTCAGGTCAGTGAAGAAACCGAAGGTGATGACATTGTTGGCAGCAATGAGTTCCTTGGCTTGATCAGCAGAGGTGACCTCGAGGGCTGGGGGACCAGTCTTCTTCTTCAACCAGTTGACAATGTCATCAGCTTGACGACCACCTGACACAAAGAAAAGAAAACATTAATGGTTAATTATTCCCTGATACTCATAAGAATTTAATGAAGTACTCAATCACTCCATTACTGATGTAATTAACATGTTGTAAGCACAAGTAATTTCAGTAATTACACCAATAAGAATTTAATGAGGTGTTGCTAATTTTAGTTAAAAATATTTAACTTTTATGAATGAACCATGAAAAGTTTATAAAACACAAAGGCGAAACTTGTCGTAAAAACTTACCAGAGTAATCAATAGGGTTGCCGCTCCTGAAGAACTTGAGTGTCGGGTATCCCCTGACGCCATAGCTTTCGGCTAGCTCTTGTTCCTGCGTGGCATCAACTTTAGCGAGCTTGATGGGAGATTCTTCCTCAGCCAGCTTGGTGGCGGCCTTGGCGTACTCCGGAGCGAGCGACTTGCAGTGACCGCACCATGGCGCATCTGAAAACAGTAGGTATGATTCACAAAGGCATGCGACGACGTGCCGGTTGGCGCGCGACCATGCCGACTGACGTGTCATTGACTTATCAATGCAACAATGAATAACAAAGGACTAAATATTGAAATCTACAGTAAATAAAAGACAAAGGAATAGTAATTAACCATGACAACTTACAGAATTCCACTAATACGAAGTCGTTTGATGAAATAACACCGTCGAAATTGGATTTGCTTAGTACGAGAACGTTTTCTTCTGTGGGTACTTCATCAGCCAAAGCGGCGCCCAAAAGGGCTATCGCCGTAAATAGGATAACTCTCATTTTTGAAAAATACGGCACTTCACAAGCCTTCTCCGAAGACGAAACTCTACAAAATGCCGAAATAGTGCCACTTCATTCACTCTCGTCTCACTTGACGTGGCAGCGTCGATCGTGTGTAGAGCTGTGATTGGTTGGCGCTAGATGATTTTTTAAAGTGACTTTGGCAAAGGACAGTACTCAGTTGCAGCCTCGTTAACAAATAAAAATATTATTACATAGCATTTATGTAAAAAAAAACCTTTGAATAAAATTGAAATAATAAAAAACGTGGAAGTTTTTTTTTATATCTTTTCCGAAGGTTATTGAACTGCCATCTGAGACTGAATTTGGTACTCACTTACTCAGTTAGTATTTTTGTAGGTGTTCAAATACCGTGGCCTCATTTTCTGGAAAATGTAGTTTTTCGCTATTATTTTATAAATATTTTAGAAATTACTTGAATATCGAGATCACTTCAAGCGAGTTTTCTGCATGGTTTTCTGCTTCTTCTTCTTCTCCTATAATCCCACAGCTGATTATGACAGATTGACAGCCCATGTCAAGTTTCATGTCAGTGTCAGGTCAGGTGTTCGTGATGTCAAATATTGAAAAGTAAACAAACCTGAAAATTGAAAAGAAAACACGAGTTGTTTATTTTCAATTAAGTTATGATGAATAACGAAATGCAAATATCCAGAAATATCAACTATTTTCAAACGAAAACGTAGACCATAGGCTGGACGTGGAACAGTTAACGATTGTAGTCCAGGTAATTATGTATAATTATTATTCATTCATGAGCGCTAAACCTAAAGTATTTATTCTACAAAACGAAAGTGAAAAAGAGAAAGACAAAGAGTCTGTAACCTGATTATGTTTAAAAGTGAGAAACTGTTATATTTCTATGAATTTAATATGATTTCAAGTTCGTCATCATAACCTTGAAAACCTAGCTTACCTATTTCCCTAATAATACGAATAACAGGAACCATTACTTCAAATTACCCGCAGATTCTTAGTATTTATCTAACTATTCCATTATATAAGGCAACTTAAAGAATATAAACCCAAACATACATCATATAGGTACATCACCAATGTGTATATAACCTACCTACAAATTCCATTCCGGAATTATATAAATATTTAACTATGAGACTATGCAGACTAAACCACGTGACCGGCATAAATAACAAACACGCCAAAGATATAGTAAATTACAAAAGCTGGCACACATACCGCACTATTACAGATTTATTTTAGAAGTTTTAATATTGGACCGTTTCCAATTTTTGTACTAGTGTCCTTCCTCATTAACAGTGGTAAAAAGTATTCTTATTGTCTTTGGTAATTAATAGGGTCTTTGAGGCAATAAGGTATGTTTAAATTAATTAAAAATATCAATTAAAATACAAATTCCTGTAAAATTATCAGAAATCAATGAAAAGTGTTAAATATTATGTAATATTCATAATTATAATGATAGTGGATAAAGTACTTTGGATTGTTACTTTGTGGGAAAACAGTGTGTATTTTTTTTTAATAAGTGCGACAGAGAATTTCATGCAAGTGTAATATTTCAAATATCCATTAATCAAGATTCTAATATTGAATAATACTCTGAACCAGGAAATGTGAAGTGCATCCATGTGTCATGGCTTTTAATGATTCATTCTGTTTATTTAATTTAAATGAAATCACAATTTTATTTATTATTTTCGAACAATTTTAATATTTCACCAAAAAGCAGCACATGCTCTAAGATAGCCAACCCTACTGGAAAAATAAATTACAGTTTTAAAAGCTTATCATAAATCCTGGGATTTGTCACACTGCAGCATGCATTACAAATTATTTTTAAAATGTTTACACTTCCATTCACATTTCAACTCCTACTTCATCTGTGAGTAATAAAAATGTTTTAACAAGGTGTAAAGTGCCACATTTAAATGTAACAAACATAAATTTTATTTAATATTTATGTAATGTTTTGCTAAACTGAATCCTGTTATGATTACAGATGCCAGAATTGACGGTGACATCCGAAATATATGAGGAGTATGATTATAAAACTAAAATATCACCAAGCACTGTGGGAAGTAAGCATTAAACTTAGTATTTTATTATATTTATGAAATAAATGTGAAATATTAAATATTTTATGATTTTGGAATTGCCCAATAATGTTCAATGATATTATTTAAATGCTCATGTATTTAATAAATTATTTTTACTTTTAGATGTGATATCAGAATTTCCATTTCTGTTGCCCAAGAATGGGAGCAGTGCCACTTTTGATGAGGATGAGGACTTGGACATAGAGAGGCCACAGAAAGAAGTAATTCAAATAGGTAAAATATCTATCTACTTCTTGGAGGCTTTCTGGTCACAAACACTCATGATCAGCCTATAACATTCTCACTGCTAAGACCTAGGCCTTCTTTTAGTGTAGCGTAGTAATAAAGCCAAGTGGCGTCTTATCTGCAATTTTTCGGCTCCGTGACAGTTATGCTGATGTTAGAAAAGGCATCGTGATTAAACAAATGGTACTAATGAGCGTGCATCTCTAGGTTCAAATCTTAAGATTCATAATATCACCGGGCGACTCCTATAATAATATTCTCAAAAGACTCGGCGCTGCGGCAGAGCCGTAACTACGGTTTGTCTTTATTGGATTTTCAACTTTATGCTCCTGAGTATAAACTTGAAAATCAACAAGCTCGGGAGTCGTTTTAGAGAATAGCTCTGCTCATAACACTCATTGCTGTTAGGAATAATTGTAGGCGACACCATATATAATGAGTGCACACTTAAATATGATTGTGATTGGATTTTTATCTCTCGTCTTAGTTCCGAGAGTTTAAATTCCAAGAATGCAAAAATGATTAGGTACGCAATAATTTATATGCCGCCTAATTTTATTGAAAACGGGCATAGTGTGGGCTTTAAATGATTCATACAAGTTAACAGCCACAGCAAAGTAAACCTTATTACCTCCAATTAAATTCCAGAGCACAGTTCTAAAACCAAAATCGCTCTCGTTGGCCTGCAAGTATGGCGGGGGGCGTTCCTGCTCGGTGATTGGTTGATACACCTCGGGTTGAAGGGGGAGCTGACCAATAGGAGCGTGTTGGAGCTTGGGGCTGGCACTGGACTGACCAGCTTTGTGGCTGCTATCTATGCTAAGAAAGTTGTATGTACTGGTAAGTCTCTATGAATTTCTTTTTTTTTTGTCTCACTGACGACTGGTCAATGTTTTTTACGTAGTAGTTCGGTCTAGAAGTAGTACTCATCACTTCCTTTAATAAGCAATGGAAATGAATTCCACGTCATCATATTGTCGTTGGACGATCTCTGGCCACCGTACGTAGGCGCGGGCATGCGGACGGGCGGCCAGTAATGGGCGACTCGCTGTCTGACCATGGACCGTGCCCGGGTCGACGCGACAGTGCTTTGTGTTCCACTCGGAAACAAACAAGGATACATTGGTTGACAGACCCCTCCGGAATTAGGAATTCTATTCAAGAAGTTCTTGAATTAATTATCAGTGGAAAATTCGAGCGGGATTTTTACCGAACATTGTGTGTATCCATATGCGACGCAGCCGCCGCTTGGCTATGCCTAGCCAGTGCCAAGAGGCCCAAGAGTGCACCTTAAAACCTCGCTAATTAATTTCATTTAAATTTTTTCTTCTTTCTTCCAGACATCAACATGGGCGGTATCTTAGAACTTATCAAATTAAACGCAAAGTATAATAAGAAGTTAATAAAATCTCAGTTTAAAGTGATGCCCCTGGATTTCATGGACACTGCTTGGAGTTCTCCATTGTTAAGCGAAATTAAACAAGCCAGTGTTATTATAGCTGCTGATGGTACGTATTTATACTAATTTATTATTTTTTGACACTATTTACAAGAGTTAATTTTTTTCCTGCCAACCCTTCAGGAAATACAAGAATGATTATACGTTTTTATAATAACATGGTAATTAAAAATATCGTCGTTAGAAGTTAAAATGATATTGCCATGTTCATTATACAGGCTGTTGTTACATTTAACCATACACAAAATTAATGTTATGATCTGTGGTAACTAAATATGGTGATGGATTCATCATCATTTTTATTGACTACACACCCACCTTTTCAATTTTATGGTGGTGACGTGAAGTCGAAAAGTAATTTAGACCATAGGACTTAGTCTATGAAGAACCGTTTTCAATGAAGTGCCTGGAATTGGCTTTATCTTTTAACCCTAAATCGAAAAGAAAATCAAATAAGACTTTATTGCAACGCAATTATTATATTATTTCAGTTATTTACGACGATGATCTCACAGCAGCATTCGTGTCAACTATACAGAAGATACTCAACACACAGCCGCCAAAAACGTTATACATGGTGTTAGAAAAACGATACGTGTTCACGATAGAGCACCTGGACTCGGTCGCGCCCTGCTACGAGACATTCCTCACTTTGCTAGACAAAGTCAAGACAGAAAATGCACATTCCACCTGGACCATAGAACAACTACCTCTAAACTTCCCCAAATATTTCACCTACGATCGCGTCAAAGATCTAGTTTTATGGAAAATCTCTTCTACACCAAATTAAATTAAAAGACAATCTAGGAAAATTAAATGTTATTTTTGATGGAACGCAGACTTTTATTAAAACATCATCCTGTGAATTATCACAACCTTTATTTGAATTTTGTTTCCCGAATGTCACACAATTCAGAGCCACAAAGCCAACGAATCGGTTAGGTTTTAAATAAACAAACATCGGACAAAACGCTTCTTCACAATTTTCAACATGGTACAAATATTGTGTATAAATATAAAATGTTTGTAATAACTTATTCATATTATCATGTTTTTGTTTAAACTTTCCTAAAGATAATAATCTCACTAAAGACAATTCTGAAATTATAATCTAGACTTATAATTATTTCTGTGAGGGCCAAAATTCGTTATATTTCGTGAGGAAAGTTTTCCTTAGTTCGGAGTTTCTGGCTTGCTGATCTTTTTCCTTGCTGAGGGTCTCGACGCTCTGACCTACGCACAGGTCGCCCGTGAAGTGGATGATCACCACTTGCGTGTTAAATGTCACGTTTTTGTCCGGATTCTGCTTGCCATAGTTTGCTTGAGGAACAAATTCCATTGGGAAAGGAAGTGTCATGTTTTCTGTGAACAAAAACTTTGTTATGTGTGAACGCAAAGGCAAGAAAACCGACTACTTCAAGGCTATGATGTTGGGCATGCGGACAGCGAGAAATGGGCGACTCGCTGTCTCATCATTGGACCATGCTCGAGTCGACAGCGCATCGTGGTCCACACGGGGGCGCGGGACTAACGGATTACCGTGGCCCCGGAACATAAAGGGCTATTGAAGGACACCGTGGATTTTATTCTGTACAAATCTGGCAGTCCGTCGGGCGAGGGAGAACTCATTTGATGATAATATTATCACGTAAAAAAAAGACCAAAGATGTTGACACAACCACATTTTTTTCTAGCCCGTAACCCCTCCCTACTAATATTATACGTAAATTAAAAAGTGAATATGTTTGCCCCGTGTCCCCGTCAAAATGCTTGAAACCGATACTGATGGGACTTATGGAGACGATGCATGATGATGCCTGTCCCTTACCATTGTATTCTTCGGCGCCCTGCACGGAGGAGTCCCCGGTGCACTCGGGCCCACAGCGGCCGTCCTTGAGGATGCCTCGCATGGTTGTCAGCTTGCTGATGGCTTTTCACTGCTCTTGATGTTCTGCTCGTTCTTGTGCTTGTCTATGTTCCGGAGAAACTTCTTCATCTGAAAACGTGGAAAGACGACGACTTACGAGTTATGGTGACCAATAAATTGCTTTGCTTTATTTTTGAAATAGATTATTATATTATCTGATATAGAATATTTGAATATTCCTGGATCGTTATTTGCGAAACATTCTGGCTGCAGTACAAAGTCATCACTATAAAAATACAGTCACGACCTAGGTAGACTTGACTCTTGCTCGCTGAACATATAGCTTGGCCAGAACGGATTGAAACGGAACTAATCTTTTTGTTTTCTTGTTTCTGACAAATCTTTGATAATTGATGTAAACAAAGAACGCAGGTTTGTTAGATTTACTATTGTGCCATAAAAGTAACGTATTAAGTAAAAAAAATTAAATAAAATCAGTCAAAGTGCTGGTAGCGAGAGCACAGTGGCGACTTCCGGTTTTCTACTGTTTTTTGCCAAGCTGTAAATAACTTACAGATAAATTAAATTGTTATGACTTAAGCAGGTACCGTCTTAGAGATTTTCTTCGGCGGATCGGGATAAGACATTTTCGGTTCTCCTGGGTTGCTGCCGACCACGTGCAATGTACTTTTAGGGATATCGAAATCGGAATACACTGAGGGTTGACCGTCAACTGACTCCTTTTGCCGCGAGCCCGTTGACGACTTGCTATTCATCGGCATATACGCAGACTTCTCCGCACTTTCGGACTGACACTTTAGTATAGCTGTTTTATTCTTGTTTTTTTTATTCCTGTGCATAAGCGAATCATCTTCATTCGACAGACTCTCCTCTGACGTCGAAGGAAACACTTCGTTAAGGCTCAGAACTTCTAAGTTGCACTCCTCGAGGTTCGCCGAGTTGTTCACGTCAGCCACTTGGCAGAGGTGGTCAGTTGAGTGTATACTTATGAATGACTTCTGTCCACTGCACGGGGCACCTTCTTCGCTTGAAGCAGATGGTTTCTTTGAAACAGTCACTGTAATGGAAACTTGTGTTCAAGGATCACAAATATTGATACTTGAATGCCATACAATGCTGAGGTAACAACATGGGGCGATGAATATGAGTGTCAAAACTAGGTGTAACAGGCTACACCTTTAAATTCACTAGTTTTAGCATCGCACCTGTTACGTTTTCATCCAAGCAAAGCGTTTAATTGAAAGCATACATACCAGCATACGTGCAGCTGTCGCAAGACACGGCATTGTTGGTGTTAACACTTATAACCTGTCCTACAAAATAAACATTATCTTCAATAAGCTGACATGTTTAGCAAGTACACTCGGGGACTGTACCTCAAGAACATTACCTTCTTCCTCATTTCTGTCGGTTGCCTGAATGTCTGTTCTACTTTTATCAGATAATTTGTGTGCGTTCCTCGAATGTGACATATTTAACAACAAATTTCAGTTTGTGAACTTTGTCAAATGGCTTTCCATTTTCTCTTTATTTCGTTACCCTTGACAGTTCTAATTTTAATTTTTTTTTTCAGCTGTGTGTCTTGTCTGAGAGTACAAACTCTTTGAAGCGAACTTTTCAAAACATTCTTGTGAATAAAAGGCCCATAGAGTACATTGTATGTAGGCCCATCGATGGGAAGCATAAAGGGGAAATCATGTTTCTTAACTTAAAGAATGCAATAAAACATAAAAAGTTGAAAATAATTGTTATATTTCATTTCATAAGTACATTTTACTGAACATATACTCAAAATGGAACAATATAAAAATAACAAAATAGTGTCATTAGAATCAGCATTGCAAAATGGAATTATGTTAACATAACTAAATGTAAAATATTGAGTGTTTATTGTATACATACTACTATTACCCTAGTCGTAACTAGTACAGAAATAAGAATAATATTATGAGTTGATAAAACACGGACAGTAATTGATTTCACTTAATGATAGTTGTGAACACTTTAATGATATACTAAGATGGTTAGCATGAGAACCATTCTGTCTGTTGTTTGAGATGAGAGTAAGGCATTGCAACCCTGCAGTCTTGTAGAAATTCATGTCAAAACAAACACACAATATTCTTTCATTACTTTCATTATTTCAACACCCAATTTAATTTTATCCTAATTAAATAATTAAGCTAGTCTCATTCAACAAATTGTTGTGATTTTGTATTGATTCATCAGTCTGGTAATGATTATCCAGTTAGACTTATATATTATTGTTTTTCTACGAATGTAAAATAGATCTAAAGACATTGAAGATAAGGCTCAGTTTATTGTGTGCATTATCTAATGTTATTTGGAAACCTGTACCTGAAATATGTCATGAAAAGTGTTAGCTAGAATGTTTTTGGTATATTGGATTGCTTTTTTTTAAGAAACCCCTTGATGAAAAGTCTTTAAAGTTTTAATGAAATTAGTAGCGTAAAATTAGTCTACGTCAAAATGCGATTGACTATAATTTATCTATTTTAATGTAATAAGAGCTAAAATACTGTGGCAAGGTTCTCATAGCGTGCATTCAGTCTAGGAAGAGTTTTTTATAATAGCTGGTCGTCAGTGGTGTAACTAGGTGCTTAAGAGTGGGGTCGGGAAGTCCGACAATACATGGGGCTACAATGACAGTTATTTTACGCGATTATCAAATTATTTCATACAATTCATAAATATCAATTTCCCCTTCGCGCCAGGCCTATGACCAAGTTACGCCACTGACTGTCATAGTGCAAGAGTGCAGTGAAAGTGCGCCGGCGCAGTCGGCGGCATGACCTCGTGAGATCAAACGTCAGAGCAACGGAAAACAGTATAGTACGTCATAATTTAGTCACTTAACTACCGTCATCCATTTCATGGACATCAACTTATAACTAAAACATTACCATAACTGGGCAGTAACAAAATCCTAATCACAAGAAATTTTTTTTTTTAAATGCCGGTGTTAATTTGATATGGCGTCAACGTCAAAATTATGCATAATAAAACGTGAAAGACCAATGGGGAAGGCAAGTCAAAGCTAATTGTAGATGGCGCCACCATAGCTTAGTCCTAATCCGACTAATGACGTAGTACTATTTTGAACTACCTTTAAGATTTGAACCAATGACGATGTTTGGAACAAGCTATACAAGCGCCATTACTTTCCTAGTTGCCAATCCCATTAAACAATTTGTTCTACCGATTCTTGTCTAGTGAGAGCCGGTCGCAGCCGGGTGCTCAAGTTACCGTGGTTGTACTTGTGTCGAGCCTCGGCCGTAGAAAGCAGTCCATAGTTACGGACTGAGTTTTCGT
Organism: Agrotis segetum; assembly: GCA_036375495.1. Classification (NCBI taxonomy): domain Eukaryota; kingdom Metazoa; phylum Arthropoda; class Insecta; order Lepidoptera; family Noctuidae; genus Agrotis; species Agrotis segetum. The sequence goes on from JAQSVV010000292.1 coordinate 3,475,522, forward strand.
TATACGGAGCTTTTTCTTTCGGATATCGAGGATCGCTTGCGACTCTGGATGCTGCCCGACGACATCTTGCGCTTCGTGTCCGAGTGGCCGTGCGAGGGCCCGGGGCTTCCCGACTTGAAACAACGAAATTGTGATTGCTTAAGACAGACGAAGAAAGAAGTTGAAATTAATTAATTAGGGAAACTTATACGACGTTTTGAGTATAGCCTTTTTCCAACTATATTGGGGTCGGCTTCTAGTCGAACGAGATTCAGCTGAATATCAGTATTTAACATGGAACCCGTCCCTATCGGACCTCCACTACCCTGTAACTGGGTAATTCGATACCCCATGGAAAGATTGGTTGTCAGACTTAAGAGCTTCTGACGAATAGCAAGGACTGTGAAAGACCTACAAATGACAGCCAGGACGGCTTTACGTGCTTTCCAAGACACGGAGGAAACTCGGTCACCCATCTACAGACCAACCTCGGCAAGCACGGCTTTACCGGGAAGATCGACTTGTGCGGCTGTAATTATTTAGTTACGAAGCTTCTCTACGTTTAGAGTATTTAAGTAGGGTTTTTTTTTGCGAGGGACAAAAATATGTCAAAAAGATACCTTGCTGAAGTTGTTGCTAGCCATCCGGTTGGCATTGGCGAGGCTGCAAGTCTTCCGCCTCACGGAGGGCGAGGCTTCCACACTGAGCTTGGCCCCTCCCCCTTGCTTGTTGTCGGGCGGCTGCTGGTACTTGCCCACAGCGTGCCAGTGCTCGCGGGCAGCCAGCAGGGACGAACGCATCTTCTCTTTGGCATCAGCACTGTCCGCTAACATCTGGTTCAGCATCTGCACCGTCTGGTACAACGCCACTGGACTTAACAGTCCAAAATCGTGGAGAGAACACATGTGTAAAACAAAATTCCTGTATAAATTCTTCTCTAGTAGCTCTTTTCCTCTCATTTGGAGGAACATTTGGCAGGCGATGGGTATCTGACAGTCTCCCACGTAGTTGTACTTCATCACGTGAAGGTTCCACATCTTCATGAGCTCTTTCTCGCCCTCGTTGACGTCGGTGAACTCGTCTATCATCATCATCGTCTTCTGTTGAAGCCACAGTGGGTCTGTCTCGCTTTCTGAGTCGATGTCCAATTCGTTCGGGTATACGGGTAGGCAGGTGATTGTGTGGTGGTACAGTCTGGAAAACGAAAAATCGTTCTGTAGCTAATGAGCTAAGCAATTCAACTTTTGTGAAGTAGGAGAAGAGACTATAATTATGGTTCTCATTTTGTCAGTGATTTTAGCAGTAGTCAAATTTTGATGCTTAAATTAAGCAACTATCTGTCATAGTCTGAAATACCAACCTGTTATGTCCAGTGAGATACGGTCTTTGAGCATCAACGATATCGGCGTCGTCCAGCTCCAGGAACTCAGCGAGGCTGTGTCGTGTGGGGCGGCGTCGTGCGCGCGCGCGCCACACGAGCACGTGCGTGAGTGAGGTGCGGCGCGTGGGGCCGGCGCGGGGCCCCGCCCCCCCCGCCCCGCCCGCGCCGCCCGCGCGGCCCTGCGCCGCTATGAGGTCGTGCGGGGAGCCGGTGTACGAGCCGTCGTACAGCTCGTTGATGGACACGTCGATGCGAGCGCCGCCCGGGATCGGCTGGATAACGAAGTAGTGCATCTTTGTAGGTTAATTTTTGTGATGTTCGAGATTTTGATTGTAATACCGAATGCGAGAGTGTACATACATTGGAGCGCTTAACTTGCCCCAGTGCCGTGCTCAGAGTTACTTGGTCCGGTCCGGTGGTGGGTCCGGGCCTTGCGGAGAGCCACTTTGGCTTCCGCAAGGGGCGCTCGACGGTGGACGCTATGCTATGCATGCTCGTGAGAGCCCTCACGACAGGGGATGCGGTATCCCGGGGCAGGTTATACCATGCTCAGCTCAATTACGCCGTCGCCTTCGGCTCGGGCTGAAATTCCGCCTCGCATGTTATAATCATCATAACGCACTAATATCGTAATGTACTATTAAGCTATTTGTTAACACTGTTTAGTTATAAAAGAACTTTAAATTAATTTGTATCTATTTATGGAGTGTAGCCAGAAAAAAAGGACACTTACGAAATAAGTAAAGTTGAACCGCGAGTGGCACAACTTGAGGTGTTTGAGCAAAGAGTAGAGTGTGCCGCAGTCGAGGGAGCACCACGGACAGTGCAGGTCGTCGCACGCCTCCGTCTGCTGCCGGGAATTATTGTTGTACAGGAACTGGTAGATTATCTGCTGACGTTTCGATTCTCCGTCGTGACCGTCTGACTTTGATTTGTCTCCTGAAATGTGGATGATCAGTTAGTCATGACAGATTAATTGGACATTTACACAATATTTGGATAATTTAGCAATCACGAACATCAAGCAGCTAATTACTTAGTACTGTGACGACGTAAAAAAATAGGAAACATGCTATGGTACTATTGAAAAATGTGATTAATCACTATCACTACCTACTATTGGAGCAAACCGCATCCCTCTGTCGGGAGTCTCTATGTATGTTTAGATCTTTAAAACTACGCTACGGATTTTGATGTGGTTTTTATAAATAGAGTGATTCAAGAACGAGGTTTATATGTAGGTATTGTATGTAACGTGCATTATATTGTAGAGATTGCACCCATGTGAAGCCGGGTCGCTAGACTTCTTTTTCTGTATAATAGAAAAAATGCATCGCAAAATGTGTTGCTAAGCTCATAACTCGAAAACGGCTGGAACAATTCGGCTACTTCTTTTTTGTTGTGTTTGTAACCATCAGCGCCAGGTTTTAGAGGACGAAAATCATCATGTCCACCCGTGCGAAGCCGGGACGGGCCGCTAGTTTAAAATATAACAAAATTTTGCACTAAATAGAGTAAATCAATTTGCGTCTTTATAACTACAGATTTATATAAATGAATCTACTACTGATAGTCAATGTATATGACCCTCCAAGGAGTAAATAATATAATGATAAGCTTGCTTTGCAAAATAAAGAGTGCAAACCATTTAAGTGCAGTACTGTAATAAAAATTAATCTACATACTAAAACGTGAAGCATAAACTTTGTAAACAAAAATGAGTTTATATGAAGGATATAAAATTAATTATGGCCAAATTTTCATGAAAAATTGTAGCCTGTTTCCCACAAAATATGTTTAGCCATCCCAATCTCTAGTTGGACGAATAACAGTTTCCAAGGTGATGAAGAAAGATGTACTAAGTGACACAATACAATACCATTTTTAACATCATTATTACTAGATTTTGAAGTGCTCTGTCTGTCCTTGGAGCTGGAATCCTTCTTGCCGTTTTCCATTTGTTGGTACAGCTTGGGTCTGTTCACCAGCCCGTTGGTGGGCTCCTGGCTCCAACTGAGTTTGAGCTTGAGGAGGGGCCTCACTTTGAATATGTCGAATGGATTCCCCTCTGCTTGGAGATCATTTTCCTGTAAGATATAAAGTGGAGGTGAATACTGACCTTTTGCAATCCAGTTTACTATATAAATTTATTATGCTAGAAATGATGATGATCAACGAGGAATATCATAATAAGAAATATTTTGTTTCAGTTTATTATTAATAACAAATATCCTAGTGATGTTATGAGACACTGGCGTTTTTGCGTGTATTGTCCCAATGGCCTACCACTTTTACCGTGTTAGTATTCTTTGTGGAATCTGAAATACAAATTCGATTTTTTCCGCGCGCTGGTATTAGGTCATGTACTGTATTTATTATAATCAGGAAATTCGCAGTGCGCGTTGTTTCATGCAATTCCCATATTTGTCACAGAATTCGGCGGAAAAAATACTGCGAATAAAAATCGTAGTGCGCGCTTGGCCTTAGTGTTTTCTAGGCCTCTCTCGATCTGCCAATTGCATCCATCAGTTGCCCGCGACTCTCAAGAAGTCATCGGTCCACCTAGTGGAAGGTTTGATAACGCTGCGTCTTCCACTCTGTGGTCGCCCATAGCCAACTTTTCTTTCCCATCGCTTATCCATTCTACGAGTAATTTGGCCTGACGATAACCACTTCAACATGCAAATTACGATAAAATACTTACATTAGGTATAGTTTCCCATTGCGCCATCAGTGCCTTATGCGGAGACCTAGCTATAGTCCCAGTCCTGCCGCCAGGTGTCGTGTCATGTAGTACTAGGTCATACTCCCCATTAGTGAGGAGGCACCGGTTATGTTTGTCATACACTATTAGCTCACTCCCATAGAACTTAGTCCATTTCCCATCACTAGATGAGTTGAGATCTGATGATGACTTCAAACGCTTTGTCACTGGTTCTAAAATAGAATTTTATATTTTATTGTTCTTGGTTTAGATATTCATTAAAGGTGTGAACATTATTATTGATGAAGAAAGAGCTTTATATAAAAAAATAAAACGCTAGCTAAATGTTTCCGTTTCAAGAATAGGCGGCACATTGTGCCTTCATGCATGTTTTCTTAACCCTTATGATGCTCTTAAACAATATTCATTTGAAAATGACTTCGGTTTACGTGAACAAAAAGCTCTTTTTATCTGGCTGAAATCGTTTCGGAGAGATCTATCCCAACATGCATAACACATCATTCAAAAATATGTTTTCTTTAAATAAATTGACATGCGAACTATGCCACACATAAACACAAAACGTTGGGGAAGGAAAACATATAAGGCATTTGCTAAAACTCGAGCAGAGACTAGGATTGGATGTTCACTACATGTTCATTATCTTTAGAAAACCAGGCATGCAGTCCTGTTGAGTTTAGAAATCATCAAATTACTCCTCTCATTCTAGGTGGGACAAACTTTTAAGCTCCTGAGTAAACCCACCCTGTTCCTTAAATTCCTTTCTGTACCGAAGATAAGTTATGGCCTATCTGCACACCACAGTGCTGACACGTGCTGATCAGTACCATATGGTTCAGTGTCAGTGAAATATGATATTGTACCATACATTTTGTACGACACTGATCCATACTGATCAGTGATAGTGCCGTTCAGTGATGTTCGTTCACTCGTATAAATATGAATAGAACGTCATGGAACGGTACGGTATGGAACGCGTCGGCACTGTTGTGTGCGGACTGGGGATAGGTCTTTAACAAGAAAATATTTCCACAACCTAGGGTATGCTCAAAATCATGAGATTGTCTCAAAGGTACTGTAGCCTTGTTATCTCACAGAAAGGAGCAGGGTGGATTTTTGTGTCAGTAAGAAACTGACAGTCCCTTCCACCCCATCCAAGGAGGGAGGAACACTGCAGTAGTTTTAGCATTTGCCATTAGGACCAAAACAAAGGACAAAACACAATAAGCATTACCATCACAGTCACCGTTTGTAATTTCACTAGAACTAGCCCCACCATTGGATGTACTGGACCCCGAAGCTCTGGTGACCGTTACTCGTAACATGAGCATGTAGGACTTAATGTTGGGGCCCTGTGATGCACTGAATGTGTCGCTGGAGATGCTCACTGCAGAGGCCATGGCTGGTGGCTCGGATGTTGATGGGTTGAGTGGTACGGAGCAACTACCAACCTAGGTATAAGAAAGTTATTAAAGCCAGTGATTTTGGTCCATTTCTGTTCAGCTTTTAGGTCATTTCACAAAATATTGGCAATGTGCCAACACATCAACCTACCTCAATCTTATAAATTTTTTACCAGATTTTCAACCTTATCACAAAAACAGAAGGCTCATGTTTACTTAGTATTAGGGATGGGTCAATATGCTTTCAAACATAGCTGAGCTAGCTAGTACTAAAGGTAGGAAGGTTGCAGTATATTAACATTTCAATGTAAATTTTCTAATCAGGGTTGATTTTAGAAAATTTGCATACTTTGATAATGTCTGCCATAAAGTCAGTTTTACTATAAAAAAAAAAAATAAGTTGATTGGATTCTCCATTATTATAGTAGTAAAGTAAAGCAAAATGAATCTTAATATAATTTGTTAAGTAAATCATTCACAAAAATGTAATAAAGTGCTCATATGTATGGACAGCTGTACATTTATATCAGCTGTTTGCATATAAATCTTTTTCCTTATAAATAAGACATTACTTTGAAGTTGACTACATCACGATGTAATTTATATTATGTAATAATATTAAGAAGCTAAAATAAGGTCAGAGTCAAGGGTTACTTTATTTATCTGAGAAGAGAACAAAAGTGAAAGATTATACATGACAATGTATACTTAATGATAGAGTTTAGTTCTTATTAATTTGGTACTTAGCTAATTAAGGAGTTTAGTTAAACTTACCTAAATTAATTATAACAGGAAATGGGTAGAATGTATCACTTGACTTACATATAAATATCATGACTTATTATAAAAGGCACACAAATTACTGAGGTTTCATTTTATTATTGTTTGCATAAGCCAGCAATGCAACAGGTTCAATGTACAGTTAATAATGTATACTCACAGAGACTTCTACTATAGCAGAAGAACTTTCTTTTCTCTTTTTATGGCATATCTTAAGCAGCAGTGTTTCAACTTTGACCTGATACTCCCTGGGGTCATCCAGGCTCTTGTCATAGAATCCTAAGAAGGTGAGTGTCATGTAACCTCCCAAACTATTTGTCTGTAGCTCTGTATTCTTCTTCAGTGTTATTTTGTCTAGTAAACTGTCCACCTTGAAACCTATACGGCTTTTGTTACTTCTTGACATCCTTCTTTTCATATACGACAGTGTTCTATTTAGAAATATTGGCTAAAATAGAGAAAGGTTCCATTTAGCATTTTCGAATAAACACAAGCTCATTCATCTACTGTCGTTATACATACCGAAAGCATATTACGAGTCCGTAGAAATCTGTATATTTGAGTGGGCTCTGCAAAATGTTTGTGAATAAAAATTATTACAAAATTATTCACAGGAAACGCTTACTTACATAGCATCGGATTTCTAACTTACTTTCAAATGCTTGTAAAAACAACTCATGGTCCGCTTGTAAGTGATCAATTTTGGAGTTTTTATGAGCTTCATTGTCTTTATCTCGCTTCTTGGGAGGCATTTTTAGGGTTTTTATCTAAACTATTAGTGAAACCGCCAAGTTCATCGGTTCGTTGACTTGACAGCGTCAGGTTAAAGGGATACCACCGCAAGCAAAGTTACTCAAAGTTATGGTAAACCGGAAAAAAAAACAACTCTCCCTGAATATATTTTTACTTTTGTCTAATGTTTTGAAATATCTTTCTCATTTCACTTTAGTATTTTCTAAAGTCGTGTGCTAATTTTATGAGTGTAAGCACTAAGCCGAGGCAGACTAGATAATACTGTACCATGTAGATATTTCAAACAATAACTACTGGTTGTCTATTTAGTTTATTATAAAATATACGACGGAGTTGCGCAAGTTTTTCACAAAATGTTACTAATGTTACTGTACTTTGTATTGGTTATTTTTAACTAATATGCGGAAAATTAAATTACGAGTATGTCAACACCATTTCATAGACAAAAGCGTTCTACACGCTGCGAGTCATAAACAATAAGGAGCTTTTTACAAATTATTAGTAATAGTAACGAGAATATCTACTTTCGTTCAAAAAATATAAGAAAACGAACTTGATATTTCTGAACGATGAATCTAATTTCATGATGAGGTTCATGACGTTTATTTATTTATTGTTGTGATTTGATTTTAGAAAAAGATAAAAACACTCCAGCTTGTTAATTTATTTGATAATGTTTCTTATTTTATGTATTAAACAATGCGTAAGTCTAACAATGAACACAAAGTGATAAGAAAGCAATTACGGACTGTACAAAGGCAAGCCATCGAAAGGGGCTTAGATGGGGTGTTATTGAAGCAATACGATTATATTTGTAATTATAATGATGAAATTGAAACTAAGAGGTCCAATAAGAAGCTCATTGCCGGGATTTTGTCGGCTTTCATGATATTAGTGCTAATCATTAGCTTTGTGAACAGTATTTTAAGCGCAAGATGTCTATTACCTAGTAATTACTTAGTGTGGGAGGCGACGCGGCCACTCGCCGATTGTAGCTATTGTGAGAATGTTACGAAACCAATTATATTGTGGAACGTCACGCGACAGGAATTTGCTGTAAGAAGTTTCGCTATTAATATAGAGCCAATTTTTTGGAACAAGTTTCAGCAGTAAAACCATTTTACTTTTTCAGAGATATGCTTACACACCGAGGCCTATCATAGTTAAGAATGCGATTAAGCACTGGAGAGCAACCAAAGAGTTTAGTTTTAATATGTTTAAGAGGCTTTATGAACAAACGGCAGGCAGCTATGAGAGTCTTGAGGAAGGCTGTCAGTTCCTAAATTTCAAGACAGATCTGTTTAGTTTAAGAGAAGTGTTCAGTATGCCTGATGCTAGAGTAAGGAATGAAGAGGGCCAAAAGCCTTGGTATGTTGGATGGTGAGTATAAAAAATCAGTTTGTCACTTATGTTCATAAGTGTAATCAGTCTGTATTACACTTATGAACATAAGTGGTGTGATATGGAGTACTATGATACTCACTCCATATGGAGTTAAGTTAAAAAGAATGTAAAAAATATATATGCATGTTATGATTTAGTTAACATGGTTGGTGCAGAGGCTGAAAAATCAACTGCTGCACTGTGTGTTGCGGAGATCAAATCCTACATAGAACAATAAATTCAAAGCCTACAATTAGTTTTTCTGGTCTGAGTTTGTGTATGTGAGGTAAAATGTTTATTGATGAATCCACAATACATAAGTAAATCAAAGAATGGGGCAAAGTATAAAAAAAATATGGATAATTGTTAGATCTATGCCTTTAAAATTCTTTTATTTAAAAACATTTTTTCTTGCAGGGGTAACTGCCATCCAGACATATTGGCTAAAGTCAGACAGTATTACAATATTCCAGAGTTTTTACCTGAGGATGCAGAGTTTCCAGCTACAGAAAATATATTTTTTGGATTCGAGATTGGAGCTGTTATGCATGTAGGTTAAAACTAATGAAACATTATTATGTAAAAGTATAACTAAATACCTTGAACTTTAATCCACTGATAAGATTTTGCCCAGTGAGAACCAATTTCATCACATTTTAAATTAGTTTTTAATTTTAAAATGAATTATTATAGTACCCGGCACGTAAGTTGTCAAGGTGTAGTGGGGGTAAGTTTGCGCATCACAGCGGCACACAAGTGTAAGCGAGAGCGCGTATATTGGGTGCAAGGGGCAAAGACGAGTGACGCACCAATCGCGTGCTCGGATCGGCACTACCTCATACCCCGCGACCCGCATGACCACCAAAGAGATCTACAAAATGACTTCTGCGCATCTAACGACTCTTGCCAACTTACGTGCCGGCCACTGTACATTTTCATTCATACTTTGATGTACCTAGATAGGTGTAATATTTTTTTTATCTTAGAAGTCACCCACCTGGTGAATTACAGCCCACTTCAACTCACAGAGGGGAGACCTATATCCCAGAATTGGCAAAATTATAAACTGATTATGCTATGAAATTCAACCAATCTTTAACAAGTAGATATTCATAGCCAGTTTGTTTCCAGCTGGATTATATTCCAAGACTGATGTGGCAGGGCCAGGTGCAGGGCAACAAGACCTGGTTGGTGGCCCCTGTCCCTGAGTGTGACCATGTGTGCCACAAGTTTCAGTATTATGTGGAGCCCGGAGATGTTGGTGGGTATTATAACATTTATAGTACGATTGTAAAACTTAAGGTTTTGGGCCATTCTCGGAATACAGACATGATGTGCATACGGCTCTCTGATCATTTTAAAATTATTTTTTCAGTTTGCAAAACTTATTGTATAATACGCTTTCATTTTCCTAGCTGCCTTATTTTTGAAACCAGCCTAAATCGATTTAAATTTGACAGAAATTTGATTGAGGTAGGTTGCTAATGCTGGAGTTTGTACCTACTGTACTTTCGAACATTGGTCATCGAATAATTTACAAAAGTTTATTGTCTACCAAGGTTCGAACCTACGACTGTCACGATCGTTATCACTGGGCTGCTGTCACCAGTAGGCCATGTTTGAATTCGTATCCAATTATAATTATTTACAGACGTGCCCAATCTGGTAACAATGTCCGTGTTTAATCTGGTTCATTCGTCGAAGCTTAACGCAATAATATTGTCGAAAAGAATCTAGAAAGAAGATTCTTAACTTCGACGATACATACATATCGCTAGTTACTGCCGCTTGTTTGATCAGAGGATGGCGACCTACCGATTACTCGCCATCCGCATGCATGCGCCTTTTTTTGTGCGTACGCCGTGTATTCTGAGCACACAATCACTATCGTCCTCTCATCTTTTGCCAAAAGTAGGCAGGGGGGACTTTCGTTCCATGGGACGAATCAGTCAGCCAGCGTGGCTCTTACAGGCTAGACCTGCAACACTTTTTTGCAATCTCCTGTCAAAGCCAGAATAATAACATTGGAATGGCTAAAAAGACCAGAAAAACGCCAATGATACGTAGGCTTATAGATTATTGAAAACTATGTTCCGCTGTGTTACATGGGACGTGATTAAACGGACATGACTGTAAATAAGTCACGAAACTTTCTATTTTAAATAACACATTATTTTGATGAATAAATAAAGAATAAAATAAACCAAACTCACTGAAAATCATCGCAGGAAATTCCTGACGACCCCTACTGAGCAAACAAGGGAAATGTTAGAATACGTATGATTCTATACATTACGAATTGTTCCTATCATCAATTATAATAAATTACTCACAGTGATATTATATCAATGCCATCGTGATGTCGTACTATTGTTGTCGGATGGATCCTCTGTGTCCATCCTCCTCCCATCTAATCTTTATGCATCTAAATACCATTTCACATAAACTAATGATAAATGCAGATTTGCAGTCAACATTTTGAGATAATATGTAACTGAAAACAACTTCTAATCGTATCAAATTGCGATATAGGATAAGAAGCACTTCACTTTTATTATTATTTATTTAGTTTCGTCACAGATTTATAACAATTTCTAAGAAACAGGATTAAAATAAATTAAATGAAAACTGCTGTTGTCATTTTGAATACTTCAAAATTACTTGTCAACTACAAATAAGGCATAGCACCCATCACCCGGTTAAATATCGTCTATGATGAGAAAAATCGGTGGTCATTGCTGTATCACCGCGTGTTCGGTACAAGTTGCTTCTCGCTCTATTTATTGCTTTGGAGTAAAAAAAGATCAGTACTGGGTTCATTTTGGAGTGGCTGGAGAGAAGTCATGGAGTCCTGACCTACCGCTTGATGCAGGTCCTCACCGGACACGGAAGTTTCGGGTGGTACCTTTGTCTGATGCGAAAGGAGGAAACGCCTGGGTGTCACCACTGCGAAGATCGCCCGGAGGACACGGTGGAGCATACGGTGCAAGACTGTCCAGCTTGGGCAGAGCACCGACGTGTCCTCACGGTTGCGATAGGCGGAGACCTCTCGCGCACAGCATTGGTCGCGGCCATGCTGCAGGGCGAGACGGAGTGGGAAGCGGTCGCGAAGGAGGAGGCGGGCCGCGAGCGAGAGAGGACAGTGTCCTCCCTCCGCCCCACCCGCGGTGGTGAAGCCCACGGCGACGGACGTCGCTATAGACGATCTCCGGCCACCGTAGGCGCGGGCATGCGGGCAGCGAGTAAAGGGCAACTCGCTGCCCGACCATGGACCATGCCCGGGTCGACGGCGCGTTGTGTCCCAAGCGCGCCTCAAAGAGCGTCAGCATACTGACGGGGCCCCCCTCTCAGAGGGCCAAAGCCTACCGGGGTCGCGTGATTATTTCCTTACCGTGACCCCGGAACAGAAAGGGCTATTGAAGGACACCGTCGATTTATCAGAAAAGTGATTATTACAACCTTGTCCCAAAAAAAATACTGTGGATAAGATATTATAGAATGTAGATTTAATTATAAAGAGGTTACTGACATTAAATTGTTCTAGTGTCCGTCATTACATCAAAATGCATCAAAAATTAGTACCAACACCAGATGGTGGAGGACAGGGTGTCAAGCACCCGTAGCTTTCCACTCTCGAACATATTAAGATATCACACAACCAGCTTTGTGAACGCACGTTAATAAAAGGAGCGTGTGTTTGGGGCTTTTTTTAGCGTGCTAAAATAATTTACCAGCCCTACCCAGGGCAGGGCGGGAGGGACTGTCAGACTCGGAATACTTACTAAAATTTACGATGTCTTTCAATAGCCCTTTACGTTCTGGGGTCATGGTATTCGTTAGCCCGCGACCCAGGTAGGCCCTCTATAAGAGAGCCCCGTCATTGTCATTGTGCTGACACTCTTTCAGGCGCGCGTGGAACACAAAGCACATGCCCTTGCCCGTGCGCGCGTGTGTTTGGGGCTTAACGATAATAGGTTTTGTCACTTTCGTAAGGTATGCCAATTGTCATTCATTTTCTACCAAATAGGTAGTAGTTATTTTCGTTATCTCGGGACGTCAAAATCTGTGTCAAAGTGCTAAAAAATAAATTTAAGACTTTGAATGATAAAAATATTACAAAATATTTATCCACATCAATAAGTATTTCTATCATTTTGTTTTAGTAAATGTTTCGATATCCTTATATCAAAATATTTCTACTAGAGTAATACATGTATTTTGGGTAAAGGGAACACTTTATGAAATGTCGAAGTTGACGAAATGAAATACATAAAACTTTGGATTGCGTTAATTTTGCGATACTGGCGCCTACTGGTGGCGGTGCGTGGCAACTTTTCCGACTCATCAAACGACGCTTTCGCTTGACCATACGCCGTTAATTCGTATCCAATTACAATTATTTACAGACGTGCCCAATCTGGTAACAATGTCCGTGTTTAATCTGGTTCATTCGTCGAATCTTAACGCAATAATAATGTCGAAATGAATCTAGAAAGAAGATTCTTATCTTCTACGACGAAACATACATATCGCTAGTTACTGCCACTTGTTCGATCAGAGGATGGCGACCTACCGATTAGGGTCGATTTATACTAGCGCAGAGTATTCGATGTATTGTGCGGGCACCCAGTACACCCAATACCGGGACGCTTCTGTTGGGCCGAGCTGTAGACCCTGTACAACACATAGATTAATAAGTAGATTATTCATTGTACAAAATTATAATAAGACATTGTTGAACACACATACCATGATATGATACTCTTCATGTTCTTTGATTGGTTCAGATGTGATGCCTGGAAAACAAATAGTTATTATTTTCTGAGAACCTAGTCTCCTCTAAAAAGACTTCTTGGAAAAACAGTAGTAGCCACAGTGCTGAGCTGATGAAATAACAAAAAAAAGCCGGCCAAGTGCCAGTCGGACTGGCGCACGAAAGGGTTTCCGATAATTTATTTGTATAAACGGAAAATAAAATGATATCTGTTGTATTCAGCCCCCTTTAATATTTATTTTATTCCGTTTTTTAGTATTTATTATTATAGTGGCAACACGTCATCTGTGAAACTTTCAACTATTGGACTATCACAGTTCATGACAATTAATTGGTGGTTTCGCTACCAGATGGCTTCGTTTTTTTTTTTGCTATAAACCTTACGGAGCCGGAGACCTTTCCAACGAATGCAAAACCATGGAAATTGGTTCGTGCATTCTGGAGTTATAGCGTCAGGAAGGGAAACCCGACTTATTTTTATATAGTAGATTGTAAAACTACAGGTTTTGGGCCATTCTGGGAATACAGGCATGATGTGCATACGGTTCTCTGATCATTTTAAAATTATTTTTCAGATTGCGAAACTTATTGTATAGTATGCTTTCATTTTCCTAGCTGCCCTATTTTTGAAGCCAGCCTAAATCGATTTAAATTTGACAGAAATTTGATTGAGGTAGGTTGCTAATGCTGGAGTCTGTACCTACTGTACTTTCGAACAGTGGTCATCGAAAAAATTACAAAAGTTAATTGTCTCCCAAGGTTCGAACCTCCGACTATTGCGATCGTTATCACTGGGCTGCTGTTACCAGTAGGCCATGTTTTAATTCGTATCCAATTACAATTATTTACAGACGTGCCCAATCTGGTAACAATGTCCGTGTTTAATCTGGTTCATTCGTCGAAGCTTAACGCAATAATAATGTCGAAATGAATCTAGAAAGAAGATTCTTATCTTCTACGACGAAACATACATATCGCTAGTTACTGCCACTTGTTCGATCAGAGGATGGCGACCTACCGATTAGGGTCGATTTATACTAGCGCAGAGTCGAAGCGCATCGAAGCGTACTTCTAAAACTGAACATAACAATGGGGATGGCAACTCAAAGCTAATCGTAGATGGCGCTGCGATAGTTGGTCCCCACGTCTACCTTGTACAAAAAAACAAACAAGATTATTTGATAAAAAAATTGAGTGTAAATACAAAACAAATATGGAAAATTATTCGTCCATGCAAGTACTATATACTAAAAGAAGAATTAAGACGCCGCGGCGCATCTACAAGAGTAAAAAAAAATGATTTAATTGAGTGGTTATACATTTGATTTTGCCGTAATAAATCCACAATTACTTGTAGTTGAGGTTTCAATTTTTGAGTTTAGGTATGTTTTACCTGTCCTCTCCTTTATCAAGAATATAATGCTGGTTTTGACTTTCTATTTTGATAAAATATCATTATGTTTTAAGTCAGTAATTTTAACCTTTTTTTCTGTTTAGATTCGAGAAATATCACAATATATTTAATTTCTTAACACCACAACTATTACAAAACTCGTTCCAGGTGATAATTCTTCGATTTTCGAGCGATGCAATACTGGTACTTTACCTCCAAAAGAAAAGTAGATATTATTTTGAAAAGTGTATTCCATCATTTTTACAGCTTATTACACAACATCTAGTCATTTTACATCAATTAAAGGGTTTTTTTTCTGAAAATTCCTTTGATTTTACAGTTCTTTGGGGACCAAACTGTCATTTTCACTTTGACACTTGCCTTCCCCATTTCAACGCACACATTACTTCTATGATTTTCACGATTCACGATCAGCGTTGTTCACGCGCAGACGCGCGAATTCTGAAGAATGCGCGCGACTTTTTAAAATCTTAGAAGTAATATTATGTGCGTTACGCTGTGGAGTTAAGGTTAAAATTGTTATGTTCAGTTTTAGAAATACGCGTCGATGCGCTTCGACTCTGCGCTACTATAAATCAACCCTTACTCGCCATTCGCAAGCACACGCCTTTTTTTGTGCGTGGTGAAATTATCAAATTAATCCTCCCACACAGGGCAGGGGGGACTGTCAGACTTGTACTGACTAAAATTCACGCTGTCCTTCTATAGCCCCTTACGTTCCGGGGTCACGGTAGCTGCTTAGTTCCGGGACTGCGGTAGGCCTGGCCCTATATTGGGGCCCCGTCGCACCTTCGGCGACCGGAAATCGCCCTGCGATGTCCGACACCCCGTGGCCGGCGAGTGGCCTGTCTCCCGGCATCTGGGGCGTGAGTTGCTCTCACACCGTGTTTGACTTTCCACTTCGTCTTTCCCTAGCATCTCTAACGTCGAATATGTAGTGTGTGACAGAGATAACACTAGAAAAAGCAGAGACTATATATCTTATACTTTCGAAGGTTTCTAGGATTCTTTATGGCCGGTACCTATTTTATACCACTTTATACATGCACTAGCTGTTGCCAGCGGTTTCGCCCGAACTGAAAACTGTCCCATGTGAAGATAAAATCGGGATAAAAACCATCCTGTGTTAATCCAGATTATAAACTTATATGTGTACCAAATAGCCTTCCTTTAAAAATGGGCTATCTAATACAAAAATATTCTCTGAATTCGAAACATTCCTTCCCGAGATTAGCGCGTTCAACAAAACAAACAAAAGTCTCCAGATTTATAAAAAATAGATAAGAAGCTTTATTAGTAAGAAATAAGATTACTTTGTGTATAAAGTAATGTTTACTTTTTTCAGTATTGCTGGACACCCGCATCTGGTACCACGCCACAACTATTCCTAAGGGACAGTTCTCTCTGACTGTACAATCAGAGTATGGATGAAACAATGCTTGCTACATTCTTATATTGCCTAGAAATAGTACAAAAGAAGTGTTCTTTTAACATATCGAGATGCCAAATTATACATTCATTATTTATACAAGCTATTTTATACCTTTGATAAAATGCATTTAAGTGCCATTTTTGTAAGTAGTGCAACTATATTTTTATCTAGCGTTAAGTTTTTGCAATATTTTGTTTTTAGACTTGTAACTATTTATTTTCTATTCTTGTGTGTGTACTACACAATAAATAAAATAAACATATAAATGTTTTGCAGTTGTTTTATAATTTTACATAATTATAATGTTCTCTTTTGGAACCCTATGCGCCAGACCTCAGATTGTGATCTATTTTTTATCTTTTCTATGAAAAAGGTTTAGTGGATAGAGTCCTGGCTGTTTCTTTTATGGTCAGTGTTCAATCCAAACAGGTTGAAATGTTCATTTGACGGCGCGGTTAGCGCAGTGGCTGAGCGATTCTACTGCTGTGCAGCGTGTCGCGGGCTCGATTCCTGCAAGTAGTTGTTTCTGGAATTCTAGCTGTTTATGTGTTTCTGTTTGTAAATGCACCCACGGCAGAAGAAATTCCTAATTGGGCACAATCGATTACAATGGCATGCCATCATCCGACTACCGATGTCAAATTGTTGGCATTATCGTCTAAACTTGAAACCGCCCAATGCGGCATAGTTTAGCCTCGCCGCCGTAGAGGCTCAGCGGATTGACTGTGCGGATTGTGGATTCGATTCCCGCACAAACGTTTTTATGATCGCTTTACAAGTAGTTCAAGGTTAGGCTCTTCATGTATGTTTGTTACATATCAGATCATGATACAAGAATTAGGCTGCTTTTCCACCAGAGATGCGCTATGCTACGTTGCTAAGGATGCGTTTGATATCCACCAATCATATTCATTTGTTTTCATAACGCACACACACATAATGAATATGATTGGCGGATTCGATTCCCGCAAACGTTTGCATCCTTAGTTCAAGGTCTGGCTGTTCATGTATGTTGGTTACATATCAAGTGATGCAGGGAGATGATACAGAAATTATTGTGGGGGCTAGGATTTTTAATAGAACATTTATGTATAGGTAAATGTTTCATAGAAAACAGGTGACTCTGACTAGGTATTTTGAACATAGGATAGAACATACAACAAATAAATATTCAAAACGTTTTATTCGTCTAATTCTATGATCAAAAGTTTTAAGCGAAAGATTGGCTTGAGTATCAACTTCGTCATAAAATACATAATTTTAAAAACCACACATCATGATTAAAGGTACATACTAAAAATGATAGGAAAATTATTAATAGAGTTGTGTACTCAGTCCAATCTCTCACTTAGTTACATTGTAAAGTTCACATACAGAGATCAGGTTTGAAACTCGAGGGACAATAAGCTCGCGACTATGCTCAGACGCACATTTCTATATTTTATTACAATAGCAGTATTGTATGTACAGCTGACTGAACCCAAATGCACGAAATGCAAACTTACAATAATAATAAATAATTTCTCAATTTTTTTGACCAGATAGATGCCAGTGTGAATGGACAATTTTAATTGACATGGCATTGTTATTTTATCACAAAAAATGGTACCATTACATTGTACCGATTGAAATGGACACATTAGATTAAAATTTTATATTGCAACTACCCAATCGGCTGACAGGAAGGTAGACAGCAATGGACAGAGAAGATTCACGAATATTATATGATTAGAATAACTGCCAGACGCCGAGCACTGCATCCTTTATGGCTTCGATGTATTGTGCAGGCACCCAGTACACCCAATACCGGGACGCTTCTGTTGGGCCGAGCTGTAGACCCTGTACAACACATAGATTAATTAGTAGATTATTCAATGTACAAAATAATAATAAGACATTGTTGAACACACATACCATGATATGATACTCTTCATGTTCTTTGATTGGTTCAGATGTGATGCCTGGAAAACAAATAGATTTAAATTTCTGAGAATCTTCAATCAGAAAATCCTAGTCTCCTCAAAAAGACGTCTTGGAAAAACAGTACTAGCCCCATGGCATAACAAAAAAACCGGCCAAGTGCCAGTCGGACTCGCGCACGAAAGGGTTTCCGATCATTTATTTGTATAAACAGAAAATAAAATCATATCTGTTGTATGGGAGCCCTCTTTAATATTTATTTTATTCCGTTTTTTAGTATTTATTATTATAGTGGCAACAGAAATATATCATCTGTGAATATTTCAACTGTTTGACTATCACAGTTCATGAGAATTAAACCGTGACAGAGGGGCAGTCAGACGGACAGACAGCAGAGTCTCATGTATAGGACCCTGTTTTACACTTTGGGTACAGAACCTTAAAAACAATTATTTATAAGGACTTAAATAACTCATATGTTTATTATGAAAATTCAGTTAAACTACTCACTTTTGATAGAAGCCATGGCAAGTTTTTCAGTTCTCTCCTTGGTGCCGATCCAGAGTTGGTCCTGCTCATGCTTGAATGTGAGCCGCACTTTGCCTCCGTGTTTGTTGAGCATCCCACTTAGAGGAACCGGAGGCAGTGGTTCCTATGAATGACATTATTTTTATTTATGAAGCATGAACACACATTATTTTTTTGTTATTAATAGATGAATCTTTGAGGAGGGATGACACTCATGTGACTAAGAAAGTGATGGTAAAAGATAGATGGATTGTCTCAAGATTGATATGAAAGAAAAAGTGAATGTGAATAATCTCATTCTTTTTATTCACCTGCCATGATATTTCTTCACAACCCTTGGTTGACTGGTAGGTGTTTCATGAAGTTTTAAAAAATAAATAAAAAGGAGTAAATGATACTGTGACATCTGATAGGGGAGAATGGAAAAAGAGACTGTAATGCGCAGAACCCAAGAAAAATGGGGTAAGTGCCCTTACCCCATTTTTCTTGGGTTCTGCAAATGATATGCATATTTATCAGGTCTCAGATACTACTCAGTTACAGAATTACAAGAATAAATTTGGTAATAATTGGCTTAATAACTAAGGTAGCAAACTACAAAAAATTCTAACTGATAAGAAAAATTAAGATCAGAAGTCTTGTTTTGATTTCACTGATATCTTATCAGATTCTTATGTGTGATTCTTACATGAATGAAATAATGAATCATAGAAATCTAAAGTGTAATCTTTTATTTGTTTATGATTATTTAGATATCAGAGATGGCACATATTTGTTTATTACTGCCTACAAATTTTGTATTTATTAGAGACTAGCTGTTGCCCGTGACGTCATCTGAATATCTCATGAATGTGTGTGAAAGAAATAAAGGTTCACTGCTCATTCCCCATAGATGAGCATGATAATAATATGTAGCCTATATTTTGACCCGACTTGAATGCAACCTATCTTAGGTATTACTAGCTGTTGCCAGCGGCTTCACCCGCTACAACTCGAAAATTATCCCACGGGAACATAAAATCGGGATAAAAGCTATCCTATGTGTTAATCCAGGTTATAAACTATCTGTGTACCAAATTTTAGCCAAATCCGTTCAGTGGTTTTTTCGTGAAAGAGTAACAAACATCCATACTTACAAACTTTCGCCTTTATAATAGTAGTAGGATTATACAATGGTTTGGGCTTCATGTTGTCTGTTAGGACTTAAGACTTCTTAATAATATTCGAGTCAAATTTGAAGTAAATCCATGCAATACTTTTTTAGTTTATCCCGGACATACAGACAAAAATTCTAAAAACTATACTATTGGCTTCAGTATTGATTGTAAATCACACCCCAAGTATTCTTTAAAAACATATCCAATGTACAGTTTTGACTTTGATTCCATTTTGTTATTATGTTTAGAAGAATGGAATCAACAAATGCAGAACTTACCCCAAAATAAATTGGAAGAGTTAAAAGAGATTGATGATGAGTTACCTTCACCCCCTTGATCCCGGGCATCACATCAGGAGGGATGCCCTTATCCAGAACTTTCCTGTGGATCTTCTGCACACATAGTGGCTCTTTACTTGACTGACTACCAGCTTTTTCTTCTGCTAATTCCTAAAAAACAAATATTAAAAGATTTTTGACACCTGCTTGTAGTCCTTAAATGTTTTTATAAATAAAAGGGTGAATCTTAATATTTGCGTTTCATAAATAATTTGGCAGCACTTATTGGAAGTTATTATTATACTGACATACACCTTTTGGGCACTTTTCACAGCTAGGATGTCATCCATTTTGGAGCCCACCAGCATGACCTTCCCTCCCTTCACGACGCCAGACTGTCGCAATGTCATGTTGTCCTTGGCCATGCCTTTTATTATTAGTTTCTGCGCTGACTGCGGGACGCCGCATATTCGCTCCAAATGCGCTTTTAAATCTACCACAGTTGCATCGTACGCGAACGTTATGTCATGTTTTGCTTTATTAAAAACTACTGTAAATTCGATCTGTTCCGGAATCTCACAAAATTCAGGTTCTGAGTCTTCAGTGGTCTCTGATGTGCATGCCGTCGCCGCAGCCGCGCACTCCGCGGGAGCGGCTTCTTCTGTGTGTGCGCTCTCTAAAATACTTTTATTTTCTGTAGCTGTCTTTGATGTGCCATTGGCTATTGAATTCGGATCCCGATTCTCTGTTGAATCTCCCTTTTCTGAAGCTAGAAAATAACATCAAAACGTGAGTTAGCAAAATTTCTAGAACAAAAGGTCTCGGTGTGTTGTTCCACAAAGACTGTCAAATTGTATTTTCATGCTTTATTTGAACGAACCTATATGAATACTTACCAATATATTCCATAGTTATAAATTAATTGTCAGTAATAGGAATTAAATTAACAAAAACGCTATTGTATCGTAGTTGTTTTGAAAAAATAATTAAAATACAGCCGACTGGCTGACGTGAAGCAACAAATTTTTTGCACAGACTATACAATTTTTATGTTTTCTTCCGTTTGGAAACGTGTATATCGATCGCGAGTACGGAGATATTCTCGCTGCCTCTACAGATGAATCAAATTCAGCTCATGGCCTTTTCAGTAACCTCCTGTCTTCTTGTGCCAAGATGTTCGTCTTTAAAAAACAAACAAAACAAATCTAACTTGTAATGTATAACCATTTTATATATATATATGTATAACCATTTTATTTATGTATATATGTTATATATATATATATATATATGTGTAACCATTTTATTGTCACCTGTGACAAATATTTCTCAAGTTCCTCTCTATTTTAGGAACTTGATTAACAAGCTCCGTTGGATAAACAAAAAAACTCTGTAAGCTCAGCAGCTTAGTAGATAATATTAGTACTTATTCGAGAATTTCTTCTTACAGCACAAAAAAAACATTAATGTATCTATGACTGAAGTTTTCCGTTTCCATGGCGGCCGCTTTGTAAACAATGTTATAAGTGCACTCAATAAAATTTGTCACAAATATTTATCTTTTAAGTGTGTTTAAATAAATAATGAGTTTTAATATTGACGATCCTTTAGCTGGCATTCTCAGCGATGGCAGCGATGATAGTTTTTTTGACGACGACGTTTTAGGAAAGAAAAAATCAGCAAAGAAGAAAAGCACGCCAACTTTAGAAAAGAAAAATGCTCTTTTTGATTTAAAAGATGCTGATAAGCCAAAGCCTGTTGCTAGCACTCAAGATAAGAAAGAATCGTTATATGACATAGATTCAAAGAGATCCCCTACTCCTTTTAAGCGAACTGCATCAAAAGAGTCAATAAAAATTTCCCAACCTGAAGCTAAAGTTAAAGGAGGGCTTGAAAAATTAGATCTCAGAAAGTCGCCGGCAAAGTCTAAAATAAGTGCGAGTGCAGACAAACTCGACATACTAAGTGAATTGAGTGGACCTAAAAGAGAGACAAGTAAACCAATAGACAAGGGGAAGAGTTCACAGTCGTTACTTGATGATATTTTAGGTGGCTCATCAACGAAATCCGGCGGCGGATCTAGTCAAGCGACAAGGCCGGTTACAGCTGCGAAAAGTCAAGAATTTGATTTTGATTCTATTTTAGGAAAAAGTGAAACTAAAACTTCGACTTCTATTAAAAGTCAACCACTGAAAAAAAATGTAAAGGAAAATGTACAGGAAGAGAAAGAAGCGCAAAATCCGTCAAAGAAAACTAAGTCTCAGAAGACTGGCTGGGTATATTTCAAGATAAAGAAGACGATAACGATGATCTTGAAGATGATGCCGGAATGCCATCTTGGTTGGTCGGGGGTGACTCTAAGAAGAAAAAGGCTGGAGATAAAAAGGCAGCCGGTAAAGCAGAACCTCCTAAAGAAAAATCAAAACCAGTATCTAAAATAGAAGAACAAACTGAAGTTGAAGCCCCTACTGTGGAAGTAAGAAAGGACATAGAAATTATGGAGCAGATGAGCAAATTAAGTCTACCTGCTAATGTGCTACACGGCAGTAATGAAGACATCGCTGCAGAGGGGGCCACTCTATACATGCAGCAGCAAGAGTCTCAACTAATGGTGGCTTTACAGTTAAAGGCACAGGAAGAGAAACTTGCTGCTATGCAGAGTGAGTTACAAGTATCTATTTCATAATGTTTCACTGGATGTACTCATTCCTTCCAGTCTTGCTGCCTCTTTCCTTGCCTCACATTGTTCTTTGAATTTTCGTGTAGTTTAACTCTTAATTTCTATATTCGCTTTTTATTTTGTATCAGTGCGTCAAAAGGAGAGCCAGCGAGTACAACGCGAGGCTGCGCTGGCGCAACACTCGCAATTGGACGCCATGCTGCGTCGACAGGCAGAAAACAGGCAACAGATGCAGGCCATCATAGCTGCTCACCAGGAGAGGATCACGCAAAGAATTAAGGTATATTTCGACTTTTATTATTTGACTTTTGCTGATTAGCTAAACCCACTTTGCACTGGGCGGGTCTCGAACAGATGTGGCTGCACCCTTTACATGTTAACATTATTGATAAGTAGGCATTTGATTTGAGCTTTGACCTGCAGGCGCTTTTGGGAACAGAAAACAATGAAAATGAAGATATTCCAAATTATTCTGAAGAATTTCAACCAGCCGGTGATCATAAAGATCCACCACATACTCGAGAGAAGAAACAATTGTTGCAACTAGTGCAGTCGTTGCAGGAGAACCATGATAAGGAAATAGATCTCATGGAAACGTCATACAGGTAAGAAAGCTGTATTCAAAATAAAGTACGATACTTAGTAACCGTTTCATCCCTGATAATAAATTAAATCACCATTATCCTTTATCGGAAACGGAAATAT
The DNA here is from genome assembly GCA_036375495.1 of Agrotis segetum. Taxonomy (NCBI): domain Eukaryota; kingdom Metazoa; phylum Arthropoda; class Insecta; order Lepidoptera; family Noctuidae; genus Agrotis; species Agrotis segetum. The sequence continues at coordinate 3,498,814 of JAQSVV010000292.1, forward strand.
CGACAAAGATAAAGTAGTGACTGGTATAACTCTACACAAAACAAATCTGACATTTTACGACTTTTCAGGAGACAACTAGCTTTCCTAGAAGTTTCTTTGAACCAAGGTGAGGAAAGAATGAAAGAAGAAAGTGAGAAACTGGTAAAGTTCTACTCGGAGAAGATAAATTGGTTGGAGGAGCATCACCATTTGTACAAGAAGTTAACAGAAGATAACTTGGCGGCTTTGACTGAGCGGCATAAGACGGAGAATGAAATGCTGAGGCAACAGCATTTGGAAAATGTGAGGGTCTTACAGGAACATCATGCAGCGCTCATGGAGAACATCAAGTGAGTGAAGATTTATAGATAGATACGAATCTATCCTAAAGTAGACCACACTATCGTCATATCGACTTGCATTTTTCTCGAAGCGAATGTCATTTGTGGAATTTTAAACTTCTGTTCTACTCGTTACGCTTTCATTTTTTATCCAAATTAATTAAATTAAGTAAATATTTAACAGCTATTAGCCATGTTGCCAACTGTGTGGATAAACGCTTTTAAATGAATAAGAATTTAACTTCTAAAATAAAACTTGGTCCTGTGGTAAAAATGGCGTAAAAATGGATGGTTTATTTTTCAGAAAAGCTGTTCAACATGAACAGATGCTAATTCAGGATTCAGCCAGCTTTTCATCTGATCTAAAAGAATTAGTAACTGACGTTAAGGAGAATAAAAATAATTGTAAAGAACTACTAGAGAAGGTGCAAACGTTAGCTGAAAATACTGATCGCAGAAGTGAAGGCAGTTTACAAGTCAGGGAAACACAGATAAATGGTAGGCTACTCATAGATTTTCATATCAGTCTCTAGGTTAAACAATAATAAAGTTGTAAGGCATGTTGATTTAAAATATAATTTTTCTTCAACAACATCATACATATGAAGAGTAGCAGATAATGATAGATTATCGTACTTACTTTCTTAAACGTATTTCCTGCAGACATGATACAGCAGTTGAAGAAAGACCGTGAAAATTTGGATAATGAAAAAGCTGAAAATAGAGAAACAATCAAAATGCTCGAGGCAAGACTGAAGCAAATGACTTCGGTAACTGTTTTATTACTCATAAGTACATTTTTGATCATTTTTTGAAACAACAGTAATATTGTTAAAGTTAAAAATAGTATTTTCGAAAATTGCGCTATCGCCTATTGCAACCGTTGACCACTAGTAGCAATTAATTCGTGCTTTTTTCGTTCACAGATGATTGAAGAAGAATCTGCTTCTCTTAAACAGAAGAGAATGGAGTTCGAGTTCGAAAAAGCAACGTTCAGTAAGCAAACTGAGTTTGCCAAAAATGTGCTCAAGAAGCAAGACGAAGAAATGAAAGTAAGGGGACCAAATAAGTCAAAAATCATTTTTTTTTTGTTTAAATAAATAATTATATTAATACAATGTTCATTAGATGCTGAGAGAAGATATCCAGAAAGAATTTCAAGAAAAAATTGCGAAGATAGACGAAGAAAAGGTTAAAGCTGTGAAGGAAAGCGCCGCGCTTGCTAAAGAAAAGTCTACGGTACAAAGTTTGAAACAAGAACTAGAAGTAAGTACTAGAAGGACTTGCCCAAAATATTTCCGATATTCGGATAACTCTTAACTGGTCGTTTGTTGATAGCAGCAAACATAAACTGATTAACCTATGAACACTTTATTACAGAAAATGAAGGCAGAGCTTCAGGCTCAATTAGAAGAGGTGTCTGAGGAGCGATCCAAATTGAACGTCGAGAAACAGCAGATACATATGGAGGAACAAAGAATCATGGCTAAGTGAGTTCTATATTTCGATATACATATGACAAAGTTTTCGTATCTAAAATAAAATAGGCGAATATTAAGACCCCGCCTGAATCATCAGTCGCCTATTTATAAACTCTTTATGATTTCAGGAGTCGTGACTTAGACCTTCTTGCAAAGACAGCAATTGAAAAACAATCGCACGCTGATAAAAAATACTCCGAAGCGGAATTCATCCAACGCAAGTACGAAGAACGAATCCGAAGAATTCAAGAACACGTGGTTTCTCTTAACGCAAGAGAAAAACACGTCGCCAGAGAAAAGGTAGCTTTATCGAGAGAGAGGCTGCATCTTCACAATGAGAGGAAACAAATTGAGAGTAGACAACAATGTTCCTTATGCAGATCTTCTCAAATGCCTTACATGGAACCAAATTATACAATACCAGATTCTTTTATGAACATTCCAGTGTCTAGAGATTATAGAAGTTCGAATGTAACGACTGCAATGAATGCTATAGAGGAGGAAATGGCACATTTGCTGGGGAAGAACTTGAATCTGCGACATAGTGTTGGTATGGGTGACCTGAGCAACCATGAGGGACGGCATCCGAATGAAGAGGCGCAGTCAAGGCAGTTGGCGCCTGAGTCCATGCAAATGGAGTCGGGGCCGTTTAAGGTCAGTCAAAAAGAATGATAAACCATTGATTATGTAGAATTATATTTTGCATTTTTATCTTCATTGGCAGTTTGTCACTTCCTTTTTTAATGTTGGTGTGAGTGTGAATTAATAAAGTTTCCAAAAATATATTCCAATTTCATGACTAGGTACTCTTATCAAAGTTATTGGGTATGAAGTTGTAGACAAGTGAGGTCCTAAGATGCAACCCTGCAAAACCCCTCGTTAATCAATTCAACTTTGGGAGCTTCGATCATTCATAACTTTGGGAGTCTATAATGGTGTACTTTTTTAAATTTCGTAACGTGTGTTCTGCGTGTGTTCGTTCAAAACTATTTTGAAAAATATTGAGAGACTATTGTCACTTTTGTCTATTATGTGCTTGCATTCCAGGATTATTTGGATCCAAAATTCATGATGTTACGTCTCGATGTTCAAAAGGTGTTAAGTAATTTGGATCACACTAAAAAAGAAGATTATGCTGATTTGCCAGTCGAAGAAGATAATGACGAAGATTGAGTGGCTGTAGAAATAAAAATGTAAGCGACGTCTAAATAAAAGACTGAATCTGTATTAATTGGTTTAATTTACTTTGATGACTGTTATAGAACATCTTTTGTTGTTAGATTTATGAACAGTGTTATCAAAATGTACACAAATGCCTATAAATAGCTACATGCTAACTTATCTATAAATATTTCATTGTAAAAATATAGGTACATGATCTTTTCTTACTATTTAATTATTGTTTTAGGTACTAGGGTATGCAGTTAGACGTAATTTACAAAATATGAATACACTCTTCGTATAATGGCTCCAATTAATTTTATGCATTACTACTTCAAAGTTACTTCCGATCAGACCATCTTGTGTATTTTTATGTTCGTATGCAAATAGTTTAGCATTGTTTTAAAGTAACTTTGTAGCAGCTCTCACATAAGTTACTTACCTATTTCATACATTTCTTATTCTTACAAAACGATATAATTATTATTCTACGCACCCAATATTATCATTCGCACAGTCTTTCACGAAAATTGCTTTAAGTAGCTACAAATAATATCTTTATGGACGGCCTGGCCTTGTCGTTTAAAGTATTACATTCTCCTATTTCGCACAGATCTACAATAATAAACCCAAATAAATTATATTATTACTTATTATTAACTGACAACTGCATACAGAAGCATACGTCTGAGATAATAACAAGGAACGATATTTTTTCTAAACCTTTAAAAATGCTTATTATACTTTACTATACACAATATTTACAACACATCTTATCATAATAACAACACCTCCATCGTCCTAGGTGTTAAAGGCATCATTGCAATTAGTAATTTCTTTTTATAAAAGTTATATATCGATTTTTCAAGTACAGAAGACTACAGCTTTACAAACAGGAAAGCCACTTATAATAATTTTGTAGATTATCTTTCTTATCACAGTAATAATATCATTCTACATCAAAGAAAATAATATAATTTTATAAGTTGATAATAATAGAAATAAATTGTTTAAACATGTCCAAATAAATTGATAACCGATTCAAAAATAACGAAGAATTAAAAATTATAATGTGCCAAAGTTAGGGGAATTCCAATAACTATAATGTTATGACCTGTTGTCGCCCGGCGCCTTCTGGTATTTCACTTCTAGTAGCTGAGGATAGTTCTCTACGATGGACAGTAGGATCCCGTCGATGTAGTTCCTTAGTTGAACATTCACGTCTTGTTGTTCTTTTAAAGCTTTCTGTAACTGTAAGAAATAAATGACGATTATTATTTCTATTCGGACTTCATGTCGAGTCTATTGATATAAATTGAAAAATCACACACAAGCGTTGTGTAAGGACAGTGTGGTGCTCATGCGTCGCTGGTCTTGCTATAATTGGTTTAAATGATATGATATTGGATAGTATGAGGGCAAGCATTCCATTAATAAAGTATGAAAAAGGTACATTAATCAGTCCCAAAAGTATGTCAAATTTTGTTAAAAAGCATGCAAGTTAGCGGTTTGTAAATGTATAGGTACAGACATGCACAGTTAGTAAAAATTTCGTACCTTTTCCATCTCTATGTTGAGATCAGATTGTGTATCGTTACCATCGAGCTGCAAAAATGCATACATGACATATAGGCAATTGTTCTGCAAACGAGTCAGTCAGGCTTCATAAAAAGCAAAGCAACGCGACAATATTATGTTGACAGTGAATGTTATGGAGCCATATTGTATGAATGTAAAACTTTCATGTAATGTGCGGCAGTTTATGTACCTAAAACATATATCTAGTTATAAATCAAGCCGAAAGCATAACATTTAGCCTGATAAAAAAGTAATAATAATAACTCAGTTGATAAAAATTATATTTGTGGAGTTTCCTCGTATTGTAAACGATTAAAGGCATATCGAAATGACTAACGAGGAAACGCACACACTTGTAGAGTCAATTTGTACTGAATTAGGAGTTGAATTATAGGAATTGAATTCAGTCAAAAGTTTTAGGCATGCTATAGAATTTTATGTTTCGTATGAAATCGAAAAGTGTAGCGTAGTAATTAGTTAAATTAAAGCGAACATACTGCCGGTTACTGACTGGGTCAATGAAGGCTAAAACAAACATGACGAGGCCAATGAAAAAACATGTTCATTGACCTTTATTTTTTTCATGTTGGTTACCTGTCAAGGTCTTGACCAGGCAAATCCTTGGTACTTCGCTTGGGAGCGGTAGATGTATGAATAGTCAAATATGAACTCTCAGTATAGAAACATTGAGGGCCCATAATTAAGTGATCAAGCATAATGATATTTCAGACGGTGCCGAACGTGAGATGGTGGCCTTAGTATCCAGCTTTGGGTAGAATTCTCAAGACAATGAGTGATACTGTAAAATGAGCATTATTTACCTCATCATCGCTCATCTGCGACAGTTCGTGTGCGAGCGAGTTGGTCCCGACCAGCGGGCCGCTGACTCCATCCAACAGGCTACGACCCTCCTCCACGCCACGTGTTAGGATCTGTGCTTGTAACTCCTCTTGAGCTTCCGAAAGAGCTGGAAGGAAAACAGGAAAATATAGAAACGGACTGACGTTAAAAATGCTAGGACGCGGTACAGGCATCCTCTTTATGGGAGAGAGAGGTTAAATTTGAGGCAGTAGACGGCCAATTTTGGAGCATTTTAGATTTGTTTTTAGGAACAGAAACATAGTTCAAATTGTAAGTCATGCTCCAGAAGCCTGCTACGAAAAATTGACTGCGGAAGTCGGACTACTGAAATATGTGGCGTAACTAGATGTGTATAGATAGCAAACGTAAAAGTACAATGCAAAGACTGCAGGAGAATTTTTATTATTTTTAACAATCAGTACCCAAATATTATTATGGCAATATCCCCCCAAGATCGCTAGACATATTGTAGTAGTTCAGTAGGAGACATTTGCATGCGATGATATGAGTCATTACTCCCGATTAAAGTGAATTAAAATTAGCACCACAGATGTCGTGAGCGCTATATAGGCTAATTGATAATTTGCGTGATAAATTAAATGTAACTTATTTACTGGTCACAATATATTTGCATGTTATTTCAATTATTGGCACTTAGAACTGATACCATCAATATGTTTGCCACATTATTTGAAGTGGACCGAGCACTTGATGCTATCAGAACAGGTTTGTCATTGATTATATCATATTCTAATTGATGTATCATGTTTTGATCATTGTTACTGGAGACGCTACAATTCAAGTGTCAAGTTATATTTCGTTTAGTTCTTTGCCAGCTAGTGGCTACATCCATTCATTGTCCGAAACGGAATGCGGGTGTATTCATTGTTCTTGGCAGGAGCATCGATGAGTCTAATGTATGCAGTTTGCGAATTCGCAGAAACTTCCAAGTATTACTTCACGAATCTATCATTTGTTGCCTCTATCAAAGAGGATATAGCATCAGCCAACGCTAGGTCCAGCTTTCCGGTCCGTAAAATTTGAACTATTTGGTGCATTGAGGTCAAAAATTTGAGATGGTACAAGGCCTAACCCAGAAAAGAAGCGTACGTACTTTTGTTCTGCGTCCGGAGCAGTGTCAGTTCCTTCCTTAGCTCATCGAGGCGGGGATCGGGAGGTGGGGGCGGCACATCCCTCAGTCTCTGCAGCTCTTGCTTGGCGGTCGCCAGCAGTGCGTTGGCTGCACTAGCAGCATCTCTTTCCCTTCGCTCGGCTTCACGTGCGTTGTTTAGCGCAGCGGATAGTTCCGCCACTTGCTCTTGAGCTTCACGGTGCGCCCGCGCTGCCGCTTCTGCGTTCGCTCTGAGCGTTTCTGCTACACCACGGAGTCGACCCACCTAAAATAAAATGACCAGTTAGTTTATTTGGCCAATTTATAGCTATAATATTAGAAATTACACCAAAGTTGAGAAATAAATGCAATGATGAAAGCTGGTGGCAGTCACCACATCAAAACTCCTAAATAACAATAGACGGCTCGGTGAATAATATAAAAGTGAATGTAAATAAATAAACGTTATCTAGGAGTATCAATCAGTCTGACCTTTGATATACTTGGTGCAATATTAATAAATGGGCCGTAGATAAAAGATTGGCTTATCTTTGCATAAATCATAAATAACGAGAAAAAGAGTTATTGTGCGCAGTTCATAACATAAAATAAGCATTTCATTCACAACTGTTACAGGAACAAACTGAAAGAATTTCTGAAGATGATAATTATAGAAACTATGATGTTCAATCTTATTTTTAAATGTTTATTGTAGTTCTAAAAGCATCTTTTGCATTGCCAAAAAATGCCAAATTATTTTTCCCAAAAACGACAAGGGTTACAGTATCTTAACTTTGAATGTTTCCATTCTCTCACCTCTTGTTTAAGTTCAGATGCCTCAGCTTCTGCAGCACCAAGCCTGTCAGTGATGGCCGCCAGTTGCGTGTCGCGGTCCCTCTCGACGCGCGATATTGCCTCACGACTGCGACGCTTCTCTTCAGCGACGCTCTCCTCACATCGACACTCAATCTGCACATTATCCACATTTTTATTATACATCATGTTGGCTAGGAGATCATTAACTGAATAGATACGATACGGGTAATGACGACTAATTGGACAATTATATTGATACAGAACTTTCTTTTGTAAGTAGTTGATCTACTGTTGAGAGATCCGTTTGCTTAATGAGAAGTTTGATTTGACATCTTAGTAAAAGCATAAAAGTACTCTGTGGGCAAAGCTAAGTTGTAGAATGTTAATCATGTCCATCTGAACAGTGATATTATGGCTTATAAGGACAGACAAGTTATTGAGAGAAGAGCTACAGTCATGCAAACGTAATGACAGTTGCTCCATGGTCAATTAAGAACAATAGCTAGATAGTGGGCTGATGGTATGCACAGAATGCTACTGACGAATAATAAGGTATCAATATAAGATAAGTACCTCTCGTATCTGCTCGTCGAGCATGTGTACTCTTGCTTGGAGCACCGCGTTGTCGGCCTTCGCCCTCGCGTAGCGCTCGTCCGCCGTGCTCTGAGTGTCTGCCAGTGATGTCACCTGCTGCTGCAGTAGCTGCACCTGCCAAAGACGGACGACATTGTTATTTTGAAAGAGAATGAAATACTTGGAAAATTATAGGAATGTGGCTTTTGTAGTTCTAAACATTTGAATTTTGTGACTCTTGCAAGATTTATGACTGTGTTCAATGATAATATTGCTAAGACTATTATGCTGAAGACTGCAATTAGAATTTATGAACCTGCATCAGACATATAAATACCATCATACAGCTCTGCTCACATCAGCAAAAAGCTTTATCTTCATTAAAATACGTTGTAGGGTGATAGATTTCTATATGATGACAATAATATTGTAGAAAACAATAAAATGAAGATATGAAATTACGTATCACCTTCCAAACAAACTAATATTGCAGCAGATGATAATGACCTTTTCCAAAACGTTGATAAACTACCGAATAAATAAGATAACGCAATATTAACGAGTTGGTGATGCTGAACAATATTTACATTTCGCCCGGCATACTGCCCGTTACTGTAGATTTGGACAAATATGTGGGTTTATCGATATCAATATAAACATGGAATGGGCTCGATATTGAGCGATAACGATGTCAGTAAGCGTTCACCATGCCACGCACTAGTGCCCACCAATGTTAGCATTAATGGCTAGAGACGTATTTCAAACTGTGACCGTTGAATACAAATCGATTAGGATCTCCAGAGACCCAATGTGGTTCACAATGGTTATGTAAGGCAGGACTAGAATTTGTATGGCTAACTATAATCGCGTGTTAGTTGACCGTGTTTAAATTAACTGGACTGCTCCAATGCTTGCTACTTCATATAAAATTATATACAGAGTGTTTCTTTAAAATGGGATAAAAGGAAGAAATCCGAATCCATAAGAGATACGGGAAAACTTTCTTAGAAACCTTTAGCTCTTTTTTGATGTTGACAATTTTGGCGTTTTTATTTTTTTGGTCAAGTGTGAGTTGTCCACAGAAATGAGTGAAATTCGCCAAAATTTTTTTTAGTGCTGTTCGACTCTGTTTCATGTAAGGATCATTTCATTGTATCACAAGAAAAAAATCGGGACGGCGGAAGTTGGTCAAAAATTGCAAAATATTTTTTCATACAAATTGTTTGAACGAAAAAATTATCACTTTTTTTATGATGTTATTTCATTTAGTGTCTATTAAGGATCATTTCATTGTACGGGAAGGAAAATGTCTGGGCAACAGAAGTGGGTCAAATCTAATGAAATACTGACTACTACTGATAAACTTTATGCTGTTAGAAGAAACTTTACTGTTCTTTTGACCCACTTCTATTGCCCAGACATTTTCCTTCCTATACAATGAAATGATCCTTAATAGACACTAAATCAAATAACATCATAAAAAAAAGTGATAATTTTTTCGTTCAAACAATTTGTATGAAAAAATATTTTGCAATTTTTGACCAACTTCCGCCGTCCCGATTTTTTTCTTGTGATACAATGAAATGATCCTTACATGATACAGAGTCCAACGGCACTAAAAAAATTTTTGACCAATTTCAATCATTTCTGTGGACAACTCACACTTGACCAAAAAAATAAAAACGCCAAAATTGTCAACATCAAAAAAGAGCTAAAGGTTTCTAAGATAGTTTTCCCGTATCTCTTATGGATTCGGATTTCTCCCTTTTGTCCCATTTTAAAGAAACACCCTGTATAATAACTTTCGCGTGACCTGTCGTATACATGAGTACCTACAGTCTTTAGTAAAAATTAGTTTTTATTGACATAATTAAGTACATGATTGTGGTCATTAGCGACGCGTGAATTAATATTCCTCTGTCAACTGTTTCGCTTAAATTCATTAACATAGCCGTGATCAAACGCGTTCTCATTCTGTTCAAACAAATCGCTTACGTTACCACTACCACTGTTGATTTACTAGTCTTGCGGCTGCCAACTAGTACCAGGTGCTGGTTTTCTATAAATATTATATGTATGATGCACGGCCTAGAATAATTTAAATCTGTGAAGGTCTAGGTTGAGGTGACAAACGGATACTATCAAACAGATGAGCACACACATCACGTACTCTGTAGGCTGTATGAGATCATACTGCGGAAAGACATTTCGCATGGGTAGCGGTGAACAGTTGAGCATAATTAAACCATGATGAGTGGTAGTGCCAAAGAATTGGGAGAGATTTTATCACGGATGTTAAGGTCATAAATTGGATAGCCTATATAGTACAAAGAGATCCAAGTAATCGTAATGTCAATTTCGATTAGGTGTACATCATCAAAGCAAATTCGTCCCCGAGACATTTTCCGAGTACTCAACTGAATCTGTGTCTAATTTCAGATAGTTAGTCGGATCACTTGCGCCGCTAGTAATGATAAAATTACGAGTTAATTGATTTCTACATCGAGTTCTTCGTAACTGGGAATATTTTATTATAGCACAAAGTACTCCGCGTTAAACCGTGTTTTATTTTCGCACTTAATTGATGTCATTTCAAATCACGGCAGTTAGAAAACTGTATCAAAGAAAGGATTACACTGATTTGAAAGATCTTATATTATCATTAGTATGTCAAGGATTTATTTATCTTCCAGATAATCATTTATGCCTTGGTCTTTTACATTTACATTTTGGGAACGTCAATGACTTTTATATTGAAAGGACTCTTGATAAATCTATGTATATATTTTTAGAAGTATCTTCAGTCGTATCGTCCCCTTTCTTTACTTTTTCTTCAAGTTCTGGTGAATCAACGAGTAAATATAGACAAATGATCATTGAAGCGTTATTTAAGAGAGCAAATGGTAATTGTTTCGATGAGCTCCACTGAGCCTCAGTCAGTCACGAAGGAACATCAGATTCTATGTATGTATGCACATTCCTACCCACTTGCAATGTTTTATGCTCGGACGAGTCTATTGTATCCGTAATTAACCTATAGATCTCAAACAGGTTCAGGAACGGCACTCGTTATGAAAACCGAGCACAGATTTACGATAATTAAATTTCTTCGTCAGTATAACTTTCAAGAAAACGGGTTTCTTGTGTAATCATCACCTGTTAGTATGAGGTGCAATTTGTACGACAAAGTGAAATTAAAAGTTTACAAAACGTAATTAAATCTGGAGCAGGACTACTTTCTATCTGGAAAACTCGTTAAAACTTTGGGTAAGTTAAATGTCCAAAACCTGGATAAAGACGGTGATGGAAGAGGAGTAGTGAAGATAGATACTATGTCCCTTGTTTCTCATGATAATGTGGAGTTATATAAAATTAATAACAATTTCGTGATAGTTGCAGGAAGATGAACATCAGGAAGAGATAGATACAACGTGTCAAGTAGTCGCATGAGCGATGATGGCGATGACGTAACATATTACATGATCAATAAGTTGATTTTAATCATAGTAAACTGTTGAAACAAACAATATAACAGAAGTACTAGTATCATCAGTTTATGATACGCACAATAAAGATTGAATACCAGGCATAAATTCCGCAAGCAGGAATACAATTGCACGTTCTAGTTGTGAAATTGGTGAACAAAATGAATTTCAGTGAACCAACAATATTTTCCTTTTAAAACATAGGTGGCAATGCAGAGTTAACAATAGTTTTCCTTGTGCTTGAATACATTTGAGTTATTAAGTTATTTTACAGTTGGAGTAGATAGTTTAATCTAATACTGAAACTTACAAAGCATAATGAAAGCTGTTGATTTAAGGGCCGACACGAATACACGATCGGCCAAAAGAACTAGCTCAATATGCTTTTCTTTATTGAGTGACTCATGAAGACTCGACATTTAAAGAGCGACTCATTGATACAATTTAATGGACAGCGTCCGTGAAGAACAAGAATTTATTATTTGTGGAGTGGAGTAATGTTCCCTGCTGCGTGTCCACCATGTGAATCATTTTCAGTGAGTTGTTCCATGAGTGTCACTGTTATTTCAGTCTCAATTTTATGAAGATTATTAAAATTGAATTTCATTATTTAACATTTAAAATTTCAGATCACGGTTTCTTCTATATTTCTGATAAAACATTAATAATAATATTGAAATAGCTTCTGCATGGTTACGAAATGTTACAGATATAGATAAAAAGACGTGTTTAAAGTTCTAATTTTAAAACCATTGTATGTACAGACTTCACGGCTAGATCAATCAAAGATTCCATTCAATTGACTTTCACAAGACTGAGTTGAAAGAATGAAAGAATACTCACAATCAGAGTAACTGGAATAAGTAAGAGATATTACAAAAAATAGTTTCAGCGATATCGATCGAAGATGACGCATTGATCGCTTCATCGATCAACAGATTCATCATTCCAAGATATTTTATCTCGTTTTTTCAATTGTGTTAATGCGTATTGACGGATTCGAAGATATTTTTGAACGATGATGGAAATGACTACAACTTGAATCATTTACTGCAGTTTTAGATACCTAGCAAATTCTTTTTTGTAACTGTGTTTAACGATAATAAACAATTTATCAATTTTATATGCTGGATTTAATTACGTATCATGATTATAAACTGGATATAAATTACATGCACGTGATGGAGATTTCAATTGATAAAGAAATAAATAAAAACATTGAAAGTCAATACTAATCAAGTAATAAAAAATCTTTACTGCTAGTAAAAGTTACGTCGCTAAACTTATCCCATAAATACAGGAGCAACAGGAAACATCGTCATAGAGTGAAACACTTGCAATGGCTGAGATCTTTTACTTAACGGTTTGGATTTCTGGAATTAGCGAACATTTGTCATTAGTACTTATGAGAATTATGAAAGTAAAAGAAACTGGAATCATACAAGTATACTTATACGGTCTGTTGAAGTAGAAACTGATAGTGCAACAAATGTTAAAAGAAAAGTTGAAGGACGTTGATCCAGAACTATTTTCTCCCTAGTAGAGGCAAGCGAAAGAAATGTGGGGATGGCGATTAACAACACGCAAAGTGAAAATTATTAATTACCGAGTATAAAATGAAGCTAAAGCCAATAGTTCAAGCAGAGGAATCTCCTTAGATACATCAACAGCTGATGAATTTGATGACCTTATTTCATAAAGTCTGCTTGAGAGTAATTTAGTAAACCACGTTAAACTATGAAGTATCTTTAATGAAAAAGAACCAGATGAGAAGTTTCCACGCGAAGTGAATTACCTAGACAATATAGAAATGTCATTAGTGCGATGTAATTCTTCACAACGTGATGTAATTCATCAAGCCATGGGAATTTTGTGATGATAGCAGATAAGTTCTGTAAAACTTTAGTTTTTGTGGATCATAATGTGTTTTGTATAAGAAATTAAACACTATGATGGACGACTTCGTAAAACTGATGACTGTTTGGATATAATTGAAGAATTTAACAAAATAGAAGATGAACGACGTTTTATTGTCTGTGAGACTGAAACTATGCATAAGTAGCATTATGAAGGCCTTTGGCTTGTATTAGTGATCTACATATAATTATATTCTGCTGGTAAATCTGGGACGAGGTAGATGATGATTCACGATGGTTGCAAATAAAGTTGGAGTGTGTAGTCCCGGTGGCTCGCATCCTCACGCTCCAGAGCTCAGACTGATTTAGAATTTGTAGAATTTTCTGATAATCATTTCATAGAAACGTTGTCTGATTGAAAACTTACAAAAGGGATTGCGTACATCACCGATTACAGTCGAGTAATTTCAATTTAATTCGTCTCTGCCAATAACAAATTCAAATTACTCAAAATTTCTAGAAGAACCAATAAATATCGAACTTAATTTACAATTTGCAGTGACATAACTAATTTAGCTTCGGTCTCATGGGAAAAGTGAAATGAATCGTCTTTAAAATGTAAAGCTGCGTTGCAATATATCGGACTTTCGATCGGAGCGAAGGTACGAGTACTCTCGGTTTTACTTTGTTGAACCGCGCCTGCGCAGACTGGTTTCACTTCGCTGATGTGCTCGAGTTTAAGACTAGCGTAAATCAATTGTCTTGTGATTTGTAAGAAAGCAATTTATTTTGCATTTATTCTGAACTGATTGTCTAGTTTCTTATTTTTTGAATATTATTTTTATCAAAAGTATCAGCTGCTTTTCTTTATCAGCTCACGTGTTTTGTCCTTTATCTAATCGATTGGGGAATTACAAGTTATTATACCTAACCTTTTACAACATTATTAGATATTATTATCTGAGAGCTCTATCAAAAGGCTACATTTCGTTCTAAGATATTTGAATCTAAGAAAGAAGTTAGTATAACGTGAATCGTGAAGAACCTAATTTAAATGCGGATACTAACATAATATACAGCAGTCACAACAAATTCGTGACAAGCATGGCGGTAAAGAAAGTTGAGTTTAAGAAATGAACAACTAATTTAAACGAGAACTTGATAATTTGTCGAGTTTGTTTAAAGACAGAAGCTCAAAGAAATAATAACATAAACGAAGAATATGAAAAACAATAGCCATAATGAGAAAACTCATAAACCTAGTTAAAGGAATAATTTGAACTCATAATAACGGACAGAAAACATTAAGATTACTTAAGCCAGAAGACAAAGGCAAGTAAGTCAAGTATCATTCGAAAGATAAGTGGATGATGAATGAGTTCAAACACAGAGAATGAACTTAACAATTAAGAAAAAGCAGAAGCTAAAGATATTAAGAGGGATTGTTCCTAAAATAACCATGAACAAACTGTGTAAGTAAAGTTGAATATGTATCTACTTTGTTTAGATTTCCTAATGCCTTGCGTGTTTCTGTACAGGGCTAGTTTAAAACCAGTCGGTCTGTTTAATCTAGGTCTTGACGCAAATGCAGCTTTTCAATGTCTATAAGTATAATGTCTATTGTTAATCATACTGGTCTATCAAGGTATTTATTTAGTATCGTAACCTACAAGGCTGCAACTATAGGTTTACTTAGAGAAAATTGTGGGAAATGCGACAGGGCCAAAGTTCCGAATGATCTAACGATAGATGGACCTATGTCTTATTAATTTGTCGATAAGGTTAATAAGGAGATGAATGATAAGTTACATTATTAATTACTATAGAGACATCGAAAAAATGAGCATTTAGAGGTCATTACCGATAACCTTAGCAATTATGTCCGTGATGAACAGCTTTATCTCAAAATTGTTGACTGAAATACTGAGATCATCGCTTATTTGGACTGTCTAAGATAAGTAAGATTTAGTTTAAAGCAAATATTTCGTAACACATAGGTATTTCTTGTCCAACTACTTTGTTTTTTGGACACACAAGAAAAATTGTAGTTATAATTGCGAGTCGGTTTATAAAAGTCGATGTTCCAGAACTTATACCGCAAGAGAAGTAACAGATTTGTTAGCAAAACCATGATTATTATCGTTAAGTGCAATCAATAGGCACTTTAGTTGAATAGCAGGCGGAGTGAGTGCTCGTGACTTCCTCGAGTGAACATAATATTTTCTGTTATGTGTTGTCTCGCAACTTTCCACCGTTTGTTAACAACGATTGCTTCGCCTCGGATGATATTTGCGAGTTGACGGTCGGTTTCGTTCAATTACCGTCGCCCCGTGAACGGTTTCAGATGTCAAGTGTCTTTCTGTAATAGGCGGTAGATGAAGGAAGCTTGTATAGTAAGATTGACACTAGGAGATATATTGCTTCCGATTGTACCGAGTCAACTGTTGCGTATTCATGTGGGCTAGGAGATATCGTAGATAGAATTTGAAAGACTGATGGAAAAACCACTCTCCATATACCAGACCACTTGCTGGAACTTGGAACACGATACGGTCAAATTGTTTTGCTGTTATCGCACTAATGTTCATGTTTACTACTGCTATTGGCTGTACAATTAATTTATTGCAGATATAAAGGTCAACGTCCGAAGCGTCGGGCGGCGCCCCAGTTAAATAATGACAAAGTATTGGGTCGTGCGGTGGTAACGTATTGTCCTAGTGTCCATACCGGT
Organism: Agrotis segetum; assembly: GCA_036375495.1. Lineage (NCBI taxonomy): Eukaryota > Metazoa > Arthropoda > Insecta > Lepidoptera > Noctuidae > Agrotis > Agrotis segetum. The sequence continues at coordinate 3,514,787 of JAQSVV010000292.1, forward strand.
GTTACCGGTCAATCGATATGCACTCACTATGACACGATATCGGTAACGGTCAACTGTAACAGTTGCGTCCATTGATTGTTCTGATTGTTTGATAATTAGTTCTGACCTGACAATCATAGCAGGACAAAAAATTGTTGGAATTTGCGTAAGTAGACCTAAGTATAACAAATAACGTTGGCAGGATAAGAATGCCACCATGTTATTTGTTATAGTATTATGTCTGACTGTAAGCAGTGTTTTGTCTAAAGGCATTTTTAATATGGGTTTAAAGTATTGGTAAAGAATTTAAAACGGCAGATCTCAGTCTGATGATGCCTACAATTTAAACGTATTACCGTAACAAGATGTATTAGTGAATACTTTAAATGTAATCGAATACCAAATTAAAGACGATTAAAGCATTTTAGGTTAAACATCGCTAAACGCAATGCAGATAAATACTTACTGCGAAAACGTTTGAAGCTTGTCCGCTAATTTACCGCATTCTGTTTAAAGATTTACGATATGAAATTGTTGGCGAAAGGGAATGTAACTGGCAGGTTAATTTAGTTTTTTTTTCAGAAATTCAGCTCAACTGTTTTGAAATTAGAATGATTACTTATCCGTGAGTGGACCAGATTTGGTCACGAGTGTAGCTGTTATAACTAAAAACAAAAATAATCAAAGTTTTTGAATAAAGTATTATTGACCTCAGAAGCAAAATATGGAAATTATAATGCAAGTAAAAAGCTATGCAAATGAGTACGAGTATCATGTCATTTATGAAGGTTTTCTGGTCAAGAATATGTTGGCACGAAAACTGCTACATTTCTTCCGGAATCTACGTATCTATGGCGAGCCTAAGTTTTGCGTAGTGTGCGTACAAATGATCACTTGTTGCTGTAGATCCGTGCTTTCTCGGTCTATTGGCATTTCTATTAATAGCAAAGTTAAATTCACGGAATTCTCAATCGTGTTTTCAAATGTTGGTTCAGGAAGATTCGTATTGGGAAGTAAACATAAATATTCGCACGCAATGCTAACCTAATTATCATTTGCACATAATGTATTCTGGACGTGAATCGTCCATGACACAGTTCACGAAAATGGAGTGACATCAGACCGTAGAAGAATTTATTTTGGGCAGGCTAGACAACTAGATCCTTAGTTGTACAAGCCCTTTCGAAAAGAAGGGTTCTCAAGTACTGTGGAACTACGAGAATTGATTTGCATGAGTTTATGCGAATACATTCCAAGCTTCCGACAGAACATGTTAAACACGGAACTGCAAATTTTATATTATGGAGTACAAAATGCCCCAAACGGCCAGTTTTAATTAAAACATCATTGTTAAAGAACGTCATTGTTCTGTAATTACATGTAATAGAACACATTATGCAAATTAAAGCTAAACATGGTGACTTCGTAACATGCCAGGATGCCTTTCTCAACAGCGATGAGGAATTAATTAAACAACAGTATTGTTTCTTGCGATACTCTTTTCTACTTACAATTTTGTGAGACTGTTGTTTGTGAGTAACCTTTCATCTGATTTTGATTAAGGTTCATTAAATTTCTTTTTAACGTTATGTTTGAGATTTCATTTATCTCGTTCGTTCAAAACAACTTCAAAAATTTCAATTTCTGGAACCAATTTATAGATATCATAACACTCAAAGATATGCTATTGATAAAGTTACAATCTAAGGTAATCTTATCTGTTGCCATCATCGATAAACAGTCTGTAGGGCAATCGAAGGAACTGTGGCGTATAGATTACCAGGCTACCAGCAGCAACGAAGAGTTTGATCAATGAACATAATGTACAGACAGAAATGATCGCGTGACACTTGTGAACAAATCAAAGGCCGCGATGGCACGAGCAGGTCGAGAAACTTCAAACGGTGAAGAAAGAATACTTTTGATTTCTATTGATCGATCATAGTTTGCGGTAGAGGCGCATCGGATGATACCGGTACTCTTCTTTGGAGTGCCAATAGAATGATTAAATGCAATGTTAGGAAAAAACGATCTTAGTCTTACAAAATTAGCTATTAATTTTAATAAATACGCTTTCTATTATGATAATGATGAGTTCTCTTTATTGAGGATGTAGATTAACTAGACGAATTACGCAACAAAATTGAACAAGAATTTCATAGGTGATTTTGTTTCTCGAATATGTATGAAATATGAAATTAAAAACTCAATGAAAATCCAATTTGGATCCGCCCTTTACGGGAAAATTCAGAAGTAATGCAACATTTACGCATTTGGAACAGGAATGAGTAATTCCTTTGTCAATCAAATGCCAGGAAAAAACATGTGTTAAATGATGCTGTACGCTTGACGTCATTATTGACGATCGACTAAGTCTAGTAAATAGAATTCAATGAGACACATACTTGTAACCAATTCTGTTAATTAACAATGTTACAATTGCCTTAAATGGTCCCGGTATGGTCACAAAAGCTGCTAGTGACAACAATTCCAAAAGTCATAGAAGAACTATAAAATAAGAAATCTAAACAATGCTCACTTGATCGGACAAATTATCACACCACTGATGCGCTGCAGTTTTCTTCCCACCGTTCAGGCCATTGGCCAGGTGAGGGGTCAGAGGTCCTCCAGTAAACAAGTCCTCCGTGAGACTCGTGTCCGACGTTATCCTGCCTCTGACCTCCGGCGGGGGACCCTGCGGGCCCACAAAGTCGAATTGTCCGTCCCACATGTCATACTCCAGCTCCAGACTGTCTTCTACCTCAATTTGTTCACCCATCGTGCCTCTGGACCGATTGAACAGACCCGATTTAAACATTTAAGATCCGGTACTCTTATCTTTGGATATTTTCCAATATTGCACTGAACTAACTTAACTTACACATTAACTAAACACTATTTCGTAACTTTAGTTTGACTTTTGTAGATTAGAATAATTTCGTTCCAAATAAAGCTAGAGTTCTAATGGCACACTTGATTAGTGATAGCTCTTGCGATTCTCCTGTTCTAATACAATTATGAAACTTCACATTCACGTAACACCGCTTACAGGCAGTTAATCACACTGTGTCACATCTTTCACGTAAATGGCTTCACTATGATTCCAATGTATGATCTCCCTGATCAGTGTCACCACAGAAATCCTTTAATTGTCGTCGTAAACAAGTATCAAAATATCAGGCAACAGGAGACTCCTCCGAAGTCGATTCAAAATTTTCGACGGTTGCACTGACATCCTTTTCGAAACGACGAATTGTAAAAAAACACGGTTGAGATATTTAGATTTCTTTTGGAATGTTAATTTGTGTTCTATCGGTATCGAAGTATATGAACCGAAACTTTTGAAAAGTAGCGCGGGTACGTGAGGTTGGCACAGTATCGCGTTGGGCACTAACCGGCGCGCAGCGCTCGGCCGGCGCGCCCCTCCCATTGACACGACATGATTATCAGCCGGCCGAGCCACCGCGCCATACAAATAAACTTTATTCGCTCCCTGCACATATGCACAGCCGTCTGATAGATAGCTCAGAGGCAATAACCCCTTTCATAAGCTCCCCCAGTCTGGTTGCATCTCCTAATTTTACGGGCGAGGGGCCATCATGATTGCGTCCGACTTTGCCAGATGGAGAACGATTGAATTCAACGAACGATCATTCAAGACTTTGTTTTATTGCTAAATTATCACAAAGTCATTTCAAGTCACATTGTGCATAGTTCTAAAGGAAGAACATAGGAATGTAGTAATCATAGCTAGTGAGATTAGTACTAAAATTATGATAAGACAATTAAGTGACCTGAAAACTGAACCTGATAATGACAATTCTAAAGCAGAGAAATTAAAGAAAGTCAAAACTGAAAGTGAGAAGCAATATGATAAAAAAAAACGTGAAATCATTAAGTGCACTCCATAGATGTTACCGGCTCTTGCAATCATGGAATGGCGGTGCATTATTGTGCTTTACTTGATGCCTATTTGATTACTTGAGCGGTCAAGATATAAAAGCAGTAAATACGCAAAATAAAACAAAAATACGAGCACGTAAATCTAAGCATGACATTCAATTAGAACTGTTTGTTGATTTTTAAAACGATTGACCCGAAAGCAACAGTTGAAAAAAAAACATGGCATGGTGTTTGTTGAGATAAATTACAAATTGCTGAACTACTTTAACAAAAATATAACAAAGATGATTTAAAAATAACAAAATAAAGAGTTATTTAATAGAATAGTGAATTGAAATAAGGCTATTGTTCACACCGTGTGAAATTCGTGCTCGGAAGTTTGAATTGGATACCATTGCCGGTTCTATTTAAAACGGGTTACAGAAATTGTGAAGTAATCATTTTAATCTACGCAGAAATTCAGAGCCATTTATGAATTTATTGATTCAGTTTTCTAAATAGAACCGTTACAATGAAAGTATCAAAGAATCAACTTTGAAATCTTTGAATGAAATGCTACTGAAAGATATGCGTTTTAAGAAAGAAAATTATAAACATATGCATCAATTAATTTGTATATACAGGATGCACATGTTGTCTGTTGTTTTAACTTGTGCTGCGTTGCCTGTTCGTTTAGATTGTATTCGACCGAAACTGGTCGAGGAGTAGTGAAAATAGAACAACAAGAATTGTTGCCTTGGAGGCCTTTATATCGCGAGCCCCATGGTCTCAAAATACGATTGCGACTAACTCAGTTCCATGATACATACCCTTCATTATTTACAAAAAAGTGTGCCTCGTAATTTCACCTAATTTATCGGTTATTGGATCTCTGACGTAACAACAAGATTAAAAAAATAATTAAACTTGACGCAACACGCACTATTAGGCACGCTGCCGTCGAAAGCCAAACAAAGGGTTTAATATTCTCATATTGGATGGAATAAAAAAATTACCTCAATTTTATTCAACACAGTTAACAATTGACGGAACAATGCGATCTCATACATTTTAATACAGTTCATACAAGCGTGGCAAATAGTAGCGAACAAAGTAAACGCCACTCATAAATAGAATCCGCATAAAAACTTAATAATTCTGCATCAGGGTTGTACAGAAATAGCTCAGGGAAATATCTGTCACTTTCTCTTATAGATACTTTATGGTAATGCTGAAATGTACTGAAAAAGCGAAAGTTTGAAGTGTTTATTGATCATTAGTATTTTATTGATAGACATAATTCATAATGCCGGCGAGAGTGATGACATTCTGATAGTTGTTGATGCTATAGCAAATGACAGACAAGTTTCAATTTCTCGGATTTTCTGCTCAACTTGCAACATCAATACTTACTATTTCTTACGTAATGATGTATAAGATTTATTACATAATGCTATAAGTATTTGCAGGATAATTCTGTGGTTGCTGTCTCGTGTTATAGAAATACCCTATGAATTCCATCAAGCACAGGTTTTTTTCTTACGCACACGATTCTGAGGATTAATATATCAACAATGTTGGAATCATAGTTTACCCTGATTCCAAATCAAAATATGAACTGAGTTTTTTCCTATTCTAGATACGTTATAATTTTGATATTTTCCTCACCTTCTTGATTCAAATTGACGTAAAAGTGAAACAAAATGATTTCAGTGAGAAAGAGGTTAAATAAGAATAAAATGTCGTACAGCCTTGATTCATTGATTTTGTATATTGTAGTAACGGATATATTTCATGAAGATGACAAAGATTTTCTTATCAGCAAGTTGATAAAAGGATGACGAAAATTCTATATTGAAGAAAATTTTACTTCTTTTCCGTGCATGATATTGGAAAGGTATATCCACAATGTATGTAGATATTACTGTTGTTACAGACCAATGTGGCTTGCCATTGAACACGCAAATATCTTTGTCAAGTTTTAATTAGTAGTTTTTGTAACATTGTCGCAATTTGTGCATGGGAAACTTAATAATTACATGAATAGATTGATAATTATCATTATCCAGCAATTTCTCTTTTATGTTTCCTTACATTTTTTCCTGGGTGTTTATTTTATGGCTCTGTTTAACCAACGTTATGTTCTTTATTATTTTCTCATAATTGGTATTTTTCATGTATGGCTATTATTATATCTTAATTATTTAATAATAACTTGTTTTTCAGTTTTAGATGTAGCGTGTCAATCAAAAATGTATGAATATTTTTTACATCCGATATTTATTACTCTTCCACAAAAAATGTGTCATTGTTTATCATTTATTCACGGTTCTCGTTATGGCTATCTCGATATAACAGTAAGACAGTACCGACTATAGTTTACTGTTGTATTTCATTTATCGTTGATTCTCATGCAACATTCAAGTTTCATTTGGAATTCCCCGTTACTCATTTATTAAAAGATTAGTGAGGGACGGAGGGGAAAAGTCGGAGGGTGGTCAAGTAATAATGGGATTGTTACGCCAGTAAACGCGAATATTCGAAACACAATGGTATTTTCTTGTTGAACATTATTTTAGAACATTTGGTGATGGATCGATGGAAAGTCCGCAGTTTCATGCTTCAATTACAAAAGCCATATTATTGCTAAAAGAGTGTTACTAACGGTAAAGTTCTAGCGAACCAAAATAAAAAATAATATAGGGCACTTCTTGAAATAGGACAAATAACCTAACAATGTGTTATCTAAACATAAGACTATAAATACTCAAGAAAAACATGCAGATGCTAATGACACTATAATAGCAGGCAACAGTTCTTGCTTCGTTTCCGCACTCGGTGCCGCTTGGACGGTAGCAGACGACCTCGGGACAGTTCAAGGTTAAAATCCACCACAAATAAAAGACACTGACCGTGTTGATGAACTACATAACGACAATATATTATTAAGTTTGCTGTAGAGAAACTAGAGCAGTGGTAATTTTATACAAAAAATAAAAAATGTAATAGCTGTAGAAGATGAAGATATAAATACAAAGATGCAAGTCTGTAAGAATATAAATGAAGACACAGTTCATACTATCAAATGAAATACGTGAAACATGAGACCCGTTCAACTAATTTACAACAAGGAAGCATTTTTCTAAATTACTATTATCAATAAAATGATCATGGAATTGCCTATAAATGTCTCTGTATTCGAGGCACTCTATTTAAAGTTATCACATCATCCACAGACGGGACTGCTGTGATCACCATGACGAGCATCTAAATAGGGGGCTAGTCATAAAATATCTAGCGAATAGGAAGACTGTCTTCAAAATTACTATTGAAGCGAATCGTTTCAATAAGACACATACAAATTAGTTACAATCAACGTTTATTATGGTGAAGCAAAGGTGATGTTCTTTCAATTTACTTCGAAATATTTCATCGTTAATTTTGGCATAAGAAGGCTCTATTTTTCATGATTCTTACAACTAGTTTGAATTGACTTTCAACGCATATTTCAATTGATGCGAGTTTATGGTTCGCTACACCTTAGTAATTGTGCTGCGTAAAAAGTTTTCTACGGATAAATTGCCATGATCACTCAACAAATGCATGCCTGACAAAAAATCACCTCAAAATGCACTTCACTGCAATTTCCGGACAAAAACAGCTAACATTGTTTTGGTGGAAGCTGCGCGAGCAAAATGTTTTGCTACTTCAGACAATCGTCTGTGAGACACGGTTCGTGAGGAGATAGCTGAATACTGCAGGTTCCCGGATTCACTACACAAGTGTCATCTCACGGTATAATTACGACGGTAATAATGATCGTTACTAGATATCTTGTCGTCTAGATCTGTACCACATAATATAACACGTTCACACTGCAAGCTGATCTTTGCGCCCTAAAAACTAAATCAATTGCTTTCCTGAACGTGTGCCCCAGATGAGTGACGTTGCCCCCTGTCTTGAGCTTTATTTAGTTTTCTGCGAATTTTTACAATGGAATAAATATGTTTTAACTTTTCTGGAAAACAACACTGTCTCTACAAAAGGCGGGATTGTATAACGTTCACACGACTAGATGAATGCTAGTGATCGCAAACCTTTGATTATATTTAAGTATCGAGTTACAAATGTGCTGTTAGTCGAGGTGGAACATAAATTTCAATTAAGTTTAATTGGGATCTCCTGAACTCGAAACCTACGTAGGAAGGATTTATGTCCGTTAAGCATAACGGCTCCAATTTTGACGGTTTCCATTCTTTAAATTATACAGCAGCGGTAGAAAATGAAGGAAATGAACGAAGGACGCAAGATAAGAAAGAAGTTACACGAAAGCAAACGGAAACCGGAATTCGTAATGTTTTTCATTGACGCTGAAATTGAGTGCACAAGTACCGTTGATAGTGGGAAATAAATTAGGACACACGATGTCATGTAGCAACGTTACACGTAATTAAGATGTATATGGATATATGTGTAAGAATCTCGTCATCTGCACACAATATGTTTGTATTTCACACGCGTTCATTCGCACCACTTTCCGTTTCACACTACAATGTTTTTGTAACGCGTAATACTAGGGTTAGATAATAAGTAATAAGCAATAATAAGATGTTTAACTGTACACCTCTTGTTTCTGTAACCGATGCTTGTGATACGTTTGATAGATTGTCAAGATAACATCGACATGCTTGGGAATTCTGTTGCACTTATGCAACAGCATGTTAAAGCATCCCAAAGTTGAAGTAAGATTATAATCTAATTATGTTATGAGCAGCTTTAATTCATGTTGGGAGTGGCTTTATGAAGCAGAAATAACATTAATTGTAGTATTTAAGTTTATGTTTTCGGTTGTAGAATCAGTTTGTACAGATTAAGGCATATGAGAAGTTAATTTTTAAAATATTCCATTCATCGGGTGTAATATATAAATAAAAAATTTTGATATATTTTGTCACTTTTTGAATAGTTTCAATACCTGCTTTTAACATCAAAGGTTTCCAGTTTTTCCAAAGGTGAAGGTACTAAACTGACCAACGATTTAACTCGTTGATATTTGCAGTTGTGAACAAGTATAATATCAATAGTACCTGAGCAGACTTTATGACTTGTGTTGGCAGTTTCCAAACACTTAGACGTCTAAGCAATCACATAAAAATCCTATAAAAAAACGAATAGCAAGCCCATGTCAACACAATTAATAATCACGCGAGATATTTCGCTTGGTTCCCGATATCCTTGGCACAGTTCTGGACCACCCACGTTGCCTCCCACTGCACGCGAGATTACTGACTCGCAACTATTGTTTATAGTCGAATACTAAGTAGATTTAGTCCATCTAGCTAATCTAATGTTAAACTTGCGATTCTTGCGAAGTCGGCTTTGTGAAACGTTCAGTTAGATTATGATCGAAATGTTCTGTTCTATCTTCTTTTGTTCTTTAGTCTTCTTTCACGGTGTGACGATAATTTTCATCCTTTTTATTCAAATTCTTTTCTAATTAAAAGAATACTAATGAGTGTATTTAATTGATAGCATTATGTGATCAGGGTCAAATCTCAGGTCACATTGAGAGTGTATATCTAAATCATCGGTCACTTGAACTGCGTGATTATCATGCTTATGTCACAGTCGTTTTTAGTGTCTTGTTACAGTTGAAGTTAATATCGGTGGATTCGGAGGTATTTTGAACATTATAGAAGTCTGACACCACACTGGCACTTCCGATCCCAGTCAGCAAAGTCTACTCTACCCTTGAGAAATTACAAGCTCTTTGAGAAGATGTGGGTCAGTGTGATGACAAGTTTGTGGGGGAAAAGGGTTATTCAAAGTGTCTAAAACAAAAATCGCAGTTAGCCACAAACACTGAAATATATTTTATAATGTTCTGAACATTCATCAGTAGCTCAGATTCATCTGTAGCTCGTCTTTACGAAAATAGCGTCTGTTATCTTTTAGTTCTCGTGAGTTTGACGTGCGTGATCATACTCAATCACTCTCAAGCGTTCAAACAAAAGATTATCGAAACATTTTTGTTAGAAACTAAATCTTTGAGGAGATAAGTTACAATGTTTCGTGTTATTTGCTGCGGCTCGGCTGCCTAAGTATATTTGAAACTGCAACAAGCCGAAACGGTATTACTTTATGTTGAATTGTAGGTAAAATTAATAAATTATACGAAACTAGCTTTACTGCGGTGCTTTATTCGCCCTGATGAAGCCTATAACAGTCGTCAGAATCGCATCCATCATTGTACCAAAATTCTCCAAAACAAGTTCTGCTATTTTAGCGTAAAAGCGTAGCAAACAAACTAACTCACATTCGCATTTATAATATTAAGTTACGATTAAATGCATCTGGATATAACAGATGCGTATGATCAAATGCAGATGTTGCCAATGTTTCGATAAGATCAGAGTTTTGTTTGGTAACAATGGAAGTGTTTCCCCCTAAATATACACAAATAGCTTTAAAGTCAATTCAAATCCAAAATGTAATACAGGCTTAAACGGAATTTATAATGGCTCCTTCGCTAGTACAAGACTACTACATAGATGATGTTATGCAAAATTCAATGACACGTAGTTTCTCCAAGAGGTATTGTTTGGTACATTACGAGACATGACATGAAGCCATGTTGTACATTAAAAGCATAGAACCTTACTGACGTTGCTTTATTAGGATCTAAAATTGTCTGGCTATCATGGTGGCTTGAAATTGAATGGTACATTTGCCTACGTCGTTCGAGCTCATTTTGTAGTGTCCCTTGTGTGCATGTCAGCTTTTGTTCATCAACATCAGGGGAGCCAGTAGGACGTTTGTAATAGTGATCTTACTAATCTTCGTTAACATTATACATGCGAAGGCTCGGATGTTTGGATGCATAGATTTTGTTACATCATTACGAATTTTGAAGAAATTTGGCTCAGAGGCAGACAGGTCTCGAATAATACATGGATTTATAGCCGGTACCTATTAAGTTTCCGTAAAATAATTTTCGAGTTTCATGAGGACGAAGCCGTCGCTAGCAATAGTATTTGTTATAAATGCGAAAGTGTATAGATGTATCGATGTTTGCCACTCAACCACGCTAGAATATTCGCGATGTGGCTCGGGGCCCCGTGTATTGATACGGCTGATACGGCGGGCGGTACCACGGTAGACTCAAAGGCGTGAGTCTACATTTGTTTTTCAAACGAAATGTAACTAGTTTTGTGTTGCTAATCGATGAGTGACAACAAGTTTGGTATGCTACGCTTATCAGGCATAGTTAACTAGATAAAAAACTCAATTTTTGAAAACGCCTCTGTTAAAGTTACAATGTGAGTCGTGACAAATAGTTTAATTTAATCTTTCGTTTAAGACTTGATATGCTGTGCCAATGTGAAAAGTATTATTTGTTGAATCGCTATAGGTACACATACATTAACATTAACATCACGTCTCTAATCCCTGAAGAGATAAGTAGTGGTATATCTAGTAAGTACATCCACATTTTTCCAGTTATTTTTGAGATTCATGTTAGTAAGGAGTGTATTGCCATCAACCTACCAGAAAGCCAGAATCCAAGGCTGGTATTTAGAAATTTCTAATAAAAAATCTTTAATACTGCTGGGAATCGAAGACCTAAAGGATTACCTTTAGCTCTTGTTAGGCAACAGCTTGAGCTATACCTTTGTGCATGCGTCTAGGTAAACGAATCGCTAATCTGAGTACTTAAAATAAAAAAATAAATAATCATCTAATTCTAACTTTTCACAGCGATTAGATATACAACGAAGAAAAATTGAGTCATCAGTCATCATTTCCTTTCTAGGGTTTGTTTACACTGACACCATATTCGGCTGCAAAAGCTCATATCTGTTTAATATTTACACAAGGATTCTAATTTTAAATTAATCATATATCGCTGTGGCTGGGCACGCATCTGACCGGAAGTGGCGTATGCGCAGCTGAGGGACCGTTTCCGGCGTCCATTACTGTCGCACTAGGTAAGACTATTAAATGAAGCGGCACGAGCATTGTTTGAACCCCTTCCTTTGGTAATATACTTATACAATGCCTGTTTAATGAGGTCATTGAACAGAGATTATGGAAGGTAATAAGACGGAGAAAATTCATAGCAAGACAGCGATCGAATTTTGATTTCCCTGGAAAAACCTGTACACGAAACTCTATGTCATGAAGGTTAGACTACCTTAGGCGTATATAACATATAACCTAAGTTACTCATCTTAGGTTTTGGACTTGGTACTTTTAGAGTTAAGCTGAAGTGAGTCGCGTAATTTGGTCAGGATTCTGCTGCATTTGGTTTCATACGAAGGTTTTGAGTTGCACCGTGCATAAGTTGGTAGTCTAACACTGTACTGGTACTCGAAATTTTGGATCACCCCTAAAAAATAACGACACAACAGAACTCTTATCCTTCTTTAACTTCAGCCGTAAGTCAAAATGCCAAATTTTCTTAACAGTGATATTGGTGAACAACTCAATATTTATGTGGCACAACCCACGGTTCATTCAAAGTACAAAGTAAGCTAGTAAGTTCAAAGTAAGGTTCAAAGTAAAATTCTATTCCGCCATTTTGGAGGTTGCCATCGCCATCACGAATATTTTTTCCGCAAAAAACATTAGTCATTACCACATTAAAAAAATATAAACATTGGATGATGTGAAAGTGGTCAGCGCTAAATATTACGAACAATATTTAAATTTAGAACTGGCTGTATGCCAGCCCGACCTTGCACTGATGAGAATAGATCATGATCAAAAACTGTGCAAATAAAGTTTACTATTTTATAAATTAGGGATTTTATTTTAAGCCATACATTATTATGAATGAATATTTGATTATAAGTTCTACCACATGTCTCGTCATAAGTCATTAAGTATATTAATTTTTCCTTACTTAAAAAATAATTAGGTATTTGACTAAATTGCTTTTTAGGTACGTTAAATGAATCATCTTAGATGAATTGTTAATCCATAATGTGGTTTATGACGTATATTCACTGGTAACATTGTTTACGTAAGCAATAAACCACAAAAGAGGTTTTTTTACAATAATATTTGCTTTTCCTGAAACAAATGTTATTTCTTGGGATATTCTAATAATTCTGCAGAGAAAATATGAAATTATTCCTGTTGTGTTATGAATACATGACGCGACAGTAATAATTTCATCCAATCAAAGTCTGTAACTGCCACAATGGAGCATTTAATAGAGAGCAATAGTACAGTAAGTGTAATACTTAAGGGCCGATTACACTATACGATTCATCGTGCCCTAAGTCCCTAATTTCCGATGGGTTGGGTGGTGTGATCGCTGTGTCCTCAGCCTAACAGCGATCACACCATCCAATCCATCGGAAATTAGGGAATCGTATAGTGTAATCAGCCCTTCACTTGGTTTATCTCAGTCACTAAAATTCTTAATACCCACTTTCATTAAGGATGGTAACGAATCTTCTTTGTAACTAAGTAAAAAAAAAAAAGATTTAAGTACAATTTTTCAATACCTAATACTGTAGTTTCAAGTGTTTGCCCTTAATTTCAAGTTGTAAAATAAAATTACGTAGGTAACATGTGAAAATGGAGCAGCATTACCTAACTTGTGACTGAAAACGCATTTCAACAGGTGAATCTTTTTCCGGAGTATTCAGGAAGTTGATGATGTAAACCACTAAGTAATGACTCCATATCCGATGATACACAGATGATAAATTTCCCCTTACTCGATATAGTTTTCCGAGAAAATTGTCTCTGTAATCATTGTATTAGTGTACCGCATGAATGGGCTCACGTGATTCATAATGTTTGTTTGTACTTTGTATTACAAGCACTAAACTACTATCTAGGCCCTACCATGAATTCTACGTTAATCGTCCAGCGTACTTGAAGTAATGACTAAGTATGTAAATTGTATGGAAAATGAAAAAGCATCTCTTGTGCACGAACAAGGAACTATAATTATATCCATTAAATTAAAATTCCCGTTTATTTAACTTACAAAACCGTGAAAACTCGTGATTAAGTCATCCTCTATCATAGCACCTTATGATAATGATTTGTTCAAATACCCAAGTACGTTTAAAAGTTCAACCTGACTCCAAATACCGAGAGAAACTTGAAAAGATTTATTACCTAAAATGGATTTTTTTTGAGCTTTTATCGAATTGTAAGTTTGACTTGGGTTAACGAAAATTCTAAAGCATATTCCTCAGAACAGTTTAAAAAAAAATCCAAGTCAAATATTTCTTAGATAAAAGAAGTCACAATGCCACAATCAAGATTACGTAGGTACAGTTTTTATTAAATTATTGGCAGTAAGGCACGGAAGCTACAGGTACTCATAGTAGTAGGTACTGGGTACAAGTCGTGGGGTACAGTGAACAGGACAATAGGCTTGAGGTCAATGGTTTGCATAGTAAACAACGAAGATCCAATGAAGCGTTGATGATGATGGGTTCGCTTCGGCCTTCATATGAGATACTTATTATGACATTAAATATGTCTTGGGTATTGTAACATAATTATAATAACGATACAAAGGTTTCGTAAATAAGTATCTTTGGGATTGTAGTTTCATCATGATCTGTCAAATGTTTGATTGCTTTAGGATGTGATAATTTGTTTGTAAGTAGATTCATTTTTCGCATGCCTGAACAACATTATAACATGGTAGGTCCCGGAAAAAGGATCTGAATTACTGGAACGTAAATTGCTTAAAATTCAAATAGCAGTTCTCCTGTTTGATTAACCCCCAAGAGTGTATGACAAAAAGTTGTTATAGAAATGGTTTCACAAGTACTATTAGCATTGATTGTTTAGAACCTCAATCCAGCATCCCTATCAAGGATCAAAGTAAAAAGAAAATATCACTGACCTTATAGTTCAGACCTTGGACGTCTTCCTCCAATGAAACATCAGAGTACATATCGTCAGCTGGTTCTCCGCCCGAGCCACAGCCCGACGAATTGAATGACGACGACCGGTATAATTGGCTGAAACAATGACACTCCTCATTAAACCATTACTTTATTAGCCAAGCATCCGTTTCTCAAATTCTACTCATTGAATTAAAAGAAGTTTGGATTATTTGAATTCATACCAGCAGCGACATCTGTTGGGATCTACAAGAACGTTTCAACGCCATCTATGTTCGACCGCCTTAACTTTTGTTAATGTGTGAATGTATGTAAAGTTTTCCTCATAGACTAGATGGCGCTACTTTACATTTGTTCACGAAGTGACCACCAGGCGGAGTTAGTAGTGCGTATGTATTGTAGTACAAAAATAACTATTTTAATAATTTATTCAAAAGGACATACCTAGCTAAGACATTGGAGCCGAGTTGGCGCTTCCCAGAGCTGAAACAAATGAACATAAAATTAAAATTCCGAATACACATACAATAAATCAAGTTTTTTTCTGGGTTTCGTAGGAATCAAACAACAAAAAATAAAGTAAGACGTATCTTTTTTTTTGCCGCAGATTAACTACGTCTCATAGGGAACACTTAATATGTAAGTATAAGGTAGCCATCTTAATTGAAATCATTAATTTAAGCACCTATGTCTTTAACTGGCATTATTATATATCTTTCTTTATTTTTTCTATTTAGTTACGTTTTACGAATAGCAAAATTAATAAAAAAAACACTAACTATTAGCAATTAAGTCACTCCCGTTTGAATTCTTTTAAGAGGTATTTTAGGTTGGTTGAGATATTTTAGAATAAATCGATAAGATTTTATCTGGGTTTATTCATTATTTTATGTTTTAATTTTTAAACATAAATAATGTTTTCATTGTATCATATAGTTTTTAAGAATGAGTAAAATTGAAATGGGTTCACTGAAAATCACCTTCCTATACTTATATTCATTTCAACTGGAACCGGAAACGTAAAAGGCTATTTAAGGAAACCGTGGATTTTAGTCTGACGGTACGGGTTAGAACTCATTTATTTATTTATTTAACTGTTTATGTACACACAAAATACAGCACAGGATAATTACAATATAGAATTCAGTACAAGGGTACTGCTTATTTCTATTGAAATTTCTGCCAGCAGACCCGCGAAAGGAGAAATGAAAAAGTAATGACTATAAAAATAAAACCCCTTTATTTGTTAGGTAGGTTTTATTTAACTATGCAGTTGCAGCATCGCATCGATCAGTTATTCTTATGTATGCTACTCTAACTATTATCTAATTTAGAAATAATTTACGTTACATATAACCAGATTACCATTAATTACCCATTAAAAATCAAAACCCATCATAGCAAACGGATGTCCTTTGATTAAATTACCTAGTTAAGTACATCGTATATGGAATTCGGTCCATTAACTATGTACTTGTAACCCTCCAAAACCCGTACTAAGTTCTACTCCGTTTAACTAGCTGTTGCCTCCGGCTCCGCTCGCTCCTTAAGGCCCGGATTCCACCAAAGAGGAGAGGAGAGGAGATGTGTTTGAATAACCAATCAGATATCCACATCTCCTCTTCGCTTAACTTCAGTGGACATCTGATTGGTTATTCAAACACATCTCCTCTCGTCTTCGCTTTGGTGGAGTCCTGGCGTTACTTATAGCCTAGACTAGCTGCTGTGAGCGGAGCGGCTTCGCCTGTTAAAACTCGAAAATTATTCCATGGAAAGATGAAATTGGGATAAACCTGTGTGTTATTCCAGGTTAGGTTAGCTGTACCATATCCAAATATGTTTAGAAGTTTTTACCTACGTGAAAGAGTAACAAACATCCATCCATCCTCATTAACTTTCGCATTTATGATATTAGTAAGATAAGAAATAACCGTCCTTAGCGTCCCGTCTATCTCTCTTCCAAAATAAAAATAAAAAATTATTTATTTCATCCGTTTTGATCCCTAAACCCGGAACATATATACAAACAAACATATTACACTCTTTTGTATTTGTAATAGGATTCTTACTAAGTAGAAGTCACGTGTCACGCAAGTATTATCACGGTAACAGTATGTAGGTAGGTCCATATTGTGCCATCGAGTGTTGCATAGTAACTAGCAAGCAATAGAATAGTGATAACTTAATGATTAATTGCGTCTAACGCATGTCCGGTATATTTAACAGAACTTTTTTGTGGTGAGAATGTTAATGAAGTAATATAGTTAATTGAGTAATCGTCTCCAAAAGACGTCTTGGTCATTTATCTTAGGTTCAAAGAGAAATTGGTTTACTCATTTCCTAAAGACAACGCGAAACTTTTAACGTTTAGTATTTTGTCTGTATGTACTAGCGATTCGATACTAGTTGACAATTCTGCCAAATCGAAAGTTAGGAACTAGTGAATCTGGCTGCAAGAGTATTTAATTACACGAGCTGCTTTCTTGTGGATTTCGTACTTAAAAAAAAAGAATCTTGGAGCAGCAAATCGGACATCTGTATCAGGGCGTAGCAGCGCACATTTTAGGATCTCCAGCCATAGACAAAACAGAGGCCTTACCACGATCTCGTTTAGACTCTGGGAAAGAGACAGAGCTATAAAAGTCGTCTGGCGTCATCTCTTTCCCACAGCCTAAACTGGATCGCGTTATGAGCTCGTGGTAAAGACTCAGAAGTCATCTAAAGCGCTATATTCACGATCCAGCACGGCTGTACAGCAGCTCAAGGTCGCGTTGCTGGACGTAGCAAAAACACCGTGAATAGGCTTGACGTACAGCCGTGCTGGATCAAGCCTTGACGTACGTCAAACCTATTCACGGTGTTTTTGCTACGTCCAGCAACGCGACCTTGAGCTGCTGTACAGCCGTGCTGGATCGTGAATATAGCGCTTAAGAGTGTTACTGGTGCTTCCTATCATCATCCAAGTTTTTCCAACTATACCACTGCTATTATTATTATTATTTTACACCTATAGGGTGTTGTAATTATCAGCTAAGTTTTAGCCTTATTCGTCAAGTTATAGGACAAGTCAAGGTCCTAATATCATCGAAGCTTATATAAGTACCCGTTGTCTAAACTAGGTTTAGCCATAATTAACAAACCCAGTGTTGCTTACAGTTTATAGTTTTTCAGAGACCTTTTTTACCATGGTTAAATCATCAAAGGTGTCCTGGGTCAAGCGGAAGGGGCTGTCAGACTCGTACTGGCTAAACTCCACGGTATGAAATTCACATATAGCACATTCTGTAGTTTTCGCTGAACTGATTGATTGAAAGTTGAAAACGCGACCATTTGCATTCTGGTGAAATAAAGCAGAAATAGTCCATATCGTGACACGGCAACTGCATGACAAATGCTGATAAATGCTAATTCATTAACGTCTAGCAATTAACTGGATTGGACGCATGTCCGGAATTCTTTAACAGAAAGAAGGAAATACTTTAGAATGGATGTGGGTAATGCTCGGCAAGCAATTAGTCCATTTATTATGATAACTAAGACGTGCAGCGTTACGTGAGCGGCCATTGTGAGATTTTTACCTAGATTACGTTCATGCAGAATGACTAATGTCCTTAATTTGATACATGACAATCTGTTTAGAGGAACACCGCTTCAGGTGTTGAACCATCTAGTTCAAAGTCCAAAACTTTTTACTGCCGATATGTGGAAGCTTCGGCATCCTTCGTTCGGGAACCTTAGACTATAAAATTTCCGGATTCCGTGTTCGAAACAAAATGTAACGTTTTTACTGAAGCCATTGCGCCACGCATACACTTAAATGTTTTCTTTGGAGATGACCACTTGTTTAACAGGTATCGAATGTGCAACGGGGTTATTTTTCTTCCGTGTTCTTGGCTTTAAATCTTAGTGGCCTTCTAGAAATCTGGATATTCTATAGTTATCTGAGTTTAGAAAAATATTTTTTTCCTTATATTTTATTATAGACTTGACGCGCAAGGTTGACGCCGGTTTGTTAAATTTTATCGAAAAAAATTCTATCGTATTCGGTTAGTGCTGACGCGTTTCCGTTTCCACTAAAAACTAATTGAAACACGTGTGTTAGCACAAAAAAACGTTTATGAATAGCCGTTTAATTGTTCGGTGAGTTAATAGTTATTTTAACAGTTAAAAATAATAGTTTGAATGGCATATCGACCTTCTGTATCGTTACGCAAGCATAATTTAGGTCATCCGTTGGCAGTGCAGACGGTAAGCCAATTGTGGACAATCTTGTGTTGAAATGTTATGATTTAGTCTATAATTATGGCCATTACTCTATAAAGCAATCGAAGTTTTCTTCAATGTATGCAAGAATACATTTTTGGCAGTTTTTGAAAGAGTTTTTTGTCTTTTGGGGCCATCTGTACGTAATGAAAACTATTTATAGTCTGCTTAAATTCTTTTCAAGTATTTTAGAATAGCCGAATATCAGTGGAGTGGAGCTGCTGCAACAGAAGTTGCTATTTGTAATGTTTATTAGAATGGGACTAGTGGAACTTCGTTGTCGTTTGTCAACTGGACCCGTTCGCTTCTGGACCCGCGGGTTCATTTAACAACTTAGTTTGGTTTCTCTATTTTTCCTGGTTAAGTAACTGGAACCAAATCCAATAAGAAAATATTATCTCAAGCTACCATGTGCCTCTGTGAGTGTACTGTAGATACTAATAATGAAATTGGGATTGTGATTGTGTCAAGTGATCCTGCGGGTCCATTTGGAGTGGGTCCAGTTCTAAGACTCGTAGTTTACGATTGCTACGAGGTTACGGTGATTATATTTTGGTTAGGTCAAAGCATATGCCAATTGTTTGTTGATTTTTCTATGGTTTGTTGTAACAATTAAAATTGATGAAATTCCATTTCGAAGACGATTGTACTACGAAACGAATTCGTGAGCATCAATTAACAATTTTATGTCTGTACTAACAAGTTATTGAAAATTTAAGTCGATCGTGGGCAACCGTGCTTCACCTTCACCACAACTTTGTTTTTGTTTCTATTGGAGAGATACTAGATAGTAAACAAACGCAAGCATATCGCAAAAAGAATGAAATTGATCTTTAGATACCTAGGTACCTAACATAAGCATTATTAAAGTTTGCAATCTCCAAAGGGTTAGGCAGAGGCCTAATAGTATAGTGCCAGCTATGTTCAAGTTCCACATTATAGGGCACGGTACTATTGCCATCAACCAGGCACAATTCCACATACCGTGGCTGCTTCTGAGAAATTCCTTATGGAAAAACGCAGAAAACTGTTCTCGACCTGGAAATAGTACCCTTATGCTTAGAAGTTACTCTTAAGACCAGGAAAATGCCAGGTAAAAAATTCACCCTCGCGTCTCACATGCCTCTGCTCTAGTACCAATAACTACCACGGGCGCTGATACGACGCGCACTACAAAACTTCGTTGAAAAAACAAAACAACTGCAGTGCCACTATGGTTTATACCAGACGTCATTGATGACATCAAATTACCGACACACAGTAACATCTTCGAGTACCTAGACCTTAGTAACGTTTCTAAATCACACCCATTAAGGTAAAAGTGTCCCATGACAGCAATATGCATTAGTTCACGATTACCATGGTTTGTCAAGTGTATCATATGCAAGTCAGGACGTCCGTGGGGAGTGACGGAGAAATCAGCAGGCAATGAAACATGGGTGCGCACACGCCGTGAAATTGTGCAAGAAAGTGACGACCAGAATACCAACTCAATATTGCACCAACATAACTTGAGACGCGGAGGAATTTGGAACTACGTCAAAATATATGGCAATTGACAGCTGAATGACGTTTGTCTAACCCAGCAGCGCCACTCTGATGTCTCAAGTTATGTTGGTGAAGCAATGCCAGTCTAATGATCATCAATTGGACACTGATACAGAAATAATGTTGGTTTTGCAACTTTGTCCACCAAATGATCTGAATCTAAGTACGAAGAAAGTTATGTTACTGGTTGGTTGTAAAAAGATTGTATCTTTTAGATTGCCTCTGATATAACCCTGTCATAATATGGAAGTAATGTGTGCCTACAACTAGTTTTCTCACAAAAAAGATGTAAATCTAAGAAGAAAGTTGACTGTCTAGTTGTAAAAATAAAGTTTTTATCTTTGGTAGAAATATAAAAATAAAACTGCCAGTGCTTATGCCTCTTTATGAACAACTTCATGAATAACCCTTTTCTAGCTTAGATTTCGTGACGAGATTCCATAGCATCTAAGAAATTCGTACATTTTTCGGCAGTTTTTTTACCATAGATTAAAATCGGTTGGATACTGCGTGTTTATGGCGAACAGAATCATCACGCCTGGTTAGCTAAATAGGCGTAGAATCTTGGGATGATTGTGAATTCTATGAATAAGTAATGTAATCATTTTAATAGTTGGATAACCGCTGTTAAACGTAATTAATTGAACACGGGTTATAATGATTAAAGTATGTACCTTTTAAGTACCTATACTTGTATTATGTAATAGGTAATTTGGGGGTTGAAATTATTAAAAGGTACTTACCTACGTATAATGCTAAGTATTTATAATTAGTAATTACCAAGCGGACACAGTTTAAAATAAATAGATTGACGCGATAGTAACTGATAATAATGTCTACTCATGAAAAAACACTGACCCTTTTCAGTAGCCCGAGCTCACTTCGTTAAAATGAGCACACAATCGAATTCATTTTTAAAGTAAATCATAGCAGATTCTGAACGAATTAATAAATAAATTCTCTCCCAATAACACGTCTGAAATTCGAAGAAATTTGACTCTGAGATTTGTAAAGATGGAACACCTACCTACCGTATATGAGATAATGTTTATTCGTATAGATAGTACGTTCCCGTGGGATAATAGGGAGTTTCCAGGGTCAAAATAATTACATTCTATTTAGTCCGTATTTTAGATTATAAAAAAATATTGGACACGTATTTTTTCTTTTTTCGATGAAACAAAAAAGAACAAAGATAATAGCCTGTTTAAGTTACCTGTGACGTCACTCTGCGCGAAAAATGCCACGCATCGTGACGTCACACGTAACTTTAATAGGCTATATCTTTGTCATTTTTGGTCTAATTTACAAATAAAAAAATACGTGTCCCTTATTTTTGAATAATCTAAAAGACGGACTAATTAAATTTTTTTAGGCAACTAGCCTATTTTCTTCAATTTAGACGCGGACGAGGCTACAATCAATAGCTAGACCTCTTTAAAATCAAATCATTTTCTGGAACCTATTTCATTGAAACTTACCTCGTTTGTAGGTACCTTGAGATATTATACATTTGGCTTTGGTCTAAATTATACCGGCATTCATGACTAATACGAAGCGTGAGGTTACATTAATGAAGGCTTCATACAAATCGTTCTTATGTACTTACTAGAGTACATAAACATTTATATTTCGTAATACATAATTTGTGGGAAATAGAAGCGGTTACATTGTGTCTTGTCACAATCTTGTTTGTTAATTTATGCTTTCAAAGTTTTAAGGTCAAGTCAAGTGGTGGTTTGCTCGTTATTTTGTAGGTCCGTTTCCGAAGTGCCAATTTTAATTGAGACAGTTCCCAACTAGCAAAAGATGTTGTAAGAATGCCTTGTATAAAGAGCGAATTTTCGGCGTAGATGGATGGCTATATAACCGAAACTACGAGTAGTATCGAAATATACTAAAAGGTGTCTCAAGGCATATTTTGAGGAAATTTATGACACTGGCCAGAAATCGAACACGATGATTTTGGAAAAAAGCACACCCTATATTATTAAACCATTCGATAGTGCTGCTAATAAGGATCAAATTGGAATAATGAGAAGTAATGACAATGACATACGGCTACCTTCCAAAGGTTGGATTTAGGAGGTTATCTTCAAAATAAACTCATCTGATTCCAAAAACTCCCTGATGAAGTAAGCTATCTAAGTATTTAAAACTAATAATAGTGTCATATATGAGATGGTTTATTGATGCAGAACTCGAAGGCTAAATTTTGGATGAGTCAAAGGAGGAATCAATCCTAGAAAAGAATATAATTTTGCAAAATGCCTAAAATGAAATCAATGTTAAAATTCGTCTTCTGTCCCCGCCAAACGGTCAATTGAGAACAAGTCCACCACCCACGATAGTTTTTACTTGAAACGCCAAAAAAGTAAATTGTTGCTGTAATCGTCTGGTGGCCGCCACCGCAGCCGGTGGCAATGAGTTCCCCAATTGACTGTTAACAATTACGTGACAATTGAAAATATTAGTGTCAACCGTTTTGTTCCTGGCACTCCATAATGGGATCCTAGCTGAGTAGCTGGTTAGGAGCTAACTGTACCATTATTATGTAGAAGCTAAATGAAATAACGTCCCGTATTTTTCGGGTTGGCACGAACTTCATGTCTTACGAATTTATCGTCGTCCTGCAACTAATAAACCGGTTAGAACTAAAGGAAGAATATCGTAAAAAACCTTTGAAAGCAACCCAATAATATAATATAAGTTAGCGTAATCTATACTACAACATTTAAAATAATAAAATGTTTCTAAATCGTGTACGAAAACAAACGATTAAAATCATCATGCATGAAAACAATATAGCTATTGAATTACAGTGATCGATATCAATAATAATTGCCTCATGTATGGGCGGACAGGATACCACAGAATAAAAACATTGGATGACAGTAATGTGTAGGTCCTTTTAGGAGGTATGGCATTAGTAAGTGCCATCGCCAAACACAATGTCACTGGCCAGTAATAAAATACTCATGCGTACACATTGTTGTATCTGCTGTGACAATAAAATAACAGCCCAACGGTTACGTCATTATCGCGCCATAACGGATTTTGTTTTTGTTGCAATAAAAAGTGTTGAAATATAAATCAAACTGACTGTCTCTTGTTATCATTAACTCTCTAAACATCTGTCAATGAAAGACTGTGTTTTGACTAAGCATAGCTTCGGCCCATTAAACAAAATGAATTTAAAGTTGACTGCTCTTGAATATTCATGCACCAAATATCTCAATCAGAGTATATTAAATTGCAACTGAAAATCTGGTAAGTATCGTAATGATCTGGTACCGAAAATTTAGGTAAAGTTGTGTCTATATTAATAAAAATTGCAAACAATCAAAATTCAAATATTCCAACCTGTAGGGTCGCTTTCTGTAATGCATGTAAACACCGTTCCGCTCCAGCTTTACAAACAAATAATAGCACCGATTAAAAAATTACAGCAGATCCGGTCACATGGAACACGACACACGATGTTATTCACATCACTTCATTCGAAACCACAGCACAGACAAGAAAATAAACATCACTGTTGGAAAATGAAAAAAAAGAAAAGAAAAAAAATGTGTTCGAAATTCGAAATGGCACGCGGCGTGCGCGAAGGCGGCGCGTTCGGTATATTCGTGCGAGCAGCCGCGATGTACTGACGCATCAACAACGCAGCGGTGGACCGGTCAGCGACTACACCGCGAGGTATGAATTATCCACAATAGAACAGACAATGGCTGGCGAAACACTCGCCGTTATTAAATTATTAAGTAGCTCGCGGCGGTGGACGGACGGACTAATGGCAACTAATAACTTAGTCAACCGCATCGATATCGCGATCTGAAGGGTATGCTAATGCAATGCAACATTTGCATCTTCATCCGTTTCTACAATTGTGTTAAAATTCCTTTTCATTATTCATAAGAATTTTTGCATGCAAATCGAATTGAAGAAATAATAATATTTACTTCATTAGTTTCAGTTGTGGCTGCTACAATTGAAACGCAATTACATTATTTCGTGAAGAACAGAAACTCAATGAAAAAACATTCTCAATCAGGGGGTTAAATTCTACCAAATTCAGACCAGAAGAAATCTATACAGACGAGTATGTATCAGAAGGTGATAATGGCACAAAAAAAGAGGAATAACATTGCGATGTTATTGATGACTAACCATAGCATGCTCAAAAACCGGACGCAGGTCCAGTTATTGACGAGAAAAAAACTGCTTTATTTGTAGAATCTCCTATAGAAGTGAACACTGCAAAACTGAGTATTATTAAAGATATTCCATGTTGTGTGATAATACTAGGAACGACGGTAAAATAATAGTGTACGCAACCATAGTTGCATGCAGTAAAATTAATAGCAGTAGATCAAAATGCTACATCCTCTACAGTCTATTAAATCTAAATTTTCCTAGCCTGGTGATTCTAATCTTCAAGATCGGTGCAGCAGGTGCTCTATGCATAGATTCTGCTGATAATTTTATAAAAACCTCAGTCAAATCACTAGTTTTGGGTTTTATAGCAGACTCATTAATTGATACAGTTGCTATTTGAAATGAAACTTCTGTCTTTCGTTGTTATTTTTGCGTTTTGTGACAAATGACAGTCGTTGCGTCATGGACCACTACCATCGTGTTATTGTTCGGAATGACCACTGCAGTACGAACTTTGATTCTTATACTATTACTTTTCTCATCCCATGTTTTAATAGGACCGTAAGCTATCGAGAGGTCTTTATAATTTGGACGTGTTTTCCTATTTTCTTATGAATTATATCCCACGAGTCGTACTGCGTTACGAGCGTCTGGTTTCAAGGTATTTAGATAAAAAACTTAAGTAGTGTGATGCGTGACTGCTCGAGTAAGGCTAGGAAGTGGAATTGAATAATGTAGGTAAATCATTATTTTCTCAGCATTGTTTCAGTAATAAATGTTGACTCTTGAACCCATTTGAGCTTAGGCACTATTTTTACCTGTCATTTTATAACAATTTTCCCGCTATTGATAAAATAACCGTATGAAGTATACAGGATAATTGCAAATGCCTAAGTTATCCGAATAATCTGTGCGAGCGTATCGTGATTGCGTACATAAATACCATTTATGAAACCAACTTTTACAGTAATAAGTAGTTAGATTGTAGATGGAGAGACGCACACTGGATATTATTACACAAAGTAGATACTATTAACGCACACCGAGATGTTTTTCTCATTATCGTGTTCTGGAAATACCATCTGTAACAGCTGGACGAATATACAAAATTACTGAATGATAAACTGCCTAATTGCCTGCGGATTATGAAAGTCGATGAATGAATTATTATTCCGCTGAAACAGAAAATGATTAATTGAATTTTTAAAATTTTAATTGCTGAAATAACTGGTTTTAGACTAGTTCTGAAATTGATTGGCACAAGTATTTATTGTTTGCCAAGCCTGCTGAATATGCAATAGAAACAATGTTTGAATAGGTTGAGAGAACTGAAAGACTATGTTTCAGATACCAGCCCTACTTATAAGGATTGCCAATCTAATAAATAGCTGGTAATCCATTTCGATCGAAAATAATTTACTACTACAAGTGTAATTACCGATGTTCGTAGGTGATTATGTGTGCGTAATGAGTAAAAAGCCCCGCAGTGCGGCGCGTGCACAGTTGGGCAACCACCAGCAACCACGGAACGCCGTCAGCCGGAACGAGACAGTTCACTTTCTTGGTGAGAATCCGAACTTGCGAATCTGATTCTCAAACTAGCTTTGTGACCCATTTTTTTGACATTCAACACCAGGCTTTCATCCAAAGTTCGACAAAGGTATACTTAAGGTAAGTGTACAATTAAATTAAGCATTATGTTACAGGGGGCGATCCTTAATAATGTTACTAATCGGGCATAATTCTGACTACTAAGAAATTCCGGTTTTAAATTGTTTAGTTACTCATTTATCCCATAATGTCATTACATAATTAGGCAATTAATTATTTTTACCTTAATGATAATTGAATTAATATGTTACAATTGAGTCATCAGTATGTTAACGACTTAGTACAAGGCAAAGTGCATTAAACTTATTCATAGAATCATTACCATGACACATTTGCATTAAGCTAAGTCCACTGACGATCTTAATCAATGAGCCTTTTATATGCAAATAACCCAAATTCAGATGCACCAATAAAAAGAGCAGTAGCAGTAAAGCCTAGCATTGCAATATTTAGCATTGGGTTTCTAACCACAATTATTGCCGACGACTGCACATTGACGCAACCGGTACTATTAACATTATTCTTTAGAAATGTTAAATTTGCAGGAAACGTTAGGAAGTTATGCAAACCTGTCACTGATTTTAATTGTATCAAGAGTACTGTTGTTCTAGTCCGTAAGTGTTTTCACGATGATAATCTGATTGAGATGGACGATGAATTATGCGATGTTATTCTTTCTAACATAAATTGCAAGAAAATTGCAGGTCTTAAAGCTTCAATTAATCCGGATGGAAAGATCGCATTTCCGAACGGACATAGACATAATAATCAAAATTATATAGACATTTAAACTATTCTTTTGTTTGACCACGCCAGTCCAAGTAACGCAAAGGAAGGTTTTGTCGTTTTCTTTATGAACATTGTACAAAAGTAAGAGGTGTTCCGCATTTTACTACAATTCGTTCGTATTTGGTTGTGCATTGTATAATACATTATTCTGCCGATAATAATGCGTTGTTGTTAGTTATTCACTGTTACACAAAATATGAATTGCACGCATATTTATTACGGAGCTTGGATATTATAAAATACATAGTGTAGTTTTTTTCGACATTAAACTTAAATAACCAGACTCTACTTCCGAGTCAGTCTTAATAAGAAAGATAGTTAAAGTGTTAATGATTTAAACCGGCAAAATATAAATGAAATGATTTCAATGCTATGAGATGAAGCAGTCACGCTAAGGCGTATTCGTGATCAGAATTATAACTAATTAAGCAGTTTACATTTTAATTCCGCAGCTACATTCTATATCATCAATGAATTTCACACATTCTTTGGTAATACTGCTGCAACAAGAAGCGTGCTACATCTAATAACATTCTTTCATTATAACGAGTTGACTGAACTTTTTAGGAGTTCCTCAAGGTTCCTTAGCAAATTTTCTTGCCTTATCGCTCAAGTTTTCTTGTTCAGTCGTAAAAACTCTTTTTGGTACCTACTTCTCTTGCTTCTTTAAACAGATAAGATTGGGCTCCCTACCGATTCTTCTAATTTTCTTTCATTCTTTGCGGACTAAGTATATTATTCATCACATAACTTTTCCGGGAAAGCATTATACATCTTAGAAAGTCGTAAATTTTAATGTGTTAAGTTAATATGTAGGAAGCGAGAAGAGCCATCTGTACTCGCCTTGGAACTTAGTAATACTATGTTGTAACGTTTACTGAGATCGTAAATGTAGCATAAATAATGTACATTATGAACGTTCCCAGAGTCATCATTGTTGTTCACTAGTATGTACAACATTGCTTCGGTTCTCATGCTCATCCTGAGAATTTGAACGTAGGTCGATAATCTCTAATTGTTCTACTAGTTGTTCACGTTTAAATCTGACGTGATGAGGTGACTCATTGATGCTCTGAAAATAGTGGGGACGGCATTGTTCGCAGCTGACAATAGTATGTACCACGGCCACGATAACATTAACCAAATCTAAATACTGGAGGACCTTATGATTTTGGAATAGGATTGATTATTATTTGGCAATCACTTCGATGGATGCAGATTGGTATTTCAGTATTGGCTCCAGGACGTTGTGGAGCCGATTTTCGATTGACGTCTGTTGTGTCTTGTCTATTCGTGGCTATCTTAATTTAACGACGCTCCTAGACAACAGTGACTTCAATAGACGACACAAAGCGTATGCAAATGCATTTCATGTACTAATGGTAATAAGAATAGTTCATACATGTACATTGAAAAAGAAACCCATAATAGAAAACAACATAAATAACACACACGTAGAACAATGCAAAATACTGAAAAATGTCCTCACGTCCCAAATAATTCTATGTTACTACAATTTCGTCTCCGAAGTTGGATCACTATTATGCACAATTTGCACAGTTGATTTTTAAACTTTACAAGGTCAACATCAATAAGTTATTCTTGAAAACTGTGTTTTTGTAATTTTAATTATCAACAGTTTTGCATTGTTCCGAGGCCAACAAAAAGAAATGAAATAATATTAAAATGTGAATGTAACAAAACATTGCTGCCATGATTCAAAATGTGTAAGTTAATAATAAATTCAAAAGAGACTGTAATTAAAAGGATGATGAATTCATTTTATAGTGTAACATCGAAATCAAAAATATTAAACAGCTGTCGGATGATAAGGCCAAGCTGTAGTATGTAGACTATGTAGAGGAACGAGAACAATGCCAAGTTCTTTGAACAGCTAATATTTTGTTACATGTCACAAAAACTAAACAAAACTAAAAGAAAGCTTACTGTCTCATGGAGCCCCATCGCCGATGCGGCAGATTCTCCTGATGGCTACGGAAGATACAACACAAATGTAGGCAAGAAGCAAACAAAAAAACACAGCAAAATACATAAACAAAATAAAATCAAGTAAACATAGACCAAAGAAAAAATAACAGGGTTACACCAACTGAAAGTAAAAGTGTATCGCAGTGAACTCAATAGGTGCAAAATCAATACCAAAGGAAAATAAACTGTTTTTATAAAATTCTAAGTTTTGAAATTGAGTTTTTGGCCCGCGAAATCCACTGAGCCAGCCGACAACTCTAATATCAGATACAGCCTGAAACAGTTTTCTGTTTTCATGTCACCTTTTTATGAGAATCTATGGTTTTATGATTTGAAATTTAGTCAAACCAATTTTACTCTTGTGACTTTGTTGTCGTAATTATCCAAAAACTCAATTTTAAAACTATCCTTCAATTGACTGTAGTATCTACATAATTAAAAATATTACTAGTATCAAAATGTTTGTGACGTAGATCTTCTTTCTTAGACTTACCTGGGTGGTGTCCGCCTAAGACTGGTTCTAGTCCATGAATGTCTGTTCAGTGGATTTCCAGGACTTCTTGAGCCGTTCTCTAATCTGTGAAAGTAAATACAATTTAGTTGGGTGTTAATATCCTTTCTATTCACGAGACTATGTATATTATTGAAGACGAAAATCAAATACCCAAAGGTATACTCGTAAACAAGAGTATTAAAGATGATACAGAAGATGGTGGTGCGAAGATAATGAGAATGTTATAGTTTACAATCTAGCAGCTGGTGTTCTAGTAGTCTTATAGTACCTAATCTGAAGAATAATTTGTTGATTTAAATCAATACATAAATAACAAGTGACGCTTTGGATTCGATCAGGGATAATGTAACTCACTCGAAAATACAGCAATTTAACATTGCACTGCAAAACATTGAAACTGTTCAAGTTGCTATATTAAATTGACAGTGTTGTTCAAACGGTGAGTTTAATATCAACACCTCGTCTAGTGTGTTATTGCTATGATATTTCCTCCAGGTATCTAAATTAGTTAAGTGTCCGCCTCATATCTGTTTCTATCAATGATATCAACTTTTATAATAATCATTATCATTTTCCGGCTCTTATCCCATCCTACTTTGGTTGGCTACGTTGGCTTAGATCCTCCTTTGTCAGATGTCTATCATTTACTACTTTATCTATAAGACTCCTCATATAATTCATGCAGTTTTTCTTTCTATCAAACTTTATGTCGTCATGCATACTTATTTAGTAACATCCTTTGTACTGTACGTTAATGCATATTGCGCCTTCATTAAATTTATTTCAACGTTTAATGCCAGTATTGCTGCACCTACAGACCATAAAACTTGTATATGACCTACTTTGTTTGACAATATTAAAAAAAAATCATAGAGAAAACCTCGAGTTTCATCATTGCGTATTTATACAGTAATCCAACGTTGCACATAAACAAATTAACTTACGGAAGTTTTTTATGGTACCGTTGACCGCTGTTAATGTTGGCTTATAAAAGTTTTACTCTGTGTCTATTACAAATCTTTGTTTATGCCCACTATAAACGTTGGTCTTTGATATTTTGTGTTCATATTTTCTAAATGAGATCAACTTTAATGTTTTGACTTTTGTCTATCGGTTTATTAACCTGAGGCAGACATGACACGGTTAAAATTAAATTATTTTACATGATTTAATTACTTTAGATTATGTTTTCCCCGCGGCATGCTTCGTCTGTGTGATGTTAGAAAATGGCCTAGCTCAGCTTGTCAACCGTGTGCATTCAATCGGTAATGCCTAAAAGGATTACTAGAACATGAAGTCCCACTATTTAAATATTGGGTGCAATTCATGCAAGAGTGGTTATTTCAATAATATTATTATTGGTTTAGACAGTAAACAGTTGTTCAGCAGTGGACATCCTATGGCTGAGATGATGATGATGATGAGACAGTAAACATGTCGATAGATAATAGTGGAGATCAGCCAAAGCCAAGCGATGTTGTATGACGAGTCACGAGATGAAAGAACGTCTGGTGCTAGAACCAATTTTGTTTAAAATTTTTATAAATGAATTCAGAATATTTATCAGTTTCAATTTATGACAGCCATTTGCACTTTTGAAGAACAGAAATATAATTTGAATAACAGATTATTGCGGAAACATTGAAGATTATTTGCATAATTATGTTATCACTTCCGAATTTGTAGAAACTATTCGTTCTTTCTTTAGTCTTATGTAATAATATACAGTTACGTTACAGGCGACTTCTAGATTCATAGAAACAAATAGACTAAAATGTCTAGAAACAGTCACCCTTGCTGTTGACCGTAATTCAAAAGCTACTTTGTTGGTTTTCTTTCAACTTACAGTCTCACTATACAGTTACATGAAACCTTTGTAAGGCTTTCTGTTTTTTACTAAATGCATTGATTTAGAAATACTTTCACTACTATTATATTATCCTGTTTAGTGTCACTAATACTGCTCACGTTGCCGATCACTGTTCTAAAGGATCCGAATCCGAAGTCGTCGAAACTGCAGCTTGTCTTTGGACAACAAAGAATTCTTTGCGGTTACTGGTTTCAGAACCTTCTTTAAAAATATAAGTTCGTAAATGTGAATTATTTGTCAATAAGGCATTGCGAAAAAGTTTAAACTTGTTCTTTTAGCTTTTTTTTTTCAATATTATAATAGGTTCGGACGAATTCTGTAAACTACCTACTAACACATTACTTTGCTCATTTTATTACAATACATAGCATTTAATAAGAGCTTATAATGTTCCCACGCTTGGAGTCAAAAGTCTGTGCAAAAGGGAGTGGATTGTAAATCCGTAATCGAAGTAAAATACTGTACAAATTAGAGAATGAATATGCCTTCGAATTTTCAGTTTGTTCTAGAACATGCTGTTTGGATTTGCCATAGCCTTACGATGATGTCAATCACCGTTTTAAGAGCACTGATGATAAAATATACTGCTCAAAGTAACGTGGGTGAACACTAACGTGTTAGCTGGGGCATCGTGGTCTCCTTCACCGTAACATTCGAAGTTCTCTGCATCAGATATGGAGTTCCCGGGACTGGAGTCTGCTGTGGGGACTGATTGGCCCGCCGCTTCTGCGCCGTTCTGAAACATGGGAGAAATGAATTTAGGAACAGATTGTACTGCATTTGCAAGGAAAAAAAGAATAGAAGATAATACAAGTGGTGTGTCAGGTCACAGGTAGTATTCGCCATTGCCCTACAAGCTACACCGCTAGTATAATATTATGTTTATGGCAAACTGTGCAGATCAAGTTACGTACTTATGCAAATTACTAGCATTTCTATAAATAGCTGATTATCTCTTCATGGCAAACAGAAAACATAATTATTTTCTTAAATTATATTTGAAGTGAAACCTTTGTCTTTTGTTTATAAATTAATGTTATCCGAGGCAATTGAAATTCGAAAGTTTAAACAAATAGAACCCACCATATTCGTGGAGGAGGCGCCCGCATTTGAGCAAATACGAAATACGTACTGGTTGAATCGAATTTTGATAATGGTAGCCCTCGTCACTTTGTAAATTAATTTAGAAGAAACAACTGTGTTCCTCAGGTCTTTCATTATGGTTATATTTTTCAGTTTCCTTAGGTTTTGGGTCGAAGTGGAAACTTTTTTCTCTCTTAAATCTAGTTACATTATGTGTTTTCGATTTTTTCTGATAAAAACCTTTTCATAATCCGAACTTTATCGGAGTAATTTTTATTCAAGGTTATTAGCTGGGAACTCCTTATAGTGGATAAGCATCTATAAAGACTGAGATTATGTATTACCTTTAATTTGTCTACGTTTTGTGAATTTTTAATATCTATTAATTCAGCAGGAAGGGCATATACATAAAGCATGCACCCAGTATTATGTACTTATTTACATGATCTGTAGAAAGAGAGAAAAATAAAACAGATAATAATCTATGGTAATGACAAGGAAAGAGATAGATGGACCTTTGATTGTTTTTTTCTTTCTAAAGAGTGTATAGCAGTTTGACATGCCATAGGTCTATGGAAATTGTAAAAATTTCGTCACTCACGCACTATCTACAGATAACATTTTAAGGTTATGTTATTGTGTTAGATAATAATATAAGAAGCAGCATTTACCTGTAGTTTCCTTGGCAAGTTTCCGGGTGAGGTGCGCGGCGACTTCGTCCTTTGGAACACGCTAGGCGCCATCATTGCCTCCTCCGGCCCCTTCAGCTCTGCAACACATGATACACCACAATAAAACACCACATATCTTGCAAATAATATTCTTAGAAATACGGCCGTTGACCCTTAACAGTCACGCAACAAAACCATTGAGAACGAGGTGAAGTTTCAGACTTAATAACCAAATCAGCAAGGTTACGCTAGCCTACATGGACTTTCAGAGTTTCGTGTACAGAAAACTTTATTTTAAAAACAAACTCTAATTCCTCTGTATTATACCTGCTTTAACCATGTATGCATTAATTAAGTCCATCTCAGATGACACAGTTTCACTTGTCTCCAAAATGTTCTTTAAATTAAATAAAACTGTTCCACTCCGGTGTAAAGTGGCTAAACATTTAAATGTCCGATAGCCGTTATCTATGTTATCAACACTTTTTGATTAGTACTCGATTGGAGGGAAAGAGATACTGCACATGTATTCAAGAAACTAAATAGTAGCGTGAAAAGATGAAAGAGAAAATAACTCAAGAACAAATAACGTTACGGAGCCCAATTCTCGATTGATCATCATCAGTAATAGTGCTTTTAATTATATTACTTTTAGAAGTAAGAAAGATAATATTATATTTATTGGTAATGCAAAACGTGCAGTTCTACAGAGTGAAGTTAAAGAGAAACGTTTTCATAAATTGACAACACAAACAGAAAGTTTATTTGTTGTACAAAAGGACCAAGATTAGATCGCAGTAGCAGCGAGAGAAACGAAATGAAAACTATTAGTATTGTTATGTTCCTCAAAGTTTAATCTGATTCGAGACTGATTCAACAAGATTCTAGAGAAACTAGTGACATCACTCGCAACTTAGATCTTATGTAACAGATTACAGAGTTCAAAGCATAACCTGTCGCGGCTGTAGCTAAACTGTGAGATGTGAAAACATTGCAATAAAATAGTGTTTCGATTCACTTTTACTCTAATCGTCATTGTGTGCTTAGTTTCTATTTATCCGACTTGAAAAACGTTTTTTTTTTAATACTCAAGCTGAAGAAACGAAAAAAAAGAAAAAGCTGAAGCCTGGTTCCTAGGACTATCAGATTTATCATAGAAATATTTATTCCATCAGAAAGCTTTCTGACTGCTAAGATATTTTATAAAGCCTACCGCAAATAGCTTGGTGCACCAATCGGCAGTACAACAAGACCAGCCTTCCTAGAACCAGCAGTGCTTGCCACCAGGCCTCCAGCAGTCGGAACACGTCATACGAGTCACTCCGCAGCAGTACCTCCACCTCTGACATCCACGTCAGCATCAGAACCACTCATCACATCACGCCGGTCTTAATTTAATTCGGGAGTCTTTTATTGTAAATTTGCTAGTCTACAGTTTTCACTCGTCTCATGATCCTTTCAGTGGTCAATTTTTTAAGACAATTGTTGTTATTTATTCAATAATTGTTGGATTTTAGTTTGTGCTTATCATGTGTTCACGAAGACTATTCGAAGTCTATGGCTAGAAAAGGGGCGTTCACAGCCCACTGAGATGATTAATTGAGAAGCATGGAAGTATGATGTGCCTATCTTCAGATTCATTGCAATGAGAGATGGAAGAGGATGTTGCCTATTCACTTAGGCATCAGTAATGTCTAAATTTGAGTCTAAATTCTCGTTACCTATGCTTTTGCCTACATAAAACTCTACAGTTTTTAAAACCAGACTCGTGTCATGAAATAAATCATGCTTTGTCATCATTACATCGTTCAATGCATCTGCTGTCTACAATTTTCTCATCGTAAATTAAGTCTGTGAATTAGTATGAACGTAACAAAATTGTTGATTTATTGGTTTAGTTGGAACAGTTGTTTTATTTTCCATAGCTGAATGGTCTATATGGACTACCTCATCGGATTAGTATTCGCAAACGATACTTTTAACTGAGCAATTGCAGATAAGGCGAGGTAAAATATTGGTGGATATTGCCATTAGGGAACTCCTCAATAGCAGCTCAAATTGAACAATAGGTTCGCCCTCTCTTGCATAAATAACTCTTCAGGAAATATGCTATGTTGTTTTGATAATCTCTCTTTATATCTGTCTCTATTACTATGTTTTGTTATTGGTCATACATAAGATATTATTTTCAAAAATACCTTTCTGATAATATTCTGTTTGTTACAGCTTACATTTAAATTGTTTGATTTTAATGGCGTTCCGAGTGTATTTTATTTTCCATTTTGTAGTTATCGTTTGGAAAGTTTATGTAGCGTGGCAGCAGCATTCGTTGACATAGCTGTTGATAAGACTGCTGTTATCGTATATACCAGTAAAAGGACCGGCTTAGTATACCATGCAAATAGAATTTTCATTCCGTATGTTGTTGACTTGGTCGTAAGAATATTTAATTTGCTTTATGGTTCATCATAGTCGGACCAGAGCATTCGCAGACCCATCAACTAATCAATTCTGATGACATGGCCCGTGGCTACGTTTTCCATGGAACGACTGCCTATCGGACCTTTACAACTTAGTAGCTGAGTAATACAATACCATTTGGTTACACTGGCTGCCAGACTTTGGGGGGTTCTGACAAACAGTAATGGCAGTAAAAGATCTAAACATGACCAACGCCTTGTCAAAAATCTACAAATGACAGCCAGCATAAAGTCAAACCACCGGGCCCGCGCGTGGTGGATTATGGCCTACTCCCTCTCACAGAGAGGAGGCCTGTGTCCCAGGTCCCAGTAGTGGGAACATTTATAAGCTGATGATGATAAAGTCAAAAACTGAGTGACTGATATATACCACAGAAGCTTAGTGTCGTTGTATACATAAGCTCAAACACTTTGAAATCGATGATCACTTGTTTTATGCTACTAAAGAAGCTAAACAAAATGCGGTTACGAACATGAAATTGCTTGTTGCATGTATGTTAACGGAATGTCAATCTTATTCTTATTTGAGTTTTGACAGAAACTGACAGTCTATTATCTAATACTTTTGTTGCAACTGGAATTTAGTAAATTGGGAATGAGTCTTATAATTACGAAATGAATATAACATGTAAGAAACAGGTTACTAACATGAGAGTCATAGCTACAACGTTTACATTTTTTGCAATGTTTTCTAACTAAGTAAATATTAATTTCTTATCGTTCTTTAGTTTTAATTATACATTTGTAACCAACGCGGCTCAGTATTTTACTGTTTGCACGTTCTTAACTCGCATTTAACTTGTTTTGCTTTAACCTACAATTATTATGTCCACGTATAAATGAGTACCTATGGTAGAAATTTTAATTGTACAGGAGAGAATGGAAGAAGAAAACGTTTTGTGCCATCTATAAGTAGAATGGCTTATAGACAGGAAGAGTGACGATAGAATATGGATTTAGAGTGGGTGGTATCCACTTGCTTGTGCTCTACCCTTTGGCAAAAACCTGTAATGGCTGCTACACACCTTATGGCTGCTACACACCTTACGATAAATCGTTACGATTAGTCTGTACAGTTCATACTGCAACGATAAATCGACAAGTGTGTGTGAGAAAAACTGTACAGTTTGTTCGATTTTTCTCATACACACTTGTCGATTTATCGTTGCAGTTTAAACTGTACCGACTAATCGTAACGATTTATCGTAAGGTGTGTAGCAGCCATTAGGCCGTCGGCACAGTTCAAACTGTAACGATAAATCGACAAGTGTGTATGGGAAAAACTGTACAGTTTGTTCGATTTTTCTCACACACACTTGTCGATTTATCGTTGCAGTTTGAACTGTACCAACTAATCGTAACGATTTATCGTAAGGTGTGTAGTGGCTGCTACTCACCTTACGATAAATCGTAACGATTAGTCTGTACAGTTCAAACTGCAACGATAAATCGACAAGTGAGTATGAGAAAAACTGTACAGTTTGTTCGATTTTTCTCATACACACTTGTCGATTTATCGTTGCAGTTTGAACTGTACCGACTAATCGTAACGATTTATCGTAAGGTGTGTAGCAGCCATAACCTGCGGTGACGGTTGAGCGATCCCACTGGCATGGCGGTGGTAGGACTCACCAGTGCTGCCTGTCTCGCGATTACTTCCTGTCAGACTGCAATATCAAAGGGTGAACTCACAATACTGCGTTGAGGTGTCGCAGCGAAAATCTGTTGTGGTTCTGCATTTTGCAATACGACAGACGTTGCAATGCAGTGTAAGGCTGAGCGCAGACTTGAGTCACAACTGTTTTAAGACAGTCTTGTCTCACATAGACAAGTTTGTCTTAAAACATAAACAAAACTGTTTTGTCTACGACACGCCGCTCACCTGAAACAAAACTGTTCAGTGTCAGACTTGTCGCTGTGCAGTTCTTGTGTCTATTAGACAATATTGTCTATGAGACGTTTTGTTTTAAGTGTGCGCATCTTCATGGTTTTTGTAAAGCAATAGTTTGTCTTAAAACTGTTTTGACTCAAGTCTGCGGTTAGCCTAACAATTTTATTGGAGTTCCAGTTCCTTCTTTGCTAGATTAAGGCCAAGAGCATATTAAAAAAAAACAAAGAAACATCTGAGCTAGATATTTTTTCTAAGACTTCATGAAGACAATTCTCGGACATGGAACCCGTACGAATGGCTTTCCGCTCTCTGAACAAGCATCTTGGCATCAAATGTCAGCACAATGCTATTACACGTTGATGTATCTGCTGACATGTCTAGATGTGCTTAGATTAGTAGACACTCTATCACTTCAATAAAAAAAAAAAAGATTGGAATGTAATTAATTGGATAATTATCGAGATCCTCCCGAGTTTTACATTATGCCTGTTTTCTCTGTTGAGTTAGGGCATTTTTCCTTTTTCACTAAAATACAAATGTTGCCCCAGATCAGACTCCATATTCGAATATACATATTATAAACACTTAGACCCAGACCCAAAACGTTACTTGTAGATCATACAAAATATTTGATCCCTGCAGATGCCTTACCACGAGCTCTTAACGAGACCCAGTTTAGGCTATGGGGAAGAGATGGCGCTAGACGACTTGTATAGCTCTGTCTCTTTTCCACAGTCTAAACTGGATCGTGTTAAGAGCTCGTGGTAAGGCCTCAGGGGTCGAACTCGCGACACAGCGCACCAATAATTCGCTTAGACACTGCCAATGATATTTTAGTATTCTTAGAATATCATTGGGCACTGCCCTAATCATGCCGTTAGAGTTAAACGACATTTATCCATTTTTAAATGACATTAACTTTTACTATCGTTTCAACAATGTGTAAAAAACGAAAGCAATAAAGTCAAATCTTGAATCAAACAATTTGTTTTACAAACATACAATGGGACAGTTAAATTATTATGTGTAAACCTCTTTTGTTTTACTTTAAACTTAGAAGGCGCTTGTTCTTTTGTTTCGTCGATAAAAAAAAAAACAAATTGTTTAATAATTAACACACACGCAAGTGAAATTGGCATTTCCTTGCGACCGATTTACGCAAAACTAGTTCGTCCTTGCCACATTACCCAACCGATGTATTGATTTGTTTCATATACAAAAACAAGTGACGTTTCCTTCGATTTCGATAGCTTTATGGATGACTGAATATTGTTTTAAATTAGTTTACTGTAGTTAAAACCTACTTACGTTATACAAATCTTCATTTAATCTATAATTAGAAGACCACTTTAATTTTTTTTTAATTTCTAAAATATGGCAGTTACGTATTGCCAAAAATGTTCTTATGAAAAATCAAAATATTATCAAAGGAACTTGTTTATATTATTCTCACTCGCTGTTGCCTGAGATAAACGATATCCTAGGTTTTATTCCAGATCAAAGTCTATCTCTGAAAAATTTCATCATCATCCATTCAGCCGTTCTGACTTATTTGAGTAGGTACCTAATTCATCCATTCTTCCAAAATTTTGCATAGATTAGTTAAATTAATTTATCCATTTGATAGCACGACTGACGCTTATCTAATGAATTAATGATTGAAAAGAGATTAATATTCTACATCTATATTTTTATATTTGTCAGTAAGTTACGTGATCCTACGAGTACGTCGCAAGCGTCGAGAGATTCCAGACCCAAAGCATTTGTGTAAACTTTCTCTGGCGACGTGAACACACAATAAGCACTTTTGTTACTGTTGTAATTTGCAACCTCACACGTTACCACATTCTTTATTTAAAACTCCACACATTTCAATATTATTTTTAAAAAGACCATAGAGTATTTAGCCACTAATTTTAATTTGCACTGACAAAATGAGGTTATGTATTTTTTTCTTTTGTTTTTTAAAACTTCACACACTCCAAAATATTTTATAACCATAGATTATTTGTATTGCTAGATTAGAACTTATTAGCACTGTGTACAAAAGAGGTTGTATATTTAATTTATTATTGTTTTTTTTTATAAAGGTTAGTATTAGTATTCGTTACCGGCGAGGGCCAATCGCGGCCGTCGACTGCGCCAGTGCTGTTTCAACCACTTCATTGATAATTATGCAACCCGAGCTAATATAACGCTATTATCGATAATAGTCGAACATGGAATACAAAAACAGTCTTTGTTAGTCAGGTATCTGTTGCAAATTGTTATAAAAGTCCATTATTCGCGACAGCAATTACGATACTTTTAAGCTGTGTCGAAGTGATTGTGAAAGTTGATGTTAACAATTTACCCACATTTCTAAAGAAATTGCAATAAATGTTATTAGTGAAAAATACAATAAACTTGCACTTAGGTAATCTTAAGCCAACATATTGGAAAAACTTGGATGTGACTGTGAAAGTTTTTCATGTCCGCTATAGGTTTTTCTTTAGAAATTAACAACATCAATAAAATTTTTGACTTTGTGTGAGGTGGCACACAATCATTATAAGCAAATGCGCCTACGATTTTTCCGCATGCAACCTACAGAAACGTTATTTTGACGTCGTTACTCGTTATAAGTTTTTTTTTTATATCTATAAGCAAGCAATAATAAAAATAAATCCCTAAAAATCTTTTTATAATACAAGATGGTCATGGTCACTGATCACTGGTCACTCATTAGCTCCCTTCGAATTTCGAATTATTTAAAACAACGGAGTAACAAAGGCTGCCTGTACACAAGATCGGAGCGTTGAGCGTTTGGTTGCGGAGCGGAAAACGGAGAAATATTTTCCAATAGGATTGCACTAAGTCTCCGCTCCTCTTCAGTGGTCATCATCTTCTTGCCATGATACAAACGAATGAACCAGGTTCCTGCCTAACTCACAGGCGTGAAGCAAGTTATAGGAGAGTGAGTTTATTGCCAACATACTCGTAGTTGCGGAAAACAGATAGTATCAAAATGATAAACATCAATAATAGTGAAACGCGACGCGATGCAATAGTTCAGTGATGGCGTGTGCACGGAAACAAAATAATGGCGTATTATTATAATAAGATAGGCACTAATATAATGATATTTTATACAACTATAATGATGTTTTTTCCGTTGAAGAAAAAAATTGAGTAAATTCCCTATATAACCGGCAAAGTAAAACCATAAATCATTCAGATACAAAAAAAAGCAAAAAACACAGTGTAGCTTGTCCATGACAAAATTTTAACATCCGAAGATCCGCCTAATGTAATGAATCAGTAACAAGAATCATTGAAGAACCCTAGCCATGTCAATAATAAGAACTCCAGTGGAATCTGTCAATAGAAATGTACTACATACGTTCAACGCCTACTATTTAATAAAGCAGAGGTGGTGAGGTGGTATCGGCCCCAACTTTGAGTTGTAGGTCGCCGGTCGCAAGTTTAGACCCAGCCTGGCAAACTTTGGGCAGATATTTTATTTCTTCTCACCACTACTCTCAATCCATCGGATGGCCACACGCTCCGAAGGGACCCTGACCACATACCCAAACAAGCTTTGGATTGGAATCCCCAAGGGAAAAGAAAGCGTGGCCGTCCCCGTCAAACCTGGCGACGCACCGTGCTAGCGGAAGCGGCGAGCATTGGATTGACGTGGAGCGAGGTGAAGCGTGAAGCTCAAGATAGATCGCGATGGAAGACATCTGTGGACGCCCTCTGCCCCATCTAAGGGACATAGGACTTTCAGTCAAGTAAGTCACTGCTCTCAAAACGGTGAAGGAAAACATCGTTAGGAAGGCATGTCCTAGAACCAATTTTAAGACATGTGACATCTACCAACTCGCACTGAGCTCGCATGGTGGCAATTATTTATTTTTCATCCCCCCATCTCGGAAAGGCTATTTTTCCTCTTCGATATCTGTGGGTAAAAGCCGTTTTTATCCTCTAGTGGATAAAGTAAATTGAATTTGGAACATGCACGTGCACTAAAGAGTTGTACCAGTAAAGGCGGCGGTTGTTGTGGTGCCCATTGGGCTAACAGAATCCTTTGGTGCGTAATCTAATATTAATTTATTACAATCTAAAAAGAATAGAATAGAATAGAAAACATTTATTTTAAATGGACACACACAGACATAATAAAAAATAAAATCTCAGACTCGGAACCTTCTTGACTCAGAACTTTTCTTTTGCGGTTTTCTTTTCACGTCCTACTTATTGTTAAGAAAAACCAAGATAAAAATAAGAAACTTAAAAACATACTAAACTATATTTTATTTTCTGTAATACTTACCTATAATAAGTAGTAAGTAGTTATTACCTAAACCTTTTTTGCATCTACTCATTTCCTCGCTGAGGTGGGATGAAAAGTTACGTGTTGCACTCGAGTGCAAAGATTTTTCACCTTGTGCTCTTTTGATTCCCTCGCTACCGCTCATGATTCTAATTTTTGAATCACTCGTTGCACTCGTGATTCAATTTTAGAACCATTCGCTTGCTCGGTCATCAAAATTGAGCACGCGGTTAAAAAGCAACTTTGCACTCTTGTATAACAAATAACTATTACCCTTTATTTCAAGCAACTATGGCCCACTGCCTCTCACAGAGAGGAGGCCTGTATCCCATCAGTGGGTGGGAACAATGGCTGATGATTAAAAGGAATTGAGTTAGGGTTGAACCACATCTGGCAGCACGGAATCGCCTTTTTCCGTCGCCCTTTCTCTTTCTGTCGCTTAGAACTGCCATTTGCTAGACCGAGACAATGCGATAGCACGCGGCCGCCTCGAGGATTCCGCCGCGTGCTATCGCATTATGCTTTCTGTCTCGGTCTAGCAAATGGTAGTTCTAAGCGACAGAAAGAGAAAGGGCGACGGAAAAAGGCGATTCTGTGCTGCCAGATGTGGTTCAACCCTTATTCTGTCACATCCGGGTAATGTAGGTATGGTAAGTAGCTAATAAGCACAGGCAAGTTTGAAAAATGTAAAAATGGCATTTTAAAAGCAGTCAGCTAGATAAAAAAGCTGCTTGGATGAAACAGGTATAGCAAGGAAATAGATTTACTTAAGGGGGATGCTCCAACCAGCCCGCGAAATTCAAATTTTTTTACGTTTTTTGCAATTTGCAGGCCAGTGACATGTTGTAACTTCATAAATATTTGTGTTGCGCAAATAACAAGTATAATTTTAAATATAAAAAATATCAAAAAACTCGCTCCATCAGCTCTCACATAGAAAAGGTGCATCATGTTAAAATCTCCGAAATCTAACTACGATGCACCTTTTCTATGTGAGAGCTGATGGAGCGAATTTTTTGACAATTTTTATATTTAAAATTATACTTGTTATTTGCGCAACACAAATATTTATAAAGTTACAACATGTCACTGGCCTGCAAATTGCAAAAAACGTAAAAAAATTTGAATTTCGCGGGCTACATCGAAGCAATCACCTTAAGAGGAAAAACTTGCTATATTAATGCAAGTGCTTGAAGGCCCTGTATTACTTTAATCGGAAAACATCTCGTTATAACCAGCGAAAACATACATATGGTAATGCATGGAATCCGGAAAGATATTGATTTACTTACATGAAGGTAAATCATACAGGAGCATATATTTTAAAAATTCTAAGAAAAGGTACTGTAATACGACTCTGAGAGGAATTTCGAAATCTTGCTTTATTGCACCCAGATACTGATCATTTTTTACTGATTTTACAAGTGAGAATTTTTGCAATTCGGTAAATTGCAAGATCA
Source organism: Agrotis segetum (assembly GCA_036375495.1). Taxonomy (NCBI): domain Eukaryota; kingdom Metazoa; phylum Arthropoda; class Insecta; order Lepidoptera; family Noctuidae; genus Agrotis; species Agrotis segetum. Next base: position 3,558,173 of record JAQSVV010000292.1, read on the forward strand.
GTAACAAATGCACTGAAGTTACACTAAATAATGCAAATTTTATTAAACTTTTTGTACTTCACCAAACCAAACTCATTATAATGATGAAACAGATCACCAGAAGAAAAGAGTAGCTAAACTTTATTATTCGTTGTAATGAAACATAAGTATTGTTCTCTAGAGAGATTGAATGTCGTGAAGAAATTGAGCGATTGTTTGTATACAAAGAGGTTTCTATTTGTGCCGACTCCCAGCTGTTGTTATAAATTTATTGTGGCAGTGGTTTTCAAACATTAAAAAAACACTGATTCTTCAACATTTCACTTCAACTCAGTCGCGTAACATTGCATTGAATAGCTTTACGTTTGGCCAATAGCAGCCAGACTCCATTTGAGAAATTCAATAGAAATCAAATAGACCGAAAACACATGCATCATACTCATTTGCATAACGACTGGCCTTGAGATCCAATGGCAGTTTGCACGCCACTTCCTCTGACGAGAATTTTAATTCGTACACTGAATGGAAAAAAATGGGTTTTAAAATTGTTGAGACCACGTTGAAAGACAATTAAAACATTAATGATTCTACACTTGTTTACGCCTCAAGAGTCGTATCGATGTTTCTACTTTCTAAACGATGAATATTAAAAAAGAAAGAAACAGTTGGTATTTAATCAGACGATACCTGCCTAGTTAGTGAACCAGCATCAATAAAAGAACAAACAGTTTCAGTAGATCGATAGCTGTGGGAGCGGTGGAGGCATCGACCTCAAATTGCGCAACCATGGCCGGCATTCGGTTGTTGCACATTCGTCACACCGACAATACAAAAACCTGCGCAAAAAGCAATCACTATTGTATAATACTCATCTCATTATGAATAAATTGCTCTTGAAACATCTATTTTTAGTGTAACTACTTCCGGATTTTTTGCATTTCCTATCGTGAGAGGATATGGCTTCATGTCGTCACTAACAAAAAGTGTCGTTGGAGTGCGGATGCCGCAGGGGCGGATGCTCGGGACGTGACTAGAATGCATTTTCGTAACTAATTTTATTACAATCCACCACGCTTGCCATAAAAGTAAGTGCTTACCAGAAATTTAGTCCAGCTCTCGAAATAAATTCACCGGGACGCGGAATCTGGAAAGAAAAGACAAAGATATTATCAACCTGTTTGTGAGTTTTGTGCTGTTCGTTTCTATTATTATATCCAATAGCCGCTCCATCTCTTTTTATAGTAATTCCGATTGGTTGCTTGCGAGGATTGCGTGCCGTCGAAAGGTCATAGAAGTGCAAAACTGCTTCGTCTGCGTTACTGGATTCTATTTCTGAGATTAGAACGCGACTCGCCTTAACCATAAGATTAGGAAACGTTCCACTTTACCGTAATGTTTTTACTGATTAACAAACGTTTAGCACTTAATGTTTTAAACACTTAAGCCGATTCCTTGTTTTGCCTCTCGTAATCGAATCAATTGTATTCCTATTAATAGGTTCTACTTTTAACTTAACAACTTTGTGATTATGACCTAGATTTCAATTGCATTGATAATAAGAACCCAGTTACTGGAACTTGTTTTTTTACTGAATCTTATAATAAGCTAACTTGAGGAAGTTGCGTAAATGTCTAGGAGCAAATATTTTTCTAGTTTTAAATTAGAGCTAGAATATTGGCAATTGCGCAATATCGGACTTGGGTCTGAGAGATGTTTAGTTTTTACTGCCAAATAAGTTTCAGCTCTAGTCGCGTTTCACATCTGGTGAAATTGTGAGTCATGCGAGATGGTTTTCTTCTGCGGTCGATTGTTTGATTACTAGTCTAATGTTATTAGTATGTAGTTAGCAGGTAATGTAAGTCCGGCCGGTCTCGCTATGATTGCGATCCATGTCATTCGTATCAATTGCATTTCGGTATGTGTGTTGTAATTTGTTGTGAAATCCGTGGCTGGTACGGAGGCCTACTGTTTGTTGAATTGATGAATTATAAACTGTTGTTGTTGATTAAAAATCAATGATTATCCAATAACTGTCGTTCTTTCTTTTGTAGCGAACCAGTTTTATGGTGTTTCATTCCGTTGCTTATCAACTTCCGCAAGAGGCGACGATGCTGCTCGAAGGTCGACAAAACAAGTCGTAATGGCTTTCAAACATTGAACTATGCGTTGGCTGATCTTTGCCATATATCCCCCCTTGTTTCTCAGTAGGTCTATTGATATGTTGGTCGAGTGTCTAGTGTCCGGTCCTCTTCGTTGCCGTGGGAGATTGTTAAACATTGCATTATTCTTGTTCATTATAAGTCAACTTTTGAGAAATCGCACCCCTTACGGTAGTGATGTCAGTAACAAAAGGGGTGTTTTCTTTGAAGCTTACCATACTAGGTATACTTTCATTGGGTTAGTTATTTACTATTGGAAAATGTAAGCAAGAAAGTCCAAGCTCACTAGTGTACGAATACGATGGCAAAGGCAATTTCCGGATGCATTAAAAGAGCCTCCTAAGGCGGCGATACTTTATACTTCCGGCGCACCCATGTCTGGTCAGTCATGTTATATTTACCTGCCTGCAAGCTAAAATTTTCATGTCGATTTCAGTATTTTTCGTGAAGAAGAAAAATAATAATGGTACTGGTGGCACTTATCAGCTTGCATTATAAATGCTGAAAAAATGTTAAGTATCGTGTAGTTATACATGGATGATCCATGTTAGCATAATAGACATGGGCAATATGTATCACTGAAAAGAAAAGATTGAAATGTATCTTTCGATCACTGGGATATGTATCACTCATTTGTATCTTTGTATCATTTGTATCAGCGCACGAAACGAAGCGACGACGTTGCACTGATACACTGTTCAGCGTGGTTCGCTTCGCTCAATTGATCAATTCAATCCAATGAATCAGTAACAGCATAGATAGAAAGATAGATGCACGTGCTGTGCCCATATCTGCTTCACTGCTTGCTCTTACGTATCTTTCTGTTATGATTTATTGTAGGTACTACTTATTTCGTACTTTTTTATGTATTTACTCGTATTTTAAGATTGATCTCAAAGAAATTTGATTTTTAGTACGGAGTCGACTGTAGGTATTGTTTTTATTTATTTGTAAAATTGTTTACACTGATTGTCGATGCAACGAAAACAAAACAATAACTATCAAATTACTTCCGACTTCCGAACCCGTATGATAACAATAACATTGATGACGCACGGACCGGACGCAGGTCGAGCTTTAACTAAAAAAATATTGAATATTTATTTTGTAAATCGCAAATATTATTTTTTCTTTTTTTTCTATCTTGATCCTAATAGCAATTTAAGACTGTAATTAGTTTGCATTGTTTACTAAAACTTTAAGCAAAGTGCTTTACAAAGGAAACCAGTATAATATTTGCAATGTTCACGTACCGCTTTACGACTTTAAGCCCTACGCACCAGTAACAGAGTTATTTATCCTTTTTTACTCACGTATATCAGTTTATAATGGTCAAACACATACTCTCGTCGCTATGGAGAGAGTGCGACAGAACATTCTAAATACGGGGTGCGAAAGAGAAGTCGAGACTCTCCGAACGAAGAGACACCGTGTCGCTAGCCGTTCATGCTTGTGTGTGCGATACAGATACAAAAGGACGACGATTGAACGAGTTGCAAAAGATACACTTGGATACACTGATACATTCGGATTTGAACTGATACAAAGAGTGAGTGAATGAAACGGAATGATACATATCAATTTTATCTATCTCTCCTGAGTTACCCATCTCTATAGCATAAGGAAGATTGGAAAATGCGCACTGCTACTACATATGCATTTGAATTTATTTTCTGTTTCTAATTTGACCATGTGGTTACTACTTATACATTGTTTACCATTACCAAAAACCAAGATTATCAAAACCGCGTTGAAAATGGTAGGTAACTATCCCAATGATTCAATAGTTTACGTTTGCTCTGAATGTCAATCGAATTTGTTTACATGTCATGGTCTATTGTAAAAGAGTACTTTCATTTGTTGGTACAATTTGTTGGTAAACAAAGGCCTTTCTTGTGAAAGTTATGGAATTCAAAATTATGTCAACATGGGATCTGAGATGTCTTTTCGCGGTGCGGGCAGATTGTTGTGAACTGTAATGTACTCGTACCTAATTAGCATCAAGTGATTTGGACACTTCACTGTAAATGTTGTTCATTTTGTGATATGACATTCATATAATTATAGATGTATGCCACTCGGTATACACCATAGACATAATTATAATGGTGGAGCTTTCCCTAGCCAAACGTCAAAAAAATTGCCATTAGTTTTAAGAAAGTGAAAACTTTTATATTTAGGTATGTATTATCAGTTTTACAGGAAAGACAAATGTCAGTGTGTGTAAAGTATAGATCATTAGTTTGGTATCGGCTGCACCATGGATATGCTTTACGATCTTAATAATCATTGGATTGCGTTTCGTGAGTAAAAAAATACTAAAGATCACTTCCAATGTTTTGTTTCTCTCTGCAAATATCAAAAACATCGTTGTATACGGCTTAATTATGTACATTGCGACCTACTTCTTTAACTTAAAAAAAAAAAAGGTTGCACTCCAGGAGTGCCGGTAGAAGTGAAAACTTTTTTGTTACTATGTTTTATTTTTAATTTGAATGACGTCTTACTCATTTTCGATCAGGGTCACGTGACCCTGACGCGAGTTTTGGTCACGTGACCCTGACGCGAGTTTTAAATTTTTTACCCATTACAGAAAAAGTGTACAACGCCGCTAAAGAAGTTTTCACTTCAAAAATATTTGAGATTGTAGCACATTTCTCTGTGGCCCAGAATCTTTGAGTTCTTAAGCAGGTGTCTGTAATTCATAGTGGGCTAGTTGTTCACGGTCCAAGGAGTATCTGTGGTCCACCACCATCGCCAGACCGCTCTGATTCACAAGCGGAATCGCTTGTAGTTCCTCGATGAGGTTATGTAAACGCTGTGATGCTAAATGGTTTAATTACTACGAGCTGTTTCGAAAATAAAGAAGTAGATCGAAAGTTTGATGTACCTCTATTTCGTAATCATATTTCCCGTTTGATTATATCCACTGCCTCTACTGGTACATTTTGCGCGACCGTACTATAAAAAACAGCCAGAAAAAAAATCTGATGCTCCCCGAAGCACTCGCTGTATACATTTTGTATAGGATACGGCACATGGTAAGAAAAATTTTGACGAATCGTCCGCTTCTGATGGTCGCCGGACGGCACATTTTATATTGGAAAAGTTGTCGATTCAAAACCGATAGAGTGTGCGGGGTGCATCCGGCTAGCATGAAAAAATTTTCATGCTAGATGAAAATTTTTGTGACAATAGTTTTGATACCGGTAAGTAGTTAATAAAAGTTGAGATAATAAAATTATGCGGTCGAGTAAATCCAAAATAAATAGTAAAGACGAAAACAAAAATTAAAAAAAGGAAATCCACAGTCAATTACTTCATAGTTTTGCAAATAACGCAGTAATTGTTGTTGAACTATCAAAATTAAAGATATTTGCAGGATGTTAGGTACCCATTTTACCCCTTCAATTAGGTCGTGTTTTGGGTCAATCTAGATTAAGTTGTGTGCTGCTCAACTGAACAATCCTATGGTGCTTTGAATGTAAGCCGTCCATTTAGGGGGATGATTGGTGCCCCGTAAATGAGTCCTTATGAATCTTGAATTTCGACTGATAATGCAATTTGTGATGTGGCTTACACAATTAATTTTTACAGAATTTTATAAAATACTAAAATGATCTTTCAAAACATTTAAGTGGCGTTGCCTAAGTTATTATTTTTGTAGTTCTTATTTTGATGTCGGTGCACTTCTATGAAGCGGATGTGACATACTCGATGACCTTTAGAAAAATGATAGTGGATGTAATCTTGGGAAGAGAACGTGCTACACTTGACATTGTGTCGATTGGTTAAAAGTAATAAATAAGTTTTTCTAAGACTTCTTCGCTTTTAATTTTTCTTTGTGAAAAAGGAGGATTTATTTATTAACTTACACAGTTATCGATGAGTTTAACTGTCACAAAAACTCTAAACTTTGGGTACCCCGCAAATACCACTGACAATTTTACTTAAATAATCGCACAAACTTTATAATAGTTTACCTAACTTTCATCGTAAAAAGATAAGGTTAGTGGAAACCGCTATCTGTTGAATTATTTATCGTTATTACTCACTCTCTGCCTATATTCAAAGTCTATTGTTACCTCCAACCTTTAAACACACAGGTTCTTGGATTATAATGCTCGGCGCCTACACTTATACCATAATAGGCTGCAGATTCAATGCCTGCATGACGTGTCAATTAGTCATGACCATTATTGAAAAGGTTATTTAATTATCGTAGGCGTTCTTAGTCTATCGTAGTGACGTCATACGCCGAATATAGTGTCCTTGCATCGTAAAAATCATTGTGTTTTAGCGATGATGTGTTGGTAATTATTGGTATAAGACAGGTTTTGGTTGGATGCTTGGGAAATTATTCTTCTCACACGTTGTGGTTTTGACTGCCATTAGCCCCTAAGTTATCGCTTCCCGTGTGGTGCATCGTTTGATGCTTACGTCACTATCTTTTTCTTTTAAAAACTTTGCCGTATTGTCTTGTGTGCGTTTAAAAACATTTCAAACTCATAAACAAAAATACCCAGATCCGGAACAACTACTTTTAGGTAACAGTTCCGTTCGGGAATCAAATCGACAAGTCACCGCAGGCTTAGGCACTACGCCAAATAAATTATTTTTTTACCTAATAAATCTCTTTCCGGGTAAGATTAAGTTGTAACGGGTAACTTACTCAAGGTTCCAGGCTATTTGTTTCCTAAATTAAGTCTTTGAAGAATTATGGAAGAGAAAGAAGATGTAAGTGATAAAAATATCTTTAGTCAGTGAAACAATCTCCGTTCTAAAATGTTTGCATTGAAGGACTTTTTCAGTTTAAAAACATCATAATGATATTTTTGCAAAAGTTTTTGGCAAGTTTACAAAAATTCAGTTAAACGTCACATATTTATTAGGAATGCGGTCGTGAGTACTGGCACAGATTACGTACTGGGACTGCTGGGTACAAGTCAACTGTAGGTACATACCGAATTGCAGTTGCATTGGTCATAGCCAATTATATCGAGATTTGCTTTATAAAATCGTAGATTATAATATTTTATTATATATTATATTTTATTATATTTTACTAAAGATTCTAGAATATTAAGTTATAGTCGTGAATATCATTGTTCTAAAATTCTATCTTTGAAGTAACTCCGTTACAGCATGACATTTAAAAGTTTAATCATTCTAAATAATTATGTTCTTATTATATAATGTTCTTATTATAGAAGCTTTCCAATAAAGTATTGATACCCTACGGAAATAACATCATATTTTGAAGGTTTTACTAAATATAGAATGTGTTACATTATAGTAATACAATTTAGTCAAAAGAGTGTATTTTTATCCGACTGTTTATTTTTTTACAGCTATTTTAATCCAGCTGAAGTTAGACTATTCTAAATATAGGACTGTATGTTGTTACAGAAAACTTTAAAGGATTTTTGTGTTTTTCTAAGTCCCTAATCCGTATTTGGAAAAGTTTGACGGCCTTTATGTGGGGCTTTTATGGACGAGCTTACCTAGAGGTTCACTAGTACCTACCTATTTTGCCATGCGTCATGCGCCATATTTTTATGTTCTCAGAAAAGTCGTAACATTTCTCAGCCTGCGTTCGTGCGTGAATGCTAAAGCATTTATTATTTCACGATTGTGTCCTTTCTCTTTCTATTTAATAACTTGATCAAGCCATTAATTTGGCCGACACCCAATTAAAAGACATGCAATAAAATCCCACTAATAGTCTGTCTGATCGTTGATTTAAGTTAACACAAAAACTTCTTCCATTAGATTGAAGATAAATCGTGGAACAAAAACTGTTGAGCTCCCCACATGCGCGTGAGTGCATTTGATGCATGACTTTAGTATAACTCGCATTTCGAATCGATGTAGCACGAGGAAGGATTGATATATAAATCTTCGTAGATCAGATTAGAAGCGGTCGTGGATGTAAATTATGTAATGGATGGGAGATACGGCTTGTATAGGGTTGTCTGGTAACGTGATTACATGGAAGTTTATTTAACAAGTAGTGTAGGGAAGTTCTTTGAAGGATTAATGGATGTAGAAGTTATAGGGTATGGAAAAGATTGTTGCTAAGATGCTCTTATAGTTTTAGATGTTGTTTATGGCTTGGAAGAGATAAATGGGAAGTTGGATGAATGTCAACATGAAGAAGTGATACCATTTGCAAGCTTTTAATTCACTCGATTATCATGGCACAGTAAAAAACAAGAAACACGAATACCATGCAGATGGTAATACTTCTCTTAAACCAGTTAATGTTAATACTGCAGGTAGGGAAATGGCATAACTCCATAAGCTATTAAAGAGAGTTGTTAGCTACGAGTCACGGAGAGGATAAATATTTTCTACTTAAGTACTTAAACTAAGTGTTAGGTTCGTTGCATGTTATGAGAAACGGATGTTTTCCAATGGAGGTAAACGTGTTTGTAAGTAAGGTATTAGTTACTAAGTTGCGAATGGCGACAACAGTTGCGTAGGAGTGGTTCATATCTGGGCATCGCATGACGATTGTGAAAACTGGCGTTTCCCAATGGACTCATATTACTTTGGTTCTGGTTTAGTTCATTAGTATACTTGTCATTGTGTGTTGTGCGGTGTTGATTACAGGTATTTTAAGTGATAATTATACACCTAGCGACGCGAGGTTAACCGTTTAACACCTGTGACAAAATTAAACTGACAGGTATTTAAGAGTGACAAAACACCATGATGTAACACCTTCCAATTTCATAAATCTTCCAGCAGAGGCCTATATCGTTGGCAAACAGTTGGCGTCGCTCCAGACGCTGGACATATTTGCTCGTATTTCACTCAATGCGAAATAGTCTCGGGAAATAAAGTGTACTATTAATGCGCGCTATTTTCGGAGCGCGGCGTCCAATAGTCTGCCATGCTATCTCGTATATCTGCTTGCTAATGCTAATTTTGTTAGCATTTTGTTTTAGGACGAATTTCACCTATGCTATGGCGCAAAATTGAGCATGACGTCATATTCCATAAATGATAAAGAGCTGTCACTGTCAGTGTCATTATTTATTTTGACATTGACAGTTCGAATAAGACGCGGTTTTAAATTTTTGGTCGCGTTCAAGTTTTTGGTGAATTCAACCTTGGTTGTAAACAGCGTGCTATATGAAACACGTATTCGAAAGAATATTGCAATTAAGATGGCGGAGATAGAAAAACTGAAGTTAAAGATAGACTTGCACAAGTGTTCCGGATCATAAATTGTTTTGGCGAAACAATTACAACCAACAAAAAATGTATTAAACGTGATTTACTTGCTAAAGCATCGCAGGTCAATGCAACGGCTGGTGATGAAGTAATAATTATAAGACTGAGCACAAAAATTAAAATTCTAGAGCGTTGCGTCTATGGTATAAAGCGATAAAGCAGGTTAGTATTCATAGCGCACGCATTCATTAATTCTGTTTATAGTTGTTCGACTTTAATCACTATTGAATCATTAATATTGGTAAATCGAGGCTTACATTTAGATTTTTATAGTTTACTCAGCTGAAGATAAAAGGCGTAGATGTATTTTGGAATATTTTAGTAGACTGAAGAAAAGTTCTATGTTTACGACTGTAATTAAGGGTTTTAAAGCGGTAAAATGAAGCTGGTTTTAAACCGATTACTGCAGTAAAGCTGGCCATAATACCTGCGCTATCTCAGCTTTAATCTACTGTGTATTTTACATGCTCAACAAAGTTCAATGTAATTCCCCGAAAGCATATTTTACCTTGCTTATGCTCATAATATATGACGCATTTCGCGTTTTTGTAATGTTTGTTTCTTTTTTCTGCATATCTAATTTAAACATACTCGAATGTTTTCATCCATTTAACAAGTGTGTTTGGTGTTAATAAAACGTGACAAATTGTTTTCTGCAAGTTTCAAAATATTTTGGCCAGACAGTATAAGTACCATTATGTGTGTTTTGTTAGAACTTTATGTTATTCATGTCTATCGCATGACGTCTTTAAATTTTGATTGCTTAAAACTTCACTACTTTCATGGCGACATCGGTGACTTTGGCAAACCGGAGGTCACTTTGACCACTTGTTTGAGGTACAGTGTAAGGCATTTGAAATATCGCGCACTGAAGATCAGAAATGCTGATTCTAGAATAGCTGATTTAAATTTGTAACAAGTTATGCTTCGGGAAACGTAGAATGCGACAAAAGTTGCCAACAGCAAAACTTTCAGCATCATAGACAAAATTAATTGGCATTGAATACCAACACTGCATTTAAAAGTAAAAATCCGTTCGCTATGGTAATTTATTACCTACACTATGGGCAACAATTTTCAAGCATGTTTCAGTAATAGCTTTGCTCCATATAAGGTCGTAAGGCCATCGACCCACTGGTATTGATTGCATAGTCAGTGTGTTTTGTAGGGCGAACGGAAACAAACAGTGTTACTTTATGGAAGCCCTTTGTAGGGCATACCTACTAGCTTTTCTATTCAAGTTTTCTAGGTCATGTGATTTAGATATAAAATGGTATTTGTTTGTGAGAATAGCATTTGTTTTTGCACTGTCTGCTAGCGTGTCTTCATTTGATCGATTTCTTCTAAATTACTTTCCTTTGTTTTTATTAAATTCTTCAATATCTTTAACGATGGCGAAGTAAGTCTGATTTGCACAATTTTCCAGTTAATTATCTCTTTAGATAACTTTTATACTGAATCAACATACTGTAACTTCCAACAGATGTCATGCTATGATTGTCTAAAGCTATACTATATCCATGCTTTTTTGAATACAGATTTGATTCTACAACGAAGATACAAAACACGTTCTTCCAAGAATCAATAAATACAGTTTCAAGCTTATATTCGAAAACGAGTTTTTCCACATGTCGTCTATTTCTTTGTTTGTTATCTTTAGTTTCAATAATAGCCATATTATTTATGTCTGTGCCCAGTATGTTCCACCTCATATTCAATGAATGTAGAAGATTTGGCACGTCCCGCCCAGACCACGTCATGCTTACGTGGCAGAGATCAAGGTTTTTCTTCTAGTTCATTGTATGACATTGGTATCTTGGGTATTCTTGTTTCAGTGTCTAAAGTATGTTTACTTTCAGTGCCGAAATTAAGGACGTGCCAATGGTGCCCAGGCACAGGGCGCATACCCTATAGGGGCGCGATTTATAACGACGAGAAAGACTTCTTACTTATTAATAACACATGACATGCACTCAATAGTCATTTCATTGAAAACTTTGAGGATCTTGTATTCTTTCACTTATAGACTTTCAACGGTTTTAAGGTTTTCATCAGTAAAAAAGGTTACTCAACAATATTTTCGGGACTGAACTTGGCAATCGATTTGTGACAGTATGTCCTGAGGAAAGCGAACAAGTTGCTTAATAGTTTCACTTTGAGCAAAGATTCCTAAGTGTTTGTTGACTGGTATAATTAGATTTCACCTTGTACTTTGCCAAAAACTCAGCCAAACAAGTGTAAAGAGACAAACAAGCTCATATCAGGTGATTCCAAATAAATAGTTTGAAGCAAAAACTGTTTTGGCAATTGTATTTTCCTGTTAGTTAGTAAAGATGAAACTGGTATCTATCGTTAACATACTTGTTGTAACTTTTCATATTAATTATGTAAATAGTCATGACGTCAATCGAAGTGACTGTAGCGAAGCAATCAAACCAACTGTTTTTTAATCCATAGGTTTCACATCTAGGTATGTTTTTGTCGGTTTGTTTTTTCCGATGTTATTTATTATACCTTGATCTTTTAACATTACCATTGGCAAATCCTGTTAAGAATTGATGTTCTAACAGGATTTGGCAAAAAAGAAAGATGATTCTTTCTTTAATGGACATGCGCTATTGTGTATGTCCATTCAACTCTAGATCTCTACATCATAAAATATCACTGGGAGGTAATAAATTTTAAATAAAATGCTTATCTAACAGTGCCCTGTTGTGCAATTTTAGGGTTATGATCACGAAAAATACTTTGTTTCCAATAACACGTTATTTGTGATATATAATGACATGCTTGATCATGTTTGTTAGAATTTACTAGGATTCATTTTAGAACATCATCCGTGGATACATTCATGGCTTGTACATGTTTTTAATCTCCCACAAAAATAATCATGCCATCTAAAACGTAAACGAGCATTTTAAAATGAGCATTGACAATGAGGCAAATAGTTTTTGCGTTCATGAAGGTCACAAACGGTACGCCACGGACAATTTACAATTTGCGAGCAAAGCCACGGGAACTGCTAACTGTACGTCAAACAATGACTCGATCGATATGCCTCGTCGTGTCTCTCTGTTTGTGCCTTTATTTAGAACCTACGTAGGTTTATCTATTGAAGTAATGATGTTTGATTTGAACGTTTGAGTATCTATTCTTCAGTACGATTGCTTTGTGAGTTATCTGGGTACTGTTTAGCGTTACATCATCTTGTGATTCGTGCTTTCTGCTCTTAAACCAATTGTTGTTGATTCAGCTTGTGTTCTTCACCTAGTCCTCTTTTCTTATACATCCTCTATCTATCCCTTTCTAAATATTATTATGTTTCACTCATTTCATCTTCCATTGTGTGTTTTTACAAAAATGGCAATCTTGTTGAGTTATTTTACAGATGATTACTCCTACTGTTTCGTAACTAGTTATGTTTGAACAAAATGGCAAGAATTTTGTAATTATTTGTAAAAAACGCAATTTCATCACGTAAGAAAACACCGTTCATCAAAATAAATGTCAAAGCTACAAGCAGATCGCGTGTAGATTCCTCATAATTACAAACATAACAATATTTGACACTTAACACAACAATAATGAATGGCCATCATCATTTAATGCTTTCGCCGCCATTAACCTCACGTGCGTCAAATTAATTCGTCCTAAAATAGATGAGGTGATTTATGGGATACTCTATTATGAGATACCGTGTCTATGGTCGAAGATTCCGACCTTCTTTAGTTTATGGCTTTGCTCCCCCTTTGGCGTATACCTTGTTGATGTATGGCTGTTGATTGTCTTGTGTTATGGGAAAGGTCTAAATGGGTTCCGTCATATGTTTATGCAATATTTTTGAACATTTTAGAAACGACTTTGAGTGGATTTGTATGAAAACTATCTCCACTCACCAACAATAATGAGAATGGTCTAGATTTTCTTGTTTGGAGAAACTGCTAGTGACAAATGAAGTTCTACAATCAGCATAATAACCTAAATGATGTAGTTTGCAGTGGACTTATTCAAAATTCATTCAGTTAATTCCATAATATATGATTGTTTCCTTGAGAACATGTCAAAGTATCAGCCGATATAACAAGAGATATCTTGATAAGATAAAGTCGTAAAATCTTTGCAGTGTTCTTGGAAAAGTTAGTGTAACAGAGATAGGGAGATCGGTTAAGATAAATGTTGATAAAGTATAAGTGCAGTTGCCATTGTTGGCTCTGTAGTTACGTTTCAAAATACGAGTGTGAGTCATGGAGAGTCATACACTCTTTGTACATAGGTATAATAGTATTAATGGTGCAAACATACACAATACTGTTGAGTTATTATGGGCATTATAGTGAGGTTTATATTTTACAGCGTACATACAGAAAGAAAACTCCGTAATAGTTTAATGAGTTTTTGCAAAATGATGACCATAATACCATTACAGCAACTTATTTACTTTTGACTATTGTTTATGATTAAACTGTATTCAAAGATATCTAATATACCTCAGACGGTCACAGACGGAAGCCATGATTCATTATTGATATAATTATTTTATTAACAAATACGCAATGTAAAATTCTCACGACAAACCAATGATTTTCAGTCAATTAAGGCTATAATTTAAAGCTAATTAGAAAAGTCTAATTCATTTACCAGTAACTGTTAAGGAGTTTCAGAGAAATCACTAGAGACTATTAATAGTGTAAATTAATGATCCCACTTTGGGCAAAGACCTCATAAAATTACGTAAGTACCTAATTGATGTTATTACGATGTCTGAGAGTTCATTCATAGCTTCCATCTGTCAGGGAGTGTTTACATCGGTCGAGTGAATACTAGTGGCTAGTAAAAGGAAGCCAGTAAGTGGGACAGTAACGGTATTTAAGTTCTCTAGAGCTAGTTGTTGCTAGGTTCTATTAGTTCAGAAGAGTTTAATCTACTGATAATAATAATATTATCAGTCAATGGCAGTCAATATTGATCTTCAAAATTACAGTTATTATGGTAACTCTGATGGTCCGTCCTGTTAAGTCAGTCATTTGTAAATAATAATTTTGTATAGGTTAAGCCTCCTAAACAAAATGACGCCTAAAAACATTTCATAATTAAACAGATTGTAATTTCATAGACATTTTTAAGGATTGAAATAAATTCTTAATTAGCTTAAATGCAACCACAATATTCATCTTTGATTGCATGTTTTCGTCATTATCGCTGATGGAATGTCATATAATATTATCTAGGCCTGTCGGTTTCTCTTTCAATCTCTTTCTCTTTTTTCTTCAACCTTTAACCACCTAATTAACGCTTCCAAATATTTTTGCGGTTATGCCAGTTTCTTCTAACATTGTCGGTCCACCTAGTCGATTGGACTTCAATCCGCTATTATAATCCTTTCATTGCTTGAAAGAAGTCCAAGTCACTTTATGATCTCTACTTTTACCCATTTCAAAAGATACTTTTAAATGCGTCGGCGCATCATATAAGATCGAACGGTTATCACAGCACAAGTCGTTAAACTTTATGACATACTTTTGTTAATGTTTAGAAAATATATCATGGTATAAACGTGTGGCCGTACGACGAACCAGTAGTAATGAGTATTTGATGGCCATATTTTGTTCTTTGAATTCCAAATTGTACCTAGTAAGCGTATTAAAGTAGTTCGAAAATTGGTCGTACGTATAGAGTATCTAGGTAATTATTTCAACAAATTACAGGATTCATTATCAGCCTATATGCAATCCTCTGCTGAACATTAGGCCTCTCCAATCTCACGCCATTTGGCTCGATTGTCGGTACTTTCATACACCTACTACAGGCCAGCTACCTTTTACAGGATCACGAAAGCAACAATTGCCCTGCAATGTCTAGATGTTATTTCTGGCTTTTGTTTATTTTGTATTTTTTCACTCTGTCATTTGATATCTCAATTTTATATTTTTGTGCACGTGCCATGTCTCTACTACCCTGGGTTGACTGGTAGAGAATGCCTCAGGCATTAATCCGCGTATGTTCCTTTTTTGTGTTGCATAAAACAAACTACGGTTAGTCAGAAGACCTAAAAACTGACAATCAGTTTTAACAGATTCTGGGATGTGGAAGTTACATAAGCATACTACTCCATGTAATATATTTACGT
This sequence comes from Agrotis segetum, assembly GCA_036375495.1. Lineage (NCBI taxonomy): Eukaryota > Metazoa > Arthropoda > Insecta > Lepidoptera > Noctuidae > Agrotis > Agrotis segetum. The sequence continues at coordinate 3,573,680 of JAQSVV010000292.1, forward strand.
AGGTACACATGTTCAATTTCACGTGGTTAGACCGGCAATTGATCCTAACAAAGTTAGGAGGTTGAAGATGAGTATCAAAGTCAAATGAAGATCCATACAATTTTTGGAGTAAATCCGTACCCTATTGTTAAATGTTAAGTCTGGTGTTTCTAATTATTCAAAATAAAGCCTGATTTGTAGCACTTCTAATGAATAATCCACTTGAATAAGTCTCCTTCCTTTGTCCTGACATTCCTCGTATGGCTTCAGTCATAAGACAAACTGGCTTGGAATTAGGACGGTCTGTAGACAGACTTGGCAAATATGGCCCATGTCTAGGTAGAACTGAAGTGTATTTTCCGTATTTGTCTTTAGTAAGCAGACATAAAAGGTAAAATAAATAGTTTGGAGCATTGAACAGGTCTAGATGAAGTGTTCGACTGAACGTTTATCTAGAATCGGTTTGAGGGTCACATAGGAAACCCGAGCAAAATATTTGTGTAATGTTTTTACATGTCGTTGGATCTACACGTAGAGTATGTACCTATATTGTTTACAAAACCAAACATAAAGCCGCTCATTAAAAGCATTCGTTTGCTTGTAACGTATCGAGTGCCGTAACTAGACATTTATGCGCGCAATGCGAGCTTCTTAAACTGCGCCTTGGTCTGGTCATTTCTGCGTCCTTCCAGGGTCTGAACCCTGTGCCTAGGCACCATTGGCACACCCTTATTTTCGGCACTGAACGTATCAGTTTTGTTTTTTATTCGATGTTTAACATTATACGCGAATGCTCACCGCTTTCACTTTGAAATGCATTACTCGAAATTGAATTCTGGATTCCTACAGGTGAATGCGCTTTGATATTACTGAAGTTTTCTCATTAAGCTACAGAATATAGTTTGGTCTAGTTTTGTTAACTACTACAGTCATTAGACTTAATAAGGTAGTTAGTATACTTTCCCAACTTATAAGAATCGATACAGTTTACCTGTTATAAATATGAGACTGTAACTAGGATTCTAGGTCTTATATCGTTCTAATTGACTTTAATATCGCATTACATATTCATATTCACGCATCATTATCTAAAAAAATCATATTCCATTAAAGCAGAACAAGGTAGCCTACTTCGAAATCATGAAACGTGAAGTTTCAGGTTTCAATGTGTGTTTTATGTGTTTATTACGTAATTAATTAATTATTAAATACAAAAATATTTACATAAGTCTTAGATAAAAAATAAGTGGTGAAAAGGGAGTAAAATAGGCCGAAAGCTATTAAAATATAAATAAAATAATAATTATAAAATGTAAATAAACGAGAAACAGGAAAATGAATGAAAAAGAAGAGCCATAACAACATCTATACTATGTCAATTAAAAATCTTGATTGAAAAATAATGAGTAATAAATATGTAGGTATTGCATATGTAGCCAAATTATTATGTAGGTACTCATTTGTGGTTTTCCTGATAGTACTCGAAGTAAATGAAACCTTTGAATTCCGTCAATTTATTGCCGAGTGTTTTGACCTCATTATAGAAGCAATAAAATGTTAAGGTTTGTAGACCACAATAGATCCCCAATTCATCGGGGTCTCGCTAGTCCATTGCTCACAAGTACCATATTAACCTAGATTTCGTCTCCAATTGAGTCTGACAACAGCCGTGGGTTCAGCCCTCAAAAAAGGTTGTGGGCCCAGCGAACCGAAAATCGTCTAAGTGTGAGTCGGATAATCAACTTGAAAGCTTCCATGGCAATGGAAAAAAATGCATTGAAGAGTGAGCGAAGCGAGCTTGAAAATTAGTTTACTGGACAGCATTACTCTTTTTATTATTAATCTGATATTATATTAGATTATTATTAACTGATAATATAAAGAACATCTCTAAATAAAAAATAAATAATTTAAATGGCATCAAAAACTTAATTTGCGGCTCAATACTTTCATAATACGTATGGCCAAAAAATACAACAAAAAAAACTTTCTTCAGAAGAACAGCTAAAATAATAAACAACATAATAATTATGTAGAGCTTAGGTAAAAGAGAAATCTATTTTTAAAACATTACTTCTGGCAGGATTGTCTACTAGTAAGCAATCAGGAAATAATGCGCACTTGGCACAAGTCGTATGATAATGTCTGCTAATTTGTGCCAACGTGTCTAAAGTAACGTGTTATGTGCAAATTGCATTACTAAATGTATCGTGGTTTGAATATCACATTTGTTAGTGATACTGTTTCAAGTGAAGGTGAACCGATTCGTTATGGCGTCAAATGGCCACAGTTACGTGAAGTTAATTTGTTTAATCCGTGTTGTATTCATGGATATTCGGCGAAGAACCAGAGTCACCGACATAGCTCATAAAATTTCAAGTTGAAGTGGCAATGGGCAGGCCACATCGCTTGTAGAACTGATCAAGTGACAACCGTTGGGGAAGAAAAGTTCTCGAGTGGCGAACCACGGACCGGAAGATGCAGCGTAGGCAGGCCTCCCACTAGGTGGACCGACGACATCGTAAGGGTCGCGGGCAGCCGATGGATGCAAGTGGCGAGTTGTCGTTCGGCGTGGCGGTCTAAGGAGGAGGCCTGTGTTCAGCAGTGGACGTCTTCCTGCTGATGATGATGGTGATGATGATGTATTCATTAACTGTGTTATAGAGCATTATGAATGATTTATTATTATTATACAGTGTTATTTATTTTTAGCAGAAAGCACCGATTAACTCTTTGTTCACTCTGGGAGTCGATACTAAGAGCCGATACTCAGCAGATTGTAGTTGCATCGCAGTTTTAGTGAAAATCATTTTTTTTTCAAACAATTCTATGGAATCTATAGTGATTTAAAATTCAGTGGCATCGTTTTTTTTACCTTGACTTTATCGAATAACCGATCAATATACGATTGTTAACTGTAAATTGTGGAGTAAGTATGCCTCTTGACATGGAATGTTGCGTTTTGTTTGCTTAGAGCATTCGATTTGGTACTTAAATATGAATGAGTACCAAAAATTAAATCCTTCGAATTGAAAAATACTTTTTGTGTGATGGATAGTCCATGTATCGAGGAAGGCCATAAGCATCACGGTGCGACTGATAGGAGCCGCGCGGAGGTGAACAACGAGGAATAGCTAGATAGCAGCTAAGTCAACGACGATATAATACTAGACTCGTAATAACAGGCGACCGATGTCCGATGTCCGATGACCGATGTCCGATGTCTGTCAACACATTAGGCAAAAAAGTCTTATATTCGTCTCATTTCGACCAATCCTGTGAGCCGTAAGCATACGTTGAGACAGAACAGACCTTGAGTTAGCCAATCACAACGCAGTACCCCGTCCCCCTCGCTTGTTACGTAGTACCTCAGCGAGTTGACAGAATAATTTTCGTTCCTTAGATCGTACATGCGGAGTCTAGTAGTATTATATCGTCGTTGAGCTAAGTAATCTTATAAAATACTTGCTCTCCAATTTTTTGACTAAATCAATTCACAAATGGTTTGGATTGTTTCAAGCATAATGGCTTCACAGTTGAATTTACAATCAAGGTTACGTTACTGCACTTGCGCTGCAGCCTTGTTTAGTCTTTAAAAACTCATTCACAAGTTTTACGCAAATATTTTTACAACATGTGAAAAGGAAACCAGCCAGTTCTTTTCTTTATCAAGAAGAAGTTAAAGGCTCGGAAACACCACAGATAACTAAACTCGATTTTTAAAGTTTTCAAAAATCCTTCCGATTCTTTCAGTTATTTGATAAAGAATGAGATAGAACATTAACACCAAATGTAGATCTCTGGTGAAAGACAAGCAAGCAAATCACGCGAAAGGTTTAATATCTTCCGTAAATATATCATAATATGCAACACTAACAAAAAACGTTGGTCACAGTTATTGCGTAAGGCGAGGATCGCGTGACCATAGACCACCATAAGCCATGGTGTAAACGTTACCACATCGAGTGGCCAATGTAACCGTATCCCAACTGTCATGGACCGGAAGTGGGCGGTTTAGTGCGAGGGACATGATACAGGTCTGTCTGATGCCACTCGACGTATCAATAATGTACCGATATCCAGCCAGAATATGGAGTGTTAAATTACTTGGTGTCAGTGATAGATTGACTAAAACAATAATAACCTAAATAAATGATATTTATTTTGTAAGTTGGTTATAAAAGCTTTCACACGTCCCAACCATGAATATTCTAAAGCTAGATGAGGCCGGTGTTTCGTACCTCACTACTCTGAGAAGAAACAGCTGAAACAAACTCAGAGGTCACAGTCTCTTTTAAAGCCCAGACATTGTTTTGCTCAGGTCATACGAGGACCATGCGGGTGTCTAAGATGGTCTTTTGAGGAAAGAACCACACAGATTTGAGTGGACCTGTCCAGTCAGTGCAAGCATTTGTCGGTTACCGTGTAGCTCGACTCAGAACACAAGGAGCTCAACGACACCACGAACAATACCAAAGAAAGGACATTTGGGTAACATACATATCAATTTATGGTGGGTTAACACACATAACTTTGAAAAAAAAAATTATTTTGTGAGAGCTTGTAACTGTCTTATTGAACTCGGACAAAGGGATATACACCGTGACTTTTTAGTCGTCTTACAAAAAGGGTCCACTTAATGTATCCGACCTAAAATACCTCTAGGCAAGTTTTTTTCTTTTAATCGTTAATAATAATTTTTATTTTTAATAAATAGATACATTAGAAATGTGAAACACCCTGTTAAAATGTATACGTATCGAGCTGTAGAGTATACCTACCCAACGCAATAGTATTAATTATAGCATTCTATCTCCATTTTCTATGAGACAAGGGTGTTTCTGACTACGTCTTGCGTCATAAGAACGAAATAAAATTTATTTTGAAAATTTTCAAAACTCTTGAATACCACATTTTTTATTATAAACGTGTTCTAGTCATTGGATACATGAACTGGGCTTAAAATGTTATGAAAAATATTTAGTTTTAATTCCGCGACAAAAATCCAGGCTTGTTGCAGGATGCAATCCCACCCTATGCAGTCATGCATATGCACATGCAGCAAAGGACCCACCCTCCCGCCCTCATGCATATGCACACATGCAACAAACGGAAAAACAAGCCATGCAATCAAACCTATACTCGACACGTGTTTCGCCCCTCCACGGGGCATCCTGAGGATGCCCCGTGGAGGGGCGAAACACGTGCATTTTTCATAACATTTTAATGTCATGGATTTCCGCAAAGTAACGCCTGATTCCATAATTTATCTGAACTGGGCTGCTTTTGTAAGACGACTAAAAAGTCACGGTGTATAGATGAAATCAGTTTCTGAGTGTCCCTTGTTAATTCTTAGGGGACATTAGATCCAACAGGTATATGTGGAGATCGAAAGGGGAGTCCTATGTTCAGCAGTGGATGTCCTACGACTGAGATGATGATGATGATTAGATCCAAGATCATTAGTTTGGACATTGGATCATTTGTCCCAAACGCTTGCTGAGTAGGTCTATGATTTCTTTCCGTTAATTTCTGTTCCTTGAACAAGTTCATCTGATTTATGCTCTATGAGTCTTCTTTCTCTAAAGATTTTGAGAACAAAAGACAAACTCTCTACGTCTAGGACTGAAACAGTTTGTCTTTATTAGATTTTCAACCTTATTTTCTAGTGAATACAGTTGTAAATCCAATAAAGACAAATCTTAGGTTCAGCACTGCTACGGCGCTGAGTCTATACGGAATAGCACTACAGGTTCTTTCCTTTCGTCTCGCCAGTATGTGATTAACGTTTAAACTTAGCTTGGATAACGTTAATTTTACTTTACAATTAAGGTTATTGGCAGTCATTAATGGCAAGGAGATCTTATTGACAAGAGAATAGAGCTGGTTTTTGAGGTCAATGATTAACGAAGGTGAAATTGTACTATAATAGTCAAGTTACTAAGTTACTATTAAGTGTTCTGTGCTAGGAGTCTGCAACTTAGGCAGTCGGGGGGGCGTCAGTATGCTGACGCTACAGACGCTACAGAGGGCAAGCAGCAGAGGCAGAGGGCCAAAGCCAAGGGGACTTATTCCATCACCGTGACCCCGTAACATAAAGGGCTATTGAAGGACACCGTGGATTTCAGTCAGTACAAGTCTGACAGTAGGGGGCGGGAGGACTCATTTGATGATTTTACCACATTAAAAAAAAGGCAGTCCTATTACTTTGCGTAATTTATATCATCACCACTGTTCTATAAACGGTGAAGGATAAAGTGAAGAAACAGGCATGTCTTAGAAAGATCTAAGATATACACATGTGAGATCTACCAACCTGCAGCAGTGGGGACTTCATAGGCCGATTATGATAATAAGGGCCTGTAAATGAGGATCTGTACTATAGTTTTTAGTATAGGTGAAAGCTCTTCTTTTTTACGACAATATCCGTTTGCCATTTACAATAAATTCTACATAGCAATAATGATACTGTCAGCTTCTAAACGTAGTTTTAAGACGTGCCGATCACGTTGAGTTTATTTGGTGAAATTCGTCATAAGAAACCTAATCAAAAGCCGTTACCCTAACTTGAGATATTCCGGAAAAGTAAAATAAGATAGAATTTTGGTGTCTGAGAACAAAAACTAAACAAATTGCCAACAGACAATTACCAAATGAAGACAAATTGACAGTTAACTATGCAAATGTTTCTCACAGCTAGGTCAAGTTGAACAATTTACCTCGACTTACTAAAACAACGTTTAATTCCTTTCAAAGGCATCCGACGTTCTCTCTCCCTCACTCCTTTCGTGTTAAGGCAGGATAGCAACAACTGCGTTCGTAATCTCATGGTAAATCATTTGAATCGCATGGCATGCGCGTGCGCACGGCCCACAATGGGTGATAAGAACTGAGTCACATTGTGAGAGCTACGTTTGCAGGTATTTGGTGCACGTGTGTCGTTTGTGATGACATTTCTAGACTGCGAGAAAGCTTTATTGGAAAGTATGTAATGAATGGGATCAATTGTTCTGTTAATATCATCATAATTAAGTACTGTTATTGATCGAGAAATACTTTTCACACTTAGAAAAAGAATTTCCGCTAACTTATGTTTACTTACTTGAAAAAGGTGAGAATTTATTTGCAACTGTCTCATTGGTTTATTGTAATAGGTCATGAATTGCAAGCAATTCTATTTTATATTGGATAATCTCTATGGTACAGAAGATCTAAATTCCTCATCGACCACAGACAAGCAAGCTCTAGAACTCTACATCATAGAGAAAGCGGGTCATGGAAAAATCATAGCAAATCTTATAAAGAGTTTTAGGCGAGGCTCTATAATAATTTATTGTTTTATTTGATTGTCATTGGGCAAGTTATTTTTTAAATGATATTCCTGTCAGCTGAAGAGTTTGTTTGTGTGTACTTGTCTCGGGAACTACTAGTTTGATATGTTTTTTTTTTAATTTGTGCATTCGATTATCTGGTTCTCAAAGAAAATGTGATCGAACAGGGTGGTTTTTGTCAAAAACAGTCTGAAAATTCTTTTCGCTCGAAACAGGACTCATTTTTTGGTAATTTTAACAAGTAAAGGTAGTATTCGTTTTATGAGCGGAGCTAGCTAAGGAGCGAAGTAGAAATAACAAGTAAAACCGTAGGGCGCAGCTGTTACAACATTTTGCTCTAATAAAAAGTTATCAAAAGGAAACTTTCCGAAACCGATTACTGAGAAATTATCTTACTCTACAAAGACAATTTCTCAGGAAATATCGGATTGATCAATAAAAGCTGTTTGATCAATTTCCATATCCATGCATAAATTATTAGAAAGCTTGTAATAGAATATACCTAAAACAGCTCTGGCTGACGAAATTATAGTTATTAAGTAGTTCTAGCTGTGACGTAGATTCGTGGAATAGTCATTATATCTATCTCTATATGAACAAACTATTCTTTATTACTGACGTAAGCATAACAGTTTCAGTAGGTATGAAATATTCTTTCAGCAGTTCCAGAGGGAATACTCATGATAGGGTCATGAGTATTCCCGGTTTTGTGACTTAAAGTAAACGGGAGCTTTGACGTTTAGTTATATTTAATTCAGACATCGGGCTGATATAATTTTATTTTATAATAGATTATATATTTTCTTTTTAATTGAGTACGGAAACACTACCTGTTATAAATAATTAATTGTTCCACGAAATAAGTTACCTAATGAAGATTATACATAACTAATTGAGTTATTTAATTATAATTATTTCCAGCTAGACTAGTGACCATTATATTAGTGCTAAATCTAATGCGATAATACATATAGCTATTTATCTCAACATTATACCATATTAATTGTTAGATTAGGTTAACATTTAGTACCTATTGCAATTAACACAAATTAATTTTGCCATAGTGATTTATTAAAAAGTGCGTTGCGATCATTAAATTAATATATTTCAAGAATATTTATGACTTGAGCCCAGTGCTTGAGCCTGTTTAATTTTTTTAAAGGACTTTATTTATTTGTCATCAATTTACGCAGCTTGTTCTCAAAATGGTAAATTAAATACTAATTAGTGAATACCAAACTGCAGTTTCGACGCTGGGGCAGCACTGCAGACAAGACCCTTGAGCACTGAGAACAGCATTAATATTTTCTTCTTTTTTATAGTAACCAGGGGTGTTTACAACCCCGCTGCTCGGCTTCTATTTGTCGAAGCGTGATGTTATAGGTAAGCCTTCTTCGTTAAATATTCTTTCAAACACAAAAAGATTTATCCAATTCCATTCAATAGTTCGCGTTCAATCAAACAAACTCTTCAGCTTCATAATATTAGTATAGATAGATCTATCTTCGCCTATACCATTAGGCGAAGTATTTCATCGCACAGCAATTGAAAACAAAAGCATATCCTTTTTATAATAAATGCACCCCATTTTTTTATTGCTTGCTCGTTCCGCGACACTTCCTCCTACTCCATGGCTCAGGAGTGAAGAGTTTTTATGCGGCTTCCTTTGCCAGGCGTGGGAAACACTCGGGGAACCCCTCTATGACCTTTCCCCACTCACATTCCGTTAACGCTAATAATAATAGGTGAGGCAAGACAAAAGGGATTTACGAGCAAGCCCCTTCGTTCGTAAACGCGCGGTGAGACCGAGACAGAAAGCATAATGCGATAGCACGCGGCGGCATCCTCGATGCGGCCGCGTGCTATCGCATTGTCTCGGTCTAGCAAATGGCAGTTCTAAGCGACAGAAAGAGAAAGGGCAACGGAAAAAGGCGATTCCGTGCTGCCAGATGTGGTGCAACCCTAAGTCTCCGGTACCTGGAGACTTTAGTATCCAGTACCCTTACCATGAGTTGTCATTACGATACTCGATCATCGATATAATCGACCGCGTTTGGCGCTCTCATTGACCCGCTCCAAGGTTGTATGAACTCTTGATTAATGAGAGCGCCAAACGCGGTCCATATCGATTATTTATCGAGTATCGTAATGACAACTCATGGTATGGGTACTGGTTTAATATCGCAAAGAGATTCGTACTCCGTCACGTGTGCATGGATGCTAAAGTCGTAAGGTATCGGAGATTTGCGTCGCATTGTGAACGACGGGCCTAAGGCTGAAGACAGATGAGCGTAAATTTTTTAGTTGGATGTCGCATAAAAGTCATATTCTCGTACAGTGCAAACCACTCATTTACATCACGAAAACTTCTATATGAATCCAACTGAAATTATCCGACTCACAACTCTAAATTATGCTTGTTTGGCTTCAGCCTTAGAAGTTAGGACGACCCCTTTATGGTTGCATGTCTGCGTGGGTAGGTAATTTTGTTAGTGATTGATTTTAATAATGTAGCGGGACAATTGATGGATTGATTCGTGATTTCTTGAAGCTATTGATGTCTTTGTGTTACTATTACTTACTGCTAATGATGGGTCTGAAAAAAAAGTTAAGATTGGCTGGCTAACTTTAGACTATATTTTGAGATCCATGTAGGTATTTGAAAAGATGTGACGTAAACGCAGTGCTCTTCTTTATGTGATGGGTACTTAGACTTTAAGTTTAAAATATAATGAAGTAAGGTGACTGTACTTATTGTTGAAGAGTCTAGTTAAAAAAATAAACCTATCCAACGAACATTTTGTCACTCGAGCGAGAGGCAACAAAGTTTTTATATTAACATACACTAGACATAGGTAGTTGATAAATCAGTATCGAAACCACAGTTACCTAGGTCTCAAACCCACATATTGGCCAATAAAAATGTAAATATATGTTCAAGTTCCGCTCCAGCATACATTGTGTTGCAAGCAACTCTTGTGTCATTGCACAAATTGTCAATTTACACCATTTACACCTATCTTACCCGTCAGACCGTGGACCGTTACCCAACGTAAACTAGTTGAAGGTTAAATATTAAGCAAGGTAAGTAAAAGCTTGACTTTCAGAGTAGCTCGTACAAATCTGTGTTGAACTGGGGCGCACTTTCACCGGTGTGCTGTGGGCTATGGCAAATAGTTTGATTCGCTGCGATGGCGCCCGGTGACACCATGGACTATGTTAGATAGAATTTAGAATTGTGCATTGCAAACACAACACATTTAAAGACGTTGACAGTAGCAATGTAATCTTAAAAAAATAATTGGTTGTTGTATGTACAAGCTCGTTACTTACTCTTGAAAACAATAATGGGCCTAAAAAGCAGCAAAACTTTACTACAGTTGACTCATAATAAATGAATTAGGCTAAAATTATTCTACATGTATTATAATGGATAATGAAATCATCAAAATAGTCTTCCCACCGCGGGCAGGACGGGAGGGACTGTCAAACTTCTACTGACTAAAATCCGCGGTGTCCTTCAATAGCCCTTTATGGTCCGGGGTCACGGTAATGAGATAAGTCCCGGCAGGCTTTGGCCCCGTCATATTCTATACTATTGCTTGAGCAAAAAATAGAATCGAAGAACTAAAGTTTATGCCATAAAATGTGACTTCTAGAAAGAAAGTTATTGTAAGTATATTTACAAGATTGTGAGTATGCTCATACATGAGTCTGGTAGATTTGGTAGCAAATGAATTAGTCTAATATACTTAATGGAATCTTGCTGAAACTGTGCCAAAGAACACCAAAACAAAAAAAATGAAACACCTAACTATATTGGCTAGAAACGCAAAATTACGTATTCGTATTCTACCTATTAGCTCTGCAAAACTTTCCGATTCAGCAAAACTATTGAATAAGAAAAAGGGTAAATTAATTGAAAACATCAATACTGCAAAATCATCACATTATTAATTCCAAATCAGAAAACTAAACCATTTCGCAATGTGACCTAAATGATGCACACTGGTGCAAATGAAGAATTTTTTGGAAAAAATGTCGAATATGCAAATTGATGTGATTAATGAGTATTGTTTAGGAGGCACGTGGCTTTTCACAGTGTGTAGTGCACGGAATGCGTGTCCCGCCTTAGTTCAAAGTTTACAAACTGGACCAACAGTTTGTAAACATGCGGCTGTTCTAAACTGAGATGTGTTCGTGTTTTTCAACAATTAAGGCTCGCGAGTATGTTGTTTATTAAATGTCATGTTTAATTTACCATTCGAAAAGATAATGGTGAAAAACGAAGGTACCTACTATAGAACGTGGGATTAATTCACGTTTTAAAAATGTTCCGGTTATTATTTTAAGTCAACAGTTAAATAAATTCCCGCAAATCTGAAACCCATCAGCATAATCTAGGGCGACACATGTTTATTAATTTAAAATATTTAAATGATTTCTATTTACTTTAGCAGTAACCTAATTTCCTCTCCGATATTTGTTTGTGGGTTAATCCGCAATAAAATTCTCGTCTGCTTCAAGAACAATGTCGTTTGTAAAGTTAAGCCTCCGGGGATCAATAATTATCACCGTTACTTCCGAGATCTAAGACAATACTCTAGACTTCACCGTTTCTTGCACACCTTTGTTTTTTAAACATCTGAACCAAGTTTGCCATGTTTATTACTATTGCAAACAATGACTAAAACAATTACTCTACTAAACCTTGACTATTTTTTTAAAAGATTAGTTACACAGTACACATTTAAGCAAGACCAATCTATAAAAATAAAGAGAAATTGTATTTTTTTCGGCATCTTGCATAACATAACAGATACTGCCGAGTTATACGTTACGTCGAGAAAAGTTCTGTGAATTCAAACTGATGACACGATCGTTTCTCATAACGAGAAACGAATGCTCACTGAACTGCAATCGACCTTTTTGGGCCTTTCATGCCTTTTATAAAACCATAGAAAAGTTTGGATTCGAGTCGTTTCGGTCCATTGGTTGATTGAAATTGGGTAAGGATTGGATTTAGACACTAAAAAGCCATTTATGGTTTAAACAAGCTATGTGGAAGGTCACGGTGTATAAAATTAACTGTAATGATTAGATCTGGTGCCTATTTCAATTTCATTGAAAGACTAGTGACCTCGTCTGGAAAATGATAGTAAAATTTTAAGGGAAACGAAGTGTCTGCTTTAACAATAAAATAATATGATATCATTTTACGTGTAGCAGTTATTTCATTAAACTTCATTTCGACTATTTGTTTGACTTGAACGTGTGTATTTTGTAATATCAGATAAGATGTGGTTTGCGTGATGTTTCGCATATTTTTAAGTTTTGTAATAAAATTACTGATGAAGTTATGGCGTCATTAATAATGAAGGATTTATTCTTCTGTTTGATCATATAATCGATTTAAAAAAAAATAAAAACCAGTTTGCATTTATAACAAGCAATATTGAAGTAAACAATTTGAATTTGTCAACAAAGAACGTGAGCAATATTTTTTTTACCTCGACAGATCTCACAATCAGTGGAATCTTAAGGTTATTTTTTGACAAAGGCAGTAAAACACTGGAATTATTTAGTGCCTCAAGATACCTGGAGGTAGTGACATCACGGTGACATGCCTGCGAGGTGAGTCACGACCAAAGAGATGCATTGATAGAATGCCGGTCGTGCGGTCAGGGCCGCCACGCTTACAAAAAATTTTTAGGCATAATGGATGAAAACTTTTCAATGAGGTTTAAAAATAGGTTATAGCTACTAAAAAGTTCTTAGTGGTCAATGGATCACTCAGAATTCAGTTGAAGTAAAAATACCCAAAAGTTTTGGCTCTCGAATAGCATGAAATTGGCAAAAATGATGACATAGAGCAAAATAAAAGAGAAAAAGACTCTACCGAAGCAATTTTTATGATTAAACATTTGAATGATAGTGTTGACGTTTCGTTTGGTTGCGTGGGATTGTGTTGAGCAGGTAGTAGAGTAAACATAGATAAAGTTGCCCATTCTAACACATTACACTTGAGTGCTCTCCTCGAATGGAGCACCTGACGACAGACCCCAAAGTAACAAGTGGTTGGCAAAACGTTTTTTATAACGGTAGTTTTAAAATCACCACAATAGTAAAGTAAGTTGTTGCCAAGTATAAAATACCTAGTAAGGTATTAGTCTCTATCGTAAAACAAAGTGGTAGAGACGATGAAACTAATTTGAAAGTCGTTTTAAAAGCATTTTTTTTAATGAAATGTCTCTAAAGTCACACTTGTGCAGTGACGTGTAACTAATTAGAAACTTTTATTTTTATGCGAGCATAGTATTTTTTTATTGTATTAAAAAGTTGAATGCATACCTTGACCACGAAGAGCCCGCCAAAGGTATAAGCAGCGGGACAAGCGCCGTAGACGATGATAAAGCCTCCGACTCAAGGATATAACCCACAACACAAGAAAAACTTGTTGTCACTGTTTTGAAACGCACCACTTAGACACAAATTGTAAGAAACAATGTCAAATTGATAACTCAACTGCAGTTATTTGAAGATAATTACTATATTTTCACTTATATTCTCACGAAATCAGCACAATATTCGTTTATAACAGGTTTTATTTACGATCGTATCACACCACGCAGTCGGTTAACACACCTGTGATACGCCAGAGTTCCGCGGTGACTGAATACGCTGCTAGACAGAGATAGCGAGATGTCGTCAGAAAGAGATACGCGGTGACGTGGGAGGGAGGACGACCGCTAAGCTTCAAGAACGCACAGTGTTCCAATTTCAAGACAAATGTTTCGAATTATTATGATTCGTTTCGTGACTTAGCACAAATGTTTAACCTGAATGTGGGTAATGCTGGAGATTTTCAGCAGATGTTTCTAGTTCCACTCACTAGGTACTCACAATATTATGTCTGGTTCACATCTGTTGTCGGCTAGATAAATTATGGAGAGATACACTGGACAGCAAATAAACCGAGCCACCCGCTACCTAGGCACTCTAATTCGATTTTCTCAAAAACTAAAAAACCTACAAGTATCAAAGTTGTACCTACAGAAAGTGCGTTTCATGGTGATTGAAATGAAAGGAAACTTATTGGGTTTAATCAATATTTCAGTGTTTATTAAGGATTTTACAAAGAAGAGTCGTTTTTAAGAGTCGTGCATTATCGTGCATCAATTGCATATCCTGTCCGATATATCCTGCGTAAGGTACCACATGGTCTGCGAGAATTTCAGTAATGTAGCGATGAGAATTCAGTCCACGTGTGCGGCCCGTCGGTTCGATGAAACTAACGCTGTATGTGCTGTTAACGAGATGCCGCCCCAGACCATTACAGATCCTCCTCCTTAAGCAACAGTTTCCTCGATGCAACACTGCGAATAACGTTCTCCAGGGCGACGATATACTCTCTGACGTCGATCACTTCCATGTAGACTCATGCTGGTCTCATCAGTGAAGAGTAAATTACTCCACTGCTCTAATGTCCAATCCCTATATGCTCTCGAGCAAATTCAAGTCGTGCTCGACGGTGTGCTACCGTTAATGCTGGGCCTGTTGCAGCTCTTTTTGGTGTCAGGTTCCATTCAGCAAGTCTCCTTCTGACTTTATCTGAACTTATGACCACTTGGCGTTCGTCACGCAGACTTTGTCGGACTTAAACTGCGTTGAGGTGGCGATTTCGCAGAACAGTAAGGTGGATATAACGATCATCTGCTGCTGATGTAGCCCTAGCTCTGCCCGTACCTGGACGGCGATCGAATGCTCCAGTCTCTAGGTATCGTCTGTAAACTCGTTGCACCGAAGATCTGCTGATTCGAAGCCTTCGAGCGACTTCACGTTGCGCATGCCTGCGTAGATTAATGCTAGCAGCTTGAGCTGCTTATGATCCATTATTAATCGAAAAAAGTAGCAAAAACACACTCGTCTGAGCAAACGATGGACAAAAACTAAAGTTGATAAGAAATATCCGACTGGGTCATTGTAGAGAAAAAGAACGCTAATTTCAAACTCTGGTGAAAACAGAGCAAATCGTTAGCATTGTCTTTGTTGCTTGATTACAATGTGAGTTGACGGTACTTTCGAATTAATTTGTAGTCATTTTAATCACCATGAAACGCACTTTTTTTAGGTATAACTTTGATAGTTGTAAGTTTTATACTTTTTGAGAAAATCGAATCAGAGTTCTAGGTTGCAGGTGGCTCGGTTTATTTGCTGACCAGTGTATTATAAACTTAAAAGTTTTTCTATTTTTGTCTATATACAACACAGGTGTAATAAATAATAGGAGAAAACAATCAGATAACGATAAACCCATAAAATATCTTTCACTGAAAAAAATTACTCCTGTGCATTTAAAGAGGTTTCTCTAAAATCGATCACAATCTAAAAATTAGTCGACCGGTATTTCGTTAAAAAAAAATAAAACACTCCTTAAAAAATATTGTAAAATAGTCAATTTTGTCCACACAATCGGCTCGGCGGCCCACTGTGCCGCCGTACCTCCTGTTACCTGGCACGGGCAACCACGGCGCCCCCCACTCCGGCGCACGCCGTGCGATTCAAATTTTTAACTTCACGAGCCGGTACTACTCTACGGCTCTACAGTTTCAAAAACATTGCACAATGTACTTTTCTTAATCACTGCAATTTTGTTCTCTGATCAAACGAAATTGTCAATTACTTGACAGGTTGGAAGAATTTCACAAACTTTACTAATTACTGTGACTTACCTGTCCTGTGCTACTGTTTACTGGAGAATTTTTGTCTCAGAGGCTTTTTGTTTCCCGTGGACTGCTAATAAGGTGTATTACTATACTGCTCTACAAGTCGACAGTCTAAAGCCTCATTTAGACGATGCAAGAACTCGAACGCGAGTTGCGTTACATTGCGGAATTTATAGGTAGAACAAATTCAGTTACTGAAACAAATGCCGCAATGTAGTGAAACTCGCATACGAGTTCTTGCTCCGTCTAAACAATGTACTTTTCATAATCACATCATTTTGTTCTCTGATCAAACGACACATCATTTTGTTCTCTGATCAAACGAAATTGTCAATTACTCGACAGGTTGGAAGAATTTCACAAACTTTACTAACTGTGACTTACCTGTGCTACTGTTTACTGGAGAATTTTTGTCTCAGAAGCTTTTTATTTCCCGTCGACTGCTATGAAAATGAGAAATGAGAAAAAAAATTAGAGCAGAGGTGGCCCAGTGGTATCGGCCTCGACTTACAAGTTGTAGGTCGTGGATTTTATTTCATCACCACTGCTCTCAAAACGGTGAAGGAAAACATCGTGAGGAAACTTAACATGTCTTAGATCCAAAACTTCAAAGACATGTGACATCAACCAACCCGCACTGAGCCCGCGTGGTGTATTACGGCCCACTCCCTTTCACAGAGAGGAGGCCCGTGACCCAGCAGTGGGAACATTTATAGGCTGATGATGATGATGAAGCTATGAAAATGTATAGGAGTGCGCTCATTAGGGCGACACAATCAGTACGGAGTCAACATTTTTCATGCGGCCGGCAGTGACTGTCAAGTTAGCCCCTTCGTACACGAGGCGATGCAAGTCTCCGATATACCTTACGACTTTGGTATCCCCTTGTAAGGTATATCGGAGACTTGCATCGCCTCGTCAGCTGTCAAGTTAGTCCCTTCGTACACGAGGCGATGCAAGTCTCCGATATCTTACGACGGTATCCAGGCGACTGTAGCAATGTAGCAATACATACCCATATACAATCTTTACAGGTACGCGCCAATGGATGTCAAAGCCGTAAAGCATCGGAGATTTGCGTCGCGTTGTGAACGATGGGACTTAGAGTCCGCGCCACCAGCCACCACTCTTGACCTGCGGAAAATTCGAGGTACTACATTTTTTAAATACAATTGGATGTACTGACTGACATAGCGCCACTCCAAAAGGTCATGCATGAGTGGTGGCGCGGACTCTACCCACCTAGTCGAGCAGATTTCGAAATGCAACATGAACAGGTAGCTTCGGACTGTTGATGTTGAAGATGACGACGAGTGACGAGTTGACGACAATATTTAAGATGAATCATTGAGGCTTCGCTTGTGCTGTGGTTAGCAATCCCGCGACCCCGGTAGGCTCTGGCCCTCTTAGGGGCCCCCGTCAGATTGCTGACAGCTCTTTGAGGCGCGCGTGGAACACAACGCGCCGTCGACCCGGGCATGGTCCATGATCGGACGGCGAGCCACCCTTTACTCGCCGCCCGCATGCCCGCGCCGATTTATTCCCTTTACGTCGAGTCCCGTTACGTCGAGTCTGAAAGTCTATTGTTCTCCAAAGTATTGATATTTTACGCTTTCTATTACCTTTATGTCGAGTTTGCTGCTTCAAGTACAGTCAGGGATGTAAATTAAAAGCCAATGGCATAAAAACATGTTAAAATGCTCTGATGATACTTAAAACAAGTATAGGTGAAGATTACCTAAAAGGAAGTTCAACGAAGCCCCGCTTCGTGGGGCTTCTATTTCTGCTTACATGGTTTAAAGTAACCTAACACGAAGGGGATGGCGGGGTCTTTCAGACCCCGCCATCCCCTTCGAACCTAACCTGTCCGTGTCGGGGTGCCCACGAGTCCCGAGCTCGCTTCGCTCGCTCTTGGATCAAAGTCCACAGGACCCATCATTGAAATTCATAATAATATCCTTAAAACTAACTATCCTTGTCGGGGTACCTTATTTGACGTGACTGTACTTCTAAATATGTTATGTATTATGAAACTCGACGTAAAGGTAATAGAAGCGTGGTAAATCAACTAAGCTCGACATAGGGGTAATAGAAGCGAGACAAGGTTTTCGGCTCGACGTAACGGGACTCGACATAAAGGGAATCAACCCCCGCGCCTACGGTGGCCGGAGATCGTCTTGCGACGTCCGTTGCCGTGGGCGTCTCCCGCGGCGGCTGGGTCGTGTGGTGGACGATGTCCTCTCCCTTAAGTGTTCCGCCTCCTCCTTTGCTAACATTTCAGCTTCGCAGAAGGAGGCGACCGCTTCCCATTAGCTGTGGTTAGCATAACTGGTCATGTTACGGTGAGCGGGGCAGTGGAAAGCAGTCACCTTCTCAACTGGAGGTACGATGTGGTTTTTAGTTATGCCTAATTCGCAAAATGGCAACCGCGTTGCAAAATGTCAAGATCTTGAAATGGCAAAAATTGCGCTGTTGATATTATTTTGTACTAACAATATTTATATGATTGTAGCTAATGTTAGTCCAAAACAGTTTTAATTGTGAGGAAAAAGTTTTTGATTATGTTTCCTTTTTCCTCAAACTGGGAATATTTTAAATGGTTGGTTTGGAAAATTATAATATTTTAGAGAGATTTAGTCAGTGGAAGGCTACCATAGGGAGTAGTTGTATTCAAAATGATTTTATTAATTTTCTTGTGTATAAAATTGACAATTATACATTTTTCTACGTCAGATCTCGGATACCAGTGTTTTAATGATGGTAATTATAATAATTATTACTTATTAATGTTATAAATGAGAAATTTTGTGAGGATGGATGTTTGTTACTTACCCTTCCATACAAAAACAACTGAGCTTATTTGCGTATTTATAACCTTGATTAACACATACTGATAGCATTTTTTTGTGTTCCTGTGGAAGAATTTTCGAGTTGTAGAGAAGCCGCTGGTAATAGCTTGTTTTTTTTTTAAATATTATTTGAATTTGGCTAAAATACAATAAAAGAACCATCGTGCCAGCAACAAGAATACCTACTTTCTAAAATAAAAATTTCTTTGAGTTTTTTGTAGGTACGAGTATTTAGCGCGTAGCGTCTGTTCCATTCTTTTTTATAATAATATTAGGTATATTTCGTACCTTACACCAAAATATAAAGTCCCATGGGAGTACGCAGAGAGCTTAAAAACATTATAATTTGTTAATTGTAAATCTCTTCCTCGAAGACCGAGCGCTTGCCGAGTCAACATATCCTGAGGATGCAGGCCCATGGAGGGGCGAAACACGTGTCGAGTATAGGTTTGATTGCATGGCATGTTTTTCCGTTTTTCTTGTACGTGCATATGCATGAGGGCGGGAGGGTGTGTCCTTTGCTGCAAGTGCATATGCATGAGGGCGGGAGGTAAGCTTCCTGCATCAAGCCTGGGATTTTTGTCGCGGAATTAAAACTATATTTTTCATAACATTGAATAACAAATTATAATGTTTTCAAACTAATGTTAATAAAAATTATGATGTAAATTATTATATTATTATCCTGATGAATAAGTTCAGGAAATTAATATAATTTAATATCGAAGTTCCTCCTGTATGATCTGATAGTACATTCGTGGGCCGCGCGTTGATGTCTTTCATGTTTTGCCTCTTAATTATCTTTTCAAAGTATTTTTTCGATATATTTCTATCATATTTCAGTAAGTATGTTTGTCTGTTCCCTTATAACTTCTAAACTACTTATCATTACATGACATGAGGTGACGTAAGAAGCGTGTCACTTGTCTGCTGGTTATAGGATAGCGAAGGATGACGTGCCACCAAATCCAATACAGCGGCGCCCTCTAGGGTATGTGAAGCAGAAATCGAAAAAAAATCGCTCGTTATCACCATGGGTATCAAATTAAAAGGGCTCG
This sequence comes from Agrotis segetum, assembly GCA_036375495.1. NCBI lineage: Eukaryota > Metazoa > Arthropoda > Insecta > Lepidoptera > Noctuidae > Agrotis > Agrotis segetum. The sequence continues at coordinate 3,593,623 of JAQSVV010000292.1, forward strand.
ATGAGCACATTTGAAATATATATAGCTTTTACTAGCTAATTTGCTGTTTCTAACAGTGTCAACATGGGTATCAAATGAAAAATCTTAAATTCACAACTCAAAAACTATACATATGTATAACAAATTATTTCCTTCAAATAATATAACCCTAAAGTAGTGTAAATAAAAAAATAAAAAAACTAATACCCTACTACGAAAAAATCGCGCTAATCACTACGAAAAAAGTATACGTATAGAACAAGAACAATAATAAAATAATTTCACCGAGTAATATCCGTGGTCGTGTGCCACCTGCGGTTGGTTTCACCCAATGTTTATTGGGTAGGCGCGATTTTTTTCGTAGTCAAGTTTTAGTTTTTCAACTTAATTTTTTACTGTTAATTTCTCTTTTTTTTCAGATTATAGGTGGATGCATTCAGAACCCACAATATTCCTGATTAATGACTATGGAAATGATTACAATAAGAGACTACAGCTCAATTTCGAATGCAATTGCCGGCATTTTTATGATATTCAATTTGGATCTCTAGAAGAAGCCTACAAATATGAGTAAGGAACTTTACTCATGGCGATTGCTATTCGACCGATTACAACTAAAAGTGAAAACCAACCTTATCACTACGACATATGACATAAAACACGTACGGGTAAATGAAAAACAAAACACGATCGCCACGACGACGTCAAGTCAATGGAATTGCATCATTATTTCTTAGTAGCTAGGTTGATTTTCACTTGGATCGGTTGAATCGTGTCGTATCGCGCCTTATGTAAAGGCCCAATTCACAATACTTTATTTTATAAGACCAGTCGCCCACTGATACCTCTTCCTCGCGGATCCTTTTTCCCAGTCGAAAGCTATAAAGATTGATGATTAGATGAGTACGCTGATTATGCAAAAGTCAGAAACCCAGTCGAATACTATGCAGCTTAGCTGGCCACTAGGTCTTTTGATGAATTAACGCATTTTTTTCCCAAAATCGTCAAATGAGTCCTCCCACCCAGGGCAAAGCGGGAGGGACTATCAGACTTGTAGGTACTGACTAAAATTCACGGTGTCTTTTAATAGCTCTTTACGTTCCACGGTCACAGTTTTCATTTGTCCCGCGACCCCGGAAATTAATGCATATTTACAAAGATAATAACGCATCAAAATTCGAGAGTGGCGGCTCGTTGTGACGTCAGATGCAAGTAAAAACTGTACTTGCTTATGGCGTTTTGTCAATTTTCAAAGTGTCGTATATCCAACAATTTTGGTTCATGGATTTTTTTTCCATGGAGTAATAATATGGTGGACATAACATTCATCGTATGCTTTTCTTGCAGTTACGTTATCCAGTTTGCGGTACTTGATTATAATGATGGAAAACTACCAAAGAATTTTGAGTACGCTGGTAACATAACCAAAACAGAGAAAGTTGTATGCCATAAAAGTGGCAAACCTGAACCTGAATTTGATTGTAACGAAATAGCAAATATTGTTAGCAGTCCACTTTTAACACTGCATGGTGGCCATCTCTACAACTATGTTCAGAAAATGGAAATAATCAATAAAACTGATGACAATGATTGTTTGGATCCAGTAAATGGGCCAGTTAAATGTAAACCCTTTGTCCATGCAAGGCCAATAGATCTCACAACAGTAGTTATTTGTCGACCAGAATTAAGACACCACAAAGAAGCAAAAATATATGTGTATGCACCAAATAGAACGTCCTTGACAGTCGTACAAGTTTCATGCGATTATATTAATTTAGATTCTTATAATGATCAAATTTTGGCTATGTTAGCCCCTAAACCAGTTGAGATATCCACTGAATATTTGGTACCAACCATATTTTACAAAACTCCATATATATTTTCGGAAAATCAGAGTGCTTTTCCAAATTCTATGAATGTAGTCCCATGGCGGTTGCTCAAGTACGGGTTTTTGAAGTTCATACAAACTGTGGGTTGGCGAAGAGTGGCGGTGGTGACTGACGATTCAGAGTATAGCCTGGAATTTGAAACAGAACTCACTGCGTTGCTTTATAAAGAGCGGATAGTATTCACTGTGATCCGGTGCGAAGATATGAATTGTGAGATGGATAAGGTAATCTTTTAATTAGTTACATAGGTGAGTACGTATTGGTAATGCATGTCACTCGGCAATTTGGCGATGAATTACCCAGTCATGAGTCAGCCAAAACATAATTCACCTACATTTTTGCGATCGGCATTAGACGAAACAATTTAAAAGTTATTTCGGCAATACTCAGACAAATTTACGAATAGACCGATCAATCTTTAGTTTAAACCCCTCATTTCTCCGCTATACACCGTGACTTTTTAGTCGTCTTACAAAAGCAGCCCAGATCATGTATCCAATGTCTAGAACACGTTTATAATAAAAAAATAGGTATTTAAAAGATTTGAAAATTTTAAAAATAAAATTTAAATTCGTTATTATGACGCCAGGCGTAGTTCGAAACACCCTTGTTTCATAGAAAATGGAGATGGAAAGATCTGCCCGACTATTGCACTAGGTAGGTATACTCTACAGCTTGATACGTAAACATTTTAACAGGGTGTTTCATATTTCTAATGTATTAAAAAATATATCATTAACGATTAAAAAAGAAAAAAAACTTGCCTAGAGGTATTTTAGGTCGGATACATTAAGTGGACCCTTTTTGTAAGACGACTAAAAAGTCACGGTGTATATTATGTGTTTTCAAACTGAAAATAATTAAAGAACTTACTGACTTGTAGATAAAATAATAGAACTTACTGACTTTCAGATCAAAGAAGAAGTTCATCGTGTTCGAGCTTCGATAGTTGTCGCCAACGTCGAAGCTGAGCATGCTAAATACCTGATAAAAAATGGTCACTCGTGGATCACGTGGATAGTCAGGGACATGGATGCACACCCAGTAGAAGTAACGATTTATTTTTATTTCCAATCTTTTATAAGTTTTAAGACATACAAAACTAACAAGTCTATTTTTCAAAATGACTGAACTATACAAGACGTTTAGCGCCCTCTTTTTCCCACAGCCTAAACTGAATCTAGTTAAGAGCTGGTGTGGTAAAGCCTCTATTTTTTATGATACTTAAACGAGTATCTACACAGCTTGATACATATTTGTTAAAGTTAACATTTTGGAAGGTCATTTTGAAAAAAAAAAATTGTAAATGTGAAAATGTTTCTGTGGCAAGTTTAAAATTGGTCTTATTTATGCTGTACGATTATTAGATTACAAGAAAAAGTTCTGCTCTTCAAAATATTTGGGTTTTCATCATCAGCCTGTATTCGTCCACTGCTGGACATAGGGTTCTCCCAATGTGCTCCACTGAGCCCGGTTTTGACCTCTCCTCATCCAGTCTTTGCCGGCTGCCTTCCGATGGTCGTCGCTCTATTCTATCTATCTGGGTTCTATTTGGATGCAGTACATATTATTTACGTTTGTTTTTGTAGTTTCCGAATCGACATGTGTTCTTCATTAGCTTGCGTGCAGTCGATTACACTGAAGATTGTGGACAAATCCAGGATGATAATATTCTAAACGGTTTAAGCACTGTTGTCTTGGCTTACAAAGAATTGGGAGAGGCGGACTTTGAGCTGAAGAAACGGGAGTTTTACAGGTAAGATTCAGAACGTAAAAATAAAGCTTTCAAGTTTTTATAAAAATTGGGCTTTTTAAAAATTTTGCTGCTATTACAAGAAATAATATCTGGTTGACCGAGCTTCGCTCGGGTTTTAAAATATCTATATCTTGGGAACCGAGCTTTTCTCGAACCTGGGATCTTGATAAATCGATTCCTTGAGCCGAAAAACCCCTAATCTGTAACTTTCATGAAAATCCTTGGAGCCGTTTCCGAGATCCTGATTATATATAAATATACAAGAATTGCTCGTTTAAAGATATTAGATAGATTAAAGTAAAAACCAATGGTAAAAACAGAATAAAGTAAATATTTAAGGGGGACACTTACACTGCAAAAAAAAGTGTTTATTGGTAACGGGAACCCTTCGTGCGCGATATAATTGTCAGTCTGAATCGCAATTACCGACCGATTTTTAAGCTTTGACTGTTTTTGATTGACTAAAGAAATAGCACAAAAATGCTTCCGGAGGCGCAATTTTATTATAAATTCTTTGGTGATCTGTAATTTCTAAAAAAATGTTAAATAAATTTTAACAAACACTGAAAAGACACAATTTCCCTGTTTCAGACATTTTACCAATAAGGTAAAGGAAATAAGTACTCGAAAAACTGAAGCAATAGTAGTTGTGTATTCTGGCACCGGTGCAGAGATTTCAAAAATGTACGTCAACGGCACTGGCGCCCAACTACTTTCTTATAAGGATCCCTTCGGATCTCGCAAACCCTCTGATGGAACCTCACACTGTTTGGTAACAAGTTATGACTATTTCAAACCTTGTGAGGACGACATAGTGTTGTTTTTCGTAAGCATCCTTTTAGTATTCGTCATAACGTTCCTTTTGGTTCTTTGTTATTTCGAGAAGACCTCGCCGTTAATAGATGTTAGATATCGTAATTTATGATTTTTAGAAATTTTTACTGACGTCTTGTGTGTCGTTCAAGCAAGCAAACTCGCGATCTATTTTTAAGAATATAATAATTATTTTAAATTGTATTAATATAGAATATTTTTACGCAGTCTTTTCGTTAAATAATATTTGTTTTTATAACTTAGGGCAACTTTTTAAAATTCTATTTAAGCAATAAATTCAATACAATTTTGTGCTTAAATAAAATTTTAAACATGTTTAACCTTTGGTAAAAGTCACCCTAAGGCGGGCTTTCACCAAAAGTTAAACATGTTTAAAATTTTATTTAGTGTCAAAATTCTATTGAATTTGACACTAAATTGACACTAAATAAAATTTTAAACATGTTTAACTTATGGTGAAAGCCGCCCTTAGTTTCTTTTAGTTATCTTTAGTCAGAGCAATCATGGTGCAGTGTAGGTTTTTTTTATAATAAAATTCAGACATGCCTTATCACCATCACTCATTTTATGTGCTTATTAAAACTTTAAGTATTAAAAACACTGTGTTTTTTAATAGCCCTTCTACGTTCCTGGGTCGTTACCCAAGAACGATGTTTGGTTACCCGATGGTCCAGCCCCGCGAACTTGTACACATATTATAGTAATGCGCCTGGCTGGGTTCGAATCTACGACCAACACTACAACTTGTAAGTCGAAGGTGTTCGACCGGGCCACCACACCACTGCTACCTATTGTTAACTACAGCTCAGAAATGTAGGACTTTGCAAAAAGAAAACCAAACACTACAATAATTCAAACATATTTATTCTCTCTTCCATAACACTTCACAAATACTTTAAGATCACCAAAAATAATCACTGTACTTACTTGCTAATCTAATAATATATATCACACCACACTTGTCTAGGTAGTCACTGTAGACGTGTTTTCTGCTTGGCGTCTCGAACAAGAAGGCCGATCCGTATTTTAAAAATGCCCGACAATGACAAAACGAACGAACGAACGAATGATCGCATGAGTGACAGCTAAGCATGGACTAAGGAAGTCCATGACTACGAACTACAAGCTAACAGCTCGGCCATCCTGTTCAAAGCACGTCCTCGTGCTTACAATAATTTTTAAGTTGTTAAAATAAAATGATACAATGATAAATGAGGAAAATAATAGTACATTTTTATCAAATTGATAAGCAGAAAGAAATACTACAGTGAATATTACTTCGATAAATGTACAAATTCTTAGAATACCTTATTTTACTGATTGTTCGAAGTACAAATTCACTGAACTTACAATTCATCACATTTTGCAACTTGTAATTTATTACAGATCAATAACACAAATTAATGATGAAATTCAAACCACTGCTGATTCACAAAAAATTAAATCTAATTTCACTAATTTATTTTACTGCTTATCCTTAATTTATACAATACATATTTATTGTAGATCAATATAATAATAAAACATAAAATTCTAGTTAAACATTCCAAAAAAAATTATACATATTATAACTCTAACTGTCTAATTTGACTATCCTACCCTTATAGAATCCGTACTCATAACAGACTAACGTTTCAACATGGGCAGAAGAATCAATCAACAAATTCACAAAAATTTACTTCCGCTTCGTGCTGTTCATTTTCAGTATTAATATCACTATCCTCATCATTACTACTGTCCAAGTCTCTACTGAATGTTAGCCAAGGATGTATTTTATCCACGGCGACTACGGCTTCGTATCGCCGGCCGTGTTTGCGTGTCATAGGGGTATCTTCAATTACATATCTTTCATTGGGGAGCACTTTCATTACTCGATATGGACCTTGGAATTTAACCACAAGCTTTTGAGACTGGCCATCATGAGGAACTTGCCTCTCAACGCGGACCAAGTCTCCTACCTTATACTTTTTAGCTGATTTCCTATGACTGTTGAATCTTTTTGCATCTTTTAATTGCTGTGCCTTTATATTACAACTTGCTTCTTTTCTTGTACTATTCAAATCTTTAATTACATTAGTGGTATCGGATATAATGGGATTCAAAATACCTTCTGATCTACTGGTTATATTAAACCCAAATAATAATTCAGAAGGGCTTTTTTGGGTGGCCTTATGAACTGTGGTATTGATGCCTACTTGAATGTCATACACATGGTCATCCCAGGATTTGTCATCTTTGTTGTGGGTACAAGTTGAAAGGGCATCTAGGATGGTTCTATTAAATCGCTCAACTTGCCCGTTAGCTCTGGGTGTTGCTACAGCGTTAATAATGTGTTTTGTTCCGTATAGCGTAGTAAATTCCTTAAACGTTCTGCTAGTGAAACTAGATCCCTTATCAGTTATAAGGCGTGTGGGGACCCCGAAATAACTTATGTGTTCCTTTAACACGCGTATACTAGTTAGAGACTTAGTATTTTTGACAGCGTTTATGTTTACGAATTTAGTGAAACTATCGACTAAAACCAGTAAATAGCAGTTACCTCTTTTACTCTTGATAAAAGGACCTAAGTGGTCGGCGTGTACCGTATGGAAAGGAACACTAACCTTTTCTATCGGATGCAGTTCGCCTTCTCGTTTGCCACCAGGCGTCTTGTGATGGGCACATTCTAAACAAGACTGTACATATTTTTTTACAAACCGACGCATTTTAGGGAACCAATAATGCAGTTGTAAACGTTGTAAGGTTTTGTCAAATCCGTAATGTCCTATGTCATCATGATTACGTTTTAGCACTTGCCAGCGTACGCCCATTGGAACTAACCACCTAATCTCGTCTCCCACAATACGATAGATACGACCGTTCTTTAATTTGTAGTTTTTATGAATGTCCATGACTAAATCGGCGGTTTTATCCTCTAGTATATTCTTGATTCTCTGTACCTCTTCATCCGCGTCTTGCACGGTGGCAATCCAATCCTGATCAGAGTGTTCAATACTTAAGATGTCTAGAACGTGCGTTTCAGTCTCGGATGCCAAAACTGGTCCGCGGCTCAGCGCATCGACATGCGCCATTCGGGAACCAGGTCGATACTCGATAGTACAATCGAACTCCTGAATTTGAACCCACCAACGTGCAACTCGCGGAATCAGGTCGCGTTTTATGAAAGTGGATCTTAAAGCACTACAGTCACTGTAAATTGTAAATGGTAACCCTAACAAATATACCCTGAACCTGCTTAAAGATGCTATTACCGCCAAGGTTTCGAGCTCATACGAATGCAGTTTGCGTTCATCGGGAGATGTTTTACGACTAAAATATGAAACAGGATGAAATGCTCCTAAAGAGTCGCTCTGTAATAGTATACCTGCAAGGCCATCTTTGCACGCATCAGTATGCAATTGTGTGACTGCTTCAGGGTCATACAAAGCCAATAAGGGTCGTTGCGTAAGCAAGGTTTTAACGCGATTGAAAGATTCCTCTTGGTTACTACCCCATGACCACGCTACCTCTTTTTTCAATAAATTTGTCAATGGAGAAGTTATTATAGCATAATTTTTAACGAACCGTCTAAAGAACCCAGATAATCCTAGAAATTGCCTTAGTTCGTGTAAGTTCTTGGGAGTTGAAAACTTTGAGATAGCCTCGGTCTTCCGACCACCCGGACGAATACCCGACGAGGTTACTTCGAACCCTAAGAAATCGATAGTATCAAGGAAGAAGTTACATTTACTCAGCCTGAGTGTTAAGCCTCCTTGTTTCAGCAACTGTAAAACCTCTTCTAATCTATTCAAACCTTCAGCTACGTTTTTACATGGGATAAGGACATCGTCCATGTAAACAATGGCGTATTTGATTTTGGCGTCATGAAGAATTTTATTAATTGTCCTTTGAAAGACTGAGGGCGCGTTTACGAGACCGAATGGCATGCGGGTATACTCAAATTGCCCATCAGGGGTAACGAAGGCTGTTTTATGACGGGACTCTTTACTAATTGGGATCTGGTAGTATCCTGACGCTAAATCAAGAGAAGTGAATAGTTTATTACCCGCGAGCTGGTCTAGTTGATCTTCAACGCGTGGGAGAGGGTAATGGTCCTTTTTAGTTTTTCTATTAAGTGCTCTATAGTCTACGCACAACCGTTTTTCTCCCGTTTTTTTCTGGACTAATACTATGGGACTAGCATAAGGGGAAGAAGACTCCGTCACAATGCCACTATCTAACATCTCTTGAACCATGTTGTTTACTAAGGTTCTTTCAGCGTGAGATAAACGATACGGTCTGTATACGATGGGTTCGGCGTCTTCAAGTTCTATAACCATTTCTGTCACTTTAGTGAATCCGAGATCTTTCAGGTTTTTAGAAAAACATTCCTGATATTTTTCTAATAGTTGCTGTAATAGTAAACGTCCCTCTTTATCGAGATTCTCACCACACTTAATAAGATCATCCGAGTTGTCAGAATCAAAGGTCATTTGACAGCAATTAAGGACATCTAAAGAATCTACATGCTCACTTTTAATAGAACGAGTCAACAAGGAGTTTTTGGGGATGGTTATCTCTCTATTGGACACATTATATACGAGCACTGAACCGTTCCCTTCATTGACGTTATATTCGCCGGGTAAGAGATAATAGTGTTTCCCATTCAACACCCTAAGGGACGCCTTTACGTGAACATTACCGCTAAAGGATGGTTCAGCACGTACTGAGACCACATGTAATGAAGACGGTGGGACACAAACATCGTCAGCGGATAGCAAACGTATCTTTGTGCAGTCTATCTTTTTAAATATTAATTTTGTTGGAGTTTTAGTAATAACAATATCAGACATTTCAGTAAAAGAGTGCCCTAAAAGAGAAGGATGACTCAACACGTGATCTTCTACAACATAAATATCAATAACCTTCCCTATTCCTTGAACCTCCACGTTAGCAGTTACTACGCCCAAAGGAATAGACAGGCTTGCACCTATACCCCTTAACACGGGTAAATTGGGGGGGGATTTAATGTCTAATTCAAGTTCCTTAGCTTTAGTTATAGTAATAAGCGTACACTGGCTCCCTAGATCTATGTGACATTTTATTGTTTTACCATTAATTTTAATATCAAAGATATATTTATCGATAGACCTATCAGTTGTCAACTCTGACACTTGTTTTTCAAGTTTGTCTTTTGTTTGGGTCTCATTTTTAGGATTTTCTTTTGTTTTATTGACCCTGTAGCAGCTAGAGGCTTGATGACCTGATTTGTCACATAATGTACATTTAATAGGGGGTTTGTCACATCTAAAACTAGGGTGACCGATTTCGTTACAATTAAAACACCGTATGTTAGAATTGATCGTGCCGGGCTTCGAATTTTGGGTTCGCGATACCGCGTTAGAAGTTTTGCGGTCGTTTCTATTTCGATTAGTTTCATATGCATCCCTATTTTGTCCTACCTTAACCGTTCGAAAATATTTTAAAATTTGTTCCGGTTCACTAAATTGTGCGGCTTGTGCTCCTACTCTAATAGCACGATCGTCCACTCCGTATAAGACACAGTCTACTGCTTGTTTACCATATATTTTACATCTATTCAATAGGTTCAATTTCGCGTAATAATAGTGCTCCAATGATTCGCCGTACTTAACACGCTTAGCCAACATTTCCGTCAAGAGTTCGGCATAGTCCTCGCGACATGGGAATGACTCTATTAGTTTTTTCTTCCATTCACCCCAAGTATAAAGCAGAGAAGGAAGACCTTGATACCAAGTCTTTGCTACCCCTGATAATTTTGGAAGAGCGTAGTGTATTATTTCTTTTTCCGACCAACCGTATATTTCAGCGCATTCCTCTACTTTAGTTATCCACACCAACATAGTTTGCTCTTTACACATTGGATCAAAATCCGGTAAAACATTACTATTAAATGACAACTTGGGCTTTTCCGAACTCTTGACGTTACTTAAAATAGACAAAAATTTATCTAATAAAACATTAGTTTCAGATTCCTTGCTCCTGTTCAGATTAGATTTATAAGCTTTGGTAGACTCACGGTTATCGGGGCTTTCGTCGCTGCGCTCCGTCCACCTGGAACCGCCTCTCCTTGTCCTCGACCTCCGTCTGCATTTCCTAGTCCGCTCGCGGCTTCGACTGCCACGTGCCGAACTATCGGAATCCGTGATGAGGTTTCGTCTTTTTCGATTCCTAGACGAGCGCAGCGTCCGGTCTTCCATCCTCCTTGCCATCCCGGTAGTAGACCGTCCTTCATCCGGACTGTCCATGTTCCTTCTTCCTTTGCCCTCTAACCTGGGCCGTCCTAGACCCTCCTGCCTAGGTGTTGATATGCTTTCCAATCTGAAACGACTCCTGCCCTCAGACCTGGGCACGAGTCCGCCCTCAAACCTGGGCTCGCGTCCGCCCTCAAACCTGGGCTCGCCTCCGCCCTCAAACCTGGGCTCGCCTCCGCCCTCAAACCTGGGCTCGCCTCCGCCCTCAAACCTGGGCTCGCCTCCGCCCTCAAACCTGGGCTCGCCTACGCCCTCAAACCTGGGCTCGCCTGCGCCCTCAAACCTGGGCTCATGTTCGCCTTCAAACCTAGGCGCTCCTTCGCCCTCAAACCTGGGCTCTCCATCCTTGTCCATGTTGGCTAACAACTCTTCCCCTCGGTTGCAACCAACAAGGATGTGTATCTGAAACTTACAATTGAAAGCCTTAGTGCATGTTCGTAATAGTCCATAAATTGAGTAGTTATCATACTGATTTTACTTTCTCCTTTAATCGTACGTTCAAAAACTTTTCACTCGTGTGGGTAGGTCCAAAAAGAAAAATAATAATATGGGGCCTATTTAAATTAACTATTACTATTTAAAAGAAAAGGTGGGTACGGCTACAAAACCATGAACCGCTTCTTTAATGTAATAATAATAAAAAAGTACTTTTTCCAAAGTTAGCATTAAATATAGATAATTATAGGTCTTTAATATGCACAGCGACAAATAAAGCACAGCCACTAGTTATAGACATAATTACTTGTCGTTTCTCCATATGTTTCTTATTTTTTTCACTTTTTCAAATCCAATTTCCAGTAGTAGCTATTTATAGTCATCAATGCTTTTAGATTTACGTTGTTAAACTATTAATTACGAACAAGGCGTCAATATTCAAGTCGATTTTGCAATTAACATTAATTGCAAAATCATATCTTTATTTGACGGTATATGAAAAAAAAGAAAAATAATACTTTTGCTCCCGAAAGGAAACATCATTCCCTTTCAAAGTAAACGACTATGTAGGTAGCCAGGAAAAGAAAATAAAGTATGCGTGTTTGCATTCCGTGATACGACACTTTACTTTTATGTGGACGTGAACAAAAGAAAATTATGAGAATTCTCTAATGATCCCACTTCTGAACTGTTACTACAGCTCAGAAATGTAGGACTTTGCAAAAAGAAAACCAAACACTACAATAATTCAAACATATTTATTCTCTCTTCCATAACACTTCACAAATACTTTAAGATCACCAAAAATAATCACTGTACTTACTTGCTAATCTAATAATATATATCACACCACACTTGTCTAGGTAGTCACTGTAGACGTGTTTTCTGCTTGGCGTCTCGAACAAGAAGGCCGATCCGTATTTTAAAAATGCCCGACAATGACAAAACGAACGAACGAACGAATGATCGCATGAGTGACAGCTAAGCATGGACTAAGGAAGTCCATGACTACGAACTACAAGCTAACACTATACTTAGCAATATTATTTTCTGTCTTCATCATCAGCCTATAATGTTCCCACTGCTGGGACACAGGCCTCCTCTCTGTGAGAGGGAGTGGGCCATAATCCACCACGCGGGCCCAGTGCGGGTTGGTAGATTTCACTGTATTCGAATTTTTGGTTCTATTACATGCCGTTTCCTGACGATGTTTTTTTTCACCGTTTTTGATAGTAGTGGTGATGAAATATATTACACAAAGTAATGCGCCTGGCGGGGTTCGAACCCACGACCTACAACTCGTAAGTCGTGACCGATACCACTGAGCCACCACTGCTCTCATTTGCTGTCTTATCTTATTCCTACTTATTTATTCTTTTGAAAGTCGTCGTTTTGTTTTTATTTCATTTACTTTTTTTGCCACCGACTTCTGAAAGAAAAGTTTAACACTTTTTTCACCGTTTACGTAGTTACGCTTTATTGCTCGTAACTTTACATAAGGGCAAAAACGTCTAACAAAACTGTATCATTTTTTTCGACAGACGGGAGAAGCTTAATAACAATAATAATTATGTAGACCACTTTAGCAGAATCATAATATGAATTAATATAAAATTATGCTATCTATATCCATTATTTATATTCCCTATAGCTTGAATACTTATGAGAGTATACCATTTTACGAATTTAATCGCAATTCATTTTATTATTCTGCATAAGTCACCTTTAGACCACTGTGGATCTAAAACCGCCACTTTAGCAATGTTGTTTTCTTACAATGCTGCAAATAGTCCTTTATCAATTATCTACTCTATTGCTTGAGCAATAGAATAGAATATTCAATTTCAAGAATTTTATCGCAATTCATATTTTAATACAGATAAAGTCATCTTCACAGGCTTCAGATCTCTGATCTTGTTACCAGATACATTCCAAACTTCGTGCTTTCATAATTGTGAAACACTTCCAACATTTATATTTCACATGTCGAACTTGTCCTAGTTTAATGATTTTACAGATGGCAGCCTCTCTGGACCGGACATGATAATGCTGACGCCACACCAACTAACTAGGCTTTTAATTTCTTTTTAAGTTTCCAGAACATCGCCAATTTGATTTTCAACAAAGAAAAATCAAGCGTAGTATAGGATGGCAGACGAGGTAAAATGGACAGATAATGATGAAGATGCTAAAAAACTAATTTAACTTTTTGGATGATAACAGCAATGCCATCTATCGCGTCCACCCCACAGTATTATTATTGCCTCGAAAAGCGGACATTCCCTTTTTATTAACTTATCCGATAGAACAAGTTATTTTAAAAGTAAGAGTAAAATACCCGTGTGACAATTTTGTCTCAATCAGGAGATATAATTTTTTTTTTTTTTAATTTTCTATCGTTTCCATAAAAACCATAGAAATCGCAATAACTTTAGATCCAATTAGGTTTTGTTATATCTTTGGTTGCAATTACTTGATGCTTTATATTAAGTAAACTACCAAGCAAACGCTCAATTTTTATCGTTACCCGGTGGTGAGTAACATCGAATTTTACATATTTACGATTTTATTTTTTTATGGGCTTATTTCCTGGTATTTGGATTCAATATCGAGACAATCTGTTGCTTTGGCACTAAGAAACACCAATTTAAAATATCATATCCAAATTTTATGGTATCCAGAAATTATAGGATTCTGAAATTTAGGCGCTAGGGTTGGCATAAGTCGTATTTTCTTAAATGTTTTTTTTTATCTAAAATATAGTAACATAACAATAGGACCTGTTACCAATACCGGTGGGCCACTTATTTTTATATTTTTAAATGTTTATCGTACATAGCACTGAATTTTTACCTACGGAAAATTATAATTAAAGTAGGTATTTATGCAAGTGAAGTCTTTTTTTTTTGGGACAAACCCACCGCACTGTTCCTAAATCACAGCAACTCCTGAAAGCCAGAATCAACAGTGGCGACCGCCAGAAAAGCGCCGGCAATGAAGCTCGACGAAGTCCCGGAGAATGAATTTAACTGTCTTGGATCCCGCAACGTAAGTATACGTCGATAAGTAACCAACATAAATTTAAAACTACAAACAAAAAAAATATATTTTTGCGAAGTGATGACCCTAAAATCAAAATTTTCAGAAAAAACTTTAGAAGTGAATAACTCCCAGATACCGCGAGATTTGGATGTGTTTTTTTTTCTACTGATTGGTTGGGGTCTATATATGATTTACCATTAATATTGAATCCAACTAAGCAAAAATACAACCATGAAAAATCAAAATCTAAAAACACAAAAAAGGATATTTCTTAAAATCTCTACTAGGTGATTTTTGTATTTTTTTTTAAATATCTTTAACATAGTTTTATTACTCATAATAAAGACATGTGTAAAATAATGCGTATTTATTTTTAAATTAAATAATTTAGAAAAGTAAAAAAAAACACATAACATTTTTTTACTCATGTTTTATGTAAAATTGGTACACGGGTATTCTACTCTTACTTTTAAAATAACCTGTTCTATCGGGTAAGTTAATAAAAAGGGGATGTCCGTTTTTCGAGGCAATAATAATACTGTGCACCCTGATCTGTAAATCTATAACATCCCGCTCAAATAATAATCAATCCAGCCTTTTAGGAGGAGTTCAGTGACATACCTACTCACGTACAGGTGTTTTTATATATATTGTTATCATCGAGTCATAAACTAAGTAATTTAATTGAGGCCGCCGTGGGCACCATTTATTTTTCCAATTACCCAATATCTTCCCTGGATTCACAGAATCAAAAAGAGAACTTCATGTAGGTACAGTTCTTTGGTTGGTCTCCTTACAGCAAGATATACCTATTACAAAATCATGAAAAAAAAATTTTAGCTGGAATTTGTGAACAATTTCAAAATGCCGACTACTTTAGTGCCAAATAATATATTTTTCATCCCCCCATCTCGGAAAGGCTATTTTTCCTCTTCGATATCTGAGGGTAAAAGCCGTTTTTATCCTCTAGCGGATAAAGTAAATTGAATTTGGAACATGCACGTGCACTAAAGAGTTGTGCCAGTAAAGGCGGCTGCTGACCCCTACAGCTGATCGCTTGTTGTGGTGCCCATTGGGCTAACTTGAATCCCGAACCAGAATCCTTTGGTGCGTAATCTACTATTAATTTATTACAATCTAAAAAGAATAGAATAGAATAGAATAGAAAACATTTATTTTAAATGGACACACACACAGACATAATAAAATCTCAGACTCGGAACCTTCTTGACTCAGAACTTTTCTTTTGCGGTTTTCTTTTCACGTCCTACTTATTGTTAAGAAAAACCAAGGCAAAAATAAGAAACTTAAAAACATACTAAACTATATTTTATTTTCTGTAATACTTACCTATAATAACGTAGTAAGTAGTTATTACCTAAACTTTTTTTGCATCTACTCATTTCCTCGCTGAGGTGGGATGAAAAGTTACGTGTTGCACTCGAGTGCAAAGATTTTTCACCTTGTGCTCTTTTGATTCCCTCGCTACCGCTCATGATTCTAATTTTTGAATCACTCGTTGCACTCGTGATTCAATTTTAGAATCATTCGCTTGCTCGGTCATCAAAATTGAGCACGCGGTTAAAAAGCAACTTTGCACTCTTGTATAACAAATAACTATTTAGACTACCTCCTTCACGTAAGCCACTCAATTTGTGCATCCGATTCCAATTTCGTGGAAAAGAATGTCCAGGAAACAGGAACGTTCGCCAGACCCTCAGTGTGACCTCCGCATTACCAGATATAATATACAGATGTACCCCTACCTGCGCAGTAGAATCAGTTGCGCGCGCAAATAGTCTACATAAGACAGCTGATTGCCGAGAGTTGCCGTATCTGCTGTCATTCTCCCAGCTGGTGTAATCCGGGTACAGGTCTTGCGTAACCTTAAAGAAGTTTTGATACGGAAGTTTGTAATTACCCGGTGATATTTTTGTTAGTGGTAACACTCTATTAACAGTCAAATGGACGTGAGTACATCTGTCAGATACAAGTGTCATTGTGATAGTTGTTGATAAAGAATGAGCGAAGGCAAAGGGATATTCACACGAGGTGAGATTTGACAACATTGAAGAAACTTGTGTACAAGTGTTACTATGAATGGAATTAAATGTTTTAAGATTCGTGAAGTAATTATATTGTATTGTATGTCGTTGGGTTTCCAGTTTATGATTAGAAAACATCCGCGGCTTTATTAAAAACGTGCTTTAACTTAGACCAAGCTTTAAATCAAAAATGAATTTTTGAATTTCGAACTTTATTTGTACTGTCGTAAAGTTTTAATACAAAAACCGAGTTTAGATCGCGGTCTAAGTTGTCAATGTGCATTTTAGAATTTTATAGCAGTTGGAATAAAGTTCGAAATTCAAAAAAATATTTTTGATTTAAAGCTGGGTCTAAGTTAAACCACGTTTTGTAATAAAGCCGCATTAGTTTATTTTTTATGTTTCACCAGTACTGCGAGAAAATATTCATTTCATGCCTTCATTGCAATTTATTGCAACCAATTGCAGCGCAGCATGTCCTTTTCTTTCATAACCAGTCAATCAAATCGGTCTACCACAGTCCACTGCTGGACCTGGACCTCACCCTGTCTTTTCGCTTTCCGTATCATACTTTCTCTGTTATTCGTCATCTTATCAGACACTGTAGTTTCCACTTTTCTTATCATGATTAACTTCTCTTATAGGTACAGTTTATCCATCATCTTCCTCTGATGGTATTAGCATGGTATTTAATTAGCCAACATTCATAGGTACCGAAAAATTAGCATTCAGTACCCTTAGCACGAATTTTCAGTATTTGAGACGTAAACTGGAAATTTGACAATTTCAAATTGATAATTTTCAAGGAAAAAATTAGTTCCGTCTTCGCACACGAGAGGCGCTGTTCCAAATGAAAAATGTTAACATGAAATTGTTAATGTTTCAGTTTAGGTACTTTACGTCTCAAATACTGAAAATTCGTGCTGAGGGTACTGGTCTCAGCAATTAAATAGCTTTCATTCATAATTACAGAAAGTCTGAATATGCTTTAAATATTAAACGCATATTTGGTGCAATGACTGAGTGATGATCAACTACTGCGGAGCATGTCGAGGGTTTGATTCCCGCACGGAACAAATATTTGTATGATCTACAAGTAGTTGTCTGGCAGTTTGTGTATGTTAGTTTCCAGGGTTTTAAAAGCACCCACGACACAGGAGTAATTACTAGGTTGGGGCCTAAGTTTATGACGTAGTCGATTGTTACCTGTCGCCTTTTCATCCATCGCAAATGCATAATTAATATTGCCCAGAGGCGTGTCAGTGTAAGTCAACATTACGGCAAGCTAGAGCAAACCTGTGTCGCAGGAGGGTCTAAAGAGGTAACCGTGGCCATGGAACACAAATGGCAACGGCAAGAAACATGGTGGATTTTAGTCAGTAAGAGTCTGGCAGTCCCTTCCTCTGCACACAGGGCCGGAGGACTGATTTGAAGATTTCATCATCTCCAAAAAGGACAGGGAAAGCACACAGTCTGTTCAAAACCCTTCAATTTTTCCGGTTTTAAGGACAAACCAAGTTTTTAAACCTATAAGAAAGGGATCACCACTAGCGGCAGTTTCTTTTAAAAGGTCAGATTTGTTTTGTTAAACAAGGAGCGAGTGTTCAATGAACACGACGCTACTCACTTAATTATTCCATTGAAGTCAATTGTCAGTTGACTGCGATGTGTAGGGGACAGTCCGCTTTGAAATACAGTCTGACACTAGTCGCCTGCGCACGATAACGTGACGTTAACTGTTTTTCTGTATTTAAATACATTGGATTTACTGATAGTGTTATACAATAGTGTTTATTGTTGTTAAGCGGTGCAGCAAGGATAAAATTGCAATTTTTAACCTTGTTTATCAGTAAGTGATACTTTTTTACTTAATCGTAACTAGCAAACCCGACGAACTCCGTTTCGCCACCAGTCTTTGCTATAAACCTCGCGGAGCCCGAGACCTTTCCAACGAATACAAAACCGTGGAAATCGGTTCGTGCGTTTTGGAGTTATAGCGTCAGGAAGGAAAACCCGACTTACTCGTATTTTTATATAGTAGATAGAGTACCTATATCGTACATCGATGTCTTTCAAAGGTACTCGTCATATTGTCGTAGATTACCAATAAGGTTGTCTAACTGCTTTTTAGGTGGTAATCATCAAATGACTGTTCCCGCGCGCTGGGTAGAACAGGCTGTACTAACTAAAATTAATTGATTTTCAATTATTGCCATTTACGTTCCAGGGTCATGTATGTAGGCTGTAAGCGATATTGTTTGCTGCGCATTCCCCATTTCTAGTGACCGCGTCACTTTGTTTGTGGTAATGAATGTAGTATATTTAAATCACTACCTACTTATTCCATCACAAGATGGAGAAATGCTTCTCCCAGTTCAACCACGACCTTCCAAATATCAACACTGACTCAACCACTTCCTCAAGGTTGTCAACAACTCGATCGAGAAATATAGGTACTGTTTTTTCATAAATGCCAAGTTACATCGATAAGAAAATAACAACGTTTAATTTCCTCCGGTAATATTATTCATCTCGGTTGACAGCATCCAAGTATGCGAGAGTTTGATAAAGCGACGTCGATAACGAGTGTAGCGAAATGTAAAGGAGTTTATTTTAAATTCTCGTCTAAGCGAGCGGTTTTGTTTGCGTGGAGTTACGTTAGGCCCATGAGAAATTACTACAGGGATGAAAGATATCCTATTTGTTGATTTGGGTTATAAACTATGTCTTTGCAAACTTTCTTCCAGATCGATGACCGAGTGTAAAAGGACTCTTCTTCTACACTCGGTCATAGGTCCATGTCAATTCCCGCAATCCTTTTATTGTATAACATTAATGCTCCATATTGAAACTATGAACACACGTCACGCCCATCTCGATTTTATTATAAAATTAAGATTGCCTTGAAAACATGAGTTTTTCATCTATTAGCTGTAAAATTTAATTATTTTCTTTTTCACTTTACTTATCATATAAATATGGAATAGGTAAGTACAGAAAACATCACCACCTACACTTATCTATCAAATTATCCGAATCGAACAAGAACCTTCTCCTATTGTGATAAAGTTGAAGGAATTTCACAGATTGGGGTAGGTTGATGTACTGGCGTCGGTAGGACATTCTAAACAGATCGCGATTGGGATACTTTAACGACGTTTTTTAGATTCGACACTTATCGTGTCAGGGTTCGGCCAATATAGCAGGATTTTACCAGTAGACTAGGTTTTCCTATAGTTCGTCTGGCAAGCTAGGTAGACATCAGACTTAGCCCCTTCGTCACGGTATAATACTGTGCCTTCGTACACTAGGCGACGCAAGTCTCCGATACCTTACGATTTTGGTATTCATTGACGCGTGCTTGTGTTCGAACCTCTATGGGTTTGTATTGCGATAGCCGCTTGAATACCGAAGTCGTAAGGTATCGGAAACTTGAGTTGCCTTTTGTACGAAGGACCATAATGCCTTGGAGACTCCCTTCCAGCTGACATTCCGCTCGAAATCATTTCAGAACATTTTTTATCTTCCATAAGTAGCTGACATTGAAAGAAGACAAGGTCGCGATTTTAAATCTTATCAAGCTAATTTAGCACTCGTTGAAGTACTAAATTGACAAGATAAGATTTTCTTAGTGTTGTGTTTGTCACAGTTATTGTTATCTAAGTCAAGGACGTTACTGCAACCAAGCGGGTAACAGATACATACGTGTGGAAGGAAAAACGTGATGATCTTTCTGATTCAGCTTTTAAACCATTCATTCCCGTCGTACCGCAAAAACTAAAAGTCTGTTGAACACTTGTCTAAAAAATAAATATTAAAAAAAACAAAAAACCCGACTGCGTAAAAAACTAAAAATAAAGAAACAAGCCCAGCAGTTTAGAATTCACTCATTCACACTCACAGTCGGGGCCCATTCAAATTATACCAATCGAATCTTCCCAAGGGGCCCCGACTGTGAGTGTGAATGAGTGAATTCTAAACTACTGGGCTTGTTTCTTTCTTTTTAGTTTTTTTACGCAGTCGGGTTTTTTGTTTTTATAAATATTTATTTTATTTTACTATTTTTAGATAGGGCTGTTAGCATTTAAAGACTATTATCGCGAAATTTAACGGGAAATGCCGTTACAGTAGCCCTTTTTTTTAACGTTGTAAAATCACCATGAGTCCTCCCACCGAAGGCAGGGCAGGAGGGAATGTCAGACTTGTACTGGTTGAAATCCACGGTGTTCTTTCAATAGGTTATGTTCCCGAGCCACGGTTACCTACTCATTAGTCCCGCGACCCCGGCAGGATGTTAATTAGGATCGTTGGAGACATACTTAGTTTATACATATACGAGTACATAACTGCATTATTAAATAATTAACCCCTTTCCTTATTAATAAACGTGGACTAAAGTTACGCCAAGGTTAATCCTTAAAAAATGTATGGTTAATCCGGGGATTATCCTGGTTGTAACTCTGAGTTGTAGCTTTAGTTAACGTTTATTAATTAGGGGTAATAGTTATATTCAAATTATTAAACGTAGCTACGATAAAAAGTACCTAAACTACAACACTAAAACACAATGCATGTGCTATGATAATTATTAGTTTAGGTTGAAATGGCAATGAATCAGAGGTCAATGGTGACAGTTCGTTTAGTTGGGTACCCATAAAGTATTCGTTTCCATTTATATAAATTTTCCGGTAGTAAAAATGTTACATAAACGTTTTGCACCGTTTCTTTTTTGTTAGGTTCGTTAATCGTAAGGTATTTCTCTTCTATTGTGAATTAATTCGTCTTGTCCGTATTAGGACATTCAATTATTTCGTTTATTACATCATACCATAAAGCGGACAATCGCAAAGCCGATGCCTAAAAACATTGACGGGTCACGGACAGTCTGCCCATCATTTGCCAGGGGATTTGAAGGGGGTCACGGTGGATGTAACAGCCGAAAGACATGACGGAACCCAAGATCATATTCAATCATTCATCATTCAGTTCGAACCTTGTTCCACCATCTCTATTCTATAAATTACGCAGCGGTGTCACAGCGTTGAAACCGCAGCCTGTCTCCAACAGAATTTTTAACTAAATACTTAAAGTATAAAGTTGTAAATTCACTAAAGAAAAAGATTGGGAAATTGGAAAGAGTGGGAGGGGAGGCCTTTGCTCAAGTACACACAGAGAAATGTATACGAGAACTTCTGGTTGCAACCGTGACAGCAAGACTCACTAGTTGACTTTACAATTTTGATTTTACATAATTCTAGTAGTCGGACTGAATTACCCAAAAATAAAGGTACCTTTAAATTTCGGTATGACGTCATACCGTTAAATAACGATAACCGATATATAACGGTACCGTTATTTTTTGAAGTAGCCGAATTTTAAGGTACAATATTTATACCGGTATATTTCGGTAGCGGTACCATAACCTTTATAATAATATCGGTACCGTTACCTTAACCTTTTTAAATAAGGGTTTTCTTTGATATACCGCCTCACCACTCTATCTGTCTCTGTCGTTCGCGATTGTTGAATCACGCAATGTACTTACGCGGGCTATCTGCCTCACGGCGCGGGGCGCGGGCGGGGGCGGCGGCGGCAGGCGCGTACTTATTATTTTATACGCATTTATTTAGGATCGATCTAACATTCTAACGTTATGTCCTTTGTTATAATTTTTATAATATTGTTTTACGGTTACGGTTACCATCTACTATCATTTTTAAATTCGAAAATTGTTTAGACTTGCTCGCTTCTTGTTTTGTATTTATTGGTATGTACTAATTACTTCTATGCGTCTGAAATAAGAATGGAAAATGAGCTGAATGAGCTGCATTATTTTGTTCTGCTTTGTACAAATTAACTCCCAGTTGAGTAATATTTTTATCGTCTATCTTTCTAAGTGCGTTGACGTTGACTCGCGGGCTCGTAAGCGCAATGATGAAATAACAAACATAATAATTATGGCGTAATATCCAAGTGTTCACGTACGAAACGCACGGTAGCGGGCAAGCTAACGTCTGACGTGCGCGGCGCGCTAGCGGCACTACCAAAGGCGCGAGGTGTTTGTGTGTGTCTCTATAACCGCCAGGCGTTTGTGCGAGCGACAAGTTCAGACAGATTAAACTTACCTACCTAACGTCGAGAGTGAATCGCGCACTTCCCGCTTGTTTGACTTGAACACACACAAATATCTCACGTGTTTGATATTGTCGCGCGCGTCAGCGGGGTCTAAGGCCCGACGCTGCGTTAAGCGGATGCCCGCGCGGTTCTATACAAAAGTGCTCCGTCGCGGAGCCACGCACGGGGCCACGCGCGGGGCCACGCGCGGAGCCACGCGCGGTTCTACGCGCGGTGCCTGCCAGCGGTAACACGCACGGGCTTGTTCAGTCAATAAGGGTGCTTATACACGGTGCATGTAACTGGAGCAAACAGAGAGCAATTTTTTTTTTGTATGAAGACTTTCGAATAATTCCTCCGGTGCTGAATGGTGAGAGTAGGTGATACAGATTATAGATGCACAATAATCCAACATTTTTTTAGCCGAGAAGTTCTGTTTTTTTACCAAAACATGAAAATTGCTTATAACTCTCTGCGAAAAATTCCTCAGTCTCAAATTCTTTTTGTAGGTTTTTGTTTAAATGAAATAATAGGAAAAAAAAGTATAAGTTAGAATAGAAAAGTATAAACATCCAAAAAATGTTCGATTTCAGTGCCACTCCAAATCAACTTTTTACATATCGCGCTTTAACTTGAAATTGAAATAAAAATCTTCAAATTGAACTAGCGACACTGCGTAAAACGCACAATGGTCCACATGAAGGACTAAGTGCGGAAACCAAAACCCCTAACATAGAACATAGAAAAGACACTGCGTAAATCGGTCTCCGCGACGGGGACCGTCGCATATCCACGGAAACCAGCCGCGTATCCGCGCGCGTGTCCCCGCGCGGTACCACAGACGGGGCCACGCGTGGACCCGCGACGGTTGCCCGTCGCGGGCTCCCGTTCAACGCAGCGTCGGGCCTAAGTAGCTTGCCCGCTGCTTAGACCGCACGTGCGTTTTGCAAGTGACCACTTATAGTAGGGGAGCCGAGGATGCTAAATTTGCAGTTACTCGAGCGTCATGGCGACCTATTGGATTTGAAAGATTATTTTCTAAAAAGAAAAAAAGTTTCTGACAAGTTTTCTATTTAAGTGGGGGGGAGAGCGTGAAAACAGTTTTAAAACTGTAAAAAAAAAAACAGTTGTACAGAAGTACTCGAGCGCGTCAATTATTTATAGTGTAAACGCGCTTTATATTTCTGATAACCAATACATATTAATATGACGATTAACTTGAGGGGGCTGTCCGTGGCAAGCGGTTGAAAATCCAAAAAAAAAAGTTACTCGAGCGCGTCAGATATTCAAGTGTATGTAAAGTAAACCCTAAAAAGTGTCGTATTAAAATGTCTGACGATTTGGACGTGGCACAAAGCAATAATTCATATTTCTATCTGTAAAAAAAAACGTAATCTCAAGATACTCGAGCGCGACAGATTTTTATGCAAGAGGTTTAAGTTGATATCAAAGTCCTCCTGAATAATAATCTGACAATTATATGGAGGGATATCGCTACTCTGAGCATCTTAAAGGAAATTTATAAACAATATAACTGCATTCATGTATATTATATTAATTACGAATAGAAACTCATCTACATCATTAAAATCCCATCAGAAACATAAAATGTGTAATGGGAGCCAAGTTCAATGAGAGGTTTTCTTTTTGGAGTTTAAAAAAAAAAGTAGTTTCCAAGGACTCTATAGATGGCGTTGAACTGACGATGTTACTCTAGGAAAAAGATGTATGCCTTCATTTTTGCACAAATCCACGAGGCACAGACTTCTCTTCTTTTTCTTTTGGGACATTTTCTTTCTGGCGTGGAAAACTCATAAATTAAAAAGACTGGTAAATGATTTTTTTTTTCTTTTTCCTTATTTTCAAAATGCCATTTGTGTGATGTGATGTGACTGACAATGACATGACATGTACTTTTTGTTTTACAATCTCAAAATTACATCCAAGTGAAAAAAATAAAAAAATGACGTGACTTTCGTTCATTGAAGTAACATATCAAGTTCAGCGCCATCTATCCATTGACTAGGGAAAACATAAAAAGAAAATCCCTCATTACGATTTATGCCTTGGTTGTTGACTTCACGGACAAAATAAGTGAAATCGAAATGGGTGCCAAGGTCAGTGGTCAGTCCTAAAATGTATTTATCTATATACAGGGTGTTTCTTTTAAATTGGCCAAAAGTTGGAAATCCAAATCCATAAGAGATACGGGAAAACTTTCTTAGGAAACTTGAGCTCTTTTATGATGTTGACTAGTGATTTTACGAATATTCGCATTCACAAATATTCGCAAGATTCTTGATATTCGCATTCGCATCCGCATAAATCGATGCGAATGTTTGCGAATATTTTTAAAACACTATTTTTTAATTTACTACTATGATTTGAATATGGAAACTGCATGTTACGGAATAGTCTTAAAGTAGACACCTATATTGAACTATTTCTGTTAGTCCGGTTGTATTAAAATATTAAAAGAATAGCAAAAAAAATGACAAAAATCCTTTTTATCGTGATAAAATCATCAAATGAGTCCTTTCACCCAGTTATGCAACATTATCTACCAAAAATCGGGTTACTTGAGGTTTTAATTTGTTTACTCTTTTTTACTGTATGAAACTAACAAGTATTGTAGGATTTTAGAATTCTGATTAAATGCGCTAACTTTTAATGTCACTTGCCAAGGTACGCTAGTACATTTTTTTTAAAGGAGGGCCTGTCAAAGTCGACAAATCTTGAAAAAATTCGTAGTTTAACAAATAGTCTCTCGGAAACTTGAGGCAATTGTGTCATTTTTTATTGGGATTCTCGAAATGTTATTTAGGATTACGTTTCCAAAGTTCAAATGAACAAAAATTAAAAAGAATAACCACAATAACCGAAAAATAGTACAGTTTGATCAAATTTCTAGGTTTTTCTTAAAATGCCCATAATTTTCAAACTGCATGGGTTAATTTTTTTTTCTAATTTTTCTCGTGGTGGTTATGATCAATCCTGTCACCCCGTTTCGGCTTGACGTTGAGTTTTGGGACACCCTGTATACATAATTTTGCATATAGTATGAGAATAAAGAGAAAAACAAAAAAAAATATTTTAATTGTTTTTACAAGTCGTGATATTAATTCAACTATTATAGACTTGGCCAATGTTCAGTTTAAATTTATTATGTCTGACATGAAATGTCAAACCTATCTATCATTTTGGGTGCGTTTTATTGAAAAGTCAAAATTGAATATTCGCATTCGCGAATGTCATAAATCAGACATTCGCAACATCACTAATGTTGACTGTTTAAGCATTTTTTATTTTTTCGTCAAGTGTGAGCTGTCCACAGAAATTAGTGAAAATGGCCATTTTTTTTTATGCCGTTCAACTATGTTTCATGTAAGGATCATTTGATTGTATAGGCAGAAAAAAATCGGGACCGCGGAAGTTGGTCAAATGCAAAATATTTTTTCATACAAATTGTATGAATGACAAAATTACTTATATTTTTATGATGTTATTTGATTTCGTGTTAAGTGAGGATCATTTCATTGTATGGGAAGGAAAATATCTGGACAGAAGAAGTTGGTCAAAAGTACAGTAAAGTTTCTTCTAACAGCATGAAGTTTATTTGTAGTCAGTATTTCATTAGATTTAACATACTTCTGTTGCCCAGACATTTTCCTTCCCATACAATGAAATGATCCTCGCATAACATGAAATCAATGCCACTTTTCGTTGTAATTTTATAACTGAGGAACGGGCTCACCTATCCAAACCAAATGTTTAGGCTTTGTTTGGACTCTTTAGTAGATGGTTTATGTGAAGTTTGCACAAAATCAGTAGAGCGGTTCTTCATTTATCACGTTTTTTGTAACAAATTAATTCAATAAATGGCGGATCATTTTGACAATGATCGCCATCGAAGATGGCGGACATTAAATCACGACCGATAGTTGCGAACTTACTAGTAGTTCACCTATACTCCACGATTCTACCGTCATCGCCCCATGCAAAACGTGAGATTATTAGTGAGTATGATTTTTACAGTATCACCGTCAATTAAAAAAAAATGAAACGCGCTCGAGTAGATCAGTTCAGTACTCGCTCATTTCCTAATGCCGCGCTCAAATTGTCAGGTTATTGAAATATATACACTCTACTGAACCTAATTAATTTACCTTTTCTTAATCTGACGCGCTCGAGTATTTCTGCGGATCGATTTTTTTTTACTAATCTGACGGGTTCTCCCAAACAAACCCCACCAGATGAAGGGTTGATACTTGGTACAGGTACATTAAAGGGTGCAAGGATTCTCGCTTATAATAATCTGACGCGCTGAAGTCACAGCAAAAATCCCTTCCTGGGCTCCCCAACTATTAGATATTAGGCCATAATAATGTTTGATATTTCGTGACAGTTAACTTAGTGTTAGTGCTTCAAGACGAAAGTCTTCAACCAATGTGTGTTACTAGTGACGACTTACGGCACCGAAACGTGGTCTTTCACTATCAGCCTCATCGCAAAGCTCAAAGTCGCTCAACGAGCTATGGAGAGGGCTATGCTTGGTGTTGTTCTACGTGATCGAATCCGAAATGAGAAGATCCGTAGACGAACTAAAGTCATCGATATAGCCCATCGAATTAGCAAGCACAAGTGCCAATAAACGCAATTTTCTTTCTTTCTTTCAATGGGCAGGTCATATTGCTCGCAGAGCAGATAGCCGATGGGGTCGAAAAGCACTAGAGGGGAGACCATCACGGACTAGCAAGCGCAGTGTAGCACGTCCACCAACAAGATGGACAGACGACCTTATAAAGGTCGCCGGATGCAGGTCGCTTCCAACTGGTATATGTGGAAATCTAAAGGGGAGGCCTATGTTCAGCAGTGGACGTCCGATGGCTGAGATGATGATGATGGTGATGAAATTAAAGACATAATATGAACATGGTTTGTTTTATTTATTAAAAAAAAGAGCTTTTGTAAGTAATAAAAAAAAGTAACAAGCAATTTTAGTTTTAACAAATTTGTAGGTTTGACGTCTGCGTTAACGCATTGTAATACCATCTCGTTCAAAATCACGCAGCGCATCCGAAAACGCGTGCAATAATTGTTTGTTTCCAATTCACTTTGATCGGTCTTACCACAGATGTCGCTAAGTATTAACTTAGTATGAAAGGCATGAGTGCGTGCACCAGGGTTGGAAAAAAACCTTTTTAAAGTTTTAACTAAGCGTTTTTTTGTTATTTTTAGTTTAGGGCATTATTTCAAATTAGTTCGACTATGTTTCTTTTCTAGGCTAGATCTTTATAAACTTGCCATAATAAATTAAATATTTACAGAAAAACGATCAATAGATAACATATACAGGGAAATTGAAAAAAGAATTTGTACCTATACAGTGTTTAAACACATCGTACTAACACTACTACACGTACTAATGCGTTACACACCATCGCCCGTCGCGCGTCGTCCTGCCCCGCGCTATCTCGCTCGCACGCATGTATTAAATAAGAATTGTACAGCAAGCAAACACAAGGTCAAGTTGCAACGCGTTAGATACCCCCCGCCCTTGTACCCGCGCCGTGCCGTCTCGCATGATTTCGGTACCGAAATCATATAAAGGTTAAATAACAATTTATCCTAACCTTTATAAATATGGGTACCGGTATAGCTCAACCTCTATTTTGAATCGGTACCGTTATATTTTTGAGGTATCTTAACCTTTAACCGTAACCGCTTTCAGTCCCAGAGTAGGCAAGAAAGAAAAGGATGGAATACTCTAAAAGTGACTCTCTCACCCAGGTTCCTCGCGCCACCTTCGAGGCAGTCATGCTGAGCAGGCTGAGGCGCGTGTTCGACCAGGCTCTAAAGAAGCGGCCCCTGATCACCAACGTGTCCATCTACGCCAGCTTGTACATGGCTGCTGAGATTTCCCAACAGACCTTCAACAAGGTGTACTCGGTGGGTGACGACAACTTTTTTAATTTCTGATTGACTTAACACAAATTCGACCTTAAACAGACTAGATAAAGTTGTTTTTTTAAAATGCGGGAGAGGCATGTTAAAGAGGTCACGCAATTCCAATTTAAATGTGTTCATTCACTGATTCACTATTGGAATTTTATGTACTTACTCTATTTTTGGGGACCTTTTATAATACGCTGAATGTATTTACATATTTATTTATTTGTCTCAAGTTTTTTTGTATATAAATAGCAGGCACAGATTACTAACAAAGTAGCAACCTTTAGGTGCCTATGTATAATTTCATGCCTGCCGGGGTCGCGGGATTATTCCCTAACCGTAACCCCGGAACGTAACAGGCTATGAAGGACACCGTGGATTTTAGTCAGTAGAAGTCTGACAGTCCCTCCCGCCCTGCCCGGGGTTGGAGGACTCATTTGATGATTTTACCACGCTAAAAAAAAAAAAAAAAAAAAAAAAAAATGTATAATTTCATACTGTTTTTGTTTATAATATCTGAGTTTTACACAGTCAAAATTACATTTACAAAATTACATTTAAAAAAATCAAGAGTAGATAATCGGATTTAAGCTATTTTTTTCTTAATTATTCAATGTAAATA